>JAJGMV010000279.1:0-1200000 GCA_021527685.1 Aphanomyces euteiches | reverse complement strand
GCACTTCAATACAGATAACGACGGAATTGATCGACACATTAGTACTCAGCGTATATATGGAAATTTGTATGTGAGTCAATTTTGTATTTTAATAAATTTCATGACGGTGTCAGCCTCCAAAATGCAAAACGTGGTTTGATTGGCCTAAAAATCGACAATATTTGACGAATACATTCTGAGTGCGAAGAACGCAAATCTCAACGTGGGATATTAGTTTTCGTAGGTAATAGTAGTATGAATGACAATGATGAGCAAAATTATCGAATACAGAAGTTTTTCTAATCGATACTACAAAGTCTAGTTTACTTTTTTAGTATACTATAGTACTGTCTTCAAGCTACTTGTTCGCTGAAAACCTTACGGGGCGTGATCAAATTGCTCGATATTTGCTGACTTCCAAAATGTTTTGCTGTTGCTGAACTCCTCAATCCTTGTTCTGACTCGACCATGATGCAAAGCTCTGACCCCTTCCTCGACTGCCCATCGCGTAATACAAGGTCGTCACAAAGTACTCCCCAGCCGTCTCAAGACAATCAAGAAGATCAAGACACTGGTTCAAATTGGCTGTACGAGCTGACAGTCGAGCCGTTGATCAAAGATACTGTTGGGCAGCGCAATTCCTCGGCCGTGAAGCTTGGAAGCTTTGTCTGTGGCGGCTCCACGTGGAGTGAGATCAAGTCGAAGATATTCAACAAATTCCGCTCGAAATGCATTGGAATCGCTCAGAGAAGCGATGAAGGCGCTTGGACTTCACTCGAGGATAACGTCAATGAAGCCCATTTTGGCCGAATTTTCTCGATTAAAGTTGGGAGACATGTCAAAAAGCTGGATGGCGAGGCAAAAATGAATGAATAGCTAGCTACAGTCCGGCACACTCGGCTCTCATTGTCAATCTACAAGTATGGAAATGATGTGGCAACTAAAGACGAGCTTAATGAATTCACGGCCGCGTGTGTAGCGCCGCCCAACCAAGATCGCTCTGGTGCTCCGAATGAAGAAACAATCCAACAGTACGTTGCAAAGTTGCACGAACGCTGGGACTCAACATGGGAAGCCGATAGACCAGTTTGGCGAATCTGGGCGAATTATATTGTCAAGCAACCACGGCTCGTGTGGGATTCACGCGTGCAACTCACATCTCCGCCTCATGTACTTGCTCGTCTCCGACCCAAGACGTCGAACCAAGAAGCTCATACACAAAATTTTCGACAGACGATTCGAACCGCTAGAGATGTCATTGACGGATCACTCGAACAAATTGGTCATCTGCGTGGTGCCGTCGATGTTGTTATGCAGCGAATCAACTTGTTTGAGCATATGCTCAATGCAAAGCGCAGTGTCTTACAAGCAATTGAGAGCGATTATGTCCCAATTCCTAGTCATGAGGTCGCACCTAGAGGATTGCATGATATTGACAATATCGATGATGAAGATAATGATTTTAGCATTGAGGATCAAGGATAAAATGAATGACGATGACATTAAATATTAGATGGCTTCATGTTGATGGAATCCTAGATCGCCTTCACAAATTGTTGCATTAGCAAAGCGGACACGCTGACTCTTGAAGTTTCGACTGGGATCAAATCTGCCTGAATTTAACCATCCACAGTGAGATAGCACATTGGACATGTCAATTTGCTTGAATTGCTGCATAACGTCTACGGCAAAGAGAGTAAGATTTTTGCTGGCGCTACACTCAGCATAATGCCGCTGGAATCGCTTCTTCAGATACCCGAAAAAGTACTCGATTGGATTGTAAAATGGAGAATATGCAGGTAGGAATATAGGGACAATTCCAAGGTCTCGTAGATGCAAGATTATGCCTGGATGACAGTGTATCTTGGCGCCATCAAGTATCCATATCGAGTTTTGTCCAGGGTACATTCCAACACGACCAGAACGAGCAAATTCACAGCAGCATCTCATGAATGTGGTTCTGTCGAAAGTGCCCTCAGTGTCAATATAATCAACGACTCCATCTGCATTTAGAAAACACAACAGAGAAATCCGGGGTCTCCGATTGTATTCACCTCGGATGATCAATTCTTCTCCTTTCAAGGAGTAACCACGCTTCCGGAGCATTCCATGATTATCGAAACTCACTTCATCGAGAAACACAATGTTTCTCTGACTCCACTGAAGCGTGTCCAGTTCGTTAACAAATCGACAAATGTCTTGCTGGTTGATGTTGATTGCTCTTCTCTCCAACACCTTCCAGGTCATTCCATGCTCGTGCATGATCGTCCAAGTGTGCGTGATGCTTATCGAGGGCTTAAATGTGTTGATGAATGCGCTCTTTGCTTCATCCAAAATGACAGGGGGTATTTCTGGTAGAACTCAACCAGCCAGCTCTTCTCCTCTACTGTAAAAGTCCGTGATGTCATTGTCTTCTTTCTCGTCTAGATGCCGGTATCCATGTATCTCTTTATCCAGTTTGCAATAGTCTTCTCGTCCGTGCAATAAATGAGAGCCAACTCACTTTTCTTCATCGCAAGGAAAAAATAGCCATAGAGGCAATGCATGACTGTGTTCGCTGAAGCATGGCGGTGAACCTCCGACTCAATCGCGCTCATCTTGTCTGGATTGAAACTGGGGTATTCAGCAGCCAATCAAAAACTTTTGCGTGGTTGAATGAACCACGCAATGAACCACGCAAAACCCGGAAAATTAGAGCAAATTCACAATACATAATGTCTATACAAATCAGGCACAACTGAGGACAATGAGGTCCGGGAGCAGCTTCTAACAGATATCAACAATCGAATGCAAGATTTTCTCTTGGTCGAAGGGAAAAAGAAAGATCTTGCAAATCAAAAATTAGTTTCAATGGAGAATTCAGGCATTTTGCTTCGTAACATGGCAATGGCCGAATTGACCAGAAACAACGAAAATGAGAGTGCAACTGGCCCAAGCCGAAAGAAAAAGAAAATGAGCTCAGCGTCCGACGATGAGTATGGCTCCATTCTCAATCTTATTTCCAACAGTATAAATGAACGAAACGAACGAGAAGAAAAGCAGCTAAAACTGGCACAAGAACGTCTTGATTTGGATCGTCAGCAAGCTCAGACGAATGAAAAGATATTCCACAGCATACTGGCGATGATTAGCCGAGACAAGTAGATGGAACACGAAGTTAACACGTTAACACGAAATATATGTATTACAACATGATAGGTTTAGATAGATGTTAATAGATATTCGTCAATTGTCGGCGGTCCCATGTTAAAGTACATCGAGATTTGGTTTCCTCTTTGCTTGAAACATGTTTCACAGTTAGTAAGGAGTGTAGCCACAAGCCAAAAGACACCAATCGGGCTGCCTCGTATCTTCATTTTTTTGTCATATGAGACATAAGGCCAAAGACTCTTGACTATGTGGAAGCTCCATCCTACCGATTCACGAACTGAGCTCATGGAGGAGTTGAATAGAGCTTCCATAGAGCCTGGTCTTGCATTTGGGAATGGCGATGCTAGACGTTGTTTACAACCGTAAGCTGGATCGCCATATAAACAATAATTCTTGAGAACATTGTTCTGTTCCATGCAGTCAAGGATTCGGCTCATTGCAAGTTCAGTCGACTCGTGACGTCGGCCTTCAACGGGGCCATACATTCTTATAATAATGCCATCGGGAGTTGTTATCCCCTGCCAGTTGAGACAATGTCGGCGGGGATGACCATTGTAAACAACGCGTTGAAGTTTTTCACCAGGCTCAGCGTTTTCACGCGGTGTTGGCCGACTAATATACTGCTTGGTTCCATCAATGAATGCTATGCATTTCATATCAGCAGACAAACCACTCTTTGCACTTATAGCTTTATCATATTTATCTACATGTGTTAGCTGTATTGGCATGATTGAAACTACCTGCGTTGTTAAGAAAGAAATGTTCGTGGAGATATAGTAGCTCACTCCACGATTGATAAATGGTTAAAATTGTTGCTCGAATGATTCTACAGCATGCCTCTCTGGAGCGGCCGAATTCGGATGCAATTATTTGTAATCTGCACGTTCCTGCTAGACGGTAACATGTCATACATAGTGCCTCCAGCGACGATACTCTATCTCCTGCTTCTGTTTGTATCTGAGCAGGCATCAAAAGCTTTTCCACCAGCACGTTCAATTGGGACATTGTAAAACGGAACTTGAACAGAGACGTGGCATCGTCCATTGCGTCATCAAAGATGTTCGACGATCGAACATACAAGCGAGGGTCTTGCTCTTGGATTACACCACCAACAATGAGGGCTTCCAGGATATGCAGGAACAAATCAACGTCTTCACAGCACGCGACAAACAGCTTCTTGATGAGCAGGAGGCTCTTCTTCCTTGACAAGACTGGGATCGCCAAACACTTTTCAGATTGCAATCAAATGGACTCAATTGTAATTATCCGTATCCGAATACAATCTAAACTGAATGGTTCCGAAATCGTCTGGATCCAAAGTTCGGATTACATTGACGAATCTGAAACCAATCTAAAATGCGTCTTCTATATTGAGCAAATGTGGTGTGCATCACCATGACACATCAAGCATCGTCGGCTAGTGCAAGGAGATGGACAGTCAGGAAAGAGGCACAACATAACTTTGATTGAATTTGAATTTTGAATGCGCGGGAATTTTCACCCAATCAAACAAGTATTCACTTGAGTTTATCCTGTCCAATCGGAATGTATTGCCCAGAGTTTTCATTGATTTCATTGGATGACATTACTGAATTTTGATTGGTTGAAATACGAATGAAATTCTAAAATGGGCAGCAGGAATTATATTATTTTGGGATGTACAACTGTGTCGATCAATTCCATCGTTATCTGTACCATCGACGATACTCTATTACTGTATATTCTCAAATAAGACGGCATGCCGTCGTGTAATAGTACGGCACCTGGGAGTGCCGTACTATTAGAATTTTCCTCTTCAATTTTATATCGTCAACATGGTCAAATTATAAGACACCACAGGTATAAGTTATGAGTGACTGCTGATGTCATAGAGAATGCCTGGGAAGAAGAAAGCTGTTGATATAGGCTTCAAGTTGCAAGTAAAATTTACGAACCTGAAGCGACTGACAACTCATTGGCAGACTACAATGCTTTGTCAGAAGTATTGGAGTACTTGGATGACATACAGGTTGTGGATGATTGATAACTCCCTTTAACATTTTATAATATCGTTCGACAATAATTTTTTTCACAGTTTACTATATTTAGGAGGAAGTGGTACATCGGGGTGCCGTACTATTTGGCGGTGCCGTACTATTTGAGAATTTACAGTAATAGACAGCCCGTCATTCTTTGAGCAATCACAAAGCTCCCAAGACAGCATACTGTAGTAAAAGTCGACTTTTTCGTCGTCGATGTTATCAGAAATAGATGGGTTTATCGACTTTTTCCCCAAGTAGGTCCTCGACCTACTTTTTAAAAAGTAGACGAAAACATGTAAAGTTTGTATAGAGGGACTTGTGAAAAAGTCGATAGCTTTTTTGAGAAAAGTCGATGTCGCTTGCAATTTCACTGGTTAAAATGGATGAAAACACAGTGCTGGTTGATGAAGCCATGCTTCGTTGGCGCTGTTACTACAATAGGAATCGGGCAAACTATTCGAAACAACGAAATGCCCTTGCGTAGGTTTGATATTGACGATTTGTCCGACTTTCGTAAAGTTGACGACGCTGACCACTCGTCAACTTTTCTTCAACAACTTACAGTGGTCGGCGGCATCCATGAGCCAAGGTGGATGACGAACAAGCATTTTGGAGCACAACTTTCTTTTGTCCTCGACGTGGCGTTGACTGTGGGAGGGATTTATGGTAGCTTGCATTGTCCATAGTAATACAAGCATTTGAAATGTCGTTTTCACGCAATTGTCTGAGCAATAAAGAAAACCATTGAACAAAGTAATTCGTGTCAAACATCGCGTGATAATCTTTCGGCAGCTTGTTGAGTCTAGTACTGTAACAATATCGAGACCAAGTAGAATGGAAGATAACTCGTGTTTTCCACCCTCAAAAATGTCAAGAGCTAACAATTTCGAATTGTCTTCTCCACCATCAACGATAGCAGCAATAAAACAATACCTCCGACCTTTGTGATAATCCTTGACATTTTTGTCAAGCAAATCGTCGGGGTGATACAAAGAATCGTGGTGTCAAGAATAGTGGTGATGGATGTAGGACTCATCAAGATACGAGCCGTGCTTGGACCTATTGAATTGGACATTTCAACCATATGTTGGACGTAAAGATCATGAGCCAGTGCATTTTTTGCCGACAATGCAAAATTGAATTTTCCACCGGTCTTTTTTCCACGAAGATAACCTTCTCGCACAAGATATTTTTGCACATTCCGCTCAGCTGAAGCAAGCAACTTGGAGTAGGAGTAGTCTAGGGCAATAAAGCCGTTTTCAAATAGAAACTCCATGACATCCGTCGCAACGGTGCGAGTTCGTGTCATTCGTCTGTTGCGAATAAACTCCTGGACTGCAGCTGTTATGTGCGTAGATTTGGGAATTCGGGAGGCACGCTGTGTTGTGTTAGAAGGAGGTGCAACGGGTACAACTATTTTGCTCTCTAAGAAGTCTTTCCACACAGCTTTGACCACACGTTGGCTCCTTCCAATGACTTCAGCGATCAATTCACTGGCACGAGGGGTTGCCTGACTTCTGAAATAAGCATGGAGCCGGAGGATATCCAACCTCTCTTCCTTTGTAAGCGCGGGCGGTCTTTGTGCTTTCACATACTGTGTGATCTCTTGGAAGACGCCTGCCTCAATCGTCGCGCGCGGCATTGCCTTATGTATTGTGCTTTCGATTCGAAATTCGAATCGCGCAGCGATTTAATCGAAATCGCAAATCGATTCATGTGTGTTTTGAGCGTGTGTTTCGGTGTATTTTCCCGATTTTAGTATGTACTAATCAAAATTAGTAGTCTTTAGTACCTACTCGAGATCATCGATTCTTCCCCTGGCCCAAACAAGTCGCTATTTGACCAAGTCGACAGAGACGTCTATTTGAATTTTCGATGAGATGCAAGCTTTACTTCGTCCAGGAATGGCGGGTTGCAATCAGTGTAGTGTGTGAACCACGGCATTTGACCTTCGGTGCGGTGGATTCGCCCGTGGTGGCCTTGGGCTCGCAACGCCTCGCCTTCGTATTGTTTGATTCACATGGCGATGGTCGATAGATCCTCGTGAAAGAGGTCTGCAAATCGCAGCTTGGAGATATGCTTATTATAATTCATATAAAGTGCATGAAGCACGATGGAGAGAGCTGCATGATTGAGCTCGACGACATCAGTGGTCATGATCGTTTGCATGTGGGATGGAATCTTTTGTCAATATTTACCGGATTTTCCGGATAAAATGAAAACAAATCGATTTCGTGTGTGTGTCGAATCGATCTCAAATTCGAATTTTGGCTCGAAAACACAATACATCATGGATAAAGAGTAGTCTATTATTAGGTTTGGGGGGAGGATGGGAAACGGGCAAAATTCTCCAACATTCAATGCACCTTACCACATGTATCTTTTTTCACAATATATTGATATTCAGGATGAAAATTGACTATTACTTCTCTTTTTGCATCGTATTTGGCAATGTATAGCGATATAGAGTTTCATGTATTACATGCGAATTTTGAGTGAAATCGGCTGTTCTTTGAAGCAAATTTGAACGAAATCTGGTAATTTTTCGTCGAAATATGAACGTTCGGATCATGGATGCCCCCGACCATCGCAGCGACGGCTGCAACGACACACGTCGTTACCGCCAGCAGCGTGTTTGAATCCATAGTCACCAGTCGAAATGTAAATAGCCTCGACTTTTTGTGAAGAATGGATCTACTTGATTGAAGATTCTTCGTATACAAATCCAAGATGTTTTTATCGACTTTTTCTAAAGTAGGTCGACGACCTACTTGGGGAAAAAGTCGACGCACCTATCTATTTCTGATAAAGTCAATGGCATCGACCAGGCCCTTGGCCACCTTGACCAGGCCCTAAGTCGAAACCCAAAAAGTCGTTGTTGAAAACTTCGACCAGGCCCTAACATGGTCGGATATCAAGTCACAGCTCAAGAATGCACCACGAAAGCCGAGGAGTAAGTCTGTACAAAATTTTCGCCGACCAAAGCATTCCATTCAAGCTAAAATCGTTTACTTTTCCACATCTTCGGACGTCAGATGAAACCACGCCATCATGAGGTTTTCTCCATGCTCCATGATATGACAATGGGCCAAATACGGATCTTCGGTCACTTCAAAGCCAAAATCCGTCGCTGTGCGAGTGCTTCCAGTGTTGAGGAACTCGTCCGGCGTGCAGGCTACATAGCACACATACGCGACTTCGTCGTCAGTCCGCGGGGGCACAGTCAGAACATCTTTGAGCTCGTTCGTGTTAATCGAGTCGTCGTCAATGCCGCATTGCGCATTCACAAGATGCCAATGGAAAGGATGCGGGTCTTCTGTTGGATTGTGGAAGAGCCACTTCTCAACCTTCCCACGGGTGCAATGCAGCGTATGGTGGATCGCCCCAATGTCCTTGATATCGCCGAATTCAATCAAATCCATGCGCGTCGAGCACCCGCTCGAATCCAGATGATCAGCCATCGTGATGCTGCGAGTCAGACCTTGCGTGACTCGGTGGAGCTTCTTGAAGTCTTTGTAATGAGCTAGCTGGGATGGCAACTCGACTTTTTGCGTCGAAGTTGCAGGGATAATTTGCACGCGCAGGACTCGTTCGTCGTATTCGTATGAAGATTCTTGGAAAGGTCTGTCGAGGACATCAAAAGCGGTGCCAGGCTCCAAGCCTGTGAAATCGCATAGCATTTCAACTCGGTTGAGGGGATACAGTCGCCACTTCCTGCCAGGGACTGGCTGCGGCTTCTGAACAAATCCACCATCCGAGGCAATGACAGTGCAATGCGATGCAAATGGTAAATTGAACGTGTATATTCGGGCATTTGCGGCATTGACCCACCGAAAGCGAACAGTGCGGGCTTCAACACTCAACAGCGGCATGACAATTCCATTGACAGTATTGACGCTGCCGTAGGATTCTGGCACCCAATGCGTCGATTGAACAGGAGTACATGGAAGATCTTCAGTGTATCGCAAAGACCCGTCAGCTGCAATAAGCTTGTCTTGGATAATCAACAACATATCAGGAACGCCAACGAGGTTAAAGCGCTCTTCCAGCTCTGGATCTTGAACAATATAAGTCCCAATCATGCCGGCCCAAGTATTGAGCGGAGCTAAGCCCAGAGCGTGGTCGTGGTATATCTTCGTCGAGGGATTTTGTCGATTGGTGTAGTATGCATAATACGTTGTGTTGTGGTAGAACGTGTGGGTTGGAAGTCCATCGTATTTCGCCGGCACTTCAAGTCCATGGACGTGGATAGCCATGGGTACGCCGCATTTTGGATAGCAAGAGGATGCATCGATCATAAGGGAGGGTTCTGTATTGCGGTGGAGTAAATGCGGTTGAGGCCCAATTCGATTTGACCACGTGACCGAGACGGGAACACCTCGCGCAGTTAATATCGTCGGTCCTGGGAAGGTAGCTTTGGAACCACGCTCGGCAAATCCAAACACAACGCCAGAAGGAGCACCTCCTCCCCATGCATGCAACGTTTCACCAACGTACATCTCGAGATGCCCACCAGTTCGCATGTCGATTGTCGCTGGCTGGACAAGTGGAGATTCAAAAGCTCGCCAGTTCTTCATGAGGGGCGCCCGATGTTCACCAGAGGAGTGAGCATGATTCTTGATCGCAGTATCGCCGAAGAGGTAGCTCAGGAAACCACCGAGCAACCAGCTTGTGTCGATGCCAAGGACGCGCACCATAACGACAATCCTGACGCTTCAAAATGCATGGAACCCGCAGATCGCTCTATAATCTAAGGGTAAATATAAGCCAATCAAATCGCTCAAATTCCTCATCAAATTTTCTTATTGGCTAAACATAGACAATCAAAAAGCACATAAAACCTGCAATTTAGGGTATACATTAATATAATAAGGTTTTTAGCCAATCAAAAAAATTTAAATGTCGAAAAGCCAAACGTGTTGAAGTTGTGTCTCTTCACTGAAAAAAGAACCCAAGCCAGTGGATCCGTCACGGATTTGGCGACCCTAGTGCTGGTGGAGCCCACGAGCGATGTTTGCTTAGTGCAGTACATAGCTTATTGTTTTGGCTATCCTCTTTTCTTTGGCACTTTCGGCTCTCCTTTGACTCGGTTGCTAAACTTTTAGGATCAATCTGCCACAAAGTAGAAGTGATAAGTGAACTATAAGACCCGAGGATAAGAGGAGCTGGGGACAAGGAAATCAAGTAGGATAAAGTATTGTACTACGTAGTACTTGTTATAGTTAAGTGTGATGCTTTGTGCTAGAGGAGGGTGTCAATATTAATGCACAACGTCAGTCCGTGTGATTCGAAACCAAGCCATCATGGCATTTTCTTGATGTTCAATGATATGGCAGTGCGCCAAATATGGATCTTTCGTGACTTCAGTGCCAAAGTCCGTTGGATCGCGGTGGCTCCCCTTCACTAAGGCTTCGTTGGGCATGCAAGCTACGTAGCATACTTGAGTCGGATGGCCATGTGCATTGGAAGGGATTTCCACCACGTCCTTGAGTGAGTTAGCATCGATGGAATCTTCAGTTGGACCACATTGCGCATTGACGAGATGCCAATGAAATGGATGAGACGTATGGGATGGATTGGTGAAGATCCATTGCTCCACTTTGCCAAGTGTACAATGCATCGTGTGTCGAATCGTCGAGATATTGAGCTCTTGGCCAAATTGTTTCATGTAGAAATGAGTGGGGCACTCTTTTGGATCATTCATCTGACCAAGCTTGATGCGGCGAACAAGACCATTGGTTTGGTGGAACAAATCTCCCAGGTCTTTGTACTCGGTCAAAGTTTGCGGTATGATGTTCTTTGTAGTCGTGGAGGTCGCTTTTATTTGAATTTGGAGTACTCGTGGGTCATAAGGATAGCTGGACTCGATGGCATGCGTATTGGAGATGTTGAACACTGAGCCCACTGGAGTGCTTGTGAAATCGCAAACCATCTCGACACGTTCAAGAGGATATAGCTGTAACAAGCGTTGTCCTCCATGAGTCAAAGGGATTGGTTTTGGTTTATGAACATAGCCGCCATCGGTAGCAATTACAAGGCATTGGTCGCCAAAGGCAGTCAAATCAAAGCTGTAGACGCGGGCATTGGCAACGTTAGCCCATCGGAATCGCACTTGACGAGCTTCGACTTGCAAAAACGGCATCACCACCCCATTGACAGTGTTGACGTTTCCATAAGATTCAGGAAGCCACTTCTTTGATACGCATGCGGCTTCATCAGGATACAAGAGTGCGCCATTTGAAGAGATAAGCTTGTCTTGAATGGCAAGGACATAGTCAGGCAGATCCGTCAGGTTGAATGCTGCGTCAATTTCTGGGTCTTGGACAATGTACGCTCCGACGAGACCAGCCCATTTATTCAGCCGAGAGAGACCCAAGGCATGGTCGTGGTAAATCTTAAACGACGGCTGCTGGCTGTTTCTGTAGATGGTTGTGAATGTCTGGTTGTTGAAGACTGTTGCGTGGGGGAGACCATCGAACTCTGGTGGATTTTCCAAGCCATGAACGTGGACGACAACTGGCACGCCGCATTTTGTGTCTTCCTGGTTGTAACATGCCGATTCTGTGTCATCCAGAAGTGATGGGACAACATTTAGGCTAAGGAGGTGTGGCTTGATACCAAGGTGGTTGTGCCAGTTGACTTTGAATGCTACGGTTCGCTTAGCAATGATCGTTGGCCCTGGCGATGTTACTACAGTTCCAACTTGGCCGTATCCATATTGGAGCCCTGAGATGTTGGCACCCTCTCCCCATGATTGATTCGTGGTGCCAATGACCATGTCGAGAGTACCTCCGTTGGACATGTCAAGAATCCTTGGTTTGGGAAGCGGGGAAGAAAATGCAACCCAATCCTCAAAAAGGTGTGGCATCGACGTCACTCGATTCGCGACGGCAAGAAGCAGAGCAGCTTGTACGCATCGGCAACGCCACTGGATCCAGCCATAGTGGCTTGGATTCATGTATCCTCGTCGGGTGGTCGGTCTCTCAACTGACCCTCCAAACTGGCGTTACGCAGGAGTTACAAGTTGTATGAAACTTTGAAGTTTGAATTTTCAGCGGAGACTCATCGATATTGTCGTCTCCTAGTGGTACCTTATATAGTATAAGCTCTATATGTCATTGCGACAGTCATTGCCAACACGTCAATGTGCCGTAATTTTTCTTTGACGGCGCTCTCGAAACCAACCCAGCGTCAAAGTCTCATTTCTGGAATAAGAACTTAGGATTCCTCTGCCTCAAGAAAGCCATGTCGCTCCCCCGACTTTTGTACTTGAAGAATCGAGTTACTTTATGCCAACTCTTCACGATGACTGCAAGGAAGTTGTCGAACAGCATCACAGTTTGTCTTGGGGGCGGAGGTGGCCCAAATTACAGTACTGAGTATGTCGGTTTCCAATGAACAGTGCTTGATGCAATGGTGTAAGTTCACCTGGACGTCATGACAGACTTGAACGAGCAGAATATACCCGTCGCCTCGCAAGAATCATCGCTTTGATGAGAACTTGTATAGCACAATGTGTTGTCTGTTCGACAAATTACACTGTAACTTGTTTGAAATGTCCATGTTGAAAAATGATTTTTTAATTGAATATTTATTCAATTGATTCATAAATATTTTTTAAATTTGCATAAAAATACGCGATTGAATTCGCGGTTGTTCGAGTGGAATGCATTCCTCGCTGGACAAGCCACATCCTGTGTGCCAAGAGGTGCCGCTATCTTGCTTGCGCCTTATCGGCTGAACTATACTTTGTAGATTGTCGATGCTCTTCGACTGTGCCATGCAGAGAATCCGTGGATGAAGTTTACTGGCGCGTGCAACGACGTCAAAGCGGCACTGAACGATTGCTTTCTCCAAGAAAACCAGACGCGACGCAAAGCCAACTTGGAGAAAGCACGTGCTTTCGATCAAAAATGGAAGGAGCACAAGTCCAAGCAACAAGCTGAGGATTCGTCGGCATAAGCTCGATCGCCTCGACGAAATACAGTACCTTCGACCTGTTTGTTTCTTTGATCATCGATTGCCATGCATCACTTTATCGTCATGAACGCGTTGAAAGTGCTAAATGCGATTCAAATGACAAAGGCCTAGTCATAGCCTTGAAAATGCATTGAAGCGACCCCTGTGACACAACGATATCGATGCTTGGATGCCGCCCTATTGCGCAACTGGAAAGACGTAAGATCAACGGCATAGATTGTGGGGTGAACTTACAGTGCTGGTTGCAGAATTCCTGGAGTTGTGGTACCGCCCGCGAGGAGAGCGTTGGCAAAGTGTACGTGATGAGGCAGTAGATTGGGACTGCTTTTTCGACTTTGCAAATGGCAATGCCTTCACCTTCACCTTTCGAGGGATCACCCTTTCGGCCGTAAATAAGCGGAGGATGGAATCGATGAACGTCGTATTGCTCATTCAAGAGCACAATGCCAGATCCCATCGTGTCATCGCGGTTGTCATAAAGCTTGAGGAATGCTCTACGCAATCCAAAACAATCAAACGAGAGCTACAGACACGGAATTTCTTACGCAATTTCACCATCGAGGGGCTTGACAGTCGCTGCAATAATCTTCCCTTCCTGAGTAAAGGCCACAGCTTTAGCCCATTCCTTCTGCGCCTTCATCGCAGCAAGGACCGTCGCATTCATCTCGCTCTCCATGTTTCTTTTATCTGGAGCAGTTAAACCGGATAACTATATCCGGATAAACCAAGACTCAACCATCAAAGGGCATTTGACAAATGTGAAATATTTATTTTTTACCATCTACAGAGAGCACGCTTCAAGAAGCCCTGGCCTTATATAATAAGGCAGGCTTAAGGAGGTCGCCAGCTAGACTGCATTCTCAAACAGTTGATGGCTAAATACCAAGGCTGGAGGTTGACTGGAAATGTTGAATCGTTGACGAAAATTCCAAACCAACTTCTCGAAGCTTACTGCAGCGACGGAGCGAATTCTCTCAACAATCATTTCATCAGAATCATTGAGACTCATAGCAACACGAAAACTGCTTGCTGTGTCGAGAAGAGATAAGGGTCCGTGAGCATTTACAGGACAAAAAGCCAACGAGGACCATCGTACCAGGGTCAAATGGTCTGTGATATGCTCGAATATTGTCCTAAGTATTGGTCAGACAATATCATGAACAAATGAGAAACCATTGAAATCCGCTGGATCGAGTCTCTCCTTCAACAAATGGGAACCGCTCGTCCAAGGCAATCCCTGCGTGGGTCACAGTTATGCGATTTTGACCAGGATAGCCAGAAAAGACTCCAGACACCGATATTCGCTTCAAGTTCATGCTCTTGAATAATGTAGAGAATTTCGTCGTCTATCTTCTCCGTCATCTAGACACAAGAAGTTAAAGCCGACACTTTGATGCCAAAACCTTCACGGTAAACACTGGCGTTGATTCCGTGTAGTCAAATCGCCACATCTTGGCCACAGTCGCATAATTCCCTTCGACAGTGAAGAGTAAATTACTCTCAAAAGCCTTGATGCAGACGCCATGTTCGTCTTCTCCCAGATGAACTTTGACGTCGATCTTATCTTCAACGCAATTGCCAAAGGGTTTGTATGGATATGCTTCCTGGGACATAATATGCGTTCGATTTGTCAGTCCGACACAGCCCCTTCGCCTGCCATAGTCATCTTGCAGTAAAGTCACTTCCATGTAGTTCGGTCCGCTCTAAAGCAGTGAATGAGATGATATATATCGTATTGCACTCGTACCTGTTGAACAATATATGTGTTAACCCAAGCGGCCAGCCATGCTTTGAGCTGTTCACGTTTCTCTGCCATCGTCTTGAGCTCTTGATTCGTCTTTTCAAACGCGACTATTTTTGCTCTGGCCGTAGCTACAGCCACAGAACGCGGAGTTGCGCCCTTCTTTAGTCTCTCGAGCTCTTTTTCTAGCAGCTCGACTTCGTCTTGCATAACTTGAATCAATTCTTCGTTCATTTCCTCAAGTTCGTCTTCCATGGAATCAATACTATCTCTTCTTGTCAGCAGCTTGGTCTTGCTAACAATCTTTGTTGTTTTTCTCCCACACATGGAGGCTTTTGCTTTGCCCTTTCCTTTGCCTCTCCACGGGCCTGACATGACTGCAATTTTGAAAGTGATGTCATGAAATTGTTTCCCACGCTCCAAGTACACTGTACTCCAGTGTACAGTACATCTCTTGAGATCTATTCTTTGATCACATTCTTCGGCAGTGATTCATCACAGGAGAAGCTCAAACTGAAGCGAGATATCTCGTAAGAGAGAGCGGCTTTTATTTTCTACACCATACAGAAGCACTGTGGAGGGATGCCTCTGTCTTGTGTTGATGAGATTTCCCCCTTCTGCATCCGTGCAATCAGTAAAATGCATTGGGAACAGACAGAGGTTCTTAGGTTGACTTTAGTGATCAAACACGGAAGATGATTTTGCGTTTGTAATTGCCCAAAAAATGTGAATGACATAAATCTCCATCGGAGTCGAATGCCGGGGTGAGTTGAATGTTTGAAAAAGCTATATTGAAGCTTCTAACTCGAGCTACAACAACCGCGGCGTCGTCCTCGCTGCTCCATTGTCAACTTTTCCTGTCCACAATACCCTAGAGCATTCTTCTGCAGCCCCCTGCAAAGCTTTGCATGACTTGATGCAAGTCTGTCCAATCAGTCGAAGGAAAAGTGTCGACGCTGTGACTCTAAAGGAACTAAGCCCAAGTGTGTTGGTTCCGTTGAATGTTGAAATGAAAAATTGGTCTCCCTAGGGATTTCACTCCAGTTTGAGCTTTACCCTGAGCGTGGATTCGAAGAGGGCGGAGGAAACTCGACAAACCAAGTCGGATCTCAAGAGACGCCAAACTTCATGTACAGTGTACAGTCTGCGGGTGAGAGAAAAAACAGTCTTAAACATTTGACTCCCCATGCTTGGTCCGCGGAAAGGTAAAGGCAAAGCGAAGGTTCGAGCTCAAAGCCGAGAGACAACGAAGAATGTAAGCAAGTCCAAGGTGGCGACACGAAAGGAGAGCTTTGATTCCATGGAAGACGAGCTTGAGGAAATGACAGGAGCATGGATTGAAGTCTTACAAGACGAAGTGAAGCTGCTGGAATACATACTTGCGCGACTAAAGAAAGGCGCGACTCCATTATCCACAGCGCTCATTACCGCTAGAGCCCAGATCAATGCCTTTGAAAAGAAGAACCAAGAACTGAGGACGATGGCAGAGAATCGAGAAAAACTCAAAGCATGGCTGGCCACCTGGGTTAACACATTTATTGTTCATCAGGTATGACGAGAAAGCGTGCAACTTCAAGTTGTTCAGGGTGTTCCGAACTACATTGAAGTGACTCTGTTGCAAGACGACTACAGCCGACGAAGGGGTTGCGTCAGCTTTACAAATAGGACACACATAATGTCCCAAGAAGCATATCCTTGCAAGCCCTTCGGCAATTGCGTGGAAGACAAGATTGACGTCAAGCTTCATCTTCGAGATGACGAAGATGGGGTCTGTATCCAAGCATTTGAAAGCAACGTACAATTTACCGTTGAAGGCAATTTTGAGACCGTGGCCAAGACATGGAGTTGTGGTCTGACAGAATCTTCAGCTACTGCATAGTCAATGTGATGGTTTGATTTCATGACAATATTTTGTGATTTCTCGAGTGCTTACGTTAATACATTAAATGTATTAACTGTGTTCACAAATTTTGTGAACACACTCGAATTTCGCCAAGATAGAGTTTGGACTTGACAAGGACACAACGAGCGATGGAACTCTTGTTCATGCTTTCGATCTCTCAACGACAAACTATAAATCAACAAGGAAGTACACGAATATGATTACAGGAATGCGCAATTTCCGTGCAATAGCACCGACTGTGAGAACAGGATCGATGGGAAATGTTGAATATCTCAGCGCCAACATATCATGCTTCATTGCTGTCACAATCAACAGATTTTGCATACTGTTTTGCTTATGTTCAATGTGCGACGCAGTTGGTTTGTCATTGGTTGAGAACTGTATCATTTAATGATACTGACATGTGAATTTGTCCACAGTCGACGCTGCTTTCAGTCCAGAAAATGACAAGGTAGACACAAGCCATCACTTATGCTGATAGGCGACGTGAGGCTGCCAGAAAATGAATGGCCGCACTCCGAGCAAAGCGATATTTTCTACATCCTCTTTTTTCCTTCGACGGTGAAATAGCCATCATTTTGATATGCCTTGATGCAGATGACGTGGCCGTCTTTTCCAAGTCCATGTTGTCTTCAAGGCAATCGACAAGACCAGGGCTATAAAACTGCGATTTATACATTTTTGGGTTCAAACAAATGAAACGCGAATCCTGCTTCACGAAAAATTTGCTCAGCTCAATGCAGCATTAGTCGTCGTATCAAAGAATTGTAGCTTCCGATTCGAGCGCCAAAAGAGTACTAGTAAACCTGAGGTGTTGATTCCCGGAAGCCGAGCTGCTGTGTTTTGGCCACATGAGTCCGAACTTCGGACCGCCATGAATAAGTTCATGAAAAGAAGAGCAGTTCGCTTTCTCTGCATACATGTGTACTTTAGACTTCGACCACCAATATTCAAGGAGACTGTTCTTCTCTCCACAGCACATCACCGTCTCTGGACATTTCAGCTTGGCGTTGGTGATTGTGAGAATTGCGTCCGAAGGATTCGAGTTTGTCCAACCCAAACCCAAGAATCCAGCCTGTATAGTATTTCTTGGCGTCAAAAGCTGATCACATTGTAGGATACGTGTACCGCATTTGACTTTGAACTTTATTCAGTTGTTGACTTGTACCGTAGCCAGTGGATACCTCAATGGGACGAACAATTGCAGTCCTATCAATGCCAGGCGAGCACGCCATGGGAAAGTTGAAACTGAAGCTCGAGATGGGGTCTGTCTAATTCCAACTTGGAATTAGTAGAAACTGGAGATGGGGCTGTCTACTTCCTAAGGATAGATGTTCTTGACCTGTCCCAAAGAGGTTCAAAGAGTGTAGAACATGGAATCAGCTATTTGAAATACCTCTATATTATTATACTATTCCGGGGGATTGGTATATATCATATTATAGAAGTATAATTGATCTGGAGAATGACAATCAATGAAGTAATGCATTTCCTCCGCTTAGTATCAGCAATCCACGTGATGTCAAAACTCCAGGCATAAAGCGTTTCGGAATATTTTACGTTATCAGTGATTGTTTCGAAACCAACTATCCAAAGGAAGCACTTGTGTGCTTTACTCTAGCAATCATCTGCCTTAAACCATGCAAGAACTCCTGTAGTCGGGTAAAGATATCAGTTCATTTGCACTTACTATTTTAATGATAAGCTGATTTGGATGGAGGTGACATTTGGACATATAATTGGCTGTCAATATCATTATTTTCAACGAATCAACGATACTTGAGTACAGTGGTCCAAGGCCACTTGATGATAAGGATTCAATATCAGCAAGTCCCTTTGAGGATACTATCCTATTGCCGGAGCGCCCAAGGTACAGAAGTGTGAGGCTCTCTTTCTGCAGACTTGGCTAGATACATCCTGATGTACGTTTGATGATCTGAAATGATGGTAATTGAACTCTCATAAGACATACAAAATTTATTATCATTGGTTGTAAAACATTTATCCATGCAGGTAGTTTGTTTTAGGATCTTACTCCGAGGTTGTCACGTCGTTCACGGTTTGCACAAGCGAACTGCAATGGGCTGTCTGCAAAAGTTAAGAGATGTCAAAGCTGGCATTCTTTCTGTGACAGCAGCTCGTTCACGAGTCACATAACAATTTTTTTTGAGATGTTGAATGCGGGCAAAAGCAAAGTCAAAGGCAAAGCAAAAATCCAAGCCCAAAGCAATTGCAATGGTCGAGGTAAAGTCCAAGACAAAGCAAACGGCAATGTCAAGGTCCCAGCTGAAGACAAAGGAAAAGCCAAAGTGAAAGCCCCTCTTGAAGTCAACGAGACGACAAGTGGTCTAAGTGTAAACGATCTGGCGGTTCGGCCACGGTATTCACGGGACACCGGAAAACAACTGGATATGACGACAGGTCAACTGATTAAAGTTATGCGAAAGCAAGTCGAGCTGCTTGAAGCAGAACTCTTACGACGAAAGCAAGAAACTGACCCATATTACTTGGCACTTGTCCTAGCCAAAATAGAAATTTTGGATTTTGAAGAAAAGAACAAGGAGCTCAGGACGATGCTTGAAAACCGTGAAAAACTCAAAGGATGGCTGGCTGCTTGGGTGAATTCCTATATTGTTCGAAAGGTACGATCACATCCGAAGAAAGGATTTCAATTGTTCATTGCAGGGTGGACCAAATTACATGGAATTGACACTTTTGCAAGACGATGAGGGTCGACGCAGGGGGAGCGTCTACATGACCAATCGATCTCATATCATGTCCCAAATGGCTTATCCTTACAAGCCTTTCGGGAACAGTATAGAAGACAATACGGAAGTGAAGATTCATCGTGGAGAAGACGAACATGGAGTGTGCATTATGGCGTACGAAAACTATGTGCATTTCACTGTTGAAGGTAACTATGAAAATGTGGCAAAGACTTGGCGCTTTGATTACACGGAATCGACGACTTTGTATACAGTTCTGGTATTGGGACCTCTGAAGTGATCATTTTTGCTCAAGAAATGGATAGATGGTTGAGAAGATGGACGAAGATATTCTCTATAGCATCCAAGAACACAATGAATTGAAACTCAAGCGCATTTCAGTGTCTGGAGTCTTTCCTGGCTACCCTGGTCAAGATCGCATCACCATTACACATGCTGGTATTGCTGTGGACGAGCGCTTTCCATTTGGCGATGGCGAAACTCGAGTGAATGGCTTTCAATGGTCTGTATGATACTTTGATTCGATACTGACGGATGCACAGGACCATTTTTGAACATATCACTGACCGGTTGACATTGGTGCGATGGTCTCTCTTGGTCTTCCCTCCCGTGAATGCTCAAGGCCAATTGTCTCTACATGAGACCGCTCGAAGTTTACGCTGTCCTGTGAATCGATTTGACTCGGAGGAAGCAATCATCGAGAGAATCCGAAATATCGGTGAACTTGGCCTCAACAAGCTTCGCGACCAATTTCGTGAGCGATGCAAGCGATTCGTGTTGGAAGCCCCTACCATGGGTTCACGGGATCAATTGTTTGAAGAAGACGAGTAAAGGATATCCTGCATAGTGTCCACCACGAAGAGAGACTGCGACGAAACGACCCGAGTTGGGCCTAGCAATGTTAGTAGGCAGAGCTCATTTATGGCGATTATACAAAAAATATTTTATATACTTCGATGTATGTATTATGATGTCTGTCACAGGTACTCTAAATTATACTGTCTGACGCTTGCATGATGCTATCATGTGACTTTGTGCATGAATGGTGTTCTTGAAGCATTGTTCGCGACGGATTTCTCTTCCTCCAATGAACTTTGTATAAGAGTAATAACAAATGAGGATTAAATTTAGGAAAATTAGGTTTGCATACAGTAGGTGTAAAGAAGTGTTCTACTTGCTGTGGAGGATTATTTTGGAGCGCAATGCTCATCCCAGTCATTCGTGAGGTAAAATATAATCGCCATAAATGAGCTCTGCCTACTAACATTGCTAGGCCCAACTCGGGTCGTTTCGTCGCAGTCTCTCTTCGTGGTGGACACTATGCAGGATATCCTTTACTCGTCTTCTTCAAACAATTGATCCCGTGAACCCATGGTAGGGGCTTCCAACACGAATCGCTTGCATCGCTCACGAAATTGGTCGCGAAGCTTGTTGAGGCCAAGTTCACCGATATTTCGGATTCTCTCGATGATTGCTTCCTCCGAGTCAAATCGATTCACAGGACAGCGTAAACTTCGAGCGGTCTCATGTAGAGACAATTGGCCTTGAGCATTCACGGGAGGGAAGACCAAGAGAGACCATCGCACCAATGTCAACCGGTCAGTGATATGTTCAAAAATGGTCCTGTGCATCCGTCAGTATCGAATCAAAGTATCATACAGACCATTGAAAGCCATTCACTCGAGTTTCGCCATCGCCAAATGGAAAGCGCTCGTCCACAGCAATACCAGCATGTGTAATGGTGATGCGATCTTGACCAGGGTAGCCAGGAAAGACTCCAGACACTGAAATGCGCTTGAGTTTCAATTCATTGTGTTCTTGGATGCTATAGAGAATATCTTCGTCCATCTTCTCAACCATCTATCCATTTCTTGAGCAAAAATGATCACTTCAGAGGTCCCAATACCAGAACTGTATACAAAGTCGTCGATTCCGTGTAATCAAAGCGCCAAGTCTTTGCCACATTTTCATAGTTACCTTCAACAGTGAAATGCACATAGTTTTCATATGCCTTGATGCACACTCCATGTTCATCTTCCCCCGAATGGATTTTCACTCCGGTTTTGTCTTCCAAGGAATTGCCAAAAGGTTTGTAAGGGTATGCTTTTTGGGACATGATATGGATTTGATTCGTCATATAGATGCTTCCCTTGCGTCTGCCTTCATCGTCTTGCAATAGTGTCAACTCCATGTAATTGGGTTCACCCTGTCATTTTGTATGAGAAAAGTCATTTGAAAAATAGCATCTCCAATCAAAGCATATAGCATACCTGTCGAGGAGTAAAAGTATCAACCCAGTCGGCCAGCCATGCTTTGAGTAGCTCCCGATCAGCTAGCATTGTCTTGAGCTCCTTGTTCTGTTCTTCAAATGCAGCGATTTTGGATTTCGCGATGACAAGAGCCACGAAATGCGGATCAGCATGTTTCTTTCGTCGTACCAAGTCTTGTTCGAGTGACTTCACCGCTTCAATTAACTCTTTTGTCGCGAGCTCGAGATGCTCTTTCATATCGCTTGAACATCTATCTTGTAATGCCAGTTCACTCATACGTTTGCCGATGGCCTTGTCTCTGTCCTTCCCCGCTTGTGACGAAAATTGCAAAATGTTGTTGAGAGAGCTCTCATTCCAAATAAAGGTTCATGTTCGGCATCTCTTGGGATCTGTCCTCAGTCTGTTCTACTGTATTAAAGTGACTGAAATAGTATAATAGTATGACAGTAGCTTGGGCAAGCACACAAGATCGAACAGGGCAAAAAAGAACTCGATCTAGTAGGCGCTGATTGGGTAATAATTTCCGGTTATCGACACGATCGTGTTTATTTTTGGCTCCTGTGCTTCCCGACCACGCTCCAAGGGTGAGGTAAGGTTCAAACTGGTTTTTCTTCTGTGATGATTCTGTGAAATGCTGTGGAATGGTAGTTGTATCGTCATATCCCTCAGTGGCACCAAGAAACTGGTTCTGAAGTGAAGATAACGTTACCCATAAATTGACAAGCCTGCCTCTCCTACTGTGTGTGTGCGTGTGTTGTCATTGCTGCGACAAAGCACCTGTCGAATGGAACTGTTAAATGCTTCAGTGGACAAGTCTTTACAATTCATCATGCATCATGATTTATCTTTGACTACTCGCTCGGTTCAACGAGATAATCGCGAGTTTCAAAGACTGAACCATCCAACTTGGATTGATTGGATCGGTGTCGAAATTGGTCACGAAATTTGTTGATTGTCATTTCCGCCGTGTGTCGAATTCTCTCAACGATAAATTCGTCTGAATCGAAACGATTTACAGGACAATTGAAACTTCGAGCCGTTTCATGCAACGAGAGGGGACCGTTAGCGTTCACCGGGCAAAAGTTAACCAGGGACCATCGAACAAGAGTCAAGCTATCCGAGATTTTCTCAAAGATGATCCTACACATCGGTCAAGCAATTCCTCAAAACAGATATAAACCATTGAAATCCATTCGCTCGACTTTCTCCTTCATGAAAAGGGAACCGTTCATCCACAGCAATACCAGAATGGGTCACAGTAACACGCTCTTGACCAGGATAGCCAGGAAAGACTCCGGACACTGAAATCCGCTTCAGTTTCAAATGATGCAGTTCATGGATGATGTAGAGAATATCATCGTCCATCTTGTCCATCAACTAGACCAACGTGATGAGAAGGTTGATGTTGAATTCCAGTACCATGACCGAAAAAGCAGGTGTTGATTCTGTCAGATCGAAGCGCCATGCTTTGGCCAAGTCTTCAAAGTTGCCTTCAACAGTAAAATGCGCATAGCTTTCAAAAGCTTTGATGCAGACACCATACTCGTCTTCTCCAAGGTGACACTTGACTTCAGTTATGTCTTCTAGACTATTGCCAAAGGGCTTGTAAGGATAAGCCTTTTGAGACATCAAATGAGTTCGATTTGTCATATAAGAACTGCCTCGACGTCGTCCTTGGTCGTCTTGCAGTAGTGTTAATTCCATGTAGTTTGGTTCACCCTGGAATGAATAGTCGATGAATTCACATAGACACGTTGTCATACCTTTTTAGGAGTAAATGCATCAACCCAGTCGGCCAGCCATGCTTTGAGTTCTTCACGATCTGCTAGCATCGTCTCGAGCTCTTTGTTCTCTTGTTCAAAAGTTGCGATCTTGGCTTTTGCGATGATGAGAGCCACGAAATGTGGGTCAGCATGTTTCTTTCGTCGAGCCAGATCCTGTTCGAGCAAGCTTACAGCTTCAATTAATTCTGCCGTAGCAAGTGCGAGCCGTTTCTCGGTATCGTTTAAAGTTTGATTTTGGATCACAAGTCCGCTCATGACAATGAACTTCAGTATTGCCTTCGACTTTCCTACGACAGGACGCCAATTTCAAAATGATGTCTGGAATCGTGAAGACTCTGTCCAGGTCGCAACGTCAAGTTTGGCATCTCTTGAGATCTCTCAATGGCCTGTCTGCAGGTAGACACCACTTGGCAGGTAAGGCTGTTGGAAACCAAGTGCCCAAAGATCTCCTGTGCATGTACGGGTATGTACTTTGTGATACCGGGTATGACATTTGAAAAGTATTGGCAAAGACCGTGTGACTTGGTGAGTGCATGGAATATCTTCGTTGTGTGCTCTCGTGATCCAAATTGTCAGGGAAACTATATTGACTACCATCACGAGAGGTATAAGCGCAAAGGACAGATAAATGTCGTGCAGTTTCATCAAACTCAGAACCAGCTTACGCGCTTTCCCAACGCGGCTTGTCCCAACCGAAGGAGTTTTAACTTAAAACTCCCGACCAGGGCCTAAGGCCCTGGTCGGGGAATTCAACCGAGGTGGATTCGACAGAGGTGACTGCACTATGATTGGTCAATATTAACCGACATACTTTGCTTAAGCAAAGTAGCTGACCGAAATGAGGACTTCGACAATCCAGTTTGAACTTTATCCAGTGGATGATACTGACTGTGAAGGCATGCATTGCGACAGGGATATCCTACATGGGAAAGCCGAATCAAGCACTGGATAATGAGCCTGTCTCTCTCAACCGGGACATGTTTTGAGGTTTCCACAATTCATGGCTTGTTTCTTGTATTAATTTACTAAATGCCGTGGAATAAATGCAGTTGCATACAGCTAACAGCCTTCAAATGAAAGTCTACCCAGGAGTTGGGCTCACGGGATTGTGAGTAAAGTAGCCTGTCATTCAAGAGATGCCAAAGGAGTTACTGGGAGCGCAGAATATACTACACATACAGCTGTAGTAGAACCATAAGCGCAAGCATTCACAATTCGTGACATCACTTTCAAACTTGAGAATAGTACGATGTCTGGTGCTGGCAAATGCAAAGGGAAGGGTAAAGCAAAAATCCAAGTCCAAGAAAAAGGCAAAGCTAAAGTCCCAGCTCAAGACAAAGGAAAAGGCAAAGCAAAGGTTTCTGTCGAAGGAAACGAGAGGACCAAAGTCGTAAGTATGAACATTCTGGCGATACGTCAACGCGATTCACGAGAAACCGCAAAACAACTCAACTTGACGACGGCACAAATGATCAAAGTCATGCAAGATCAAGTCGCGTTTCTTGAGCAAGACCTCGCAAGGCGGAAGCAAGAAGCTGATCCATACTTCTTGGCTGCTGTCCTTGCGAAAGCCGAAATTCTCGAATTTGAAGAGAAGAACAAAGAGTACAAATCGATGATTGAAAACAGGGAAAAACTCATATCCTGGCTGGCAGCTTGGGTTGATACGTACATTATCCACAAGGTCTGAATCCCAGTTAGAAGATTATTAACTTCTTGCGCAGGGCGGACCAAATTACATGGAAGTAACACTATTGCAAGATGACCACGGTCGTCGCCGGGGCTGCGCCTACATGACAAATCGAACCCATATTATGTCTCAAAACGCTTATCCATACAAACCGTTTGGCACCTGTGTGGAGGACAAAACTGACGTCAAGGTTCATCTTGGCGAAGATGACAACGGAGTCTGCATCCAGGCGTTTGAAAGCTATGCGCATTTTACGATCGAATGCAATTATGAAAATGCAGCCAAGGCATGGCGCTTCGACCTCACAGAATCAACACCTGCGTTTTCTGTAATTGTACTCAAAACGCTACCAACTTGTCTAATGTCGTCAGTGTAGTTGATTGAAGACATCGACGAAGATACGCTCTACATCATCCATGAGCTACATCATTTGAAACTAAAGCGGATTTCAGTGTCAGGAGTCTTTCCTGGCTATCCTGGTCAAGATCGCATCACCGTCACCCATGCTGGAATAGCTGTTGACGAGCGCTTTCCTTTTGCCGAGGGTGAGAGTCGGCCGAGTGGATTTCAATGGTTTGTACATGTTTTGAGGGGTTGCTTAAATGAAGTGTAGGATAATTTTCGAGCATGTCACTGATCGCTTGACTCTTGTTCGATGGTCCCTGCTTAACTTTTGCCCGGTGAATGCCAACGGTCCTCTCTCATTGCATGAAACAGCTCGGAGTTTCAATTGTCCTGTAAATCGTTTCGATTCCGAAGAATTGATCATTGAGAGAATTCGTCACACGGCGGAGATGACAATCAACAAATTTCGTGACCAATTTCGTCAACGTTCGAATCGATTCCAACTTGAAGCGCCAACCATGGGCTCACGGGACCAACTCTTTGAAGACGACGAATAATTGGTATCTTCACATTTAGTCGCTATAATGAGCAGAATGATGCCCAAGTTGTGCCCCAATATGACACTAGCTTTGAGAAGTTGGTTTGGAATTTTCGTCAACGATTGAATCATTTCCAGTCGGAACCTCCAACGGTGGGCCTTCGACATCAATTGTTTGCTGTCTAGTAATTGTCCTCCAAGCACCTGGCTGAATCGAAATTGAGCCAAACTTCCCATCCGAGCTGTCACAAGAACCATGTACCACTCGTCAACGCTTGCATTTAACTCATTTTATTACAAAAAGTCGACTACTGAAGTCCTGAGACGGCTATTTCAGTCATATTTTCTATCGTAGGCAATGTAGCGTCGACGAAAAACTTCCAGTGTCTCAACAAAGAATATGATGTGATTGTCTCTGGACCCCCAGCGTCGTGCTTGTTGTGGTTAATGCTCTTTGTGCAAATTGCACAGTGCAATCACAGTCTGTGGTTTCTTGGATGGCAGCGACGATCAAACTCAAAACAACTTTTGTGTGGATCCTTCCCAATAGAACACATCCAAAGTTGTGATTGTCTTGGTTGTGATTCACAACCTCGACCGATTGCACGGTCCAACAGTCTTGAAAGCTGGTCGCGATGAAGCATATCACACTCACAGTTTGAACTTTATCCACTGGATGCTACTTTTAATACGTAGCGGGAGTCCGAGGTGGGAAAGCCGAAAGAGAAAGGACAATGAGCCTGTCTAACTCGACTTGAACAAGTATTTCCTTTCGACAACGATATGTTTTCAACGCATTGCAGATTAAAGAGTTGGCTTCAAAACGAACGCAATTGCACGAATTTACAGAGTCATCGATGCACTCTCGAAGCCTTTTCTACCAAGTTGACTAGCATGCTATTCCGTTTGCAACATTGAGTGTACAGTAGGCTGTCGTCAGATCACAAGAGATGCCGAACTTTAGAGTTGGCTCCTCATCAGAAACCTTTTACACAACGCGTGACATCATTTCCAAATTTACTGTCATGTCAGGTGCAGGCAAAGGAAAGGGGAAAGGCAAAGCGAAAATCCAAACACAAGACAAAGGAAAAGGTAAAGCGAAAGTCCCAGCTCAAGACAAAGGAAAAGGAAGGGCAAAAGTTCCACTGGAAGGCAATGAGTCGAAGAAGACTCTAAGCATGAACATACTGGCGATACGCCAACGAAATGCACGGGACGCAGCCAAGCAACTCAATATGACGACGGCACAAATGATCAAAGTCATGGAAAAACAAGTCGAACTCCTTGAAAATGATCTCATGAGACGGAAGCAAGAAGTTGATCCACACTTCTTGGCGACAGTGCTTGCGACAGCAGAAATCCTCGATTTCCAAGAAACGAACAAGGAGCTCAAGTCAATGCTGGAAAATCGTGAGAAACTAATGAAATGGCTAGCTGCCTGGGTAGAAACCTATAAAGTTCACAAGGTACAATTGCAATTGTAAGCATCAAGCAGATATTCCAGGGTGGACCCAATTACATGGAAGTGACACTTTTGCAAGACGACAATGGCCGACGAAGGGGCAGTGTTTATATGACAAATCGAGCTCATATGATGTCCCAAAACGCTAATCCTTACAAGCCTTTTGGCTGTCGAATTGAAGATGACACGAAAGTGACGGCTCATCTTGGCGAAGATGCAAATGGAGTTTGCGTGCAAGCATTTGAATGCCATGTTATATTTACAGTCGAAGCCAACTATGAAAATGTGGCTAAGACGTGGCGATTTGATCAAACAGAGTCCACGCCAATATTTTCAGTGAAGGTATGTTCGAATCATCAAGCGACGAGTCATTCGATCTCTTCTTTAGTCGGTCGAGGACATGGACCATGATATTCTTTACATGATCCATGAGCACAACGAACTGAAGAGGAAGCGCATTGCTATTTCTGGAATATTTCGTGGCTACGAGGGTCAAGATCGCATCACAATCACGCATACCGGAATTGCAGTGGACGAGCGCTATCCATTCACTCCAGGCGAAGTTCGCTCGAATGGATTTCAATGGTAGCTCAATCGTATGAAGCTGTGTCTAAGTGTAATTTTGCTAGGGTTATTTTCGAGCACGTCACTGATCGGTTGACAATTGTTCGGTGGTCTCTATTGAACTATTGCCCGGTCAATGTGAATGGCTCATTGTCACTCCTTGAGACTGCTCAAAGTCTACGGTGTCCTGTGAGTCAGTATGATTCCGAAGAGGCTATCATCGAGAGAATGTGCCGCGTCTCGGAGCAGGGGCTCATGAAGATTCGGGATCAATTTCGTGGACGATGCAAGAGGTTTCTATTGGAGCCTTTCACCATGGGATCCCGCGACAAATTTTTCGACGAGAACCATTAAGGTGGTTTGTTAACAATTTGCACCAGTTGAAGCTCTCTCTGCTGCACATGACTCAAACAATTGTCATATCCTCCTTCATAATATTCGTGAATAAATTATATTTTCTCCGTGTCATTTCGTAGACAAGGTGTTATACTTGCCGCAAACAAACGGACCTGGTAAACCGACTGAAATCAACTGTGCCTGAGGCTCAAATGCTTGCCTCAGTCAGTGTATTCGAAATGATTTTCCTTGACGCACATATTAGAGAATTGTATGGCTTCTGCGTGAGGAGATGGAGGATGCAACAGCATTTCCTTGTTTTATTTGAACAATTCATCGCGTGACCCCATGGTGAATGGCTCCAATTTGAATCGATCGCATCGTTGACAGAATTGATCACGAAGTTTTTCAAGACCAACATGCGAGGCACGTCGGATTCTTTCAACGATAAGCTCGTCAGAGTCGTTTTTACTGACTGGACAATGTAAACTCCTGGCGATATCACGGAGTGGCAATGGCCCATCAGCATTGACAGGGCGAAAGTTCAAGAGCGACCAACGTACAAGTGTGATCAAATCCGTCACGTGCTCAAAAACGACCCTACAAGGCTGCCAGTCAGAGAGCTATCCTCTTCCAACATGATAAACCATTGAAATCCATTCGAGCGAACTTCGCCTGGAGCAAATGGAAATCGGTCGTCCACTGCAATTCCAGTATGCGTGATAGTAATACGATCTTGACCATCTTGTCCACGAAAAACACCCGAGACTGCAATTCGCTTCAATTTCATCTCATTGTGTTCGTGAATAACACAGAGAATCCCGTCATCCATCTCCTCAATCGCCTAAAGCATCGTCCTCATTTGGAATAAACCTTTCAATGTACCTTGACCGCAAACGCGGGTGTTGATTCCGTGAAATCGAAATGCCAAGTCTTGGCCACGTTTTCGTAATTCGCGAAAATGGTAAATTGGAGATGGCATTCAAATGCCTGGATGCAAACTCCATGGTCGTCTTCCCGCACATGCATCTCGACGTCAATCAAGTCGTCCACTTGGTTGCCAAACGGTTTGTAAGGATATGCCCTTTGAGACATATTGTAAGTTCGATGGGTCACATACACACAGCCACTTTGTCTGCTTTGGTCGTCTTCTCGCAAAGTCACATCCATAAAATATGGTCTTGTTGATGGAATATTCCATCCGCAGAGCCAATTGATCCACCGTTCTCGGTCTATAAGCTGTACATTCAATGCATCGCTGCGTCGCTTGAGGACACTTCTTACATACGCAAAAGGATTTATCTTCTTGCGCTGATCTTCAGGATGGGCTTGGAGATATCCCAGAGCCATTTCGAGGTTTTCTATTTCGACCATCAACACCTTGACTAGCCTCTTCCTTTTCGCTCGGAGTTTGGCCATACCCTCTCTTGCCGCTTGGCGCCGCCTGTCAGCGTACGTTTGAGTAACTTGCATCAGCCTTGTCATATTCCAAAGTGAAGTCAACGACGAAGGTGGTCTAGATGAGTGTCATTTGCTGTCAATACAGTTCCCAACCAATGACAAACCCTAGTGGAACAACGTCGCAGGTGTGACTTCAGCACATTGACGACTGTATGAACACTGGTCGTCGTGTTGGTATTCCTACTTTATAGCCCATGATTTTGGTCGCGCTCAAGTACAGGTCTTTCGATCTTTCACAAAATTCACGATTGGCAGACAAGATTCGATTACCAAGGCGAAGTCTATTTTGTAGTCCAGCATTGAGGACTCCAAAGTGCTGACTTAGGAGTCAGTGCGCTGTCTTGTGCTCGTCTCTGGATCTTTCACTTTTGTATCTTCACAAAGTCATGAACTTGCGCCATCGTTCAAGATCGATCGCGACGTAAAGCCCTACGCGCCCACCTTGAACGAGATACAAGTCGAGGGCAATGTGAGAAATCTATCCTGAGCCTCATCCAAAGGGCTTATCCTTGCAAACAGTTTGGCGACCAAGCGGAGGATTTGATTCACGTTAAGATGGATTTAGGAGAAGACGAACATGGAATATCGTGGGTTTTGAAAGTACAATGGATCAAATCGAAAGTAACCAGATTGATACGAGATCGACGGCATTCACAAGTTTTGCCAGCTTTGTATGGCTCTGGACAGCTCGGTCATAATTGGTTCGAAAGCGTCGAATCCAAATCACAGCAGGATATATTGCGAAGGATTTGTTACCGTGTTCATCAAACGCATCTTACTATCATTCAGCACAAACAAAAGCAGACTTGGCCAACAACGAATTAGGCTTCTGCAGCATACATGGCGTCGATTTCATCGGCGTACTGCTTGGCGACCACTGATCGTTTGATCTTGAGTGTGGGGGTGAGTTCTCCGTTGGGAATGCTAAAGTCTTGGATAAAGGTAAACTTTTGAATCCATTGCGCACGCGATGCAGCCTTGGCGTTGGAACGTTTCAATCCTTCGTTGATATGGTTGATCAAAATCTCGTCCTTGTGGGCTTCATCGGTGGTCGTAGCAGTCGATCCAAGCTCGCTCAAGACGCGGATTACACTTGGGTCCAAATCTTTCGTAGGGGCACCATGATCATCCATGACTACTTTGAGCGCGAGAAGCGCGGAAATGAATTTACGCTTGTCCCCAACGGCCATCACATGGCCAAGGATGGGAAGCTCCTCCTTCAACGTTGTTTCGAGCAAGACAGGTGGAACATTTTCACCACCGGCTGTGATAATTAATTCCTTGATGCGTCCGGTGATGAAACCAAAACCATCCTCGTCAAATGTTGCGCAGTCTCCCGTATGGAGCCATCCGTCGGCATCAATCGCAGCTGCTGTTTGTTCCTCATTATTTAGGTAGCCCATCATGACGTGGCGGCCTCGAATCTACGCAGTTTATCATCAACTCAATGACGCACTATTTCAGACTTACCAGTAGCTCGGTTGTCTCGGGGTCAGAGCGAGCTTCCGCTGTGAAGACGCAACGTCCAATCGAGCCCGATTTCCACTTTTGAGGGTAGTTGTAGAAACTAATGCCCGTTGTTTCGCTGAGACCCATCGCTTGAAGAAGCGGCATGTCGAGCGATGCAAAATACGACAAGACTTCAGGCGTCAATGGCGCCGCACCAGAGTAGAATGCTTTGGCTTGGTCCAAGCTATACAAATCCATTCAAAGTCTGGACAACAATACACAAACGTACCCGAGAGCTTCACGAACTTTTGAGAAGACGAGCTGTTGAGCCAAGCTGTATCCACAGGGAACACCGTCGCCTTGGCCAAACTCACTCTGTCTCGTCTTCGTCGTGCCAATTTCTTTAGCCCAGTTGGAAATCATTTTACGAGCGCCGGTGGCAGATCGACCAAGCTCGGACATTCTCTCGTACATCTTCTCAAAGACACGTGGCACAGAGAGGAAATAAGTCGGTCGGACTTCCTTGAGAGTCTTGCCGAGTGATCCCTTGAGCGCATCAGGCTCGGCAAAGTAAATATGAAATCCTAATTTGATGTCAATCCTTTTCAGAGGTGATGTCAGCTCGCACCATAAATGCACTGATAGCCAATGTCAAGCAATTGACCAGCGATGTGCGAGAGAGGAAGAAAACTCACGAGTCTCTCATTGTTGTCAAAGGTTCCAGGGAGAAATCCAGAGTTGACAGCGTTCATTGTGTACGTGCAGTTGTCGTGGGAAAGCATGACACCCTTGGGACTTCCAGTTGTACCTTCACCAGTCCATAATGAATCACCGCCAATTTAACAAATGAATACCTGATGTGTAGATGAGAGAAGCACAATGACCAGGTCGAATCGAGGCGAAAGTGTCTGTGATGGATGCATCAGAGACTTCCTGGCCCAACTCGATGAATGCATCGAATGTGTAGACTGGAGCTGCGCACGACACAACTTCTGGGACGCTGGCTTTCCCTGCGAAAAGAATATTAGACACGAAAGATGAAGAATATCCTACAAGTCACGATAGCTTTCAGCTCTGGTAATTGATCCGCAATTGAAATGAACTTTTCCAACTGCGCGGCATCGTCGCAAAAGACTACTTTGGTGCCGGAATTGTTCAGGACATATTGGCACATAGACGCATTGTTAGTCGGGTAAATTCCCGTCGCGGCACCCCCGAGGTATAAGCAACCCATGTAGGCAAAGAACCACGGTGGCGCGTTGAATCCGGAAATGGACACCGTGTCAAATTGATTCACTCCCAACGAACGCAATGCTTTGGCGACTCGAATGTTCATTCTGTGGTATTCTGCATACGTATATGCATGCCTAATGAAGAGAAAATCAATTGATCGCGCGAGAAAGATCGATTCAGTACCAAACGTCGTCTTTCTTGTAGTGGAGTGCTTCTTGGGCAGCGAATTTTGTTGCCGTAGCAACAAATGTATCAACAAGTGTCGTCGGAGGAAACTGTTCGTTTTCCGGCGTGAGGCGAATGTCCACTTCTTCGTTGATGCGGGTCGTCTACACCAGATAGAGAATGTCAGCGAGAAAGTCCATGGAGACTGGACGGACCGTGTAAATAGGCATGGCAAGTCGAAGGAGCAATCGAGAATGACCAGAGGAGAGATTGATGCAGGGAGAAATTGAACTGATGCTCCAACTTCAATATAAAGTTTGATTAGCTCACAACTTCATCATTTTGGCCAATCAAATCCAAATATTACTTTGATCTGGTCGCACGGATGTAATTCAATTTGAAAGGTAGTGTATGCTATTACACAAGATATTAATAAAAAGAGTATAGATTAAAATAAACAGTTGTGAATTTATACCTTATTTCAAATACTCTATAAAATTATATATTATCAAGATGTTGAAAAGAAAAGATATTAATAATGCAAGTTTTTTATCATTATGATGGACTTCACCCGTTGAGATGAAATCTTCTGGTTTGAACTTTGCCACGAGGATGTGACGACTTGCCGCGCGGACGAAGTCACGGGAGGCTAGAGATTGAGAAGGACTTAATTGGGCTGGAGAATGCTTGTTCCTTTAGCGATATTCGACCAGGTTGAAGCGACGACAGTCAAAGATCTTATCTGACCCACGCCAGTCAACTCTATTTTGTCCATCTCTCCTCGGGTTTTCTATCAAAATCGGTGTGGCCCAATGCATCGCTTGAGACGATTAGCAACACAACCGAAAAATGCCGCCATGGTCGAAAGGTCGAAAGCACACGAAGCTCATCAATCTCCGCGTCAATTGTCCTCTCAATCTTTTCAAGTCGAGATGGAGGATCAATGGTCTGTCTGTGCTGCTCGTTTTATACTCGTCCCTATGAAAGATAGTCAGTCGGCCATGCATGGGGGAGACTTTAAACATCCAACCCCTATTTTTATTTGTCCCACCCTTATACTTGGAATTTGTATACCATACAATACACGTGTAACTAGTAGTACTAAGGCAATTTCAGCCAATCAAAGCGTGTTCGAAAAAGCGTTCCATTGAAAAATTACAACATCTCTCAGCCATATCCAAAAGCCTGTATGCCTAATGAAGTCATCGAAAACTGCATGAAGATAAAACATGACATGCATTTAGACTCGGGGATGAATTTCAGGCTTGTATTTATTCATTAAACAATATCAATAAGCTTCAGTAAGGATTGAATCGAAAAGGTGGAAAACGAAATGTGTCACCAGAATTCTCTAGACGAGAAGACAAAGCTGGCAATTCACGTCGACGTGTTTGCTCATCTTCACTTCTCTCGAATGATGACGCCACTCGCCTTGTTCCTCGTGGCCCTCTGCCTCTGGAGTGAGAAGTGTGTGATCGTCTGCTTTGTGCCACTTCCGCGCGCCGCTGGGCATTTGTTTGGGGGTCCAAAGCTTGTGGTGCTGATGGCATTGGAGCACATGATCTGTCAACCCACCAGTGAGCATGAAAATCCGACGGCTCCAAAACATTTTGGGAACGGTAGAGAGACCACAGTTTGTGCGTACAAGGCACACCAGTCGACCTTGAATACAGTCCAGTGCATGGGCGTGTGGACACTAATGCCAACTGCGAAAGACATTGCTTCAATGCATGCGTGTGAATGACATTGCGCACTTCATCGAACATTGGCTTCATCAAATCAGCTCTTGTCGTCATCCTTGCCTCTGACACAGCTTCCTTGTGCCCCCGAAGCGAAATATCCCACCAGTGTCGCAATTCTTCGTAGATTGATAGCATATCGATTTCTGAAGAGCTTAACCATTGCTTGAAAGATCGGTGATAGCCTTCAACTCTTGAAGTTGCTTGCATGCCAAAATGAAGTACGTTGCTTGTCCAATGTCGAACTATTCATCGCTTCCACATGAACAGCCAAGTTTCGTCAATGTACTGTGCTTCTTCTCTTGACATTTCCCAGAGCTGGGCGTGGTATTGGTTGTATGATTCTTCAGTCGTTGCTCGAATCATGGAGATAAATGTATCACAGAACTTTCGGTGTTGAGGGGAATCCACAAGATTTGTGTCATTCGAGTTGGTACGTGAGATGTCAGGAACTTTTTGAAACGTGCGTCTTGCATGCGTTTCTACAGCTTTGACGACATGCCACAAGCAAAGCAGCGCAGGAACATTTGGGAAAGACGTGTCAAGTGCATTGAGCAATGCCAAATCGCGATCCACAAGAATAACTGATGGTGAGAGAATTGCGTGGCTTGACAAACATTCTTTGAGAGTTGTAAGGGCCCACGTATAGTCGTCAGTACTTTCGCCCGCCATGAAGCAATGCGCCAGATGCAGTGTTGTATTCATGCCGCTCACGCCGATAAAGTTCAACAAAGGCATGCCAAACTTGTTTGTCTTGTATGTGCAATCCATCATGATAATGTCGTAATTTGCCTTGAACACGTCTAAAACTTCATGGATTGCAAAGAATAGGTGAGATAGTCGGCTTTCCATGTCCAAACGATGTCGATAATAATCACCATTCTTCTGGAGCTCGTTGAGAAGATGTTGTGTCCTTGTATTGCAGCCGATTCTCTTCAGAGTTTCTTTTCGTTTTGCATTGTAGATATCTGACTTGCGCAACAGTATTTGAGGGTTGTTTTGTCGTACTTGAACCAAAGTTTGAGCAGCTGTAATACTTGTGTTTGCATCCGTGACGATGGCTTCAATCACTTCATCTGTGCGATCGAATCTTCGATGCATTGTGTGGGACGATGGATCCATTGATGGTTCGTGATTGTGATGGCTTTCCCCACCACGATATTCAATACGCCATGCGCATGTAGATGACGATGTTGATACTTCTCGAACAAGATGCATACGCATCGGACAATCGCATTTCTTGGTCGCTTTGCCATTACGTTTCTTGGTTCCAGGAGTACTCTTCGATGGCTTGTATACTCCATGACGGTCGCATGCCAAAACAACTCGTCGAATGTTTGAGTTCTTGTCCAGGACTCTACGCAGCCGAATGACAGCATAGCCATGATCTCGGGTAAAAAGATTGATAGTTGCTTGGGCCTCTTCAGGGGAATCGAAGATTGCTTCAGGATGAACAGGGAATTGGTGAAATGGGGGAACTGGCGTCGTTCTTGTGTTGCTATCCGGCAATGAAGTTGGCAACGTTGTTGGGATGGTTTGCTGCATGTATTTCAAGTTATGAGGGCCTCGTTTGTCTTGCAGTAACAACAATAATATCATGACGTTCATAAGATTCCAATAGCAATGACATTTAGATCTATTTAAGGTGACGTGACACGACTCGTAGGTCGAAACAAAGGTGGAAATCAAATGAAAGCCGAATGAATGTAATATATCATTTACTTGTCCGACTTGAATCTATAGCCAGGGCCATAAACCGTGAAGAGTTCAGAGTCTGACTTGATTGTCTTCGTCACTCGAATGAACATTTTCTTACCGTGCTGGACGTATTCACAATTCTTGAAAACTTTCTTCGTACGATCCTCACGGTTCACAAAAGACCCAAGTCCCTTACCGAGTTGACGTGTGCTCAGCCAGTCAATCCAAGCAGGTTTCTTCCAGAGGTCAATGCTGAGGACATAAGTCGGATCAGCGGGCATGTCGTACACAATGTCTCCGTCATAAGACGTCACAACATCACCTTCACGCAAGTCCACCGCGGCAAATACTCCATATCCGGCAGTTGGAATACTTGATTCCATCGAAGTCACGATCGGATTGTCTGCTCCATATGTGCCGCGAAGCTGGGCATCGGCGAAGGAAAACAGTGGGCGGTGCTTGGAGAGAGCTGCAAGAGCTCGAGCCGCTGACTTTCGCTCGTTAGAGCGGACCTTGCGTAAGCGTGCATCCTCATTCTTCTCTTCTTCAGTCTTCTTTCTTTTGCGCTCGGCTTTAAGACCGTGGCTTCGCTTGTAGTGCATACGCATGGCGTCGTATTCCTCCAGTTTGTGGCCACACTCGAGGCACTTGTAAAGATTGTCTTCGATACGGATAAGCAAGATGGGGTCTTCTTTAGTTGTAGAAGGCAATGTTTCGTCCATTTGACAACAATTCGGCAAAATGAAATGTGTTTGAATGGCTGAGAGATGTTGTAATTTTTCAATGGAACGCTTTTTCGAACACGCTTTGATTGGCTGAAATTGCCTTAGTACTACTAGTTACACGTGTATTGTATGGTATACAAATTCCAAGTATAAGGGTGGGACAAATAAAAATAGGGGTAGGATGTTTAAAGTCTCCCCCATGCATGGTGTTCCACGCAACTCGAATCCTTGGCAAGCATATGGAAACGACGGAGGATTCCCTGGACGTTCATGCACAATCCACATGCAATTTGCGACGAACATGCGGCAGGAGAAGGTCGCAAGGCTGATCGAGCACCTCATTCTAACCACAACCAAGCAAATCGCAGATCATACCAAGAATCGTCCTCTGAGCACACGTTGTACAGCCGCCGTCAATCGTCGTCCTCTTTGATGTTGCGGAGGATCACGACGTCGGGCAAGAAGACTGTCCTCACTACTACGACACAATCAATTGTAGTGGCATGGTCAACTTCTTATGAGGGTGGCGATTTGCACACTCTGGATGAGACTGCTGGGCCTTCAGCACTGGTTCGATTTCGAGCACGGCAATGTCTCCATTGGGAGAAAGCACTTGCGGAGAGACGCGATGAGCTGTCGAGGGGCTGCAAGCGTATGCTCTGTCCTTGGAGCGTCAGACTTTTGAAGACGCTCGCCTTGGCCCAGGCTGCGTGCGCTGCTGAGCATCTTGAAGCACAGTTGAAATGATGATGGTTTGGGTTGGACCTGCGAGGTTAATAGGCTTCGTTTGACAAAAGTGATCTGTCGGGTGATACACGCCACGGAAGGTATGCGCTTTACGATGAAGCGACCAGAGAGCAAGTCCGCCATCCATTCAGCAAATCATGCGAGTTTTGTTGAATTGGTTGGGAAGTTGGGATACATTCGAGACGAGGATTGTTTTTGACGGCTTTTGTCTCTGTCATCATGCTGTGAGCTGAAGAAAGATCTCTCATGAGCAACGTATGCATGCAAGACACATTACACGGAAGGAACCTGTATTAGAGATTTAGTCTCGCTTGAGCGAAATGGCGGCGGCACCCAAACTGAGAGCAGCAGCACCACCAAACACAGCATAGCTGGATGGAGCGATCTTGGATACTTCAAGCACATCGGGGCTTTGTTCCCAGAACTAAACAACGCATGGATGAGGCTATGGGTAGATAGGATGCAAACATACCGCATGACGAGCTCCGTTGAGGAAATGGTAGGTGATAGGGAACGCAACGACGATCTTGGAGACAGGCGTGAAGAATGGAATGACTTCTTGCGCAGTGTGAATCAAAGCAGGCACATCAGCGCCGACAGCAGCGAGCGCAGCAGCCGCGGCGAAACCACCCGACAAAGCTACACCAGTCACACGGTTTGTGATCGAAGCGAGAGCCGTCACTGGGAACGCGTAGATTTCAACGTGTGGCGACACAGGACGACCAAGACGCGCTTGGCGTTCCGTGTACGACACCAGGCGGATCTGCGCTGGAGCTTGGGTCTTGATGGCCTTGGCCAAAGTCTGGCTCGTGCGCTGCATCATCCTTCGCTGACTTTCAGAGAAATGAACGTATCCGGATAGCAATCCTTACACCACACAAATTTGGACAGTTATCCGGATACATATATATATATACTTCGGAATTTTGTCGGATCAGCGCACAATACATTTTATGCGCTCCATCCTCGCTTGCAACACAGTAACACTGAATCTAGATGGAGTAAAACATCTCGCAAAATTAAATAGAAGTTTATGACTGTCCTGCTCAACGGGAATTTGTCTTTATGCTGTCAATAGTCGCTGTCGAATGCGATTTTCCGGATACGGATAAGATATTTGAGGACTTTTAATTAATTAAAATAATCAGTATAAGGACAATGAAAGCTTGCCGTCCATGACAGAAAACACCCTATGAAGCATCTGTGCAATAAAATTAGTCGATGGACTGGAAAAAGAAGTGCTTGGTGACAAGCACTGCTGCCTTTTTGTGGAGGTTGTGAGACGACGAGGTATGTACTCGGAATTATTATTCGAAAATTTGCTTCGCATAATTGATTTTCTTCGATTTTAAAAGTTGATTTAGGAGTGTAGGGGTTTCGAAGTGAGATGAAGTTTTCCTTGGTTCACTTGGCTAGTAGCACACCGAGGACGCACTCTAATGCGCTGCCAGCTACGTACCTACCACTACTAACTACTGGTACAAGTCAGCATGATCAGCACGACCAGCATGTTCAATTAGCTACAGGAGACCCCAATGTGATGGACAGAGGTTGCTTCTATTTGGTTTACTTGTACATAAGCCACATCTCGTTCAAGTTTAGATTCCACCGGCAAACCCATGTTGTCGCCATGCTTCGTAACTGATGATAGAGACCGAGTTAGCGAGGTTCAGGCTACGCGCACCAGCCATCATTGGAATACGAATACGGTGTTCTGGGGCAATGTTGTTGCGAATTTCGTCGGGCAGGCCACTAGTTTCCGAGCCAAACAGCAAAACGTCGTTCTGAGCGTACTGAACATCCGAATACCATCGACTTCCTTTGGTTGTGCACGCTAGAATACGATGACCAGCCACTGCATTGCTAAAAGCTTCAAAGTCTTTATGGCGACGGACGACTGCCATGTCTCGGTAGTCCAAACCAGCGCGGCGGACGCTCTTCTCGTCGAGGTCGAAGCCAAAAGGCTCAATGAGGTGCAAAATACAGCCATTGTTCGCTGCGAGACGCATGATGTTGCCGCAATTTGGCGGAATCCGCGGCTGGAAGAGCGCGAGTTGGAACATCGACACCAGCAATGAAATTCAATTATTGGCTGTATTTATTAAATATGAATTATTAATAAATTAATTGGTAATTATTTCAATTAATTATTTGGAATTCTACCAATCATTTTCGAATTTGAAGCATGGATATCAAGCGATTCCACGCCCAAGCGCGCTATAGCGAAGCGGTTGTCCACAACCAGACTGTCTACTTGTCAGGGCAATTGGCCGATGATTTGAACGGCGATATTGAAGCGCAGACACGAGAAACCCTTGCAAGTATCGATGAATTCCTCGCAGATGCTGGCACGGACAAGTCTCGCCTACTCTCCGCGACAATCTATCTCAAAGATATGGCCGACTACGCCAAGATGAACGCTATTTGGGATGCTTGGGTTGTCCCTGGAGCTGCTCCCGCGCGCGCGACCGTCCAAGCGCATTTGTATGACCCAAATGTCCTCGTGGAGATCTCAGTGATTGCAGCAACCAAGTAAATAAGTTCTTCGGTTTCATCTTGAAGCGTTTTTCTCCACATCCCTCCATGAACATGGAACTAGAGACATGCCGTCGTCAAAGCATCTTCGACAAGAGTCTCTCGGAGGATTCAAGTTACATCCAAGCTCCGAGTACTCCAGTAGAATCTGATGTTGTCGATGTTCTTCCTGTTGATTGCAATGGCGCACCAAACCTCCAAGCGATTGATATTGCATTCCATCAGCTCTGGGTCCTTCCACTGCTTTTGGGAACTTATGTCTTCAGTCGACGGTATATCTACGACCATGCACTGCCGCTCTTGGCTGTTTTGATCATGACAATCGTTGCCGTGGATTACTTTTGGCTCTCAGCCGTCCTTGTGAAGCACCCAGCAGGCTCTCCACGGCCTATTTGTGATGCAATTGCCACTAGAGCATGCAGGAACTTCAGCAGCAGCTCTTTACAAACCGCAGCAAGGATTTTGATCGTTCTACTCGGGGCTGCAGGAATGAGCGGCATTTTCTACGGCGCAACCATCGCTGGTATTCCTCTCCTGATTGGAGATCACGAAGCATACGTCGACGAAATGCAAATCATCGGTGCGTCTTCTGGCTTTGTCTGTGGCTTTGGTGTCTTTGCCTGTCCATCCATTCAAGCTGCAGCGTCGCTACTTGTCTACTGCGGCGCATTTGTCCTCCAGAGCGTCAACATTGTCGCGTTCCAAAGCGAAGTCGCCCATCACAGCTTCATTCTCGACTTTGGCGAGCTTATGGCTCAGGTAGAATCAATTTACCTCGACTTCTTAAATGACTTCCACCATAGATGGGTGTCTTGATCGTCTTAATTTTTCTTTTCGATCCATCCGCACCGCCACAGCTTGTCGTGGTCCATATCGGACAGCATATTGCTGGTCTCGTGTATATTTATGGCTGCTGCTCAACGATGGCGGTCTATGCTGGTCGATTCTACAGGGAGCATTCGGTTTTAATCTTTCAAGGCGTGATTGTCACGGCGTGGACAGCTGCACTAGCTTCATTTCTCTGGTATGCTCGTTTTGCCAACGTGACAACAAATACTTTGCTGAACCGACCGGTGATTCCATCGTTACAAGGTAGTCCTAGCATTGGCGGTGTGATTTTTAGCGGCATTGGCGGCGTCTGTGGAATTTTTCTTGCTTCATTATGGCTCCCTATCCCTGGAACTTTTATCATCCGGCTAGTCTACTCATTTCTGGCCGTCGTCTTGGCTCAATGGTCGAGTGGATGGTAAATTCCCTGCTCTCGAAATACACTCAACTATTTGATTTAGGTGGATGGTCGTCCGAAACTTAGCTGGCAATCATCGGACTGCGATGCGCTTCTTCACAGATGGGCTAGCTGTCTTGTTGCCCTTGACGCTCTTTTTCTATCCTTACTACCGTATCGACCATCCGAATTCGTTCCTGCTGCCACGAAGCACACTCGTAGCTTTACACATTTTACCCGCCGAATGAAAAACAATTCAAACGTAGATTTTTTTGTCCAAATGAGCTCCACAACAATGACGCCGCCTTTATCCTACTTTTTATCGTTTGGCTGCGTGGTGGCGGGAGTAGACGACGGTGGTGGATTGAGCACATTGTCGGTCGATTTGGCCATTTCCAACTTGGATCGAGGGGTTGAAATCGTCGCTTCAAACGGCGGCGCATCTCTACCAAGTCATTTGAGCCAATCTCGACAAGGAATCAATTTGTACTTGGACGTGGCCGACTTGAAAGCTTGCCGCAAAAATGCAACTTCACGAACGAGCGAGTCTTTTTCCTGCTCGAGGGTCGTGACTTTGGCTTCAAGTTCTTCGTACGGAATTTGGACTACAGACGACAAATTTGACATGCAAGCTGCATATATAACGTACCTTTGACGGTGCCGCCTAAATTACGCACGATGGCGCTGTTGGACGTGGAAATCGTATCTTTGGGTGGATCCATGATATATGGATTGATGAAAAGCTGGAATTCCAGTCGATGGCTTTGCAAATATTGGATGAATTCCTTGGTTACGCATGGAACGTGATGAATGTGCGAGTAGTTAAAGACGGGATTGCGGGTGTTTTGCTCCACGCTTTCCGTCGTGAAGAGCTCGCCGAGGAACTCATATTGACAGTATGCCAAGTCGGTAATCATGGGTAATCCCAGCGCTTGCTTGATCTCCAATTTATACGTCCATGGCTTGCCCACCTTATGAATTGCCAAGTCAATTTAAATTAAAGTCCTCAAAGCGCTTACCAAGTCGTCAGGACCGTCGACGTCTTCAATCGCATTTGGATCATGCTTGGATTCATCGTCAGAACTCAGTGGCGTCCAGATGACTTGGAGTTTTCCAATTGTATTGAATGGCGGCACGGCATTTTTGATATTCATATTGCTAGTCGCAAGCATCAAGAGACTAAAAGACGACAAAGTTAACTACCTTTCGTCCGGATCGGTCTCTAGATTGTAGAGCAAATACTCTGGAAAGCTCGTGACGCTGCCAACGTGAAACGAGTTGTCAAAGAGCAGCGTGATGGGATCGTGGCCTTGGGGACTCGAGTACTCCCGGTTGTTGGCGATTGCATTTTTGAGAAAAGCAACTTCGTCTTTCAAGAGCGCGTACGCTTTCACAAATTCAAACACGTCGAGAAGAATCGTCTCGTCGGTCTGACTGTTGTGGACTTTCACTTTGACTTGTGGAATGCCATCGCCGTCAGACCCACCGCCGCCTTTTAATGCCGTTTCAAAGCTCAGCATGTCGCGATTCAAGACGCCAACGATTTGTTTGAGCTCGTTGATTTTTGGTAGCACGTCGCGTAATTCCTGGTCGTTGACTTGCCTCGCAAGGCGTTCTTTCTCCTAGTGACGCGCGGTGAGTCCAAATCCAGCCTTTGGCGATTATGCAAGACCTGTTGAGCCAACTCGCGAAGTTTTTGTTCACGTTCTGCAACTTCTTCCGCCGATGCTGTTGATGTTTGAGCTCGTGCAGCGTCTAATTCTGCTTTTTGTTTTTCCCACGCCGCTCTTTCAGCTTCAAATTGTTTCTTCTGTGCTTCGAGAGCAAGCATCGCAGCGGTATCTTGACTTTGCAAAGCTTGTTGGAATTCTCTAGCAGCGTCGTCCGCTGAAGGTGGGTCTACACTTGGATCTTCCCGGCCTGGATAACGAAACAACATGAGCTCAGTGCCAATGACGACGCGGTCGAATGGAGCAAGGACGATGCGGGCTTGTGGCTCGAGCTTTTTGCCATTATGTAGCACTTCGCCTTTGCCCGCAACTAAAGTAACGACACCACCACTGTCTACTCCATCTCCATCAATGGCTGGCGGGGACTTTTCAAACGAGCAGTGATCCGCAATCACACTCAACGCCATGGGTTTGATATCTCCTTGAGTGCCGACAGTCGTGACCTAAATTTCATTCATTTTTAGCCAGAAATTGCATAAGGATATGATGAAATTACCTCCTTGGACAAGATAAACATGAACCGCATCGAACGATATGCATCAACGTCCAAGTTGATCAAATACGGGAGCGTCGTCTTGTCTTCAAAGAATGTCAAGGCAATGCCGCGCTTTTCATATTCTTCTCGCTGTCGCTGCATCATGGCTTCTTGCATTTTGGCAGCGGATTTCTCATTGTTGCCGTCGTCGTCGCCATTTAATACATCTAATAAATTCGCAAATTCAATCCCAACGACGCACTATTCTCCTTACTCTCAAGTTGTTTTTGTTTCATGGCCAAGAGTTCGTTGAGTTTCTCCACTTGCTCTCCGCCGCCGCCACCACCGCCGCTACCGCCACTTTTGGCCATTTTTTCATTTTCAGCTTTGAGCATCGCGACGAGATTTTTCATTTCATCCAATTCCGCCATGAGCTAGACAAAGTCAAGCCGAGTGAGAAACTGGAAAAGAGAAACCTTTCGCTCCGCTGGTGACGCTGCCGTCGATGCTTTCTTGGGCTGCAGTTTAATCACCGATGCATTTTTGGCAAAACCAAGCGTGGAGAACGTGTAATTGTGGTAAGTGACTTCAGGTCGCACGGCGCAAAATAAATAAGTTCTACAACATCACATCAGTGCTTAAACACAGCAAGGCAGCGACAAACCTGGCCTGGAGCATCGTGTCTTTGAGGTATTTGCACAAGAAATACGAATTACAGCCTGGAATACTCGCCCCTGGCTTGAGAGTCTTCTTCTGGACCGCCTCTACGATCGCGTTGGTCATGGACATTCTTCGCTGTGGTGAAATTTTGCTATACCTGCCATTTTCATAAAGAACTGAGCCATTTCTGTCAAACTCAAATTGATTTTCTTCCCCTGGTCTTGCAATTCTTTGGATTTCGCTGGATCAGGATGCGGTCCCAAGTATTTCATTTCGATCGTGCCGTCGTCAAAGGCGATCTTTTGGTAATTGGCATACACGACGTCCCCTGCAGGCTCTGTGCCAGCTAAATCGCACACGTAGACACGGCCACGTTGTTTCATTCCTAACGATTCAGCCTGTAAGCTAGAATTCAATGAAAAATACAAGACCTTCTCGTTCCGGATCGGGTTTTTCCACTTCGAGCGTCATGATACAATGGCCACGAGTAGATTGATGATTGAATTGGGTTGGCGCAATAGCTTTGCGAGCATTCGCACTCATAAACGTCTTGCGAAGATCGTTCCAGTCCTTAAGAACGACGCCCTAAAGTGGAAAGCAGTGACGTAAGATGCAAACTATCAACTATGGAGCTTTACTTGACACCATTCAATGTCCATAAAACCGTCGGGGTCTTTGCGCATACCATTCTTGTATTGCTGTTCTTGTGCCATGGGCGACATGAGATCTCGGACAGTATCAACAACGTTTTGGAAGTATTTCATTGTAATTTTCCATCCATCTTGCTTTTCCTTAAAGAGTTCATAAGCGAGACGAGGAAAGATGCCCCACTATGCAATGTTCACAACTCAAGACTAACTCTTTCTGCTTTACCAAAGGATGGGGCTCTTCATGCTTGAACCAAGCTTCAGGGATATCGACAGCATCCGGCTAGCCACTGTTTAGAGAACGAAAATGAGCTTAAGGAGTACCCCAAAGACAGTAAATGTTTTGCCAGATCCACTCAACCCGTACGCAAACATCACGACAGCATTACCGCCGAGTAAGTCCGCTTTAATCTTGCTTCCGCAGGATTCGTATGCCATGGACTGATCCGTAAGAAGCATATTGTCAGCTGGCAATGTGTCACCCTTGATATGGCGCTTGTAGCCGTACGCACTCCACCACGACCAACTGAATGCAAATCTAAGTCCGCGTGAGTCTACATCGACAACTTGAAAATTACCGTGTTGTGGAGTACGTGGAATTGATGAGCTCAACTTCTCCTTCTTCGTCTCCTTTCTGCGTCATTACAACACCCAAAGTATCGTCGATCGTGAAAGGACGGCAGCGCACGCATACCTTGATGCTCACGCTCATTGTCAAGATCAGACGCGACCTTTCAAGATCCACTCCACTGGTCAAAACTTTGAAATTCGATACCTATCACACCACATTAAAAACAAAACCCCTCTAAATAAATAATGTCAAAATACGTATCATAACGTTAATTTCAATTTGATAATTCGATTTTCCCGCCATTTTTATTCAGTACCTAGACAAACCTCATTCTGGCAGCACTAACTCCATATTTTACAGAGCCGAACACCCGACAGCTATAGAGACACCTTGAAGGTTAGACTGTCATGCGAATAAGCAGGAATATCTTTGACTTGGCAAGATTCAAATATGGTGGTTTTCCTCCAGCCAATCGAATATTGGATGATTTTTGAAAAATGATCTATTTATTGTCACACTATTTATGTTTTACTTGTATAAATTAATAAATGATACAATTAGAGAGGATTTTAGACGAATTCAAATTTTGAATCCAATTCGTGAAAGGCATGGAAGGAAGTGAGTCGCACGGTACGGATGATGCGATGAAACGGCGGCGCTGAGATCTCGACATAGGCCTTGTTTATTCCCTTGCGACTGTCAACACACTCAAGCGGAAAGCCCCGTCGATTGCATCGGAAGGTACGTCTTTTACTTCGACAAAACTGCTTAGCATGAGTTCCCGCGCGTGTAGACGACAAGGAGAACCAAGACTTAGACGATTCAGGATTTCTATTCTCGCCATCGCCTAATCGACTCAAACGAAAAGCAAACTTCCTCGATATGCCTAAAGGTGCCGACACTCCATCCGTCTTGTCGGCATCTCGAAGTTCCATATACAGCAACCAGCTTGATTCGCCACGAAAGCGCGAATCTCCCATAGGTCTCAACCATACATTTCTCCTCAACAACTTCCAGCATGTCCCATCGCTTGACTTTGGCGTTGTCCAAATGGGTCAATCAAGCACATTGACGATCAAATTGTCGAATCCGAGCGAATTTGGTGTCGCGAATGTCGTTGTTGAGGACATTCTTCCGAAGACAGTCGCGTCTTCGTTTTTTGTTGATGCTAGCCAAGTACTAGTGATTCCAATGCAATCGTCATCGACAATGACCGTGACCTTTTCTCCCAACTCGCCTGGGCGTACGCATGCAAAGCTGTACATTCGACTCAACAAACGATTCCGACTCTTTTGCTCATTACAAGGCTCGAGCCCTCCGTCATCCAAATCTACAGAACCTTCTCTCCGCTCGTCCATATCGTCATTATCATCCTCTACATCAATCACCAAGCGTCCCAAGCTCGCAAAGCAGCCTACAATACCACAGACATCGAGCGATCAAGAGTGGAAGAAACGTCGGATGGTCTACGATGCGAACTGGATTCCAAAACAAGAAGCAGGATTTCAAAAATGGCTCAATTTTACGCTGCTTGGAGCCCATTTCATTGAAATCCAGGACGAAACACCATTGACCCAAGACAGATATTATCAATTGCGTCAGCTCGCCATCACACGTCTTGAATCGAAAATTCGAGTCGCTGCCAAGGCTGTCTACCACAACCCTCAAACCGATCACATCTTGTATCGACTTCAGCAAGAAATCACAGCACGTCGCCTAACGATTCGTGCTGACAGACCTCTACATGTTGATGTTGGCTTGCAACAAGATTTGATGGACTTGTTCAACTCGTACCACCCACTCTGGCTCACTCTTGCATTTGAAGTGGTCCTGGGAATCAAGTTGGTCGCTTCGTTAAGCGAATTAATGCAGCCAGCATCAAGCCGTATGCCGCAATTTCTCCGACGGACAATTATCGAGCGTATTGTTCAAGATCCAGCGGTGAAAGTGAAAGCAGGAAGCACAGAAAATGTGGCTAAATTACGTGTCATCACGCTTGTACGATGTTTCATGGTGGTCTATTTCCTCGATCAAGCGCACCAGAATCGCCATGTTGATCATGTGGCACTACCATGCCTCTTTCGGCCAACCAGTACCATTAAACGGAGCAAACAAATGCTGATTGAAATTTGCCAGCGATATTTGGCCCAAGAAGGAAACGTCTTGCGCCATCTCTACAATTTGGAGTACGAGGTGTGCTATCAACAATCCGTTTTGGAAGAAATGGATATGCAAGTGCAGAATCTAGCCTTAGATTTACGTGATGGTATGAGGCTGGTACGACATTTCCAACATAGCTTTGGCTCATTCTACATAGGTTCGTTTGATGGAAACTCTGGATCCTGCAAACAAAGGTTTGAGCCAACAATTGCGCCTCCCTGCTGTCTCCCGACTTCAAAAAGTCCACAACGTCCAAGTTACCCTCACATGCTTGCAAGAGCGTTACCACATGCCGCTGCAAACTCTCGAATCCAGCGGTGTCACGCGCCAAGTAACTGGGATTACGGCCAAAGACATTGTCGATGGTCATCGGGAAAAGACATTGGCTTTGTTGTGGCAGGTAATCCACTGCCTTTTTGGCTTAGAAATGAAGATTGAAAATTGTAGATTATCAGCTACTTTAAGCTGGCTCATGTTGTAAAGATTTCTCAACTGGAGATGGAAATTGAACGAATTCGTCGCCGCCGTCGTGTCGAAGATGAAGCCCCACCGAACTATTCAATTGACAAGACAAAGGAACCCATTGCTTGGCTTCTTCTAGAGTGGTGCCGTCTAGTATGCGCCCATTACAACGTCCCGATTCGCAACTTCACAGCATCTTTTGCTGACGGTAAAGCGTTATGCTTGATGGTTCATTATTACCACCCCAGGGTACTGAAAGTTTGACACATGTTGTATCTCTAACGTTAGTTGAATAGTTGCTGGAAAAATGGGAAATTCAGTGGACGACAAGCGACACGAAAAACCAAGAGATTTCCTCCGTCACACCATTGCTCGCGAACGAGCGCGCTAACTTTGCTCTGGTCAACCAAAAAGTCAAGCAGCTTGGCCAAATTCCAGTTTTGCTGCCACTCTTTGACTCGGAGCATTTGCCAGAAGAAAAAGTTATTCTGACGTTTTTGGCCTACTTACATGCTCGATTGCTTGGTGCGAGCCGTGAAATCCATGCTGCCTTCACCCTTCAGGTACAAGACTAGCCTTTACTCTACTTGAAACTCATCCACTTCTAGCATTGGTGGGTGCCGCGATTTCGACGCACTCGTATCAAGAAGAGAAATGAAAGTGCACGAGTTCTTCAAAGATTTTGGGCCTCTACTTCGATCACACGATGGGTCCGACGATCGATTCATCAACGCATGCGGTGTATTTGTAAGCTCCAAGCTTTTGGAAGGATGGTCTTGGCCAAACGAGAAGTTCAGCGAAGGCGTCAGGCCGCACAAACTCTCGCACCAACTCCACTGTCCCAACCTTTTCAACTTCGACAACTCCCTACTTTTGAAGAAATTCCAGATGAAAAAGAGCCAGAAGAGGAGGTTGACACAGAGGATGAAGAAATACAAACAGTTGCTGCCATGATCGTGCAGAGATGGTGGCGCCGATGGCAAGACCTGGACAGAATGAAGAGGTTCTGGACTACTCTTATCAAACATGGCGTACCAATTCAACACACTGCAGCCCGTGTGATTCAAACTTGGTTTCGCCGTTGGTACACACAATCAACTTGGTATGCTATGGTGTTCTACCTTCGTTTGATACAAAAACAACATGCTGCTGCTTCAAAACTTCAGCGATGGTGGTCAGAGAGAAAAACTTGTCCATTCTGGCTTGCCTGGGGATTTGTTGCGCGAGGTAACTCCAAGTATTCGGCTGCAAGACGTCTTCAAGCGTGGTGGCGTACGATTCATTCTGAACATCATGCTCTTCAAGTCCAAACGACATGGAATTCGTGGGTGTATCAGCTTGTTCAACGCAAGGCTGCCGTGCGCACGTTGGAAGCTTGGTGGCACACTGAATGTGTCGTTCGAAAATGGCATCATATTGTGTTTTCTGCTGTGGATATGCAACGCCAAGACCTTTGGGATCAAGTGCTTGATGCGTCAGCTGCGCGAATCCAGCGATGGTGGCGTCAAAGTGTGCATTTGCATTCTGTACAAGACTGGTGGATGCAGTTGGCTGGTTTGGTCTGGGAACAGCACATGGCTGCGCGAAGAATTCAACGAGTATGGGCGCAATATCGCATCCGACAAGCCAATGCCGAGTATGAAGAGAATGTCGCCGCAATTCGTATCCAGCAATGGTACCGCAATGGGAAAGCGCTTTCAAGTATCCAATTCAGGTGGACACAATTGATCTATGCATTATGGGAGCAGAGGACGTATTACGTGGCATCGTCCATGATCCAAAATGCTTGGAGGCGGTATTCTATGAGTCTCAAGTTGAAATCGACGTTGTCTTCGGCATTGCTAGCTGCTACTCGAATTCAAAAGTGGTGGCGACAAGCCAAATCGCTATGTGCAACCAAGCAAATGTGGACGCAATTGACGATCGCGCTTTGGGAGCGACGAAACCAAGAAGTTGCGGCAACGATCGTTCAGCAGTTCTGGCGCCAGCGACGGCAAGAAAATGCCGCTTCACGAATTCAACTTTGGTGGATCAAAGCTCAACACCACAGACAAGTCAAGAATCAATGGACACAATTGACTCTGGCTTTGTGGAATCAACAAAGCCAACAAGTTGCAGCTTCGCGTATTCAACTGTGGTGGGTGAAGGCTCAACATCACTGGCACGTTAAGAATCAGTGGACGCAATTAACATTGGCATTGTGGAATCAACAACGACAAGAAGTTGCTGCCACAATCGTACAACGATGGTATCGCGGGCATAAAGCGGATAAAGCAGATGCACAACTTGTTGCATGCAGCCGCATTCAAAGATGGTGGCGCATCACGCAGGAAAATCGTCAACTCGCTGCTTTTTGGCTTCATCTGATCAATTTGGTGCGCCACACGCAACGAAAAAAGGCTGCCGTGCTCCAAACGTGGGTCCGTACTTGCTTGATGAACCAACGTACTCTTCGCATTCAACAGAAATGGAACTACTTGGCCCAAAGGTCAAAAATCCGTACAGCCGCCGCCACAGAAATCCAAATGTTTGTCCGACGATATCAACAAATTCAATGGTGGAAAGCTGTCGTGATGCATGTTCAGAATCAGCATGCTGCTGCTGTCTATATTCAACAGTGGTGGCGATCACAACATCAAAAGCCAGAGCCAACTCAGCTGCTGCCTGCTGCTCCTCGAGTCTGGAAAGTGGACCCCGTTGTGGTCCTTCAAAAGTGGTGGAGAGGTTCGTATTTTACTTGTCTAGCTTGGATAATTGGATTTTGTAGGTATGCGAGTACGCATGCGGTGTGCAGAACCCATCACGATCATGCGTCATCGAGTGATTGCGGCCCAAACTTCGGCCGTCGTCGCAACTTTGGCTCTCCGTGAACAGTCGGCAGTGTACGTCCAAGAAAGCAACATACCGCTTCGCTATCGACTGAAGCGCGCCCTTGCAATTTTGAATACGTCCCCACGGCTGCATGAAATGCTTCACGCTGTCCATACGCTTGAAATGTGCACGCGTCTGTCCAGGGAATGTTGCGTCGAATGCATTGCCCATCGTGTGCCTCGACTTCTCTACAGCGCGATTCGAAAATGCAATCGAAGTCGCCCCCACCTAGAGCTGCTCCATCAACTTCTCCAAGTGTGTCTGCATCTCAAAGACAACGACGATCTTGATGGCGTTGCGCTGAGTGTCGACTTGTGGATCGACATTATGCAAATGCACCGCGACTCGTCTGTGCTCTTCATGCTCGGCGCACGTCTGTGCAAGCACTCGATTCTCGCTTTGCGAAATGCTGAGCGCCAAATTCCCGAAGACACACCTCGGCGACTTCGTTTGCTTCACAATCTTCTCACAAAGAAAGCCAAGACGAAGAGCGCCGTTGATCGCGTCGCCATTGGCACGAATCCAAACGGTCCCAAGGACGCTCTTCATCCTCAACGTGCCTCAGCCGTCCTCAACATGCTGCTTGGTCATGCAGAAGACACCCATGCCCACCACTAGCCCCAACACTTACCGTATGTATAATTATTTCCAACATGACAGGATCGAGTTCCTCACACGAGAGCAACTTTGCTCCAGAAGTCACGTGTCGTTGCCCAAAGAGCGTCTAGAATTGGCTGCTGACACTTTTCCCCTCGAAAAAAAGCATTGGACAACAACACAGTTGGCGTTCGATGTCAGGGGATGATGCTCAACATGGGGGGAGAAGAGCCACGCGGTAGTTCAACGCATGACTCAATTTCGTGGGTCGTCAAAGTGTTGAACCCATCCAGACGTTCTTGGAATAAGCGACGGAAGAAAAGGTCCCTCAACAAACCACAGACGCCTGGAAAATCCTTGAACTGCTGCTACATCCAAGCTGCATTATGCTACTAATCCAACAGCCGCGCTGTGGGTTTCACCGTCAATTCCACGGATAAAGTCGATGCACGACGGGGGCCATGCGATGGGTGCATCGTGAATTTCAATCGCCAGCTCACAATTGATTGCACAACCAGTTGGCCTTTCTCCATCCATACTGTACTGTACAATCCATGGCGATTATAAAAGTTATCCTCATGTTTTCTAACTTGACTTTTCTATATATGGGCAAAGTGCAAGTTGAATAAAGTGAGATGTCGGTTGCCCCATGGTCCAAAGTGCAAAGTGCACTTTCGGATTTCTCTCATTTTCGTATCTTGTGGTCGATAGAGAGCATGGCGTACGTCCGACGTTTGTTCAAGTCGAGGGCTTTTTCGACGCTACCAGCGACGCCAACGCCAGCATTTCCTGGAGAATATCCAAATGCATGGATGAAGACGGCGTATCCTGGCCCACGCTCGCTCGAACTGACGAAACAACTCGGCAAAGTCCAACATGCTGGCATGGTGCACTTCTTTGTGGACTACAAAGCAAGCCAAGGCAACTACATTGTCGACGTGGATGGAAATCGATATTTGGATATCTTTTGCCAAATTGCATCCTTGCCCATGGGATACAACCATCCTGCCATCCAAGCCGCGATTCAAAACCCAGACAATCTCGCCTTGCTCACCCAACGCCCTGCTCTTTCGAATCTTCCGCCTGAAGGATGGACCGACATGATCCAGTCGTCGCTCGGCGCTGTCCAACCGAAGGAATGCTCTGAAATCGTCACGCTCATGTGTGGTTCCTGCTCGAATGAAAATGCATTCAAGTCGGCGTTCATTTGGTATCAAACGAAAGCGCGAGGTACGATTTAAGTTCTTTTGAATGCCGATCTTGACGCTTTTCCAGGTGGAAAACCACCCACTGCGGAAGATCTCGAGTCGTCCATGCACAATTCGGCTCCGGGATCTCCTGCGTTGTCAATTTTATCGTTCCAAGGCGGATTTCACGGTCGTCTCCTCGGCTGTCTCTCCGCGACGCATTCCAAAGCGATTCACAAAGTGGATATTCCAGCCATGGACTGGCCCGTGGCTCCATTTCCACGACTAAAATATCCGTTGGATGCCTTTGCCGCCGAGAACGCCGAGGAAGAAGCTCGCTGCCTCGCTCAAATCGACGCGATCTTGACTGCGCACAACAAGACAAAGTCCGAGACTTCAGAAGTTGCTGGCATGATCGTCGAGCCGATTCAAGCTGAAGGCGGCGATCATCATGCAAGTCCAGCGTTCTTTCAAGCCCTCCGACAGGTAAAACTCTCCTAAAAGCCGCTGAGAATTCACGATAAATTCTAGCTCGCGACGGACCACGGCGTTGCGTTCATCGTGGACGAAGTGCAGACTGGTGGAGGAAGCACGGGGGAATTCTGGGCCCATGAGCATTGGAACTTGTCGAATCCGCCCGACATGGTCACGTTTTCCAAGAAGCTCCAAACCGGCGGCTTCTTTGCCAAACCAGAGTTTCGCCCCGTCGAAGCGTACCGCATTTTCAACACGTGGATGGGCGATCCTGTGAAAATGATCCAGCTCCAAGCATTTGTCGACACCGTGAAGGGCGACCACTTGCTTGAAAACACTCGCATCACTGGCGACTTCTTGCTCAAGGGATTGCATGCGTTGGCGACGTCGTATCCAGGTAACAAAGTGCTCGTGTCGCCATCTAATGTGTTGTAGATTTGGTCAGCAACGTGCGCGGCGTTGGCACTTACATTGCGATTGATTTCCCATCGCCGGCGATTCGCGACAACTTGCTTGTGAAGCTCCGACAGCATGGATTGCAATGCGGCGGTTGTGGCGATCGAGCGCTGCGTTTCCGTCCTGCTCTTGTGTTTCAACCACGCCATGCCGCCGAGACACTCGACATTCTCGACCAAGTCTGCCGCGACCATCGAAAGGAATAAATTTCACACAAATCAAATGTCCGCTGTCAATAACTTGGCTTCTTGCTCATGCATGCAGATCACGGGGAACCTTTTCAACAAGGACGACGCTACAAGAGAGACTGCTCAAGGTCGGCAATCGCCGCCGTCCACGTTACATCGGAGAGTTTTGCGTGGACCAACTTCGAAGCCTCGGAATGCTTTGCATCGTAGCTACCTCGTCGCCTTTCGATTCTTCTTGTCGTTCTGGCTGTTTGTTGAGTAAAGCTACAGCATAAAGTATGCCTTGCAGCTTTTCTTGAGGGGGTATCGTATTCCTTCGTCGCCCTTGATTTCCCCGTTGGATGAGCTATCGACATCTTTACAAATCAAGGGCATTGCTGAGAAGTGAAAGATGACTCACCAACGATGTCGATTTGTAAAGTGACGGCGGACGCCCGGCAATAGATCATGGGGCTGCTTGTAGACTGTCACGTGATCAAACAAAACTTTTCGTTGCGAATGCGCTGGACTTGGTAGTCGAGAGCGGTTTTTTTGTCTGCAATCGTTGGACAAACGACAACCACAATGCAAAAAAACAACTCCCGTCTTGTCCCAAGGCGCAAATAAAGACAAGAGGCGGCATAGACCGCTCATGTCCATCGTCTTTTATGCCGCATTGGTCGCTGAGATCCACCGTGGACGCTTGAGTCTCGGCTGGCATGGAGCCGGTATCGCAACTGAGTTTTCTGTGACAAAGGACAGACTGAAGGGGAAGAAATGGCACCAAAGCGCACACCGGATGAGGAACGAAGAGTGCAATCCCATGGCAAAAAAGATTGCAAATGCGTTGGCTGTGGCCAAGTCGAGGCGCTAGCCCAAGAGTGTGCGATCGCCGTTGTGGAGAGTAATTTCACACGATTGAAATGTCTATCGTGGGAATTGAGCATTGATCTGCGTCCACAAGTGTTTGCAGTCCACAGTACATGGCGATATCAGTGCCAATGCATTCGTTGTTTGTGTCCAAATTCGGACAGCAAAGATGGAAGCCTTGGGAGCGCTGCAGTGCTAGCCAAGAGCAAGAATGCCATGGTAAGCTTCTAGCATGTTTCATGAGTAAATTTGCAAGAAAATCTAGCCACGGGAGGTGTTCTCCTACCGGTAGACACCACTTGCCACTGTATAACGTGAATAACTTGCGTGTGCCTTTCTGCATGGACTCGACTGCATAAGATCGACGGCTTCTTGATATGCAAAAACATTGCTTTTGGATGAAACTTGGAGCCTTTGCAACGGAGAACGCGAGCAGAGCACAAGACAAAGCCCGAGACTTCACAAGTCGCTGGCATGATCACCAAGCCCATTCAAGGTGAAGGCGGATATCACCGCGCGAGTTCGTCGTTCGTTCAAGCTCTGCGAGAGGAAAACTTTTTCACACAATTGGAATGTCCATTGACCTATGAATTTCACACAATGAAATGTCCATCGTCCAACCTCGGTGGCTGAAAGTCTCCCACACAACCTATAGACAACAGAGTTAATGAACATGGATTGCCTCCATGGAGCTCTCTCTCTCTACCTTCATCTCGTCCTGCGATCCGACCGACGGCGAAGTTTGACGCTCTTGCTGCATCCGAATCACGGCCTGCTGTTTCAGCCACATGGAGCACCTTCTGCTTTCGTTCTTGATAACGCATTCGGATCATGAGATACAACGATGCGGAAGCCATGACGCCATTCGGAGACGACAATCCTGCTCGCTCGAGTGTCTACAGGGCAGCGGCGATATTAGATCAAGAGCAAGTGGACCAATTTGTCTGAACTGCTAACGTCGCGTCTTGCGCTGTCCTTGTCCATAGAGCGAAATGATCCCATCGGCTTGTTATCGCTTGATATCTTTCGCTACCGCTCCTTTTTGGCAAAGAAAGCGTTGTTGCAAGATTGAACAAGAAGTCGCGAAATCCTCTGGACGAGGGCGGTCTTGCGTCTCGTCGCCTTGTTCGGACCGCCGTTTGATGCGTAAAGTTGCTGGAAAACAAGCCACAGCCTGCGTCGAGATTTTAAAACGAGGGCAACTGGACCAACTCGACTGTGCAACGCGGATGAGTCACGATTGTTTCGTGACGTCGGACCGAGCTCGAAACAATGCTGGGGTCTGTCCTGGCGACCATCTCTCTCGTGAAAATGAATGGCGGGGACGTTCATTTTGGTCCAACGCAACCCCCTCGTCGTCCCTAAGACATGGCGAGTCAATTAATTGAGATGACGACACGATTTCTTACGAATTCCCCATCGCGCCATTGATTTCCCCTTTGCTTCTTCGTCTACGGACACTGTTACAAACAGCGGCGGCGGTTCCCCAGACTTGCGTCCAGATGGGGATCGGATATTCAAAGGATGGAGAGCTGCAAACACCACCAGCGAGCACGAGTGGGAAAGCAACGACGAGGACAAGCGGGGTGGGTTGGGCACAAACCGACGCTCGCTGTCGGCATTTGGAAGGGATCCTTCGAGACGTCGACGAAACGCAGCGTGAACTTCACGACGCTTCGCCGCGTGAAACTGGACAACGCGCGTCCATAGACTCCATGCTTGCCATACCTCACATAAACAAAGCGAAATAGTTGACGTTCCAACCGCTGGACTTGTTTCGATGCACATTTTTGCAACGCGGCGCCCATCCCATGTCGACTTTATGCAGCGAGCGTCCAAGCAATGAGCACCTCGATCTGTTATACACCTCTCTGTTGACCAAACGACAGAATCGACGCAAGAAGACCGCCACGTCTGCATTTAGTTCACAGAAACAAGCACGCCAAGGCCACCATGCGAGCGGAAACATGGGAGGACAGCCAAGCGCAACGACGTGCTGGCTTCATTCGACAATTCGCTCATGCTTTTGGCTTCAAACGTTCAACAAGTCAAGCGCGAGAACATCCCGAGAAGAAAGACAACCACTTCAACAAGATGGTGCAATGCAAGGTCGAGGGGAGGTTCATCGCGATCTCTTCATTCAGAGAACCGACTGCGTTTTGGCTTTGTGCGCCTTGCCTACATTACCAAGGGAGGGCCAGGCTTGTGTGTTGCGTGGTCATGACGTCCTCGAGCACCGAGGAACTTCCCGCAGGAGATGAATTTTGGCTAAAACAATGCGGCGGCCACCTCTGTTCCAAGGCTTTCAAAGGCACTTAGTCGAAAAGCAGCGACTGGATGGACTCAGCGTAACATGGGACTAGACGATGCCCTCCAGCAGAAGATTGTCCAACGATTACTACGTTTCCCCTCTCCAAAGCCCGACCAATGTTGTCTCGGTTGACATCTAGTGGCTGCGCAATGTCAATGGCGAGCGTACAGCTTGTGAACAAGTTATCACGGCAATGTGGAGTCGTCCAAGACTAATCAGCACGTTTGTTGACGGGGTTTGTCGACGGTGATCACGAAATCGACCATGACTCATGAGCTATGTGGCTGTCACAAGCGGCTGGAGCTTGCCCTCTTGTCCCCGCATGCTGTAGGACAATCGAGATTGAACCGTTCGACAACAGAGTTTCAACGAGGACGGCAACGTCTTGTCCCAAGGGCACCGAGTGGGTTGTTCTCGAGCTCCATTTTGCAATGAGTGTGGCGCCGTTCATCCAGTCACTGCTAGACATGTTGGCGTCCAATGCGCCGTGTCTTCGGTGGAGTCTTGACGACCTGAAAGCGTTTGATATCCTCGACACCAAAGAGTTTGCCCACGAAGTGCTGCCGCAATACTTTCGCCACGCCAAGTTTACAAGCTTTCAACGTCAGCTCAACTACTTTGGCTTTCGGAAACAAAGTCGACGGCACAGCTCCGTGTGCACGTATGCGCATGCACAGTATTCGCTCCGAGTCCATGCCGAAGCCGTCAGTATCAAGCGCAAAGTCGTCAAGACCAAACCGCTGCCGCTGCCTTCACATCTCGAGAGCAACAAATCCAGCCAAGCGATTGCAGTCAAGACAGCACCGCCAGTCAAAACTGTGCTGGCGTACACGGAAGCGTCGATGGCGTATGCTGCAGCGTGGTCGCAAGCGGTGGACACAGCCAAGTGGAACGAAGGCGATATGACGCCCCTGCCTTTTGAGCGAAACTTCGAAGGCACTAGCTGCAACAACAACGGTGGAAGTATGGGCGTCGAGCCGTCTGCCGTGTATTATCCGTTTGACGATGAGTTGGCGAGTTGGGTCCTTAGTCAGTTTTGATCGTGTTCTATGCATACAATACCATGTGATTCATCATATAAGTGAAAGTGCGTCGATTGGAATAGGCTAGATACGATCGAGGCATTCGAATTGGACGATGCTGTTGCCGCGAATGACGACCATACCGATCTTGTTGGCTTCAGTCTGAGAGACTTCTTCAATCGCTTCGTCGAGCGTGATGTTCATGAACTGGTCAAAGCCACGCAAGATCCCCGACACTTTTCGGTTGCCATTGAGCTTGATATTCAACGTCTTGTCCATGTAGCGCTTGAGATCGGGGCCTGTCACTTTGCTCATCTTGTATCTCTGGACGATCCTCTCGATGTGGAAATGCCCTCCACTTGTTGGAAAAATTCAATTTCGTCAAAATAAGAATTTCCATACTTTACTTCAGTATAAAAACATAAATATATATGTAATGATTTAGCCAATCAAATGTTTTTAAAATATAATTAAAAAAATCGAATATTTTCCATCAAAGATCCTCCATGACTTATTCCAATGCAAGTCAAGTAAAACTTGGGCTTGTCCCCTATCAATGAGCTTGGAGCATTGTTTCAGGCGTATAGAAGCATTCAAATCGTCATATTAACGAAAGACCCGTGCCCCTTGCCATGGACCCTTTCCCCCTCCAATGGAAGTGCAAAATCTCTACGCCCAAGTGGGGGCAAGCACAGCGACATTGATCTAAGGTCAATAGCGAAGTATGATGGCAGCAACAAGCATATAAGTGCGACAAGGGATTCTAATTACACCGAATGAATCTTGGGCGACTGATCTTTACTTCAAACTTTTAGGAGGAAGGCGTTTGCATCACGCCCTACGTAAGCTTGCTTTTTGGTCCTTGAGTCATCAGCTGCAATTCGTTGTAGGGGGAGTTTACCTGGTACTTCAAAGCTGGTGAGTACATCCAGATTAAGAAGGCACGCATTGTATCCCCTTGTATCGGTAACGTTTGCATATTATCCTTTAACTGAAAGGATATTTGCCCCTCACAAAAGAGGATTCTCGATGCAAACACCTCGCCCATCTCTACAACACGATCACAATTCCACAGAGAATCTGCATGACTTTAGTTCTTCTAGTCTCTAGCTTAACCATGAAGTTTGTTGTCGCTCCATTGTATATCCTTCTCGTCAAAATGTTAAGAGGAGTTATCCGGATACAGGCGCATCCGGGTGTGGAGATTCCAGCAAAAGTTTATCCGGATAAAAAGACGTCCTCGAGTGGATTTTTTATATTGCCAACTCTTTTATACTTGATATTTGTATAGACATCCACTCTACCATCGACAATATAATAAAAAATTAGAGGCCGATAAAGTCATTTTTGATTTCAAGACCAAGATGCCATCGGCGCAAGGCTACGCGGTCTGCTGCACGCTTCTGTCGGCGTTTGGCCTTGTTTTCCTGGCCTCCATCGGCTTTATGATCCAGAATCAACCGCAATATATCAAGTCGTTGAACGTCACCTCGCCCGCGCCGGTGTTTGAAGGAGGTACGCTCTGCACCTTATATCTTTTCTCATCACCGACAAAATTGTAGCGATTATGTACGCGGTGTGCCTTGTGGCCTCGGTTGTCGTTTGGTACATGCACGGAAACAACCAAGACTCTGAGAAATACGGCCATGTCCAATTGAGCGAACGCATCGATGGCGTCACGAACGAGAAAACTCCTCTCCTGAGTAGGTAATTCGTGCATCGCGAACGGCCCCCCTCAAAGACATTTCGATGTATAGCCGAGGATAATGTATCAGAAGACGAGCAAGAGTGATCAAGACGTATTAACTTCTCGTTTCATCTATACAATATGCGATCGTTTGCTACTTGTGGATGTTGACGGCCGTGCAAAGCGGAGGATCAGAGCAACCTAGAGGTTCAAGTGTTGGATTCGTATGCATCTAGATTCGCGGCATGTACTTGAATGAGGCCGACGATTGTGCTCACAGCATTGGGAAATGTGACCAAAATGTCGTCGAGGAGAACTCCGTAGATGGTCCAGAAGCCACCAGCCACTGCATTCATGACCTTGAACATTGTAATGAGCTTCCCGATCTTTCCTGAACAGTCAAGCGTACCGACATACCAACGGGCAAAGAGGAAGCGTCTTGAGTTCGGACGATATGCGAGGCTTTAGCTAGTGGAGAAACGGCAGTCATGACCATAACAGCATTGCCTATTAGCCCGCTTCAGTCACACCTAGAAACTCATCCCATTCAAACCTGGTATTCCAATCCATAAAGCAGCATCTTGAGCGTCGAAAGCAGTGGCAATGACGCCGAGCATGAACAGGAGACCACCACCACCAAGAAACCATTTGCGAGCTGAAGTCTACACGATGACGAAAGTGAGATGTTTAGCTTATGCGCAAGGAAGACCTTGTCGTTCATGTGCTTGTAGTAGCTCCAGACATAGAATGTGCCAAGAATCGAGCCAAGAGAGGTTGTGAACATGAGAAGAGCATTGGATGTCGCCAAAGCATACAGGAGAAACATCATGGACTGGACAACGTAAAGGAAAAACGGCAAAAAAGGCAACGAGAGAGTATTTCGCGACTGACGGATACGCCGAATGTCATGAAGTGGAGCAACTGCAAACAAGATGCTCGATGCAACCGCCGCATATGGAATAAGTCGGCGCGATGCGACGACCGCCGCCTGCAAGGTCAGTGTCTCCTCAATCATGCTTGGAAGTTTGAAAATTGTTCGAATATTCAACCAAAATACAGAAATTATTGAATAAATTCAATAAAATTTAATTATTGCAATTAATTTTAACTTTTTTCATTGGCTAAAATTATCTTAAAATTTCCGCTACCGGTTACAAGAATGAAACGCTTCGCTGATCGGTTTCAGTCGAAAGTGAAAGCGTATGGCATCGTCGTCGACCAAGGAATTCTCAGCACAGCATCTCGTAGGATTTACCCCTGTGCTGCTCTTGCTTAACGTTGATATGACTGTAGAAACCTGGGGAGATCCAAGTCGAAGTGTTTGTTGCAGGCGATGGAATCAATTATCCAAAGAAGGGTCAAACTGTCGTTGTTCACTACACTGCCTATGTAAGACCTTAGAGGGGCCATGTGGAGCTCTATTGCTAACTTTACGGATGTAGCTGCAAGACGGCAAAAAGTTTGATTCGTCACGAGATCGCGACAAACCATTCAAGTTTAAACTTGGCGCCGAGCAAGTCATTCCGGGTCTTGACGAAGGAATAGAACGTGTAGGATATCATTGTCGTATTCATGGAAGTCGACATTGGGACTACCGTAGCTGTGTATGAAAGAGCGTGCAAAGATTTATATTCCCTCCGACATGGCGTATGGAAAGAAAGGGTTTCCTGGCTTGGTGCCACCCAACACAAATCTCGTCTTCGACATTGAGCTCATCACGTTCAAATGAAACTAATACATTCAATTCATCGACGAAAGCATCTTTTGTTTGGTCTTGCGGAACATTTTGTGCCTCTTGACGAGCTGTTCTCGCTCGCGAATCTTGGCTTGGATCGATGCTACGGAGGCTGCATGGACTGCCGCAGATCGTTCGAGTGCTTGATTCTCCAGCTCGGTTTCTTTTGACATGGCTTCAACGATGACATCGGGGATCTACCGACTGAGTTTCGCACATCGGGGGATAGTCTTACCTCCACAGGCTTTGTCATTTCGTCCTGGACGACTTGTTTGATCCACTTCGCTCGATTCTTCCCTTCTGTAGCATTCAACAGCACGTCTTTGTCATGAAGTTGCTTGGTTTGCTTTAGAGCGCCTTGAATCTGGCTCTGGTTGCACACTTTGCGCCACTGGAGATGCGCGAGTTGCTCTTCCAAGTTCATCCAAAAATAGAAAATGCTATTGATACAATTGTCTATTCTTCAAGTATTTAATCTAGTTCGTACATTAAAGCGTTGGTAAAACGTGGCACAACGACAGGACTTTCAGACGTCGTCGGTTCGCTGAGCTCGATTGTTTTCTCGTCTTCTGGTTTCTCAAGACGCAGAATCACCAAGAGATTGTCTTGAGCGCATTCGACCTTGCATTCATTGGGAGCGAGGCTTTGTGAAAATGTCTTGGTCCATTCGAAGTCATTCTTTTCTTGCATCGTCGAAAACGCAATCGTGCACGAATGGTCAGTGAATGCCGACTTGATCGTCTCGGGATCAATGGAAGCGACGTCAATTAGAATTGAAATCGCATTTGTGTCTTCATGAATTCGAACGGGTGGCTCCAATGTCGAATGAGATTTTTCCTCAATGAGGCATTTGCGGCAAATGATCGCCATGTTGTTGGTAGCCAAATCGTACGTCCACTCTGCAACCGAAGCATTCTCGATACCGAAGCGAAACCACTTCTTTCCGTCTTGGAATTCAAACATGATCGATGTGTCCGTCTCGGACGTTGAAATCGACTCTGGATCAATCGAAGCCACTTGTATAATGTAAGATAGATTTGTGGCAGTTTCTTGGACTGTGAAAGGCGGCTCCTCAAACGATCGACTAGACAAATGAGTTTTCAGCCACGTCTTTCTGGAGGTGACCTTACGGGGGTGGTTTGTCATGAACTCTCATGAGTGCATATTCCCGAAACGCAACAAATTCATCAGTGGCTTGGTTGTCCTGTCGTTCAATCCACCGACTGTGGTCAACTGGAGCTTCTGCTTTTGTCGCTTCAGTTTCAGCGACAGTTTCCACGTCTTCCTCCTTTTTAGCTTCATCTTGAACGTCTGGTTCAGTAAGTTGAAGAGATTCCTGAGGGCTACGCTGAGATTTAGATCAAACGTCAGGATCACTGGTACCATTTGGTACTTGGCGGTGGAACAGGCAGCGGCTCAACTGGAAGTGTCACAACGAGCGTTTTGCTTGCCTTATCAAACTTAGCTTTGCCTTTCGACTCGATCACAGGGTAGGGCAGCTTGAGCTCAAATGGCTCGTAGCCCTTGGCCGTCACTTTGATTTCTGAACTCGAGACATCCAAGTCAATTCCAGCCGCCGAGGACTAAGTAAAGATTCATTGAGCAGCAATATCATTTGCATCGACAAACATGTGTTGGAAATGGCATCTTCACAACAAGCTCCCTCGGACGAAATGGCGCTGCTTCTCTTGATTCCACGTGGTCGGCCAAGTCAAAGCGACCACGCTCGACAATTTGATGCGAAATCTTGCGTAATCTAACCCACATATCATCATTGCATGACGAGTCGTTCTCGTACACTGGAGGGCGCTCTTGTTCAGCAGCCTTTGGTTCAGTAGGCATTGACGTGATTTCTTCTATCAATGGCTTTTTCGTTGTCGTTGATGGTGGTTGTTGCGATTCAGTGGCATTTCTACACGATAGGCTTAAAATGAAAGGTCAACACACCAGGCTTACGAGGCAAGAGTTTCCCGGGGTTTTGAAATGCACATTGTAATGGGATTTCCAGATTTGTAGACAACGCCTTTTAGGATATGGTACTCTGCAATTACCAAGAATTAGGTTTCAGCGAGAAAGTTTGCAATGCGCTTACCTCGAGCGACTTTTTCAGCGGAAGGATCCAATTGCAACAATGCCTTGTCGACACCGTCAATCGATGTATTTACAAGCATTTTCAAGAACGCAGCGCTTTCCATACCCCGACTTAGTGTTTGTGGATGGTGGCACACATCAAACGTCATCACAGCTTGACCTCCTAGAGAATATCGTCCACTAGAATGCTCACTCGCTTACATACCTTTGTCTTGTTCCATACGCTGTGGACCTACACAATATGGAAGATTCCAGGATGTTCCTGCAGCAGTCGACGTTGTCGCGGCAATCCTCGTGCTTGATGGTGGTTGCATCTTGTCAGACGAGCAAATGTTGATAAACATCTTTTTCTGCTTGTACTTGGTCTTGACAACGAAGCCTGGCTTTGGTAAGACAAGCTGCTTGTCGGTGGGGACTTTGTTTTCGTTTTCAAGTTGTCGGAGATACATTTCCTGTTCGGCGCGGTGTTGCGGGTCAGAAATTTCTTGCATGTACTCATTCAAGAGCGAGCGGAATTCAGGATCTTTCATTGCCTTCAAGAAGCTCTGCTGCTCTTTCTCCGTCATGTCAAACTTCTCCTTTCGCTCCCGACATGCCGTTTCAAACGCAGTTTCCAGCGGCGACGACGCATCGCCCGCCATGTTGCCAATGCAAGAATGGAAGAATTTGACTGCTTCAATATCGAATAAACAAAATCCGGATAAATAGATATTATCCGGATTTCCATGGATTTCGCCGAGTGATCCGACTCAGTGATAGTCACGACGGGAGTGTGATGGTGTGTTTCGAGCATAGGAAGATCGACTGGACAAAGCTTGTGACTTGACAATTTGCAGTTCATCCCGCAGTTCTTGAATCGTCTTGTCTTTTCGTGCGATTTCAGTCTGTGCAGTGACAAAGAGCACCGAGATATTCTTCTCCAGAGTCGTGTTTTGATCCGCAAGTTCTTTGTTCAAGCGCTGGAGCGTTGCTGCTTCATTTCTCAGCTTCTCGTGGGCTTCTTGTAATGTTTGCAGCTCCTTCTTGAGATGGACACTGCTCTTTCCATCCACCGAAGTGTCCAGGTCTCCATACAAGTCTGCCATCCCTCAGTTTGCCAAGACACCCGGATAAATGACCAGAATTCCGGATATCCCAATGCAAACCCCATCTCTCACCAGGAAGGGCATAAGTCATTCCTCGCTCAAGTTGGTCTCAAGCTTGCATAGAATTCACTGACTGCAAGACCAAACACTCAGTAGATTCATATTGTCGAGGATGTACTCTCTATCAAGCGTCAACCTACAGCTCCATTCAAGCGATTACAATGAATTGCCCATCACACATTAAAATATGTGTTGATGACTGGCTTCAGGGTTAAAATGGACTAACACCTTCATCTTATCCACAATAGAACAGCAGCACTGTAGATCTAAGCGATGTAATCCCAGGCCTAGCTTGAAAGGGAATCGCATGGGACGGCGTGGCGTTGCTTGACTGGACGACCTTTTAGGATATGTAATCCGGATAATACTGGATTTGATCATCAAATCCGGATAACAAAATAGTTCATGAACAGAATAGAGGTTTTTCGGAAGCAAAACCTCTATAAATGCATAACTCCTCCAAAATATGATTCTCAAAATATAGTTTGCCCCAAGGCACATTTCGAGATTCATGCAACGTATCTCAACTCCAAAACCCATAGATATCCACCTTCAATCGGTTCAATTCTCGCGGCAAATTAAGGCGGGAGGATTCCAATTCCGGTATGTTTTCCAGATCATTTCGCAAACTGACAGAAAGGCGTGATATGGCAACTCCACCAGCAATATCCAACCCCACACAAGATGTCCTCGACGACGACAACACCAACTTTGGACGCTCGAAGTTTGCTTGTCGCGACGACATCATACTTCTCACGCAAGTCGTCTTGGCCAGTCCATGGGCCGCTGGGCACAAGAAAATCATGGCAGCTTGGGAAGAAATTGCCAAGAATTGTGCTCGGCAACCAAATTTTGGCCTGAAAAAAGGGGACCCGCGCTCAAAACGAGGTTTTCGTTGTTGATGGAGACCTTCAGGAAAGACGAAATGGCTTCCATGCGAAAGTCTGGGGTTCCAGAAGACTTTGAAGAGCGCGAAGCTGTTTTGACAGACATCAAAACTCGTAACGATGATTATGTCGAAGTTGATGCAGCACGCAAGGATACTGACAAGAAGAAAAAGGAGGGCATTGAACTTCAGGCCTCATGTTACGTCTGCTTGCTATGGGTGAAAAGCAAGAATGCTTCCAGAAAAAACGAAAGTGGCCATCACATACGAAAGCTGGCGTGGTTGAAGGCATTTTATCTTCCATCAGGGAAGGTTGAGCGGCAAAGCGAGAAAAAGACGAGCTTCTCCTGGCTGAGCGCCGTGAAAGGTTTGAATTTGACAAAGCTCAAGCTCAAGCAACAGCAGACAGATTTGCTGCAAGCCAGCAAATGATGTTATCCATCCTCAACAAGATTGTGGAGAAGTCTTAGGTTGTATCTGCACTCTACATGGAATAACACGATAAGAATGTATCTTTGTATGTAGACTGCAACTACACGCTGAGGCTTCTCGAATATGATGTTGATAAAGGATACCATGGAGGGCTGATTTGCAGCAAATCAGTCTGTTGTAGTTTCAGATCAAGCTCCGTCAAATTCTAACCTTTTACAGTGCCCAGCCAGGTGGAGCTCGTCTTTTTCTCGCTTTCAGGTAAATCTTTTATGCAACTGAACACCCCTTTAACCACGCCAGCATTGGCTGGCTGAGGTCACCTTAGTTATTTTTACGGAGTCTAGCTTTTTACCCGTTGCAATCTAACGGAGTTGAGACCCGTTAATTTGTTGCCCTCGTTGCTTCGACTTATCTGCTTATCTTATAGCGTATACAACTATCATTCAAGTTATGTGTGCAACAGCATGTTCATTATTTTAGTCATGACTGAGATACTCATCTAAAGTTGGTGGTACGACACCAAAGTACATTGAAATTTGGTTGCCATGGGGTTTGAAACAGGTGTGGCAGTTCATCAACAATGTGGCCACGAGCCATAGCTTTCCGATAGGAGCCGTTCGAACAATCATCTTTTTTTCAAAATTCAGAAATGACCAGAGGCTTTTCAGAATGTGGAAGCTCCATTCTACAGCTTCGCGCACAGAGCTCATGTTCGAATTGAACCAAGCCTCATTCGATCCAAGCACAGCAGCAGGAAAAGGGCATGCAATACAATCCCCACAGCCATAAGCAGGATCACCAAACACACAAAAGCGGCGTATCATAGTGTCATCCTTGAAAACATCCAAAATTCCGCTCATTGCAAGCACAGTTGCGTCGTGACGGCGGCCTTCAACAGGCCCGTACATACTGAGAATCAATCCATCTGGGGTCGTAATTGCCTGATAGTTAAAACAATGTCGGCGTGGATGCCCATTGTAAAGTGCTCGTTGTAGGTTCTCGAAAGGTACGCTCTCGTCGCTTTGTCGAGCGCCAGGTCGACTCACGTAATGCTTTGTTCCGTCAATAAAACCAACACATGATCTCATTCCATCCATATTTGATTTCACTCGGATCGAGTTAGCATATAGCTCTAGGGATTTTGTTCAGATTAGCGAGAATACACCATCGTACCTGCTCTACGTTGAACTAGTGTCTTGTGGAAGTAAATTGTATTCGCATATCTCTCATAGATGACACACACAAGCTCATGAATCACTCTCGAAATCGCTTCTATTGATCTGCCGAATTCATTTGCTACTGTAGACAAACGCGAGGGTTCAGCATGTCGTCGACACATAAGCGCCATTGCCTCTAAAGATTCGACACTGTCCAAGCTTGGTGTTGTGATGAATGCTGGGAGTCTAAACTTCACGACGAGTTCTCTCAACTGCCCAATGGTAAATCGAAATCTGTGCATCGCGGTGGGATCGTCCATAGCGGTGTCGAACCTGTTGTTTAAATCAATCACAGGACGCGCCACGGGCAAACGAAAGAGATTTCGATCGATGAGTATTTCCATGGCATCCAGAAAGCTATCCATATCCCCATCGCATAAGCTCATGACTTGTACAAGCAACATGTAAACGTCTTCATTCGAAAGCTTGGGGACGACCATGATAAATCGGAAATGGTTTCCGAAAACACAGAATGGATGGCATAGATTCAGATTCAATCCCAACTGAATCAACCGAAAGTTTAACCGAACGCGAACTTTGTTCAGATTGAATCCGAACATCTTATCCACAATAGAACAGCAGCACTGTAGATCTAAGCGATGTAATCCCAGGCCTAGCTTGAAAGGGAATCGCATGGGACGGCGTGGCGTTGCTTGACTGGACGACCTTTTAGGATATGTAATCCGGATAATACTGGATTTGATCATCAAATCCGGATAACAAAATAGTTCATGAACAGAATAGAGGTTTTTCGGATGCCACATTCAGTTGAGACTAGGGTGAGGCTAGGGCTACGCCCCTGGGTGGAGTGTAAAAGAAGTATTCTGATTGGCTACTGTTGATTTGTTTTCGTCAGGAGATAAATCATGTCCTGCCTAACCAAAAAACCGTTGACTCGTACCAAAAGAAAAATAAATTATCCAATCAGAGATATTTTGAAACTGAGAACCTAAGCTTTCAGACGGGGTTGGACCAATCAAATCTTTGAAAACTCGTGGGCCAAAGTTTGCGAATCAGGTATTTTACCTCATTCGCCACAGATTGGGGAAAGAAGCATGTTGATTGGCCATAGAATCGACCAATAGCCTATCAGAGAGAGGATTCAAATTTTGCCAGGGGGTACAACAATAAGTCCACCACATTCTTATCTCATTCGGGATTTTACTCTGAAAAACTCCTAAGGAGACGGCATTTACTTCGCACTCCTTATTCACTTCTTTCATATTTTACTTCGAATTGGCCTCCATAGTTTCGCTATTGTGTTGGTTAATGGAGTCCTGACTATTCTTATAATTCTTGACACACAATATTTTTTATGAAGATTCCAGGCAGTCTATCGTAAGTCCATTTGCGACCAAAACCTTAATGTTGCCTTTTGCTTGGGCTCTTGACATGGCGACGTAAAGTTAACAATGCAAGAAGACGGATTCTGAAATCATCAGTTAGTCGAATGTTATCCGCACCGAGTAGGTACCTGTGTGGTATGTTCCATGATCAATAGACTTGAGCAATGCGGCAATTTCTTGAACACTCTCAGAGTTGTTCGTCAACATCATGTTGACTGTCAGATGTAACTTTGCGACATTTCTCCAAAGGTAGCTGTTCTTCAAGCATGCTTCGGGATTAGCCCAGGTGTTCCCTTCAAAATGACTGGAAGCATTTGAATCGCCCTAGAATATATCGACGTTTGCAACAAAATGAAGCACGTTGTCCAATGTGTTCAACGGCCTCGACAGCTTACTTATCCATCATGAAACACACGTTTTAGTTGTTTCTGGTAGCTCCATTAATGAGTCGGGCATTTCAAGCCAAAAAGGCCCTAATTTATTACCATCGCATATCGCCTCGGTATTGGCCTCTCGGAGTCCAAGCCACTGGCCACGATATGGCTTAAAGTGGAAGAAAGGGCTCGTCACCCTACCGCACAGTGTGGTCACCGCTGATTTAGTGGTCTTTTCTTCCCGAGCGAAGCTATCCTAAGACATGCCTTTCACTTTGCATCGTCCAAAAAATCCAACTGCCATTCAATTGTCTTTGGTATGTATTTATTTTAAATAGTTGCAAGATATTTTCTTTTTGTATGTGGAATTGTTTGATTGTTAATATTATCAACAACTGGCACGTCCAGCGTCATGGGTGCATGAAAAAACTTGGCTTTATGAGGCTGTAGAGCTGATACGGTTGAAATATGTTCGAACACGATGTCTTATTGAGTGTGCATTCAATGATGCCGTTTCATGGAACCAACATTAAGTCTAGTCTACTGTGCATTGAGGAATGCCCTATTTTTTCCTTTGTCTAGTATTTTTGCGCCGAGTTTACATGATAGTGTTCACTGTGTTCCATGTCACTTTGTTCCGTCCAAGGAACTATCGGGTCGGATAATTATCCGGATATCCATGGATATTTTCTTGGATGTCTCCATGGATATCCGGATAATTATCTGGAAGGTTGAAAGAGTCTCTTGGAGGAGCGCATCATGGGTGCATGAACAATCTTGTCTCAAATTACTCTGTTGTACTTGGATAAAGTATGTCCAGATTACTCTTTGTTGTACTTGGATAAAGTATACAAAAATTACTGAATGTATGCAAAAAAGGCCCTCGGACTTATCTGGGTTTTTGTCTTAGAGTTTTAAGTAATAGACTAGGGTGAGGCCAGGGCTACGCCCCTGGGTGGGGTGTAAAAGAAGTATTCTGATTGGCTACTGTTGAGTGAGTGACGAATATTTGTTTTTTCATCAGGAGATAGATCATGTCCTACCTGACCAAAGAACCGTCGACTCGTTCGGAAAGAAAATCATCCAATCAAAGATCATATTATTTTGAAACTAAGGAGACGGCATTTACTTCGCACGCCTTATTCACTTATTTCTTATTTTACTTCGATTTGGCCTCCATAGTTTCCCAGTTTTGTCGTGCAAAATGCCAGTTCTTGCACAGACAAAACGAACGACTTGTCAGTGATAACACAGACGGTCGAGGGACCCAGCCCTATTCACGGCGCATTTGACGGGAAGATAATGATGACCATGCGCTTAGATGATGCTCAAGGCGACTATGCACTCAGATGATGCGCAAGGCGACTACTGACATGTCGTAGTCATAGTATATCTAGGTGGAGAAAGGCGAACCTTGGATGGTAATCTACAGTTGTGTCCAATGTGAGCGTGGCGTATGGTGGGTGGAGGTTCTAGGAGCACGGTCAAGAAGGTCAGTATAGATGCCGAACTTTCAGCAGCTGCTTGTACTGCTGGTATAGAGATCTTTCCCGTTGCGGCAACTTTGCGCACGATGTGAACGGCGAAAAGACTGTTTCCAAGAAGCAGACTCTTTGACAATTTTATAGCTTTCCGCTGTTCGATATGCTTCTCCCATTTTAATGCTGAGGTTGAATCTAAGCAGAATGTGCCCAAGTTCAGATTGCACAATCTGTGACATCGATTAGTAGATGGAGGTCCTCGTTGGTTGACAACCACCTACTTCTTCATCTTGTAGTACTGTAACGGTGAATCTAAGACTGTGGTGCGTAATTTCGAGTTGGCTAATCTCGAGGATTTATCGTCCAATTCATCGGTACGATGCAATTCGACTTGATCCAGGAAGTCTCGGCAATTCCACAACAACACAGTGTATATATTTGTACGAACATGATAGTAATGGATGAAGTTTTATGGAGGCCTGACTATTCTAATGCTTCTTGATACACAACGTTTTTCGTGTAGATTCCAGGCAGTCCTTCGTACTGTCCATTTGCGACCAAAAATTTAATATTGCCTTTTGCTTGGGCTCTTGACATGGCGACGTAAAGCTGTCCATGCGAGAAGACGGGTTCTGGAAGGTAGACGCCCACGTGAGAATCGTATCGTTTGACCTTGAGCCTTGTGAATCGTCATTGCAAATGCAACTTGAACAGGAAATTGTCTTCTGCGTAGCTCAAATGGGTAATTGTTTTGCTCACCATCGTGAATTGTAGTAGTTCGGGGAATGTAAACGATCTTGTTCTTGTGGGAGCCGTTCATAATTTGAGCCTTGATACATCGTGTTTTCAGCTCAAGAACAATTAAACGTGTTCCGTTGCACATGCCTTCCGAAGTACACAAATTACGAAGCAGAATAATGGGGCAACCAACTTTCAAATGCAACTTGTGGCTGGGGAAGTTGTTGATGTCTATAGAATTCAGAAACTCGATGGGGAACTCGCATGCATCGGCGTCTGAGTCGCGTTTCTCAGCAACAGAATCGGTGGACAGATATGTCATTTCGCCGTCCGAAGTGAGTCGCTCAAGAAGTGTTGTGTTGATGTCAGCAACAACACTGTGTTTGGGTGCAAGGATAGCTCGACATCCAAAGTACGATCTCAGTTCATTGATGCGCAGGTTGTTCATGTCTTGATAGACGCTGTGTAAAAATGACCCCAAATCATCAGGCGAATTGTATGGAATCGCCAAATCATCAGGTAGTCGAATGTAATCGGCACCGAGTTCGGTACATGTGGGGTATGTTCCATGCCCAATAGACTTGAGCAATCCAGCAAATTCTCGAACACTCTCTGAGTTGTTGTTGGTCAACCTCATGTTCACCGTCAGATGAAACTTTGCGACATTGCTCCAAAGGTAGCTGTTCTTCAAGCATGCTTCGAGGATTAGCCCAGGTGTGCCCTTCAAAATGACTGGAAGCATTGCTTGAAATCACCCGAGAATATGACGACTTTTCCACCAAAAGGAAGCGCGTTGTCCATCAAATCTTGTAGCATGTGATCAACGGCCTCCACAGCATACTTGTGCATCATCGAACACTCGTCCCAAATGATAAGTTCTGTGAGACGTAAAAGTTCCGCGAGATGTGACTGTTTCCGAACGTCGCATCGGCTAAGCTCGTGCAATGATCTTGGGAGACAAAATCGCGAATGCGCAGTTGTCCCCCCGATCAAATTCAGAGCAGCAAGTCCGGACGAAGCAACAGCCAAGGCAATTTTGTTCATGGAGCGCACTTGAGCCAGTAAAATGTTTGAGATGAACGTCTTCCCTGAGCCACCCTCACCTTCGAGAAAATATACTTTGCCTCTTCGAACAGTGCTTTCCTTCGTAACCTCGCTCATAACGTCGTTGTAGAAGACCTCGTGCTCTTCGGTCATCGTAGACTTGCCTTCCAAAATGCCTTGGATTTGTTCTTGGTTGTGCGAAGATTCCATAGCCACTAATCGGTTGGATTGACGGCCCCTGTTTGTTTCCTCAAGAGCAAAATATTGTTCGAATTGTGCAAGCTGTGGAAGCTCCTGAAAACGATCCAAGCTTGATCCATTCGACTCGAGGCATCTTGATAAAGCCTGAATTGCGAAAGCTGTGGATTTTTGAGAGTCGTCGGGGTACATGCGGTGGAAATCTTAGCTCATTTCATCTTCGAATTTGTTCCATAGCCCTCGTGCATCCGCAGGTTCACAGTGAATCAGAATACTGACAAAAAGTGTTCGGAGCTCATAGGGAGTAGCTGTTTCAGTTGCTTCTCGCATGCAGGTTAGCCATTCCTCGTCATTCTCAAGAAAGCCAAGGGCAAGTGCGGCTGACTTGAACTTCGGATGAACCACGCCGTTGACGGTTCGCAAGTCTTCGTGCGATGTCGGACCTCGTCGATAGCATAAGAGCATTCGCATATAAAAACAATCTCCCGAGCGGGGTGACACCGTCAGCATCCTCCCGATCATACGTTTACCACCCTTTTTACGTGAAGCCAACTCTTCGTTCGCTTTATCCAGGATAGCCTGCCGCTTCTTTTCGCGAGCACGTTTGTTGTACTCCGCCTTCTTGGTCTTTCTCATAGCCACCTCGTCGTTAATATTGCCCTTATTCAAGGCATCGTCGTCCACAGCCATGCCATAAGCTCCAGTTGATGTAGACTCTTGCACTGCATTCCGCTCTTCTTGCTTACCAGGTTCGGAGTTATCGATCGCATGTCCTTGATTGTCATTGTCACGATTGTTATTGCTTTTGCCTTTCTTAGAGGCCGAGTAGTTGTTATTTTCTACGCAGAAAACTGCGTCAGACAAATGTTCATACAAAAACATCAACGCAAAAATGATAATGTGATTGGATCGTAAAAATACTGTGGATATGTGTCCCGCCACTTAAGCTCAACAGTATGTGGTTTGCCAGAAAAATATTACTCATTCCTTTCATAAATCGTACAGAGTTCGCGGTATGTATTAAACATCACTTTGTTTAAATCGCGTTTTGAACTCGTACATCCAATGAGTCGAAACTTTGATACTGGGTAATACACCTGCTAAGTATCATGAAACACCCCTGAAGTGTTTCAATCTACTCGCCGTAGGTCCCACTATCAACAGTGGTACTCCGTCAAAAAAAGTAGCACTACCAGATACAATAGTGGTAACCAACGTTACACATTGTCCCCTTACTTTAAAAAGTTGAACTATGGGGAGAGGATTTACTCGTCCAAAGTCAATATGAAAATCCAGTAAAATCACACGTTATAGCTGTCCCTGGCTGCTCTATGAGAAAGTTCGGTATTTCGAGCCCAGCAGGCCCTACTTCGTTACTATCACATATTGCGTCGGAATTCGCCTTTCGGAGTCCAAGCCTCTGGCCAGGGTATGGCTTAAAGTGGCAGAAAGGGCTCGTCACCCTACTGCACAGTGTGTTGACCGCTTATTCAGCGGCCTTTTCTGCCCGAGTGAAGCTATCCTAAGACATGCATCTCACCTTGCATCGTCCAAGAAAAACCCAACTGCCATTCAATTGTCTTTAGCAGGTATTATTTTAAATAGTAGGAAAATATTTTCTTTTTGTATGTGGAATTGTTTGATTATTAATATTATCGACAACTGACATCATGGGTGCATCGGGTCGTGCTGACTATACAGTAAACTCCGTCAAATTTCGTGTACTGTGTAAACTAATTGTGAGTATATATATAAATTATTATAGTTGTGAACCTTGTGGTAGTAGTGAAGTGACACTCAATATACTGTTAAAATGAATACCTGTTATTATCTATATTTTATCTCTTAAATTTGTTTGTCAACTGCCACGTCGTGGATCATGGGTGCATGAACAAACTTGTCTTCTACGGTTGAAATATGTGTTCGAACACGATGCCTTATTGAGTGTGCATTCAATGATGCCCTTTCATGGAACCAACATTAAGCCTAGAGAAATGTCCGATTCTTTCCTTGGTCTCGGTTACATGACAGTGTTCACTTTGTCCAAGGAAATATCTATCGGATCGGAACATCCATGGATGGTATTAAACCTTCCAGATAATTATCCGAATTAAGGTTTAATACAGGCTGTAGGTTTAATATAGGTTGAAAGATTACTCCTTGTTGTACTTGGATAAAGTATGTGGAGATTAGTCATGGTTGTACTTGGATGAAGTATGTCCATTTCCCCCCCTGGTTGCCTTGAGGTTTGTATGTCCATTTTACTCTCGCACTTATCTGGGTTTTTTCTTAGAGTTTTAAGTAATAGACTAGGGTGAGGCCAGGGCTTCGCTCCTGGGTGGGGTGTAAAAGAAGTATTCTGATTGGCTACTGTTGAGTGAGTGACGAATATTTGTTTTTTCATCAGGAGATACATCATGTCCTGACCAAAGAACCTCGGAAAGAAAATCACCCAATCAAAGATCATATTATTTTGAAACTAAGGAGACGGCATTTACTTCGCACGCCTTATTCACTTATTTCTTATTTTACTTCGATTTGGCCTCCATAGTTTCCCAGTTTTGTCGTGCAAAATGCCAGTTCTTGCACAGACAAAACGAACGACTTGTCAGTGATAACACAGACGGTCGAGGGACCCAGCCCTATTCACGGCGCATTTGACGGGAAGATAATGATGACCATGCGCTTAGATGATGCTCAAGGCGACTATGCACTCAGATGATGCGCAAGGCGACTACTGACATGTCGTAGTCATAGTATCTAGGTGGAGAAAGGCGAACCTTGGATGGTAATCTACAGTTGTGTCCAATGTGAGCGTGGCGTATGGTGGGTGGAGGTTCTAGGAGCACGGTCAAGAAGGTCAGTATAGATGCCGAACTTTCAGCAGCTGCTTGTACTGCTGGTATAGAGATCTTTCCCGTTGCGGCAACTTTGCGCACGATGTGAACGGCGAAAAGACTGTTTCCAAGAAGCAGACTCTTTGACAATTTTATAGCTTTCCGCTGTTCGATATGCTTCTCCCATTTTAATGCTGAGGTTGAATCTAAGCAGAATGTGCCCAAGTTCAGATTGCACAATCTGTGACATCGATTAGTAGATGGAGGTCCTCGTTGGTTGACAACCACCTACTTCTTCATCTTGTAGTACTGTAACGGTGAATCTAAGACTGTGGTGCGTAATTTCGAGTTGGCTAATCTCGAGGATTTATCGTCCAATTCATCGGTACGATGCAATTCGACTTGATCCAGGAAGTCTCGGCAATTCCACAACAACACAGTGTATATATTTGTACGAACATGATAGTAATGGATGAAGTTTTATGGAGGCCTGACTATTCTAATGCTTCTTGATACACAACGTTTTTCGTGTAGATTCCAGGCAGTCCTTCGTACTGTCCATTTGCGACCAAAAATTTAATATTGCCTTTTGCTTGGGCTCTTGACATGGCGACGTAAAGCTGTCCATGCGAGAAGACGGGTTCTGGAAGGTAGACGCCCACGTGAGAATCGTATCGTTTGACCTTGAGCCTTGTGAATCGTCATTGCAAATGCAACTTGAACAGGAAATTGTCTTCTGCGTAGCTCAAATGGGTAATTGTTTTGCTCACCATCGTGAATTGTAGTAGTTCGGGGAATGTAAACGATCTTGTTCTTGTGGGAGCCGTTCATAATTTGAGCCTTGATACATCGTGTTTTCAGCTCAAGAACAATTAAACGTGTTCCGTTGCACATGCCTTCCGAAGTACACAAATTACGAAGCAGAATAATGGGGCAACCAACTTTCAAATGCAACTTGTGGCTGGGGAAGTTGTTGATGTCTATAGAATTCAGAAACTCGATGGGGAACTCGCATGCATCGGCGTCTGAGTCGCGTTTCTCAGCAACAGAATCGGTGGACAGATATGTCATTTCGCCGTCCGAAGTGAGTCGCTCAAGAAGTGTTGTGTTGATGTCAGCAACAACACTGTGTTTGGGTGCAAGGATAGCTCGACATCCAAAGTACGATCTCAGTTCATTGATGCGCAGGTTGTTCATGTCTTGATAGACGCTGTGTAAAAATGACCCCAAATCATCAGGCGAATTGTATGGAATCGCCAAATCATCAGGTAGTCGAATGTAATCGGCACCGAGTTCGGTACATGTGGGGTATGTTCCATGCCCAATAGACTTGAGCAATCCAGCAAATTCTCGAACACTCTCTGAGTTGTTGTTGGTCAACCTCATGTTCACCGTCAGATGAAACTTTGCGACATTGCTCCAAAGGTAGCTGTTCTTCAAGCATGCTTCGAGGATTAGCCCAGGTGTGCCCTTCAAAATGACTGGAAGCATTGCTTGAAATCACCCGAGAATATGACGACTTTTCCACCAAAAGGAAGCGCGTTGTCCATCAAATCTTGTAGCATGTGATCAACGGCCTCCACAGCATACTTGTGCATCATCGAACACTCGTCCCAAATGATAAGTTCTGTGAGACGTAAAAGTTCCGCGAGATGTGACTGTTTCCGAACGTCGCATCGGCTAAGCTCGTGCAATGATCTTGGGAGACAAAATCGCGAATGCGCAGTTGTCCCCCCGATCAAATTCAGAGCAGCAAGTCCGGACGAAGCAACAGCCAAGGCAATTTTGTTCATGGAGCGCACTTGAGCCAGTAAAATGTTTGAGATGAACGTCTTCCCTGAGCCACCCTCACCTTCGAGAAAATATACTTTGCCTCTTCGAACAGTGCTTTCCTTCGTAACCTCGCTCATAACGTCGTTGTAGAAGACCTCGTGCTCTTCGGTCATCGTAGACTTGCCTTCCAAAATGCCTTGGATTTGTTCTTGGTTGTGCGAAGATTCCATAGCCACTAATCGGTTGGATTGACGGCCCCTGTTTGTTTCCTCAAGAGCAAAATATTGTTCGAATTGTGCAAGCTGTGGAAGCTCCTGAAAACGATCCAAGCTTGATCCATTCGACTCGAGGCATCTTGATAAAGCCTGAATTGCGAAAGCTGTGGATTTTTGAGAGTCGTCGGGGTACATGCGGTGGAAATCTTAGCTCATTTCATCTTCGAATTTGTTCCATAGCCCTCGTGCATCCGCAGGTTCACAGTGAATCAGAATACTGACAAAAAGTGTTCGGAGCTCATAGGGAGTAGCTGTTTCAGTTGCTTCTCGCATGCAGGTTAGCCATTCCTCGTCATTCTCAAGAAAGCCAAGGGCAAGTGCGGCTGACTTGAACTTCGGATGAACCACGCCGTTGACGGTTCGCAAGTCTTCGTGCGATGTCGGACCTCGTCGATAGCATAAGAGCATTCGCATATAAAAACAATCTCCCGAGCGGGGTGACACCGTCAGCATCCTCCCGATCATACGTTTACCACCCTTTTTACGTGAAGTCCACTTGCGGAGATCTGAGTTCCATACGAAATGCTCGGGGATATCATGGTACAGACATTCACGCGCCCGTGCTTGTGAATCACTGTTTTCACGGCACAGTTCAAAAAACGCGGTGAGTTTAGTCCGATTCCTCCTTGCCAATTCCTGAGGGCTCATCGGGCGGTCGGTAGGAATGCATACAACTTGTTCACCTTTCAAGTGTATTTCCAGGTTCTCGACAGCGTGAGATCGATTGAACATGTCGAAAGAGAAAATGCGTGTGAGGGCCTCACAGCACGATACATAGCGGGCATCTTGGTATTGCTTGATTTCGTCAAGTTCACTGGACTCAAGTTGAAAATTTGAGCGGTCTGAGCCCTTGAAGATGTACTTGTACAGGTACTTGACTGCAGATATACTTGTACACGCCTCGACATTGATGTGGCAGTCGAACATGGCACTCAACGTTGGGCAGTACGGAATAACATATTGGTTGGTATACTCAGAGGGCCGCTCTGCCGAAGAGCGGCGACGACGGTAGAGTGGATATCCATCACTGCCTATTGATGTTTCGTCGCAGTATGCTTTTGGAAAGTTTTTCTTGCACTTCCCGTTTTCCAGGCATCGGTCACTGCATTTGTGAATCATGCAGGTTGTAACAATTTTGTGCAGTCTTGGATTCTTTTCCTTGTCGGGGATTTCTGCACTGATAATACTGTCAATATCGGCAGTTGTCTTGATTTTGTCGTCCCCAGAGAATATGACCAATATATGGGCTTGAGGCAGACCACGCTTTTGGAATTCGACAGAACGAACATGCGCACCTTGTCGACCCAAAATTCCCTTCGTGAGCATGGCTTCAATGGCTAATAGCTTGAGGCGGAACATGCGCGTCAATAAGTCAGGTCGATCAGATGGAGGTCGTTTAAATCCATAGTCCTCTTTCGCCAATTCTAGCTCCCTGTCGATTTCAACCCACTTTGGATTGCATGTCACAGTGATAAAAAGGTCTGGTCGACCGTACTTGCGAACGATTGCCATGGCGTCAAGGTAACGTTGTCTCATGTACCGTGGTCCACCCGTGTAAGATGACGGCAAAACAATCCTTTTTCCAATGCTGTTGACGTCTACATCATGCGAAACAGCGTCGTGAACTGCGCGGTACGTGTCGCTACGGAGGTTGTTGGTTTGGTCACGAAGAAATCCAAGCCTTTGGTTTTCCACCTTTGCAAAATTGTCGACTGCAAACATTTGAAGTAGAGGTCCGCTGGCATGTAATGGAGAGAATGCACCGCGCTCGTACAAATGGTATCGAGCATAATTGTTCAAACTCACGTTTTTACCATTGAGACCGCTCTGGTTGCCATAAGGCCACCCCAAAGTCCCAGTAGGAAAGAGCAAAGGGTATTGAAGCGGGTCATATGCCGAATGAAATTCCTTAATGCGAAATAAGTGGTCTTCCCCAGGTTGTCGATCCAAACACACATGTTTACCAACGCGATAGTCTGGCACAACTTCGCTGAGTACGGGGCCATCAGTACCGTGCAGTAAGATATGACGCCCTGACTTGGACGTTTCTGAAAAAAGGACAGCGATTTCAGAACACGTAGGAAGGTTATGCGTTCGGCTGTTGCTTCGAGGCTGAGCAGTGAGCACTAATCTCATGTCGTCATCCTTTGGAATATCCTTGGCATGCTTGTACAGCTGGGTGAACGCGTTGTGCTGTAGTAGTAGATGCTGGATTTTCGTCACAGTTGACTGATTAAGATTTCCCCCAAGCATTCTTCGTCGTATGCTTGCTTGCGTTTCAGGATCCGTAATGTAGATCTGGGCGTAACTGGCTTGTTCTTCGTCCGCAGGCAACAGTGGTCCAATACTATGATGCAATTCGCCTTGGATTGTATAAGATCTCGGCCCACCGTTGCCGTGAATATTTCTTTGGTACCAATAGATGTAAAGGCAAAGAGGGCGTTGTACCGGCGAGCGTTATTGACAAACCCTCTGGTTTTGAACAAATCAATGTATTCGCGAAACTCGGGTGTGTCAGGCCAGGTAGCAACAGGCAGCACTCGAGCGCCACTATCGCAGCAGTCCTTTTCTTCGCCTGGCCAAATCTTCGCTTCGCAATGGGGGAAATCGAACGCTGCTCAATAATATGAAGAGGCACCAATGATTCATCGAAGTCATCGAAACTGACGCGCCCACTGTTGTGAGTACTCTTCTTCTTCGGGCGACCCTTGGGTTTATTCCGGAGACTTAATCCTTGCTCGCGAGGAGGTACAGCAATCAAATCCACATCCACGTTTAGCGGAGGATCAGCATTTGCCAAGGCAAGCAATTGATTGTCATTGTTGCAATCCACATTTCCATCGGAAATATCTTCTTGCTTGGTTTCTTCTTCACCTCCTTCATTCATACGGTTAGGTTGTAGCGCATAGATTCTTCGATTGTCAACTCTGCGCTCGTGATCTTCTTGCTCCTGAGCTGCCAGAAGCTTGAGATGATGGTCACTTTGAGCGTTGTAATGGAATCCGTCTTTTCCCTCCTTGGACTCCTCTTCGTTGCTCTGATCCATGTCCATATCGTGCAAAATGCTTGCACCCCGCCCTTGATTCCCAACCTCAGAGTTGCGCTTTTTTTCGCGAGCACGTTTGTTGTCTTCCGCCTTCTTGGATCTTTTCATAGCCACCTCTTTGTCAAAGTCTTCAACGATATCACTTCGTTTCTTTTTGTGAGTACGATTTTTGTACTCAGCCTTTTTGGATTTGTGAACCTCTTCCAGGAGAGCTTGCCGCTTCTTTCCGCGAGCACGATTGTTGTACTCCGCCTTTTTGGATTTGTCGACCTCTTCCAGGAGAGCTTCCCGTTTCTTTTCGCGAGCACGTTTGTTGTACGCCGCCTTTTTAGTTTTTTCCATTGCCAACTCTTCGTTCGCTTTATCCAGGATAGCCTGCCGCTTCTTTTCGCGAGCACGTTTGTTGTACTCCGCCTTCTTGGCCTTTCTCATAGCCACCTCGTCGTTAATATTGCCCTTATTCAAGGCATCGTCGTCCACAGCCATGCCATAAGCTCCAGTTGATGTAGACTCTTGCACTGCATTCCGCTCTTCTTGCTTACCAGGTTCGGAGTTATCGATCGCATGTCCTTGATTGTCATTGTCACGATTGTTATTGCTTTTGCCTTTCTTAGAGGCCGAGTAGTTGTTATTTTCTACGCAGAAAACTGCGTCAGACAAATGTTCATACAAAAACATCAACGCAAAAATGATAATGTGATTGGATCGTAAAAATACTGTGGATATGTGTCCCGCCACTTAAGCTCAACAGTATGTGGTTTGCCAGAAAAATATTACTCATTCCTTTCATAAATCGTACAGAGTTCGCGGTATGTATTAAACATCACTTTGTTTAAATCGCGTTTTGAACTCGTACATCCAATGAGTCGAAACTTTGATACTGGGTAATACACCTGCTAAGTATCATGAAACACCCCTGAAGTGTTTCAATCTACTCGCCGTAGGTCCCACTATCAACAGTGGTACTCCGTCAAAAAAAGTAGCACTACCAGATACAATAGTGGTAACCAACGTTACACATTGTCCCCTTACTTTAAAAAGTTGAACTATGGGGAGAGGATTTACTCGTCCAAAGTCAATATGAAAATCCAGTAAAATCACACGTTATAGCTGTCCCTGGCTGCTCTATGAGAAAGTTCGGTATTTCGAGCCCAGCAGGCCCTACTTCGTTACTATCACATATTGCGTCGGAATTCGCCTTTCGGAGTCCAAGCCTCTGGCCAGGGTATGGCTTAAAGTGGCAGAAAGGGCTCGTCACCCTACTGCACAGTGTGTTGACCGCTTATTCAGCGGCCTTTTCTGCCCGAGTGAAGCTATCCTAAGACATGCATCTCACCTTGCATCGTCCAAGAAAAACCCAACTGCCATTCAATTGTCTTTAGCAGGTATTATTTTAAATAGTAGGAAAATATTTTCTTTTTGTATGTGGAATTGTTTGATTATTAATATTATCGACAACTGACATCATGGGTGCATCGGGTCGTGCTGACTATACAGTAAACTCCGTCAAATTTCGTGTACTGTGTAAACTAATTGTGAGTATATATATAAATTATTATAGTTGTGAACCTTGTGATAGTAGTGAAGTGACACTCAATATACTGTTAAAATGAATACCTGTTATTATCTATATTTTATCTCTTAAATTTGTTTGTCAACTGCCACGTCGTGGATCATGGGTGCATGAACAAACTTGTCTTCTACGGTTGAAATATGTGTTCGAACACGATGCCTTATTGAGTGTGCATTCAATGATGCCCTTTCATGGAACCAACATTAAGCCTAGAGAAATGTCCGATTCTTTCCTTGGTCTCGGTTACATGACAGTGTTCACTTTGTCCAAGGAAATATCTATCGGATCGGAACATCCATGGATGGTATTAAACCTTCCAGATAATTATCCGAATTAAGGTTTAATACAGGCTGTAGGTTTAATATAGGTTGAAAGATTACTCCTTGTTGTACTTGGATAAAGTATGTGGAGATTAGTCATGGTTGTACTTGGATGAAGTATGTCCATTTCCCCCCCTGGTTGCCTTGAGGTTTGTATGTCCATTTTACTCTCGCACTTATCTGGGTTTTTTCTTAGAGTTTTAAGTAATAGACTAGGGTGAGGCCAGGGCTTCGCTCCTGGGTGGGGTGTAAAAGAAGTATTCTGATTGGCTACTGTTGAGTGAGTGACGAATATTTGTTTTTTCATCAGGAGATACATCATGTCCTGACCAAAGAACCTCGGAAAGAAAATCACCCAATCAAAGATCATATTATTTTGAAACTAAGGAGACGGCATTTACTTCGCACGCCTTATTCACTTATTTCTTATTTTACTTCGATTTGGCCTCCATAGTTTCCCAGTTTTGTCGTGCAAAATGCCAGTTCTTGCACAGACAAAACGAACGACTTGTCAGTGATAACACAGAAGGTCGAGGGACCCAGCCCTATTCACGGCGCATTTGACGGGAAGATAATGATGACCATGCGCTTAGATGATGCTCAAGGCGACTATGCACTCAGATGATGCGCAAGGCGACTACTGACATGTCGTAGTCATAGTATATCTAGGTGGAGAAAGGCGAACCTTGGATGGTAATCTACAGTTGTGTCCAATGTGAGCGTGGCGTATGGTGGGTGGAGGTTCTAGGAGCACGGTCAAGAAGGTCAGTATAGATGCCGAACTTTCAGCAGCTGCTTGTACTGCTGGTATAGAGATCTTTCCCGTTGCGGCAACTTTGCGCACGATGTGAACGGCGAAAAGACTGTTTCCAAGAAGCAGACTCTTTGACAATTTTATAGCTTTCCGCTGTTCGATATGCTTCTCCCATTTTAATGCTGAGGTTGAATCTAAGCAGAATGTGCCCAAGTTCAGATTGCACAATCTGTGACATCGATTAGTAGATGGAGGTCCTCGTTGGTTGACAACCACCTACTTCTTCATCTTGTAGTACTGTAACGGTGAATCTAAGACTGTGGTGCGTAATTTCGAGTTGGCTAATCTCGAGGATTTATCGTCCAATTCATCGGTACGATGCAATTCGACTTGATCCAGGAAGTCTCGGCAATTCCACAACAACACAGTGTATATATTTGTACGAACATGATAGTAATGGATGAAGTTTTATGGAGGCCTGACTATTCTAATGCTTCTTGATACACAACGTTTTTCGTGTAGATTCCAGGCAGTCCTTCGTACTGTCCATTTGCGACCAAAAATTTAATATTGCCTTTTGCTTGGGCTCTTGACATGGCGACGTAAAGCTGTCCATGCGAGAAGACGGGTTCTGGAAGGTAGACGCCCACGTGAGAATCGTATCGTTTGACCTTGAGCCTTGTGAATCGTCATTGCAAATGCAACTTGAACAGGAAATTGTCTTCTGCGTAGCTCAAATGGGTAATTGTTTTGCTCACCATCGTGAATTGTAGTAGTTCGGGGAATGTAAACGATCTTGTTCTTGTGGGAGCCGTTCATAATTTGAGCCTTGATACATCGTGTTTTCAGCTCAAGAACAATTAAACGTGTTCCGTTGCACATGCCTTCCGAAGTACACAAATTACGAAGCAGAATAATGGGGCAACCAACTTTCAAATGCAACTTGTGGCTGGGGAAGTTGTTGATGTCTATAGAATTCAGAAACTCGATGGGGAACTCGCATGCATCGGCGTCTGAGTCGCGTTTCTCAGCAACAGAATCGGTGGACAGATATGTCATTTCGCCGTCCGAAGTGAGTCGCTCAAGAAGTGTTGTGTTGATGTCAGCAACAACACTGTGTTTGGGTGCAAGGATAGCTCGACATCCAAAGTACGATCTCAGTTCATTGATGCGCAGGTTGTTCATGTCTTGATAGACGCTGTGTAAAAATGACCCCAAATCATCAGGCGAATTGTATGGAATCGCCAAATCATCAGGTAGTCGAATGTAATCGGCACCGAGTTCGGTACATGTGGGGTATGTTCCATGCCCAATAGACTTGAGCAATCCAGCAAATTCTCGAACACTCTCTGAGTTGTTGTTGGTCAACCTCATGTTCACCGTCAGATGAAACTTTGCGACATTGCTCCAAAGGTATCTGTTCTTCAAGCATGCTTCGAGGATTAGCCCAGGTGTGCCCTTCAAAATGACTGGAAGCATTGCTTGAAATCACCCGAGAATATGACGACTTTTCCACCAAAAGGAAGCGCGTTGTCCATCAAATCTTGTAGCATGTGATCAACGGCCTCCACAGCATACTTGTGCATCATCGAACACTCGTCCCAAATGATAAGTTCTGTGAGACGTAAAAGTTCCGCGAGATGTGACTGTTTCCGAACGTCGCATCGGCTAAGCTCGTGCAATGATCTTGGGAGACAAAATCGCGAATGCGCAGTTGTCCCCCCGATCAAATTCAGAGCAGCAAGTCCGGACGAAGCAACAGCCAAGGCAATTTTGTTCATGGAGCGCACTTGAGCCAGTAAAATGTTTGAGATGAACGTCTTCCCTGAGCCACCCTCACCTTCGAGAAAATATACTTTGCCTCTTCGAACAGTGCTTTCCTTCGTAACCTCGCTCATAACGTCGTTGTAGAAGACCTCGTGCTCTTCGGTCATCGTAGACTTGCCTTCCAAAATGCCTTGGATTTGTTCTTGGTTGTGCGAAGATTCCATAGCCACTAATCGGTTGGATTGACGGCCCCTGTTTGTTTCCTCAAGAGCAAAATATTGTTCGAATTGTGCAAGCTGTGGAAGCTCCTGAAAACGATCCAAGCTTGATCCATTCGACTCGAGGCATCTTGATAAAGCCTGAATTGCGAAAGCTGTGGATTTTTGAGAGTCGTCGGGGTACATGCGGTGGAAATCTTAGCTCATTTCATCTTCGAATTTGTTCCATAGCCCTCGTGCATCCGCAGGTTCACAGTGAATCAGAATACTGACAAAAAGTGTTCGGAGCTCATAGGGAGTAGCTGTTTCAGTTGCTTCTCGCATGCAGGTTAGCCATTCCTCGTCATTCTCAAGAAAGCCAAGGGCAAGTGCGGCTGACTTGAACTTCGGATGAACCACGCCGTTGACGGTTCGCAAGTCTTCGTGCGATGTCGGACCTCGTCGATAGCATAAGAGCATTCGCATATAAAAACAATCTCCCGAGCGGGGTGACACCGTCAGCATCCTCCCGATCATACGTTTACCACCCTTTTTACGTGAAGTCCACTTGCGGAGATCTGAGTTCCATACGAAATGCTCGGGGATATCATGGTACAGACATTCACGCGCCCGTGCTTGTGAATCACTGTTTTCACGGCACAGTTCAAAAAACGCGGTGAGTTTAGTCCGATTCCTCCTTGCCAATTCCTGAGGGCTCATCGGGCGGTCGGTAGGAATGCATACAACTTGTTCACCTTTCAAGTGTATTTCCAGGTTCTCGACAGCGTGAGATCGATTGAACATGTCGAAAGAGAAAATGCGTGTGAGGGCCTCACAGCACGATACATAGCGGGCATCTTGGTATTGCTTGATTTCGTCAAGTTCACTGGACTCAAGTTGAAAATTTGAGCGGTCTGAGCCCTTGAAGATGTACTTGTACAGGTACTTGACTGCAGATATACTTGTACACGCCTCGACATTGATGTGGCAGTCGAACATGGCACTCAACGTTGGGCAGTACGGAATAACATATTGGTTGGTATACTCAGAGGGCCGCTCTGCCGAAGAGCGGCGACGACGGTAGAGTGGATATCCATCACTGCCTATTGATGTTTCGTCGCAGTATGCTTTTGGAAAGTTTTTCTTGCACTTCCCGTTTTCCAGGCATCGGTCACTGCATTTGTGAATCATGCAGGTTGTAACAATTTTGTGCAGTCTTGGATTCTTTTCCTTGTCGGGGATTTCTGCACTGATAATACTGTCAATATCGGCAGTTGTCTTGATTTTGTCGTCCCCAGAGAATATGACCAATATATGGGCTTGAGGCAGACCACGCTTTTGGAATTCGACAGAACGAACATGCGCACCTTGTCGACCCAAAATTCCCTTCGTGAGCATGGCTTCAATGGCTAATAGCTTGAGGCGGAACATGCGCGTCAATAAGTCAGGTCGATCAGATGGAGGTCGTTTAAATCCATAGTCCTCTTTCGCCAATTCTAGCTCCCTGTCGATTTCAACCCACTTTGGATTGCATGTCACAGTGATAAAAAGGTCTGGTCGACCGTACTTGCGAACGATTGCCATGGCGTCAAGGTAACGTTGTCTCATGTACCGTGGTCCACCCGTGTAAGATGACGGCAAAACAATCCTTTTTCCAATGCTGTTGACGTCTACATCATGCGAAACAGCGTCGTGAACTGCGCGGTACGTGTCGCTACGGAGGTTGTTGGTTTGGTCACGAAGAAATCCAAGCCTTTGGTTTTCCACCTTTGCAAAATTGTCGACTGCAAACATTTGAAGTAGAGGTCCGCTGGCATGTAATGGAGAGAATGCACCGCGCTCGTACAAATGGTATCGAGCATAATTGTTCAAACTCACGTTTTTACCATTGAGACCGCTCTGGTTGCCATAAGGCCACCCCAAAGTCCCAGTAGGAAAGAGCAAAGGGTATTGAAGCGGGTCATATGCCGAATGAAATTCCTTAATGCGAAATAAGTGGTCTTCCCCAGGTTGTCGATCCAAACACACATGTTTACCAACGCGATAGTCTGGCACAACTTCGCTGAGTACGGGGCCATCAGTACCGTGCAGTAAGATATGACGCCCTGACTTGGACGTTTCTGAAAAAAGGACAGCGATTTCAGAACACGTAGGAAGGTTATGCGTTCGGCTGTTGCTTCGAGGCTGAGCAGTGAGCACTAATCTCATGTCGTCATCCTTTGGAATATCCTTGGCATGCTTGTACAGCTGGGTGAACGCGTTGTGCTGTAGTAGTAGATGCTGGATTTTCGTCACAGTTGACTGATTAAGATTTCCCCCAAGCATTCTTCGTCGTATGCTTGCTTGCGTTTCAGGATCCGTAATGTAGATCTGGGCGTAACTGGCTTGTTCTTCGTCCGCAGGCAACAGTGGTCCAATACTATGATGCAATTCGCCTTGGATTGTATAAGATCTCGGCCCACCGTTGCCGTGAATATTTCTTTGGTACCAATAGATGTAAAGGCAAAGAGGGCGTTGTACCGGCGAGCGTTATTGACAAACCCTCTGGTTTCGAACAAATCAATGTATTCGCGAAACTCGGGTGTGTCAGGCCAGGTAGCAACAGGCAGCACTCGAGCGCCACTATCGCAGCAGTCCTTTTCTTCGCCTGGCCAAATCTTCGCTTCGCAATGGGGGAAATCGAACGCTGCTCAATAATATGAAGAGGCACCAATGATTCATCGAAGTCATCGAAACTGACGCGCCCACTGTTGTGAGTACTCTTCTTCTTCGGGCGACCCTTGGGTTTATTCCGGAGACTTAATCCTTGCTCGCGAGGAGGTACAGCAATCAAATCCACATCCACGTTTAGCGGAGGATCAGCATTTGCCAAGGCAAGCAATTGATTGTCATTGTTGCAATCCACATTTCCATCGGAAATATCTTCTTGCTTGGTTTCTTCTTCACCTCCTTCATTCATACGGTTAGGTTGTAGCGCATAGATTCTTCGATTGTCAACTCTGCGCTCGTGATCTTCTTGCTCCTGAGCTGCCAGAAGCTTGAGATGATGGTCACTTTGAGCGTTGTAATGGAATCCGTCTTTTCCCTCCTTGGACTCCTCTTCGTTGCTCTGATCCATGTCCATATCGTGCAAAATGCTTGCACCCCGCCCTTGATTCCCAACCTCAGAGTTGCGCTTTTTTTCGCGAGCACGTTTGTTGTCTTCCGCCTTCTTGGATCTTTTCATAGCCACCTCTTTGTCAAAGTCTTCAACGATATCACTTCGTTTCTTTTTGTGAGTACGATTTTTGTACTCAGCCTTTTTGGATTTGTGAACCTCTTCCAGGAGAGCTTGCCGCTTCTTTCCGCGAGCACGATTGTTGTACTCCGCCTTTTTGGATTTGTCGACCTCTTCCAGGAGAGCTTCCCGTTTCTTTTCGCGAGCACGTTTGTTGTACGCCGCCTTTTTAGTTTTTTCCATTGCCAACTCTTCGTTCGCTTTATCCAGGATAGCCTGCCGCTTCTTTTCGCGAGCACGTTTGTTGTACTCCGCCTTCTTGGCCTTTCTCATAGCCACCTCGTCGTTAATATTGCCCTTATTCAAGGCATCGTCGTCCACAGCCATGCCATAAGCTCCAGTTGATGTAGACTCTTGCACTGCATTCCGCTCTTCTTGCTTACCAGGTTCGGAGTTATCGATCGCATGTCCTTGATTGTCATTGTCACGATTGTTATTGCTTTTGCCTTTCTTAGAGGCCGAGTAGTTGTTATTTTCTACGCAGAAAACTGCGTCAGACAAATGTTCATACAAAAACATCAACGCAAAAATGATAATGTGATTGGATCGTAAAAATACTGTGGATATGTGTCCCGCCACTTAAGCTCAACAGTATGTGGTTTGCCAGAAAAATATTACTCATTCCTTTCATAAATCGTACAGAGTTCGCGGTATGTATTAAACATCACTTTGTTTAAATCGCGTTTTGAACTCGTACATCCAATGAGTCGAAACTTTGATACTGGGTAATACACCTGCTAAGTATCATGAAACACCCCTGAAGTGTTTCAATCTACTCGCCGTAGGTCCCACTATCAACAGTGGTACTCCGTCAAAAAAAGTAGCACTACCAGATACAATAGTGGTAACCAACGTTACACATTGTCCCCTTACTTTAAAAAGTTGAACTATGGGGAGAGGATTTACTCGTCCAAAGTCAATATGAAAATCCAGTAAAATCACACGTTATAGCTGTCCCTGGCTGCTCTATGAGAAAGTTCGGTATTTCGAGCCCAGCAGGCCCTACTTCGTTACTATCACATATTGCGTCGGAATTCGCCTTTCGGAGTCCAAGCCTCTGGCCAGGGTATGGCTTAAAGTGGCAGAAAGGGCTCGTCACCCTACTGCACAGTGTGTTGACCGCTTATTCAGCGGCCTTTTCTGCCCGAGTGAAGCTATCCTAAGACATGCATCTCACCTTGCATCGTCCAAGAAAAACCCAACTGCCATTCAATTGTCTTTAGCAGGTATTATTTTAAATAGTAGGAAAATATTTTCTTTTTGTATGTGGAATTGTTTGATTATTAATATTATCGACAACTGACATCATGGGTGCATCGGGTCGTGCTGACTATACAGTAAACTCCGTCAAATTTCGTGTACTGTGTAAACTAATTGTGAGTATATATATAAATTATTATAGTTGTGAACCTTGTGGTAGTAGTGAAGTGACACTCAATATACTGTTAAAATGAATACCTGTTATTATCTATATTTTATCTCTTAAATTTGTTTGTCAACTGCCACGTCGTGGATCATGGGTGCATGAACAAACTTGTCTTCTACGGTTGAAATATGTGTTCGAACACGATGCCTTATTGAGTGTGCATTCAATGATGCCCTTTCATGGAACCAACATTAAGCCTAGAGAAATGTCCGATTCTTTCCTTGGTCTCGGTTACATGACAGTGTTCACTTTGTCCAAGGAAATATCTATCGGATCGGAACATCCATGGATGGTATTAAACCTTCCAGATAATTATCCGAATTAAGGTTTAATACAGGCTGTAGGTTTAATATAGGTTGAAAGATTACTCCTTGTTGTACTTGGATAAAGTATGTGGAGATTAGTCATGGTTGTACTTGGATGAAGTATGTCCATTTCCCCCCCTGGTTGCCTTGAGGTTTGTATGTCCATTTTACTCTCGCACTTATCTGGGTTTTTTCTTAGAGTTTTAAGTAATAGACTAGGGTGAGGCCAGGGCTTCGCTCCTGGGTGGGGTGTAAAAGAAGTATTCTGATTGGCTACTGTTGAGTGAGTGACGAATATTTGTTTTTTCATCAGGAGATACATCATGTCCTGACCAAAGAACCTCGGAAAGAAAATCACCCAATCAAAGATCATATTATTTTGAAACTAAGGAGACGGCATTTACTTCGCACGCCTTATTCACTTATTTCTTATTTTACTTCGATTTGGCCTCCATAGTTTCCCAGTTTTGTCGTGCAAAATGCCAGTTCTTGCACAGACAAAACGAACGACTTGTCAGTGATAACACAGAAGGTCGAGGGACCCAGCCCTATTCACGGCGCATTTGACGGGAAGATAATGATGACCATGCGCTTAGATGATGCTCAAGGCGACTATGCACTCAGATGATGCGCAAGGCGACTACTGACATGTCGTAGTCATAGTATATCTAGGTGGAGAAAGGCGAACCTTGGATGGTAATCTACAGTTGTGTCCAATGTGAGCGTGGCGTATGGTGGGTGGAGGTTCTAGGAGCACGGTCAAGAAGGTCAGTATAGATGCCGAACTTTCAGCAGCTGCTTGTACTGCTGGTATAGAGATCTTTCCCGTTGCGGCAACTTTGCGCACGATGTGAACGGCGAAAAGACTGTTTCCAAGAAGCAGACTCTTTGACAATTTTATAGCTTTCCGCTGTTCGATATGCTTCTCCCATTTTAATGCTGAGGTTGAATCTAAGCAGAATGTGCCCAAGTTCAGATTGCACAATCTGTGACATCGATTAGTAGATGGAGGTCCTCGTTGGTTGACAACCACCTACTTCTTCATCTTGTAGTACTGTAACGGTGAATCTAAGACTGTGGTGCGTAATTTCGAGTTGGCTAATCTCGAGGATTTATCGTCCAATTCATCGGTACGATGCAATTCGACTTGATCCAGGAAGTCTCGGCAATTCCACAACAACACAGTGTATATATTTGTACGAACATGATAGTAATGGATGAAGTTTTATGGAGGCCTGACTATTCTAATGCTTCTTGATACACAACGTTTTTCGTGTAGATTCCAGGCAGTCCTTCGTACTGTCCATTTGCGACCAAAAATTTAATATTGCCTTTTGCTTGGGCTCTTGACATGGCGACGTAAAGCTGTCCATGCGAGAAGACGGGTTCTGGAAGGTAGACGCCCACGTGAGAATCGTATCGTTTGACCTTGAGCCTTGTGAATCGTCATTGCAAATGCAACTTGAACAGGAAATTGTCTTCTGCGTAGCTCAAATGGGTAATTGTTTTGCTCACCATCGTGAATTGTAGTAGTTCGGGGAATGTAAACGATCTTGTTCTTGTGGGAGCCGTTCATAATTTGAGCCTTGATACATCGTGTTTTCAGCTCAAGAACAATTAAACGTGTTCCGTTGCACATGCCTTCCGAAGTACACAAATTACGAAGCAGAATAATGGGGCAACCAACTTTCAAATGCAACTTGTGGCTGGGGAAGTTGTTGATGTCTATAGAATTCAGAAACTCGATGGGGAACTCGCATGCATCGGCGTCTGAGTCGCGTTTCTCAGCAACAGAATCGGTGGACAGATATGTCATTTCGCCGTCCGAAGTGAGTCGCTCAAGAAGTGTTGTGTTGATGTCAGCAACAACACTGTGTTTGGGTGCAAGGATAGCTCGACATCCAAAGTACGATCTCAGTTCATTGATGCGCAGGTTGTTCATGTCTTGATAGACGCTGTGTAAAAATGACCCCAAATCATCAGGCGAATTGTATGGAATCGCCAAATCATCAGGTAGTCGAATGTAATCGGCACCGAGTTCGGTACATGTGGGGTATGTTCCATGCCCAATAGACTTGAGCAATCCAGCAAATTCTCGAACACTCTCTGAGTTGTTGTTGGTCAACCTCATGTTCACCGTCAGATGAAACTTTGCGACATTGCTCCAAAGGTAGCTGTTCTTCAAGCATGCTTCGAGGATTAGCCCAGGTGTGCCCTTCAAAATGACTGGAAGCATTGCTTGAAATCACCCGAGAATATGACGACTTTTCCACCAAAAGGAAGCGCGTTGTCCATCAAATCTTGTAGCATGTGATCAACGGCCTCCACAGCATACTTGTGCATCATCGAACACTCGTCCCAAATGATAAGTTCTGTGAGACGTAAAAGTTCCGCGAGATGTGACTGTTTCCGAACGTCGCATCGGCTAAGCTCGTGCAATGATCTTGGGAGACAAAATCGCGAATGCGCAGTTGTCCCCCCGATCAAATTCAGAGCAGCAAGTCCGGACGAAGCAACAGCCAAGGCAATTTTGTTCATGGAGCGCACTTGAGCCAGTAAAATGTTTGAGATGAACGTCTTCCCTGAGCCACCCTCACCTTCGAGAAAATATACTTTGCCTCTTCGAACAGTGCTTTCCTTCGTAACCTCGCTCATAACGTCGTTGTAGAAGACCTCGTGCTCTTCGGTCATCGTAGACTTGCCTTCCAAAATGCCTTGGATTTGTTCTTGGTTGTGCGAAGATTCCATAGCCACTAATCGGTTGGATTGACGGCCCCTGTTTGTTTCCTCAAGAGCAAAATATTGTTCGAATTGTGCAAGCTGTGGAAGCTCCTGAAAACGATCCAAGCTTGATCCATTCGACTCGAGGCATCTTGATAAAGCCTGAATTGCGAAAGCTGTGGATTTTTGAGAGTCGTCGGGGTACATGCGGTGGAAATCTTAGCTCATTTCATCTTCGAATTTGTTCCATAGCCCTCGTGCATCCGCAGGTTCACAGTGAATCAGAATACTGACAAAAAGTGTTCGGAGCTCATAGGGAGTAGCTGTTTCAGTTGCTTCTCGCATGCAGGTTAGCCATTCCTCGTCATTCTCAAGAAAGCCAAGGGCAAGTGCGGCTGACTTGAACTTCGGATGAACCACGCCGTTGACGGTTCGCAAGTCTTCGTGCGATGTCGGACCTCGTCGATAGCATAAGAGCATTCGCATATAAAAACAATCTCCCGAGCGGGGTGACACCGTCAGCATCCTCCCGATCATACGTTTACCACCCTTTTTACGTGAAGTCCACTTGCGGAGATCTGAGTTCCATACGAAATGCTCGGGGATATCATGGTACAGACATTCACGCGCCCGTGCTTGTGAATCACTGTTTTCACGGCACAGTTCAAAAAACGCGGTGAGTTTAGTCCGATTCCTCCTTGCCAATTCCTGAGGGCTCATCGGGCGGTCGGTAGGAATGCATACAACTTGTTCACCTTTCAAGTGTATTTCCAGGTTCTCGACAGCGTGAGATCGATTGAACATGTCGAAAGAGAAAATGCGTGTGAGGGCCTCACAGCACGATACATAGCGGGCATCTTGGTATTGCTTGATTTCGTCAAGTTCACTGGACTCAAGTTGAAAATTTGAGCGGTCTGAGCCCTTGAAGATGTACTTGTACAGGTACTTGACTGCAGATATACTTGTACACGCCTCGACATTGATGTGGCAGTCGAACATGGCACTCAACGTTGGGCAGTACGGAATAACATATTGGTTGGTATACTCAGAGGGCCGCTCTGCCGAAGAGCGGCGACGACGGTAGAGTGGATATCCATCACTGCCTATTGATGTTTCGTCGCAGTATGCTTTTGGAAAGTTTTTCTTGCACTTCCCGTTTTCCAGGCATCGGTCACTGCATTTGTGAATCATGCAGGTTGTAACAATTTTGTGCAGTCTTGGATTCTTTTCCTTGTCGGGGATTTCTGCACTGATAATACTGTCAATATCGGCAGTTGTCTTGATTTTGTCGTCCCCAGAGAATATGACCAATATATGGGCTTGAGGCAGACCACGCTTTTGGAATTCGACAGAACGAACATGCGCACCTTGTCGACCCAAAATTCCCTTCGTGAGCATGGCTTCAATGGCTAATAGCTTGAGGCGGAACATGCGCGTCAATAAGTCAGGTCGATCAGATGGAGGTCGTTTAAATCCATAGTCCTCTTTCGCCAATTCTAGCTCCCTGTCGATTTCAACCCACTTTGGATTGCATGTCACAGTGATAAAAAGGTCTGGTCGACTGTACTTGCGAACGATTGCCATGGCGTCAAGGTAACGTTGTCTCATGTACCGTGGTCCACCCGTGTAAGATGACGGCAAAACAATCCTTTTTCCAATGCTGTTGACGTCTACATCATGCGAAACAGCGTCGTGAACTGCGCGGTACGTGTCGCTACGGAGGTTGTTGGTTTGGTCACGAAGAAATCCAAGCCTTTGGTTTTCCACCTTTGCAAAATTGTCGACTGCAAACATTTGAAGTAGAGGTCCGCTGGCATGTAATGGAGAGAATGCACCGCGCTCGTACAAATGGTATCGAGCATAATTGTTCAAACTCACGTTTTTACCATTGAGACCGCTCTGGTTGCCATAAGGCCACCCCAAAGTCCCAGTAGGAAAGAGCAAAGGGTATTGAAGCGGGTCATATGCCGAATGAAATTCCTTAATGCGAAATAAGTGGTCTTCCCCAGGTTGTCGATCCAAACACACATGTTTACCAACGCGATAGTCTGGCACAACTTCGCTGAGTACGGGGCCATCAGTACCGTGCAGTAAGATATGACGCCCTGACTTGGACGTTTCTGAAAAAAGGACAGCGATTTCAGAACACGTAGGAAGGTTATGCGTTCGGCTGTTGCTTCGAGGCTGAGCAGTGAGCACTAATCTCATGTCGTCATCCTTTGGAATATCCTTGGCATGCTTGTACAGCTGGGTGAACGCGTTGTGCTGTAGTAGTAGATGCTGGATTTTCGTCACAGTTGACTGATTAAGATTTCCCCCAAGCATTCTTCGTCGTATGCTTGCTTGCGTTTCAGGATCCGTAATGTAGATCTGGGCGTAACTGGCTTGTTCTTCGTCCGCAGGCAACAGTGGTCCAATACTATGATGCAATTCGCCTTGGATTGTATAAGATCTCGGCCCACCGTTGCCGTGAATATTTCTTTGGTACCAATAGATGTAAAGGCAAAGAGGGCGTTGTACCGGCGAGCGTTATTGACAAACCCTCTGGTTTCGAACAAATCAATGTATTCGCGAAACTCGGGTGTGTCAGGCCAGGTAGCAACAGGCAGCACTCGAGCGCCACTATCGCAGCAGTCCTTTTCTTCGCCTGGCCAAATCTTCGCTTCGCAATGGGGGAAATCGAACGCTGCTCAATAATATGAAGAGGCACCAATGATTCATCGAAGTCATCGAAACTGACGCGCCCACTGTTGTGAGTACTCTTCTTCTTCGGGCGACCCTTGGGTTTATTCCGGAGACTTAATCCTTGCTCGCGAGGAGGTACAGCAATCAAATCCACATCCACGTTTAGCGGAGGATCAGCATTTGCCAAGGCAAGCAATTGATTGTCATTGTTGCAATCCACATTTCCATCGGAAATATCTTCTTGCTTGGTTTCTTCTTCACCTCCTTCATTCATACGGTTAGGTTGTAGCGCATAGATTCTTCGATTGTCAACTCTGCGCTCGTGATCTTCTTGCTCCTGAGCTGCCAGAAGCTTGAGATGATGGTCACTTTGAGCGTTGTAATGGAATCCGTCTTTTCCCTCCTTGGACTCCTCTTCGTTGCTCTGATCCATGTCCATATCGTGCAAAATGCTTGCACCCCGCCCTTGATTCCCAACCTCAGAGTTGCGCTTTTTTTCGCGAGCACGTTTGTTGTCTTCCGCCTTCTTGGATCTTTTCATAGCCACCTCTTTGTCAAAGTCTTCAACGATATCACTTCGTTTCTTTTTGTGAGTACGATTTTTGTACTCAGCCTTTTTGGATTTGTGAACCTCTTCCAGGAGAGCTTGCCGCTTCTTTCCGCGAGCACGATTGTTGTACTCCGCCTTTTTGGATTTGTCGACCTCTTCCAGGAGAGCTTCCCGTTTCTTTTCGCGAGCACGTTTGTTGTACGCCGCCTTTTTAGTTTTTTCCATTGCCAACTCTTCGTTCGCTTTATCCAGGATAGCCTGCCGCTTCTTTTCGCGAGCACGTTTGTTGTACTCCGCCTTCTTGGCCTTTCTCATAGCCACCTCGTCGTTAATATTGCCCTTATTCAAGGCATCGTCGTCCACAGCCATGCCATAAGCTCCAGTTGATGTAGACTCTTGCACTGCATTCCGCTCTTCTTGCTTACCAGGTTCGGAGTTATCGATCGCATGTCCTTGATTGTCATTGTCACGATTGTTATTGCTTTTGCCTTTCTTAGAGGCCGAGTAGTTGTTATTTTCTACGCAGAAAACTGCGTCAGACAAATGTTCATACAAAAACATCAACGCAAAAATGATAATGTGATTGGATCGTAAAAATACTGTGGATATGTGTCCCGCCACTTAAGCTCAACAGTATGTGGTTTGCCAGAAAAATATTACTCATTCCTTTCATAAATCGTACAGAGTTCGCGGTATGTATTAAACATCACTTTGTTTAAATCGCGTTTTGAACTCGTACATCCAATGAGTCGAAACTTTGATACTGGGTAATACACCTGCTAAGTATCATGAAACACCCCTGAAGTGTTTCAATCTACTCGCCGTAGGTCCCACTATCAACAGTGGTACTCCGTCAAAAAAAGTAGCACTACCAGATACAATAGTGGTAACCAACGTTACACATTGTCCCCTTACTTTAAAAAGTTGAACTATGGGGAGAGGATTTACTCGTCCAAAGTCAATATGAAAATCCAGTAAAATCACACGTTATAGCTGTCCCTGGCTGCTCTATGAGAAAGTTCGGTATTTCGAGCCCAGCAGGCCCTACTTCGTTACTATCACATATTGCGTCGGAATTCGCCTTTCGGAGTCCAAGCCTCTGGCCAGGGTATGGCTTAAAGTGGCAGAAAGGGCTCGTCACCCTACTGCACAGTGTGTTGACCGCTTATTCAGCGGCCTTTTCTGCCCGAGTGAAGCTATCCTAAGACATGCATCTCACCTTGCATCGTCCAAGAAAAACCCAACTGCCATTCAATTGTCTTTAGCAGGTATTATTTTAAATAGTAGGAAAATATTTTCTTTTTGTATGTGGAATTGTTTGATTATTAATATTATCAACCACTGGCATGTCCAGCATGATGGGTGCATCGTGAACTCCTCGAAATTAATACATCTTAATATACTTTATAAACTTATGGAATAATAAATATAAATTATCATAGTAATGAGCCAGATGCCTGGGATGAGGTGATGCTCAGGATCCTGTTTAATTGAATACCTCTATTGATCGATATTTTATCTCTTAAATTTGTTTGTCAACTGCCACGTCGAGCATCATGGGTGCATGAACGATCTTGTCTCAAATTCCTTTTTGTACAGTACACTCAGTTTACCCGACAGTGTTCCATGTCACTTCGTTCCGTCCAAGGAAATACATGGATTATCGGATAATTATCCGGCTTTCAGACCTGCAGAACTCCAAAGTGATACCCCGGATAACTTATCCGGACACATGGAGTGGAGATGAGGTGAGTTTGGAGAATCAACATGTTTAAGCGCTTCTCGGTGGAAGAGCATGTGTTCAACATTAGCAAAGTAAAGACGTCTGTGCAGCGAAAGATCTGCCGGTTTTCGTTGGATGTTTCCATGGACAGGTTGAAAGAGTCCTCGGCCTGTTGATTACTCTTTTTTGTACTTGGATAAAGAATGTCCAGATTACAGAGGACTCGTAAAAATACACGTATAGTGGAACTTAACTCTGATTGGACAAATCGTCATTCAGTGCAAGTATCAACTTTCATAATACCCCTTTCAATTAATAAACTGTAGGAATGAGTTACTTTTGCTTTCAAATGAGATATAACTAAGCTCAGCCATGAACTCTTAAATCAAATCTACAACAAGAAACGATACACAAACGAGATATTGAAATGTACAAGAAACTTGGCACGTGCTCGTTTGGGGTGTTAGGAAAACTAATTTAGTGCTATAATCGAACAACATGTATTAGTGTTATGCATGTCAACGAGATCATTTGTTTCTTGGAATAGCTTTGTCAAAGGCCTTCTTGATCGTTTCAGGGGAAATCATATCCCAAGCTTTGATAGCACGCTTGATGCATGCCATCCTTTTGTCGACAGCACATGTAGGGTGATAGGTTTCTTTAAGCCACAGATTTCGCAATTTCGCTTTGAAAGGACCCATCACCCCGACATCTAAAGGTTGTAGAACCGATGTCATGTTGGGGGGAAGTGTGCACACAGTGGAGCTAAGCTCCTCTTCAACATATTGCACATTTCTTGGCATTGTATGCGCGTCGAAATTGTCGATCAAAATCAAAGACGGCCTCACGATTTCGGGTCTAACACTAATTAATGAAATATATATTGGATGTAATTCCTTAAAATAGTGTCAAGATAGAAATTCCAGCCATCTCCATCAATCCAAGCGTTCTTCTGCACGGCATAAAAATGGCCCGCAGGGTAAGTCATCAACTCGTTAACATCAATGAAGCCTCCAGGCTTTCCTTTAACAACGAAAAGGATAGGTAACTTGTCTCCTAATATAATTCATAAGACTAAATAAAAAACACATTATATTACCGTTACGTTTCGCTGCTAGCACGGCCGTCAAACGGCAGGATTTGTCCGCATGGGATATGCTCGCATCGGACCCTTTCTGTGCAAGTATATATCGAGGAGGGTTATCAAAATATATCCCCGTTTCATCACAATTGATGACATCGCTGTCGTCAAAGTGGTCATTTTCGGGCCAAAATTCTTTGAGAAATTTTTGACGAATTTGCAGCTTTTGAGCTGATGTCATTGCTTTGGCCGTGGACGCACGGCGGCGGGAGAAACCATGCCGATAAACGAAATCTCTACATAATCTAAATAAAGATTTATACGGATCCTCTTTCGAGGTCGAATATTCGTTTACCCATTCCTGGTTGTTAGCCTTGACTTGCTGAACTACATGATACGTAGTTAAGGGAAAATGCTTTTCCCTCATGGCGACCATGTAGTCCAGTAAGTCCTAAAGAAAGTGAGAATTGAATAAATGAGTACAACTTACATCGCCACCAGGAAGGATTTCTGGACGGCCGGGCTCGCCAATGTGGAAACGTCGCTTTGCATGTAGAGAGGCCCAAATTTTCTCCTTCTCTCGCACGAAATTCTGGACTGTTCGCAGAGGAATACCACTGAGATCTGCGACGCGCTGCTGAGTGTGGTCAGACAGCGCACGAAGAACGTTTCGCTTTGTTTCAAGGCTGTAGTGGCGACGCGTCTTGATGATTGGCACTTCGTCTTCCATGTTTATTCAAAATGAACTCCTAAGGCATCGCTACCATTGATTTCTTTTGCATCTTCCCACCAAAAGTTATTCCTGTCGATATTAATAATATTAATTTTGTAAGGTTTCCCGAGAGGCCATTGAAGTTCAAGTACCACTATACGTGTATATTTTTACGAGACCTCTGTACTCGTTGTTGTACTTGGATAAAGAATGTCCAGATTACTCGTTGTTGTACTTGGATAAAATATACAAAAATTACTCGTTGTTGTACTTGGATAAAGTATACAAAAATTGCTGAATTTTTGTCTTGACGTTTGTATGTCCATTTTCCTCTCGCACTTATCTGGTTTTTTTCTTAGAGTTTTAACAACGGTCGAAAGCATAAGTAATAGATAGGAAGCAAAACCTCTATAAATGAATAAATCCTCCAAAATATGATTCTCAAAATATAGTTTGCCCCAAGGCACATTTCGAGATTCATGCAACGTATCTCAACTCCAAAACCCATAGATGTCCACCTTCAATTGGTTCAATTCTCGCGGCAAATATGCTGGAAAGATGCTCGTTAGGAATGGCGCTTCAAGACGTCCTGGATGCGGAGGAATCGCTGTCGCCAGACGAGAAAGAAGCGCTGATGAAGATGACTGAAGATATTTTTATGAACCACTTGGTAGATGCTTGCCGAGGTCAGAAGAAAGCACCGCCACCGAGAGGACGTGTCAAGATGGATGAAGGTTTGTACATCACGGCAACTGTGGACGAATACAGCAATTACATGGACGATTGGACCTTGAGACTTCGGGGCACAGTTGCCAAACAAGATGGAGAAATATTGAATCCATGTACCCCCGTTGTGGAAGCCAAGCTTCAACGCATGGAACGCCGAAAAAAGAAACGCAAAGCTGCAATGATCGAGTAGATGTCGTCTCGATCGGCCTTCCTGAAGCTATAACTTCTTTTCAACTATTCTCTTGGCTATAGTTCACTTTGGAAATCGTTTCTATTACCGCATTGTTCGACTGCAATCGCATCCAAGCAAGAATCCCAATGATGACAAAAGCAAGAGTGATGAGGATTAATACGATAAAGCAAATCAACTTGCGGCAAAAGGATCTTGAAGACCTCTCTTTGGTTTCACGTACAAGTTCAAGCAGTGGTGGGGGCGACAATGGTGTGGGTCTGAGAGGCATGAAGATTTGAGAATGACAGCGCAAAAAAGACGACAAGTTCGACGACGTCAGAGGGTGCAAAGGTTTTACTGTGCTTTATCCTTGTACCATCCCATGAACTCCATCCTCTCTACGCTATCAAAGGAGCCCACGGACTGACAACCAGCTTGACTTTGGATTGTTTTTGACACTTCATTTGTAGACCTAGGTTACGTCTGGCAACATTTGGAGGCAAAACGTCATTTGGAGGACGAAGTTGTTGGAGAATTGTGAAAACGCTGTGTTGAAGGCGCTTGATATCACAGGCCCCAGCAGCTACGCTTGCAAGTTCTGTTAGTTGTGGTTGCAAACCAGGTTTGAAGACTCGTACGTGCAATATGGAGCGCGCATTGTGTACAAATTTCCTTCGCGGTCCACAAGTACCGTAGCCTAACAGCGTAAACAAATCCCGTCAAATGAATTTCCACTATCTTGTGTCATAGCTCCTCGCTCTCTTGAATTCTTATGGAGATTTCAAACAAATGCGACTATCGTCATATACACGACAGACAGTAGACCTGGTCGAGATAAAGCTCTTTTGTTAATGATTTGGATAACGTTACGATTGAATGTACGCCATAGTATAATAGCGAATGATTCGAAATAAATCCAACTGGAGATCAGGTCCGACTGGTGCAATGAGCGCTGGATTGGCGTTGAAAATCATTTCTGCACGAGGAATTGTCAAGAAAGGATTGTCGATGGCGTTCCATGGGTTCTGATTGTCGAGGAACTGATCTCGCGTTCGCAGTGGTAGTTGGCGAAGTTCATTCTGAATCGCAGGCAGTCTCTGTGGGTCCACAGGTCTTTCGCCAAAGGACACGGCGTCCACAATTTCCACGCCACCATTGGCGTCGCGGCCATATTGAACCACCACACCTGCGATTAAGCGAGCGTCTGTCTCCAACATTTTAAATGCAATGACTTGTCGGACCCCGGGCGTAAATAAGTACTCTCGGCACCACTCGTCCAGGGCAACGAACGATTGATGATGGGGACGAAACTCAAATATAATGGTTGGGATCTTCGTGCCTGGGGGTGTGAAGGCAGTGTCGGGTTCACGGTCCGCAATATTTCCATTGCCACCGATAGTAAACTGCATCCTTCCACCACCACTTTGGCATGCTTCATTGCACTCATTCATATTGTAATTGTAAAGTTGTCCAATCATTGCGGCAACAGCACTCGCGTGTGGCGTACCAAAAACGACTTGGATGATGTACAGTAAAACGCACATATTTAAATCTCCCACCCAGTGTACTTTTCTGCCATTGGAATAGATTGACGTCCTTCGCAAAATGCACTTTAACATCCATCTCGTCAACTTGTTGATTTTCCAATCGATGGAATTCGTTGATTGCTCGCTCTAGATCGATCTTCGTGGGCACTCTTCCGACCACAGGTGTGTACATGTTGACAGCGCTAGAAAACTCCAACTGTGGTGTCATGTCTCCAACTGTCAGTTGTTATCGCCCCGTCGACACGTGCGCGTTTGCTATTGTTTTGAATAGCTAACCTCATGCCGCGTGCCTTTGAGTTCGCCTTTCCACCAGCTATTTCCATCACACTTATCGATCTTTTTGGTAAGTCAGCGAATGACCTGATCTGGGGGATTGCATTGCACCCCTCAGTTTGCCAATGCGCCCGGATAAATGACCAAAATTCCGGATATCCTAATGTGATTCACATCTCTCACCACGAAGGGTATCGCTCAAGTTGGTCTCAAGCTTGCATAGAATTCACTGACTGCAAGGCCAAACACTCAGTAGATTCATCTTGTCGAGGACGTTCTCTCTATCAAGCGTCAACCTACAGCTCCATTCAAGCGATTACAATGAATTGGCCATCACCCATTAAAATACGTGTTGATGACTGGCTTCAGCGTTAAAATTGAGTAACACCTTCGTCTCATCCACAATATAGCAGCAGCACTGTAGGCCTAAGCGATGTAATCCCAGGCCTAGCTTGAAAGGGAATCGCATGGGACGGCGTGCCGTTGGTTGACTTCACGACCTTTCAGGATATGTAATCCGGATAATGCTGGATTTGACCCTCAAAACCGGATAACACAATTTCCAACAAGAGTTCATGAACAGAATGCTGGAAGGATGTTCGTTAGGAATGGCGCTTCAAGACGTCCTGGATGCGGAGGAATCGCTGTCGCCAGACGAGAAAGAAGCGCTGATGAAGATGACTGAAGATATTTTTATGAACCACTTGGTAGATGCTTGCCGAGGTCAGAAGAAAGCACCGCCACCGAGAGGACGTGTCAAGATGGATGAAGGTTTGTACATCACGGCAACTGTGGACGAATACAGCAATTACATGGACGATTGGACCTTGAGACTTCGGGGCACAGTTGCCAAACAAGATGGAGAAATATTGAATCCATGTACCCCCGTTGTGGAAGCCAAGCTTCAACGCATGGAACGCCGAAAAAAGAAACGCAAAGCTGCAATGATCGAGTAGATGTCGTCTCGATCGGCCTTCCTGAAGCTATAACTTCTTTTCAACTATTCTCTTGGCTATAGTTCACTTTGGAAATCGTTTCTATTACCGCATTGTTCGACTGCAATCGCATCCAAGCAAGAATCCCAATGATGACAAAAGCAAGAGTGATGAGGATTAATACGATAAAGCAAATCAACTTGCGGCAAAAGGATCTTGAAGACCTCTCTTTGGTTTCACGTACAAGTTCATGCAGTGATGGGTGTGACAATGGTGTGGGTCTGAGAGGCATGAAGATTTGAGAATGACAGCGCAAAAAAGACGACAAGTTCGAAGACTTCAGAGGGTGTAATGGTTTTTACTGTTCTTTGTCCTTGCACCATCCCATGAACTCCATCCTCTCTACGCTATCAAAGGTGTGACACCCAACTTGACTTTGGATTGTTTTCGACGCTTCAGTCAGGAATGCCATGAATTATTGACGAATCCATTATGAAACCTGAAAGAATTTGTTATGGAGTTCATGGTATTTCAACTGAGTGCCAGCATGAGACTGTCTGTCGTTCCAACCATTGTCGGTGGTGATATGATCGCACCGCCAGACCAAAAGATGGCAAACTTGTCCTGAGAAGACGCCACGCTGCAAGACAGATCTCATTCGTGCACCGTCGAGGCTTTATACTTTGTAATCCACTGACGACCATGGCGAGGTAACCGACGACAAAATCTACCGGTAGAGAAGGACTGCGGTCTCTCATCGCGGTGCATCATTTTGCAATTTACTGTCATGGTAGAACGTCAAGATATAGGAAAAACCAAGGGAAAAGGCAAAGTGAAGGCAAAAAGTTTAAGCACGTCGGCGATTCGCAAGCGATTGTCCCGCGACACGGAGAAACAACTCATACAGACGACAAAAGAACTCGTGTCTGTCTTGCAATTCAAGCTGGAAACTTACCAAGCGAGAGATCAAATGCGCAAGAAATCCAAGAAATTGCATGAATTGGCTCGACAAGTTGCCGAGGAAGAAATGCATGCTCTCTGTGACGAGCAGGAGAAACTGAAGATGGACGTTGAAAGGCGTGAGCTCTTGAAGTCTTGGCTGGTCAGTTGGGCTCATGCGCAGTCTCCCCATGAGGTACATCAAATTGTCATGTCGTTTATTTTCATCAGTCGTTGCAGAGCGGTCCCAACTACATGGAAGTGACTTTATTGCGAGATGATGATGGAAGACGCCGCGGCTGTGTCCACATGACACATCGAACGCATATGATGTCCCAACAAGCTTATCCTTCCAAGCCATTTGGGAATAAAGTCGAAGACAAAACAGAAGTCAAAATGCATTTGGGCCAAGACGACCATGGAACTTGCATCAAAGCGTATGAATGCCACCTCCAGTACACCATCTTTGCCAACTATGAAAACGTCGCCAAGACATGGCGGATGGATCTCACTGATTCGACTCCAATTCTACGCCTCACGGTACTCATGAAGAGATGGATCGATGTCATGGTGAGGTAGTTTATGGAAGAGATTGACGAGCACATTGCGTATATTTTCCATGAGCATACCCATCTCAAGCAATCACGCATTGGAGTCATTGGTGTCTTTCGCGGCTACGATGGTCAAGATCGCATTACGATCACACAGACGGGGATTGTAGTCGACGAGCGTTGTCCCTTTGTCCAAGGCGAAACCCGATCGAATGGAATTCAATGGTACCTCAATCTCAAGTTCGACTCCTGACCGTTCGTAGGGTTCTCTTCGAGCATGTCACCGACTTGATCACGATCGTTCGATGGTCGCTACTGATTTATTGCCCCGTGAACGCAAATGGTTCATTGTCACTGCATGAAGTTGCTCACAGCGTGCATTCTCCAGTCAGTCCATTTGACTCTGACGAGGTCATCGTCGAGCGCCTTTGTCTTGTTGCCGAGCGCGCTTTGAATAGCATTCGTGACCAATTTCGCAAACGTTGCGACAGATTTAAATTGGAGTCTTTCACCATGGGCACACGCGATCCTCTCTTCAATGTCGACGACTAATTGCTCCGTTTATAGTCATGCCAATGCATATATTTCCTCTTGGACAGTACCGATTGATACTTCAGAGACATGGTCTGGTACTCCTTGGAACAACCCCAGGCTCTTCATGGTCTACAATATGTGGTGCCATCTCTTGTCGAAAGTACGTACGCCGTGGGGAATCGAGACCAGGATTAGGTCACAGCTTCCACGTCCATGTGCAGTCCAGTGCAATCAAGTCCGCTCAAAGATCTTTCCCCTTCTTGAAATGGAAAGCTATAATTCAAATGGCGCTAACTATTATGCTAAATTCGAATCGAAAGGATCGTTCCCGACGTCGCAAAGTCAACTTGATGTCCTTTAGGCATTGTTCATCAACTTGAAACTCGAATGGAAGATCGTAAGCAACTATTCCAGAGGAACCTCGACGAAGGAGATGACCTTTTCTCCAGAGAGACATGGAGCTGAGAGCTGATCCTGATCGATAGTATACAAGAGATGACAGTACATACGGTACTTTTCATTTCAAATTTGACGCTGTGGGCACGTTCGTGTCATGGTGTCGTATGCCGACAGACGCCGTGACTCTGCGCGAAAAGGCATGGCCAAGCTCCGCGCTGCAAGAAAAAGAGAAATGGAGATTTTGATGGCACAGGAGCAAAACCTCCAAGTGGCTCTCGAGTACCTGAAAGCCCATCCTGAAGAACAACACCAGTCGATCCAGCCATTTGCATACGCTCGTCGAGTCCTGGATCAACATCATGATGATGCATTGAGAGAGCAAGTGATCGCCCGCAACAGATTGATTCAATCCGAGAGAACAGCAAAGAAGAAGAGAATTGACGATTATAAAGCGGTTGTACTCGCTGCCCAAGCGCATATCTTGAATACCGAATGCATCAACTTGGAGCTCCTGACGCGACAGACGGGTCGACTACAATTGAGAGACTTTCTCCAACATTGGCTAGCGTCTCAGTCCCCGCAAAAGGTACATCCGTCAGTCCATATCATCACGTTCAACAGAGTTTAAAGGGACGACCTTTGCTGATGGAGACAATTCTATTGCCTGATGACAATGGCAGACGAAGTGGATGCTATTTCATGACGAATCGCGCCTACAACTTGTCCAAGCAGAAATATCCTCCCAGGAAGACGTATGAAGAAGAAGTAGAAGACTTTCTTGAAGTGAAAATCCACTTGGATGAAGATGATCGCGGAACTTGCGTCCTCGCCACTGAGTGCCATATCCAATTCACAGTCGATGCCAATTTTGAAAACGTGGCCAAGACGTGGTGGTTTGACTTGGTTGAATCCAATCCCTTGGTCGAGGCGTCGGTATGCGATCCTGTGAAGCTGAGGAGACAACTCATCTGTCCTTGGTAGATTATCGAGAAGTTCGAGGATCGCATTAAGTATGTCAAGCATGAATATACCAAAGTCAAGTACAGACGGCTGTGTGTTGCTGGTGTCTTTTTGGATCAAGACCAAGATCGCATTATGATCACTCAAACAGGAATTGCAATCGACGAGCATTTTCCATTTGTGCATGGCGAGAGCCGCTCGAATGGAATTCAATGGCAAGTTTATAATTTGTCCTTGAGATTCTGACTGCAATGATCGTCATAGGATTGTGTTTCAACACGTGACGGACCGCTTGACGATTGTGCGTTGGTCCATTGTAAGTTTTTGCCCTGTGAGTGCGAAAGGCCCCCTTTCGTTCTTTGAAACTGCTCTCAACGCAGGCTGTGATGTGAAACCCGAAGACTGTGAAGAAGTGCTTCTTGTGAAATTTCAAACTGCAGCCGAGAACTTTTTAGAGGGCGCACGAGATCAATTCCTTGGTCGATGCAGCAGGTTTAAATTGGAGCCAACGACGATATCTACTCGTGATTTACCCATTACAGACCCTCACCATGATGTTGCTCGATGACAAAGCTCAAACTGCTTTCATTTCAGTCATTGGAACTCTTCATGTCGGTGGAAAAGTGAGCATTTACGTCACTCTGTGGTTGAATCCGCCCAGTAAGAGCAACGACCACGAATCTCAACTTGAAGAGGAAGGCTAAATCGTGCCAGGATCAGCTCCACGGTGAAGAGATGCTGGCGCCTGTATGGAATTGTTTTTGGGTTCAACCACTGACAAAGGTAATGATATGCCATCCAAACGCCAAGAGATGACAAAGGCGTGCTCGGATTGCAAGGTATCACTTTATCTAACGTTGCAAGCCCTCAGCTCTTTTTTTCCGCCTCGCTCCAATGTCTGAAAGCCACGAGAATGTGAATGATAAGCCCATCTGTGAAGAGGACAAGAAAGATTTCAACACGGCGCTGCTAGAAGGCATGGACTTGATGGAGCAAGAAGGCGGTGAAGATGAGTAAGGGAATGAAAAAGCCGAGTTGGAAGACAATCAAGATGTGAACGACGCTACGACGACTCAAGGCAGTTTGTCGACGAGCATCGCCGCCATTCGGCAGCGCAATGTACGAGATACAAAGAAAAAACTCGTTCAATCGTGGCATGACAAAATCAAAGATTTGGAAGACCATTTGGCGATTTTGAAGGAGAGCGCTGCAAAGAGAAAGAGAATTAATTGACAACGATAACACTCATCAAGTTGGATCTCATCAAGCGACTGGAACGGGTCTGGGGGATCATTCTCCAAGACTAGCGATCTTTTCGTGAATCCATCAAGTTTGACCAAAGCCGCCATTCTTCTGTTCGATGCTGTGCATCCTTTTTGGAAACACTCGAGGGCATTCTTCCATCTATCATTTAAGACAATTTGCCAGTGAAAAGGACGTAGCCATGAATCATGATGAGCTGCCTTACGACGAATTCTCTGCTTTGAAATGATCCCAAGGAGATGAAAGAAGATGTGCGTGTATTCTCCGCACAGAGTTCGTTGCAGTAGCTTCGCCTTGACGAATTGGACACGACTGAAGGCTGGTCTGTTCAAAGAAAGGCATTGCACGGGATTGAGGCAACACTCGAGACAAAGACTGGGCGGCATTTGATACTCATATGGGTTCATATCGTGCAAGAAATGAGTTTGAACTTTAGTTGTAATACACACTAATGTTCAAACTCATTGCTGGTGCAAATTATGTCGCACTCCACAGCGGTCAGTAGTCGTGACGTTTATCTTTCTTCACCATATCGATGTGACGCAGGATAGATGACAAACACGTGACGATTCTTTTCATCCCCTGCTAGTCCAGAGACGTCGTGTTTTCAATGCATAACTTGGACTTGAGATGATCAAGACGAACTAGAGGCCTGTCGGACGACTGTAAGTATCGCTGTAGCAAGAGATGATGAATTCTTTCTCGAATTGCAGTGAAATGTAATCAACTCTCCGACTTACAGCGTCATTTTGCAACTGACTGTGATGGCTGAAAACGAAAACTTGAATGACGCCTTCATCCAGGCGATGCGAATTGACGACTATCGAGCAGCGATACGAGCTGACAGGGCATATATCAACAGGACAGATCGAATCAACAAGAGACTTATGAGCGACTGGAGGATCGTATGAAATTGAAACACTTTCTACAAGTCTGGCTGGACTCTCAGTGCCCGCAAAAGGTACGTTGGACCGACGATAAGATCACTTTCACCAGAGTGTCCAGCATAGACCATCTCCCATGGAGACGATTCTATTGTCCGATGAGAATGATAGAAGAAATGGATCGTTCTATATGACGAATCGCTCAGCTTACACCATGTCGAAAATGGAATGCCCACCCGAGTCTCTTCGTAAATTAGGCCAAGACTCGTTGCAAGTGACGCTGCATCTTGACCAAGACGACGATGGGACTTGCATCCACGCCACTGAATGCCACATTCAATTCCCCATCGATGCCTCGAAGGAATATGCTTATCTATCCATAAACCAAGGGGTTAACATTCAACTTACAACTTTCTTAGATTGTCGAGAGGTTTGACTAACATGTCGTCTACGTCAAGCAAGAGCATACAAAATTAAAGTTCAAGTGGTTGTGTGTTGCTGGCGTCTTTCTGGACGACGAGAACAATCGCATCACGATCACTCAAACAGCAATTGCACTCGATGATCGTTTTCCCCTCGTGGAAGTCGAGAGTCGCTCGAATGGATTTCAATGGTCGGTTTGCTCTCCATCTTTCAACACTTGACCATTTTCCAGGATTGTCTTCCAGCGCATAACGGACCGGTTGACGGTTGTGCGCTGGTCGATTTTGAATTTCTGCCCTGTGAACGCCGATGGTCCAATATCCTTGCGCGAATATGCTGAGAAGCTCCGATGCAATGTGAATCCCAAGGATTCGGAAGAAGCACTTTGTGCGAAAATTCAGTCTGGCCTTGAACAAGCGCTGGGCAACCTCCGCGATCAATTTCGCAGTCGATTCAAATTGGAACCTACCACGATGGGCTCTCGAGACTTTGCCATGGAATCTCGAGCTCATGGCAATGATGATCAAGACGCCTAATCTGCATGCAGACGTCGTTGATTTGTGTTTCCTTGCTCTTGAATATACTCGATGTCTATCAATCGAATGGACAACCTCGTAGTGCTTCGGCAGTCTTGGCTCCCTATCTGCCGCCGTGGATGGCTGCTTCATGCCATATTCGTGGCACTGACTTGTCGCTTGAAAGATGTCGCTTGCCAGAGACGGCAAATGGAAAGCTGATCCTCCTCGGGAAACTCTGTTTACTCTGGAGATGACAACCATAAACAATTTGGGTGCAGCCTGTCGAATAGAAGGACTGCACGTAACATGTCATAGGCAGACAGACGACGTGAGGATGCAAGGAGAGCCATGGCCAAGCTACGAGAAGCGAGAAGACGGGAGATCCAGGCTTTGACGACACAGATTCAAAACCTTGAGTCGGTTCTCCAGCACCTCCAAGCGCATCCTGACCAACAACAGCAACGAGTCAATCCATTCGAGTATGCGAGGCGAGTCCAAAGACGACGGAAAGATTACTTGACGTCAAAGCTTTTAACCCGCGCGAGGTTGATCCAATCTCTCACTGGCTGGACCATTCCACAACAGGTATTGCTCCTTGCTGATGACGAGCTTTCATTTAGAGTCCTAGCTTTCCCAAGGCTACATTGAAATCCGCTTGGCGAACGCGCAAGGCAGTCGACAGAGTGGAGTCGACTGGCTCACCAAGAAGCCATATCACATGTCCCTCCAAGCGGAACCATTCGACTCCGAGCAGAGGCCCGTCGAAGACGACATCAAGGTCAAAGTCCACGTCGGCGACGACGACAATGGCACTTTTATCCACGCGATTGAATACCGCCTCCAGTTTACAATCTTTGCGAATTTTGAAAACGTCGCCAAGACGTGGTGGTTTCCACGCCGCTACTGCGCTCAAGGGTAAGTGCACCGCCACGACGACAAGCACCGACAAGTCAGTCGCTGTCTTGCCATAGATTGTCGAGGAATTTCGAGAGCACATTGTGTACGTCGTGCAAGAAAACAGTCATTACAAGTACCGACGGTTGAGTGTCGTGGGTGTGTTTCTCGACGACGAGAAAGATCGCATTACAATTACTCAAACGGGAATTGCGCTGGACGATCGCTTTCCATTCACGGAGGGCGAAAGCCGCACGAATGGATTCCAATGGTTCGAAGTTTACCGCCATGACAATGGTGTCACGAGTCTCGTAGGGTCGTCTTCCAGCACGTGACGTACCATGTGACGATCGTGCGTTGGTCCAACTCGAATTTGTGTCCTGTGAATGCAAATGGCCGGCTGGCTCTGCGTCAAGTGGCGGAAGGCATGCGATGTGATTTGAACCCAAGCGATTCCGATGAACTGATTGTTGCAAAAATTGAAAGCAGCATGGAGCGTGCCCTCTTGAACATTCGAGATCTCTTTCGACACCGCTGTGGCAGGTTTAAATTGGAGCCCATGAAATCGCGGGAGCCCATGGCGGGCTCCCGCGATTTCCCCCTCGAATCACAAGCGTAGAGCGTGTGAAGAATGCCTGTGAAATGTGGTTGACAGTGAATAAATCTTGTCTGTCTGGACATTTTCGATGGCATATCTAGGCATTCTTCAAAATGCCGCCAATAGCTCAATGTGCTGAGGATCTCTTCATTTCTTTCAAGTAGAATATTCGTGGCTTGGAAATGATCATGTAGACTGTCTTTGCCGATCCTTTTTTCATATTTCCTACGGAAGAACCAAGTTCATAGACTTGTTTTCAAAGCGTATGTCTCCACAGCGGACATTATGCCATTTGCTTCGACTTCTTTGTTTCCCAACAAGATTCCACCATCGACTTGGAACTTGTGCGTTGATGGAGAAATGTTTCCAACCAGTGGCTTGACATAACACGCTGAATATTGCAAAGGACACCAACTGGTCCTGAGGAGAAAGGCGACAAGACTGTCTAACGATTGTACCCATTTGAGATTGTACAAGGCACTGCTTTGTAGCAACAACAGACCGTCGTTTGGAGGCCAACTCGAGCTCAAACAAATGAAAGAGGGGCATGCGGAGTCAAAGTATTGACATTACTTGCTCTTTTAATCAATTGCATTATTGACGACGTGCCTGAATAACAGTGTGCTCTGTTGTACTCCCCTTCAAGCACGGTTGTACCGAGTGTCGCCTGTCTTGAGTGCTATTTCGTACAGTGCACTTCAGAGCTGTGCCACAGAAAATCTACGAAAAAAAAGCTCGCTTCGTCAAGTTTCCCCTCGACGGATGGAAACCGCAGGGGGGTGGCGACTTCACTGAGGTATATTGACATGGCCAAGGTTTGTAGGACAAAGTGCGTCGATACTTAAATCGCGGGAGCCGAGTGTAGGAGGCTCCAGCTTGAATCGACTACATCGTCGAAGAAACTGGTTGTGCAGATCCTCCAAGACGTTCTCGGAGGCTGAGTGAATCTTGGCAAGCAGCGTTTCTTCTGAATCCTTTGAGCTCACAGAGCATCGCATGTTTCGAGCCATTTCTCGCAGAGACAGCGGGCCTTTGCGGTTGACAGGACAGAAATTCAAAATCGACCAACGCACAATCGTCAAGTGGTCCGTCACGTGCTGAAAGACAATCCTACAAAATTGGTTGACATGGACAGGATTGATGCACAACTTGCCATTGAAACCCATTCGTGCGGCTCTCGTCCTCCATGAATGGAAAACGGTCGTCCAGTGCGATCCCCGTTTGAGTGATCGTAATGCGGTCGTTCTTGGTGTCCAGGAAGACACCAGCGACGCATAAACGTTTGTACATCCAAGTCGTATGCTCATGCTTGACGTAGACAATGTGGTCGCCAAGTCTCTCCATGATCTAACAAGTCATTTTGTGAATGCTTTCTTTGGATGAAAAGTGTACCGACGAGCTGACGAGCGGAGTCGACTCCACCAAGTCAAACCACCACGTCTTGGCGACATTTTCAAAGTTTGCATCGACTGTGAACTGAAGATGGCACTCAATGGCGCGGATGCAAATTCCATTGTCGTCCTGGCCAAGATGTAGCTTGACTTGGATGTCATCGGCAACATTATTCTCCTTGGAGGCAAACTGCTGGTTGGCGACGAGGGACATATTGTATGCCTTCATACTTAGCCATTCAAAGCCACTTTGTCGGCTGCTAGCATCCTTTGGAAGACGCGTTTCGGTATAACCTTCATGCAACTAGATAAACTCAACGGCGTCAGTGCATGATTCGTACCTGTTTAGGGATCGTCCGGCCGCGGAACCATTGGAACCATCGCTTGTGGGTTGAGATTTGCGCTTTCATGAAGGCATTCTTGCGTTTGCTGAGGACACTTCGAGCGTATGCAAACGGCATGATGCCTTGGTGTTGTTCTTCAGGATGGGCTTTCAAATACTCGAGAGCGCTTTCGAGACGTTGCTTCTGTGCCATCAACGTCTTGATTTCTCGTTTTCGCGCAGCTCGGAGCGCGGCCATGCCTTTCCGCGCGGCTTCTCGCCGTCTGGCTGCATGCGACATGGGATCGAGCCAATTGTTTGAATGCGACGCTGTGTGTCTATGTGTACCCAAGTGGTCAGGAATTTCCATCTCTTGTCGACAACACCAGTACACTGTCACCACGACGGACCAGAGTTGATTTCGTCGTCTCTCGAGTCACCAACAGTCCGATCAGCCTTCATTATTGTCTCTGGGCTCATGAAGTTTAGCGAGTTGGTTCGTTGAAATCCAAGACGTCAAACGAGCAGTAGTCGACCAGAACTTCTCAAAACTTTGCGCTCTCGATTGTAATACAGTTTAGCCGCTTGGTTATGTGTGTATATGGCGGAGTGATTCCATGGAGAAGTTGCGAGAGCCCATCGTGGAAGGCGGCTCCAATCGAAATCTACCACATCGATGCCGAAATTGATCTCGCAGGTTTCCTAACGCGCCTTCGACCGCAATGTGAATCTTCATGAGGATCGACTCTTTGGAATCGTTCGGACGGACAGCACAGCGCAGATTCCGCGCCATTTCGCTCAGCGACAGGGGACCCTTGGCATTCACGGGACAAAAGTTCAAAAGGGACCAACGCACGAGTGTCAAGTTGTCCGTCACATGCTGAAAGACGACCCTGATCAAGTGTCAAATGGCCATGGAGTGCAAACGTACCATTGAAATCCATTCGAGCGGCTTTCTCCATCCTGGAATGGAAATCGATCGTCCGTGGCAATCCCCGTCTGTGTGATCGTAATGCGATCTTTCTCTTCGTCCATGACAATGCCAGCCAGACACAACCGCGTGTACTTTAAACTTGAATGTTCTTGGCTAACATATATGATGTGCTCGCCGATAGCATCAAGAACCTAAGCAAAGGATGAAGTCTGATGCGATTTTCCGAGTCAATAAACCGTTGATACAACGAGCGGGGAGGCTTCGAGTAGATCAAACCACCACGTCTTGGCCACGTTTTCAAAATTGGCAAAGATTGTAAACTGAAGATGGTATTCAATGGCGCGAATACAAGTTCCATTCTCTTCATGAGACTATGAAATGCTTGATAGTCCATCGACGCCAGCACGACTTCGAGGTATTGACTTGCTTTTGCGTCGTTCTTGACGGCCTAAGCATGCAGAAACGAGTCAAAGACGAGGTTGGCACTGGAGGGATTTGTACCGCGCGGCATCGCTTGCCAAATTCGGCTTCCGTGATGTTGTTCTTGAGATAAAACTCTATTCAAGACGATGAATAAAGTGTCGTGGAGGAAGAAAGGATGTACGTTGCATGAATTGTTCAAAGAGCTCTTGGAACTCTTGGAAAAGCTGCGTGTACTCGAGCCGATGCTCTTCGTCGTCGGTGAATTTCAACGCATGCTTGAGGAAGAACGCTTCAAATGTCGACTGGAACTCCGCGCCGGCGATGAAGAGCATGAGCTCGCGGATCATGTCGTCCTGGATGTGTCCAATGTCCATCGCGCTTTCCTTGCGACGTAGGTGGAGGTGGCTCTTTTGGAAGCTGCGAAACTGTTCTACCAACTTCAGGCGTTTCAGTGTAACCGTTCCTTCACACGCACGAAATGTCTCTCATTTTTCTCGTCAAGTCCGTCTTTCATCGTTATCTCTTGACTGCAAGCGATGTCCATTCGACTGGAGAGAAGGACAGCGATTGAATCCACACTGCTGCTCTTCTCGACGGTGCGTTCTGTCGTCACAAGCTGCCACTGACACCACAAAGGGATCTAGAGGTTTGGTAGACAAATCCAAAGAACTGCTTTAGATTATCGTGGCTACGAGAACTGGACGTGGGCTTGTTTGGCCAACTGGGCAAAGAGACCATCCTTCTTCTCAAGGAGAGTGGCTGGGGCGTCGTATTCCTTGACGTGGCCAGCATCCAGCACCAAAATGCGATCCGAGTCCAAGATCGTGTCGAGACGATGCGCGATGATCAAACGAGTCACGCCGTGGAAACCTTCCTTGATCATCTGCCGGATCAATCGATTCGTCTACAAGTCAATGTTGGCCGTCGCTTAGTCCAACACGACCAGTGATCTTCTGTTCCGAGCTTGCAACTGAAATGCAATATCAAGTCGTTGAAATGCAAGAATATGGTGAAATTCAAGTGGAAAGGTTTGGTAGCTGTGCAAAGACTGCGTGCAATCATCATGGGAGCTGTACCGCAAGATTCGATCGACAAATCATTTGGTTTTGTTCCCAAGAGATCTTAGCCATCCTAAAAAACGCAGTACACGACTAGAATGTCGAGAATCAGCTTTGGTCAGCTCAAAGGAAGGCATGCACGGGTTGTTGGGATCTTAACGCTTTTCTAGCTTGTGTGGAAGACAATTCTCTCTCATGCGGTGCTCTGTTTCAGAACCAGACATTGAATGACTTCAAGTTTGAACCTTAAGACACTGGTACCACGACGCAGATTCCAAATGGGTGAACACTACAATGACCAAGAATGAGGCGAGTGGCCAAGCGAATGGTCAACAAAATGCAAGCCTACCTCGCGTCGATTATATTCATGTCTTGATAGCCAAAGCACGACAGGTATTTTATGGGCAAACTGCCGTTTAATCCAAATGATAAGACTCCATGTTCAAGAGAAGAATGCGCCTGTATGAAATTGTTTATCGGTCCAACCACTGACGACAATACCTAGATCCATTCCTGTACCAAGAGATGGCAAACTTGTGCTCGGATTGCAGTGCCTTTAACTGTTGCGACAAGTGCTCCAAGCTTATTTTGCAACTGACTCGAATGTCTGAAAGCCATGAGAATTTGAATGCTACCGCTCTGTCGGGGGAATCGATTGAGGATATGTACGACGCCTCTTTCTTGGATGACATTGAGGGCATAAACGATGCCTACATGGTGGAAGACCTTGAAAATTTGAACGAGGACACCGCGTTGGAAGGCAATCAAGATGAAAACGAAGACACGACAACTCAAGCCACTGCAAATGTGAGCATCGCCGCGCAACGTCAACGTCTGTCGCGGGACACGAAGAAACAACTCATCCGATCCTTTTACGAACGGATTGAAGATTTGGAACGCCATTTGAAGTTTGTCAAAGCGAAATATGAAAGAGAGAAGCAAATTGACGAATATCGAGCAGTGATCCTCGCTGCTCAAGCTCATATCCATAAGACTATGCGAATCAACTCGAATCTCAAGAAAAAAATAACAGGCCGGAGACAATTGAGATCTTTCCTTGAGGACTGGGCTGCGTCGAAGATTCCTCAACGGGTATGTTGACTTGCGATAAGCTTTATCTTCACCAGAGTTTGCAGAATAGACGATCCCCGATGGAAACCATCCTGTTGCCAGACGACAAGGGCAGAAGAAACGGATGTATTTACATGACGAACCGAGCTCTCACCTTGTCCCGGGAGAAATACCCACGCAGAAAGACCGTTGAAGAAGAAGTAGACGACACCATCCATGTGAAACTGCACCTGGGAGAAGACGCACAAGGAACTTGCATCGATGCGTTTGAATGCCAGCTACAATTTACAATTGACGCCAATTTTGAAAATGTCGCCAAGTCATGGTGGTTTGACTTAATTGAATCCACCCCGATACTTCGATCGACGGTATGCTGGCTATCAACTTGCTTGTGGCAAAGATTTGTCTTCTTGCTAGGTTGTGGAGAAATTTGGCGATAATATCATGTATGTCAAGCAAGAGCATGAGCGATTAAAGTACAAGCGATTATTGGTGGCTGGCGTGTTTCTGGATGACGAGAATGACCGCATTACGATTACTCAAACGGGAATATCGCTAGACGAACGTTTTCCATTCCGTGAAGGCGAGACTCGCTCGAATGGAATTCAATGGTGAGCTAAACTGATTGATGTGATTTATGACCAGTGTTTAGGATCGTTTTTCAGCATGTGACAGATCGCCTGACAATTGTTCGTTGGTCTATTTTGAGCTATTGTCCTGTCAGTGCCCATGGTCCGCTGTCCTTGTATAGAATGGCCGAGGAGATGCGATGCGATGTGCGCGTTAACGACACGGAAGACACTCTCCTTGCGAAAATTCAAGGTACAATCGAGCGTGCGGTGATGGGCTTGAAACACCAATTCATTACACGCTGCAGCAGGTTTAAATTGGAGCCCTCCACCATGGGCTCGCGAGATTTGCCCATTGAATCACTTAGCGATTTCAACGTCGATCTAAGTGCTTAGGTGAGGAAACTCAAGGCTCTTTTCCTTAAATTGATCATTTGCATTTGCCATTGAATGTATACTTGTGTTTTTTGTCTACGACAACATCTCTTGACCACATTTCTCTAATTGACTTTTGAAGTTGCACGATACATTTCCTGGAGATACATTGCCTGATTGTCTACTTCGGCTTGGATTCGTTTTCTATGTCGGTCTCTGAAAAACACGCTGCTTCCAAAATATTCAGAAGAGCATCATTTTAAATGTGTGGCAGTGCTGCTCCATTAAAGGCGTTTTGGGTTAAGTGGTAAAAATATCCTTGCAAGGGTCAGTAGCACACGTAATTTTCAACTTGACGAGCCGTTTGAATGGCCTAGATGGAGAATAAAGTTTATTTGTTTCTTCGGACTATTTGAAAAATATGCTCACACAGTGCATTTATGTTGCGATCGTTCTCAACCGACTCTGGTACTTCAAACCAGTCGAATCAACAAACTGCAAGTTTGAACTTTAATGAGACCATCTTTCTCGAATCTGACGCACGATGATTTGTATTCAGCAAAGTGTTGCTGTGCAGAGAGCAATGCAGTCGACTGGATGGCTGAAGATAGATCGTCATATTTATCAAGTGCATGAACTGTTAAGTGTAAAACACCATGGCCGAAACTTTCTATGTCCCTGGAGGTGAAAGCTATCACTATGTTAATCGCATGTCTTGGTCCATGATGGATGAACTCTTTCGCATGTGCCTGTATGTGGGGAGGTGGCTGCGTCCAGCCACTGACGATGGTGATAAGATGCCAACCTTCCAGCAAGAGATGCAAAAGCGGTGCTCGGGTTGCAATGCATTATTTTCATCGTGTCAAGTTTGCGACGTTTATTTTACAACTGACTCCCATGTCAAAAAGCAACGAGAATGGCAATTTTGAGCCCTTGGCTGAAGGCACCGACAATGCTTTCGAAGCAACAATGTTGAATGCCAATGCCTTTTTGGATGACACCAATATGAAAGACGAGGATGACGATGTGAGTGAAGAAGAGAAGCACGAAGGTAATTGCGGTGCAAATGAAGCCCCAATGACCGAGGTCAATCTGTCTATGAGCATCGCAGCAATTCGTCAGCGAGAGTCGCGAGAGTCAAAGAAACAACTCGCCCAATCCTATTACGACCGCGTTAAGGAATTGGACATGTTTGTGGCGTATTTCAATGCAAAAGAAGCACAAAAGGAGAGAATTGACCCCTATCGAGTGGCTGTCCGAGCTGCAAGTGCACACATTTTGAAGACGGAACGAATCAACTTGGAGCTAATGACAAGATTAGAAGGCCGAATACAATTGAAAAACTTTCTCCAAGACTGGCTAAAATCCCAGGCCCCCAAAAGGTACTGCGTCTCTCAATACCATCATCTTTAAAAGAGTCTAAAGGGTCGACCTTCACCGATGGAGACAATTCTATTGCCTGATGACAATGGCAGAAGAAGTGGATGTCTCCACATGACGAGTCGGGCTTACAGCTTGTCCCAAGAGGAGTTTCCACCCCGAGAGACCTTTCAGGAGGAAGTACAAGATTATCTCGACGTTAAGATCCACGTGGATGAAAACGGAATATCGGCCCTCGAAGGTCATGTCCAATTTACGGTCGATGCTAATTTTGAAAACGTGGCCAAGACGTGGTGGTTTGGTATAATCGAATCCACGCCACTTCTTCACTCGACTGTAAGTGTTTCATCCAAGTCAGCAGCTTCGTTTGTCTAGATTGTGGAGAAATTTGGCGAAAACATCATCTACGTCAAGCAAGAACTTGCTGGTATGCAGTATAAACGACTGATGGTGGCGGGAGTGTTTCTCGATGAAGCCAAAGATCGCATTACGATTACCCAAACGGGAATTGCATTTGATGAACGCTTTCCATTCACAGAAGGCGAGAGCCGTGCGAATGGAACTCAATGGTAAGCTCAAATGTTTGTTCTGCCATTACTAAAAATCTGCAGGGTGATCTTTCAACACGTGACCGACCGCCTGACCATTGTGCGTTGGTCCACTTTGAACCACTGCCCTGTGAATGCAAATGGTCCATTGTCAGTGGAAGAAACCGCTCTAAACATGCGTATCTCTTTGACGGAAAATGAATCTGAAGAATCAATCCTTGCGAAGATCCACAGTGGTTGCGAGCTCGTGTTGATGAATTTGCGAGATCAATTTCTTCGACGTTGCAGCCGATTTAAATTGGAGCCCATCACATTAGGCTCACGTGACTTTCCATTGAATATTTGAGTCGCATCGATTCAAGAGTGTGTAGCCCCTTGATATGCAAAGGGGAAGTTTGAATAAATATTTATTCAAACAAACACTTATGCGATGAAAATAGTGAGCATTCGATTAAGCAACTCGTTGAAATGACCACATCGAATTTGAGCTACTTACCAACATGGAGTGAAGAGGATTTCAGGACTCCCCGAGAGCATGGCAATCTTGCCAAGACTGTGTGCTGGATTGACACCATCGGTAATAAACACAAGAACTATTCTCTACTCGGGTGTCGTGCATTGCCAAGCGTGTTCGGTTGTAACTTACCTGACCATCCTTTGGGACGTGCTGAGTGGATTGTCCTGATAATACAGCCAAGTCGCTCTACATTGACGACAAAGGGCAGCAGCGGCACACTACTACGGAGATCTGAGACAGTATCAGAGACGAAAAAAAGACTTTCTCTCATGATGTAGTCGTGTGAGCGAAGAGTTCTTGGGTGGTTCATGTTCTCAAGAACCGAGGAGAACACAACAAGAGCATCCTTGAAAAGTCCCCTCGACACTGTTTTATTAGCAGACCTTCCTCACGTGATATGCCGCTAGAGTCAACTTTTCAGATGACTTTTTCTTGCTGATCTAATGTTTAAACTTGCATCAGACCAAGCGAGAGATCATTGATTTCGAGACGGCGAAATGCCATCAAGTTGGAGCAACAAACGAAGAGAGGCTTCCAAATGCCATGAATAAGTCTTTGGTTTGATCTGTTGTCATTTGGCAAAGATTTTTCATTTAATGAAAAATCTTTGCGGTGAGCATTTCTCATAGAACTTTACATGCAAGGCATTTTACGGGATAATATTGCCCATCAACATCTGATGGAGTTTGAACTCTGGCGATGGTACCTGGCTGGACACTGTCCAGAAGGAACTACAACTGCGAGTCTGCACTTTAATGAGATTATCCTTTCTGAGCCTCTTGATGATACATTATACTGTGCTGTGTGTTCGTAGCGCAGTTCACCAACGCTGTCGACTTCATGGCTGACAAAAAATCGCCATCTTTATCGACTACATACATCAACAGCATGACCTGTTGTGTGCTAAGTATTAAGGACTCTGGTCACCATGGAAAAGGAAATGAAAGCTATCAATATTTCAACCGCAGCAAAGACTTGTTAACAGAATGGATCAGCCTCCTGTACAAGAGAAGACTGCGTCTGTATGAGGTTGCTCGCCCATCCAGCAACTGACGATAAGAAGAGATGGTAAGAACTTTGGTCGGATTGCAAAGTGCGTTGCATCCAGTCAAGCGCACAACTATATTGCAACTGACTTCCATGTCCAGAAGCCACGAAAATATGCTTCATGGGCCCTTGCGTGAAGGGGACGACGAAGTTTTCGATGCAACCATGCCGGAAGATATTGATTTTTTCGACGACACCAAGAGGCAAGAAGCCGAGGATGATGTGGATGAACAAGCCGAGTTTGAAGGCAAAAGCGATGCGAAAGAAGCCACTACGACGACTTTTAGCAAGTTGGCAAAGTAGATATTCCCACAATCACGTGACATCTCTTCATTGACTGTCATGTGATTGTTGGGTCGTCTTCTTTGCCCACTTTCTAATGACTGCAGGATATCTCCGACGTGTTATCCTGCGGTCAAATGTGAGTTTGCGCTTGCGCCTGAGGCTCCTCAGAAGAACCAATGCGGCTGAACGGTTGACAATCCCAGACAAGCAATTCTCTCTTGATAATTACAACGACGCTGACTGTCTCGACAAGTTTCGTTTCAAGAAGACGGACATTCGGCGGCTTCTCTTATGCTTCCAAATACCTGCAACAATTACTTCCGTAATCGGCCTCAAAAGGGGCAGATCGAAGAACTTGACGCAAGAGCGCAAGGTCCATGTCTTCAGTACACTTGATCTGCTTCTGTTGGTGCTTGCCCATGTCGTCTTTTAACAAACAATGAAGGCACAGGTGCCAACAGACACTTTCATCGTGTTCGGATTGTAAATTCATCAAGTTTGATTGGTTAATTTGAAGTCGGGAAAGTGAGAAACTTTTCCAACTCGGTTTCTAGCTTTTCGAATTTCGAAGTAATCAGATAACCGAAGCAAAAGTCGGAAAAGTCCACTTTTTCGACTTGCTAAATGTCTCGATGGAGTTTTGTCTTCATTTCTCGCAATTCGCGAGAAATGAAGACAAAACTCCATCAATCGTGCCACGACCGTATCAAGGATTTGGAAGTCCATTTGGCGTATTTGAAGAAAAATGCAGCAAAGAAAAAGAGTATTGATGACTATAAAGTGGCTGTGCGACCTGCGCAGGCACATATCTTGAAGACTGAACGAATCAACTTGATCTTATGATGAAATTACCTCCAAGACTGGCTAGCGTCTCAGTCGCCACAAATGGTACATCTGCTTGACAACAACATCACCTTCAACAGAGCTTACCGAATAGACCGAGTCCACTGAAGACAACTCTCTTGCAAGATGAGAAAGGACGAAGAAGTGGTTCGATTAACATGACCAATCGTGCTTACAACATGTCGAAAGAGGAGTGTCCACCCCAGTCGCTTCGTGACTTAGTTGATGACTCGGTTCAAGTGAGGAGACATCTTGATGAGGATGACCATGGAGCTTGCATTGCAGCTTTTGAATGCCATGTTCAGTTTACGATTGATGCAAACTTTGAAAACGTGGCCAAGACGTGGTGGTTTGATTTACTCGAATCGACTCCCCTTGTTTCATCGACGGTTCGCAGTCAATTCAAGCAAAGATGGATCATCTCATTGGAACTGCTTAGATTTTGGAGAAGTTTGGCGAAAACATTATGTATGTCAAACAAGAGCATTCCACTTTGAAATATATGTGGACCTCTATCGTTGCGCCAAGTGGCTCAAAACTTTCGTTGTGCTCTTCACGAAAAGGATTCTGAAGAAGCGATCCTGGCCAGAATTCATCCCGCAGTAGAGCAAGCCGTGACAGGTGTGAGAGACCAATTTATAAGAAGATGCAGCAGGTTCAAATTGGAGTTCCCCAACATGGACTCTCGTGACTTCCCCACTGAGTCATGGGCCATGACTCTATGGGCAGAATCTTATCAAGAACAAGTTCCGCAACCAACTCTCCATTGAACACTTGGAGGATCTAATGATTTGTGCGCATGATGGCCCAGATGTACAAAATTTCAATGCGAATGACATGACTGAGGCTTGGTTGAATGCTAAGAAGCGTAAACGTGCAGTTTCTCAGGTTTGCGGAAATGCGGAAATGATTTAAAGCTCCTCACACACTACATAGTAATGGAGTTGGATGTCTAACATAATACAATTCCTTGCAATTGGTGTAAGCGATCGTGCCAAAGACTGATCATAGGGGTTGATCGTGAGTTTTGGCGCTTTGAGGTAGCAAAATGAGAATTTGCGGATATCTAGATGGCCCAAACCGTCAGTTCCGCTGCGGAAATTACAACGCTGGTCATGGCGCTTACATGTAGCTTTGTCTTATCTTTCGTGACTTACGTACATGAATGTCTTTGCATAAAAATTGAATTTTGTAGTTTTCATTCGAATTTGTGAGGTAGACGTTCAAAGCAGTACGAATCGTACCGGTTCGACCGAGAAATAGCCAATCAGAGTCCAGTATTTTATGGTTTCTAGTACATACTCCTAGTACTATTAATAGTTATTATACTATTTATTAATAGTTGCTCCTTGAATCCAGTTACTAAATTATTCGTTTGATTTCTCTGGAATTGGATTGCAATGGCGACGCTTCATCAGGCTGTCTCCTGCCGCCATGCGTCCGTGAATACTGTCATGCATGCACTTTATGGGTATTGCTACTTAGGTATCTCAAAAGTGGACTTAGCGCATATCTACAACAAGCACCCCAACACGACATGCAACTGGATCAAACCGGTCCAAAATTTAGTAGATTTTCTTTCCTATTTTACAAATTTGGCCGAAAAAGACAATACATGACTTGTGTCTATTCCCGATTCGTTCTTGCTTTTGCAGCTATCTGTTCGATTAACTTCGAATGCCTCAAATCAGCAAATGCAACGAAGACTAGATTGAACCTTTATCATGTGACTCGTTCCTCCGTTGCGAATAGAGCCTCATGGTAGTCCAAAATTCTTTTGGAGACATTTCCATATCCGAGTAAACTACACGTTTGGGAGTTGCCTGCTAACACGAGCCCAAAGTTTCTAGCTCTTCATCTAAAGAAGCAATCCTTTGTAAAATTTCACTGCGTTTGCGAGGTGGTGTTTTGGGGGCTTGCGAGATCAATTCCTTCGTCGGTGCAGCAGGTTCACATTGTCAAATTGGAGCCAACGACAATACCCACAAGTGATTTACCCATCGACCCGCAATATGACTGCGAAAAGCCGCTGGATTATGTGCTGTAAATTTTGACTCGAGTGTTTGTGCCGTCAGAGTTCACATTTTTTGTTTCGCCCCAAGTTTTCACGTTTCCTCGCACCTTCACGCCGTTGTCTGCGTTAAATATTTTGGATGGCATCGTCTCTTGTCGATAGTTCACAGTCGCAAGTGCACGACCATCTCGAGAATTCTGTGTATCAGCTCTCACTCTCAAACGTCTCTCAAACGCATGAGTGGTCTGCCCACACCTTTCAACTCTAGCTGCTACTCTGTAGTTGCCAACAAAATGGCTCTTTGATGTAAGTGTGAATGCAAACCTAGACCATGCACTCACATTCAAAGAGAAGGACTTTTCAGCTTGCGCCCAGTAAAGTAGTCACCAGCTTGAATTTTGCCACACGAAAGATTTGCCCAAGGCAGGTTTGGAATTCAATTCAAGCTCTCTCGGTCCAACAGTGTTATCTGTTTCCATTTCAGCGACGACTGCAAGTTTGCACGTTGGAGAAAAAGTGCCTTGTAACTTACAGCGAACTTCATCTTCACTGGAGATTCTCCAGCGTTGTTCCCAGTTGATATAAACTTGTCACCTGACTGACGACATTAATCAAAACCAGTCCTGCAACTTTTTAGTGACGGCGGTACCACAGCCAAAGCTGGTCCAACGGCTCCGTTGCGTTCAGTGTCAGTAAGAGTGCCAACAGGTACAGGGTACACGATCAACCCAACATATTCAAAAGAACGACTTGATTCCATGATGTCGTATGCAGACAGACGGCGCGAAGCTGCGCGGAAAGGCATGGCAAAGCTCCGTGAGGCAAGAAAGAAGGAAATCAAGGCTTTAACGTCGCAGGTACAAAACCTCCAAGTTGCTCTCGACCACCTGAAAGCGCATCCTGAAGAACAACACCAGTCGATCCAGCCATTTGCATACGCTCGTCGAGTCCTGGATCAACATCACGATGACGCATTGAGAGAGCAAGTAGTCATCCGCAACAGATTGATTCAATCCGAGAGAATAGCAAAGAAGAAGAGAATTGACAATCATAAAGCGGTTGTACTCGCTGCCCAAGCGCACATCTTGAGGACGGAAGGAATCAACATGGAGCTCCTGACGAGATTGACGGGTCAACAACAATTGAAAGACTTCCTCGAAGATTGGCTAATGTCACAGTCCCCACAAAAGGTACATTTGATAGTCATCATGGTCATCGTCAACAGAGTTTAAAGGGACGACCTTTGCTGATGGAGACAATTCTATTGCCTGATGACAATGGCAGACGAAATGGATGCTATTTCATGACGAATCGCGCCTACAACTTGTCCAAGCAGAAATATCCTCCCAGGAAGACGTATGAAGAAGAAGTAGAAGACTTTCTTGAAGTGAAAATCCACTTGGATGAAGATGATCGCGAAACTTGTATCTATGCAATTGAGTCTCACGTCCCGTTCACAGTCGATGCCAACTTTGAAAACGTGGCCAAGACGTGGTGGTTTGACTTGGTTGAATCCAATCCCTTGGTCGAGGCGTCGGTATGCGATCCTGTGAAGCTGAGGAGACAACTCAACTGCCTTGTTAGGTTCTGGAAAGATTCGAGGATCACATCATGTACCTCAAGCATGAGTATTCCAGTTATAAGTACAGACGGCTGTGTGTTGCTGGTGTCTTTTTGGATCATGACGAAGATCGCATTACGATCACTCAAACGGGAATTGCAATCGACGAGCATTTTCCATTTGTGCAAGGCGAGAGCCGGGCGAATGGTAATCAATGGTAAACTTATAATTTGTTGTTGTGATGCTCACTGCACCACAGGATTGTCTTTCAACACGTGACGGACCGCTTGACGATTGTGCGTTGGACCGTTGTGAATTTCTGTCCTATGAATGCCAATGGACCCCTTTCGTTGCTTGAAATAGCACTCACCTCGCACTGCGGTGCGAAACCCGAAGATTCGGAAGAAGTGCTTCTTGCGGTCGAGAAATATTTGGTGGGTTTACGAGATCAATTCCTTCGTCGGTGCAGTCGGTTCAAATTGGAGCCAACGACGATACCCGCTCGTGATTTACCCATTGGATCACTGAGCCACACCAAGGCTGCTTAATCTTGCTCAATAACTACCCCCTCGCGAAATATGCCTTCACGCAAGAGTTACATGCATTGAGAGCTCAATCAGTCGATAATGGAACGCTTCAGCCTCTTCGCCTGGAAAGACTTTTGATCAAGTCAACCTGTGCGGTTGTTGGACGGTTAGCTCATGGAACACTGATGATCACCTATAGGACTGCTGCATGATTTAACCCATCGAGAAGGAGCGACGATGGCGAGTTTGAACTTTAATGATAGAAACTTTGTCGAGTTGACCACCGGTTGCACCATTTTTGTACTAATACCAAAGAAGATTTTGTACCGCGTAGATACCCAGCAGCGTCGATTCGTAGACGGAATCTGTTATGCCAACTTCCGTCTTGTGTGTCGATTTATATTGTCGTAGCTGTCTTAAGGTGGATCCAGCATGCCATAATAGGAGTCGAAAGCCAAAGAGCGAGGCTAGATCAAGTCCAGATCAGCTTCGAGTTGAAGAGACAAGTGCGCCTGTATGGAATTGTTAATGGATTCGACCACTGACGACGGCAATAAGAAGCCATCCTCACACCAAGAGATGACAAAGCCGTCCTCGGACTCCAGTATACTTTGCTGTTGTTGTGCGTATTGTAGCTAGACAAGACGCTCACTTTACAACTAGCTCCAATGTCTGAAAACCACCAAACTGTGTATTACGAGCCCTTGCGTGACGGGAACGACGATGCTTTCGACGCGGCTATGTTGGAAGCCATTGCATTTGTTCGTGACACCAATATGGAAGAAGACGATGATTATGACAATGACGACTTGTTGGTGGCAGGAAATGACGATGTGGATGAAGAGGCCGAGTTGGAAGGCAAACGAGATGCGAACGAAGACACTGCTACTCAAGGCGCTTTGTCTATGAACATCGCCGCCATTCGGCAACGCAAGTCACGAGACACGAAGAAACAACTCATTCAATCATGGCACGAACGAATTGAAGATTTGGAATCGCATTTGGCGTATTTGAAGCGAGAGCAACGCATCAGCGACCTTGAAGCGGACATACAAGCAGCCCAGGCAGACTTCATCAAGACACAACAAGACAGCCAGCGTCTCTACAAGAGATTAAGGGGACGAGAACAATTGAGATCTGTTCTGCAGGATTGCTCGGCGTCTACGTACCCTCAAAAGGTAAATTTACTCGTCGTCGTGGTCATCAACCGAGTTTGAAGGGCTGGCCATCACCTCTGGAGACAATGCTATTGCCAGACGAGGAGGGACGAAGAAGCGGATCTCTTTAAAGCTTACAACTTGTCTCAAGAAGAATACCAAGCGAGGGAAACGACCGAGAAAGAAGTGAAGGACTTCCTGCACGTGAAGCTCTACCTTGATGAAGATGATCATGGAACCTGCATCGAAGCCATTGAGTACCATCTGCGCGAAATGGCCACGAATATTCACTGCAGTGTGGCTCTGACGAAGCAATCCTTGCGAGATTTCAAACTGCGGTGGAGTGTGAGCTGGCGAGTTTGCGTGACCAGTTTCGTGATCGGTCCGGCCGGTTCAAACTAGAACCACCTTTCGTTGGACTCGCGCGAATTTCCTTTTGAAGCACTGAGAGGCACAGGCAACAACATGTGGACCAAGCTCGCAGCGTTGGGTCAATGCATTTGCATGATTGAATATTGTTCTTGTACGCATTAATCAACATAATCGTTATCTTGTCTGAGTGTGTGGTGAATGTGCTCGTAAGACCAACTATCCAACAATACCTTGCTGACTGTCATGATTGGTTTTGACGTCTTGGTGTATTGTCGAGCTGTGCGATGCACGCAGCGCATGGTACAACACTGTTAGTTGATGCAAATGGTCGCATATTGCTTCAAATTTTCCACCGCGTCCAGCCACAAGCCAGTCAAGATTGAACCTTAACTCTGTACTGTAGAATGTTGCGACACAACTGCACGGAGTGTCAGCGAGGGCCGCCTGTCTTCAGAGACGGCAGAGTAGCATCGACGTCTTTGGACAAGAGATGGGAATAATGTTGGCATGGGTGTCAGAGTCCAAAGAAAGAATTCTCCCACGATGGTTTATACCGACAAACGCCGCAAAGATGCAAGAGAAGGCATGGCCAAGTTCAGACTCAAGCGAAAAAAGGAGCTGCAGACATTGATAGCACAGGTAGAACACCTTGAGCAAGCTCTCAATTACCTCAAAGCGCATCCTGAAGAGCAACATCAAGCGATGTCGCCGTTTGCATATGCCCACCGCGTCCTGGCCAGACAATATTATGCTTTGAACTCTCAAGTAAAGGCTATCAAGAGGTTCAATCGATTGTTTGCGAGCTGGGCGATTCCTCAGCAGGTACAAGCTCTACGCGATCGCATTGAGCTTTGAAATCTAGCTTTATCAAGGCTACGAGGAAATTCAAGTGCCAACGGACGCGAGTAGTCGACGAAGTGGATTCAACTGGCTGGCGAATAAAGCATACAACATGTCCGTCGAGGCTCAGCCATCTTCGCCAATTGAGAGGAAAGTAGAAGACGCCATCAAAGTAAAGCTACACGTCGGCGAGGACGACATTGGAACTAGCATCCGTGCGATTGAATGCCATGTTCAGTTGACCATCGATGCAAATTTTGAAAACGCCGCCAAGACGTGGTGGTTTGACTTGGTCGAATCGACGCCAATGCTTTCATCGACGGTAAGTCGTCTGCTGAGTCAGCAGGTGGCATTGAATCGTCGATACGGGCAGTAGATTGTCGAGTCCTTTGAGCAGCACATCGTGTACGTCAAGCAAGAATATCCGCAGTTGAAATACATTCGGATGTGCGTCGCTGGAGTCTTTCTGGATCACGAGAACGATCGCATTACGATCACTCAGACGGGCATCGCTCTCGACAAACGCTTTCCCTTTCAAGATGGCGAGAACCGCACGAATGGCATCAGCTGGATTGTTTTCCAGCACGTGACGGACAGGCTGACGCTTGTGCGTTGGTCCGTTTTGAACTTTTGTCCTGTAAATGCCAAAGGCGCGCTTCCTCTCCGTGAAGTCGCGCAGTACATGCGAGATGTTCACTGCATCCGAATGACTCTGACGAAGCGATTCTTGCAAAAATCCATAGCGAAACCGAGCGCTTGTTTGAGAGCATGGGCAGTCAATTTCGACAGCGGTGCAGCAGATTCAAACTGGAAGCAATCACGTTAGGCTCCCGGGATTTTGCCATTGAATCCCTTCGAGATATTCATCTCAACCGAGCCTCGTAGCCCATGAAGACACTTAGCTTGATGTTAGCCTTAGTTGTGTTTAATGTATCTCTTTGTCGGTGAAGGATTCCAGACTTCCATGACGAAGGATGATCGTTCCCTAGCCAAGAATATTCAAATGAAGAGATCTCTGGGTGATTCATTCACACGGAGCTATCGGCGGCACCCTGAAGAAGTCCAAGAAATGCCATCAACTATGACCAGACACGCACAAAGCCATACTTCACACGCTCTACGCTTGTGAGTCGAGGGGGAAATCGCGGGAGCCCATGGCGGGGGCTCCAATTTAAACCTGCCACAGCGGTGTCGAAAGAGATCTCGAATGTTCAAGAGGGCACGCTCCATGCTGCTTTCAATTTTTGCAACAATCAGTTCATCGGAATCGCTTGGGTTCAAATCACATCGCATGCCTTCCGCCACTTGACGCAGAGCCAGCCGGCCATTTGCATTCACAGGACACAAATTCGAGTTGGACCAACGCACGATCGTCACATGGTACGTCACGTGCTGGAAGACGACCCTACGAGACTCGTGACACCATTGTCATGGCGGTAAACTTCGAACCATTGGAATCCATTCGTGCGGCTTTCGCCCTCCGTGAATGGAAAGCGATCGTCCAGCGCAATTCCCGTTTGAGTAATTGTAATGCGATCTTTCTCGTCGTCGAGAAACACACCCACGACACTCAACCGTCGGTACTTGTAATGACTGTTTTCTTGCACGACGTACACAATGTGCTCTCGAAATTCCTGACAATCTATGGCAAGACAGCGACTGACTTGTCGGTGCTTGTCGTCGTGGCGGTGCACTTACCCTTGAGCGCAGTAGCGGCGTGGAAACCACCACGTCTTGGCGACGTTTTCAAAATTCGCAAAGATTGTAAACTGGAGGCGGTATTCAATCGCGTGGATAAAAGTGCCATTGTCGTCGTCGCCGACGTGGACTTTGACCTTGATGTCGTCTTCGACGGGCCTCTGCTCGGAGTCGAATGGTTCCGCTTGGAGGGACATGTGATATGGCTTCTTGGTGAGCCAGTCGACTCCACTCTGTCGACTGCCTTGCGCGTTCGCCAAGCGGATTTCAATGTAGCCTTGGGAAAGCTAGGACTCTAAATGAAAGCTCGTCATCAGCAAGGAGCAATACCTGTTGTGGAATGGTCCAGCCAGTGAGAGATTGGATCAACCTCGCGCGGGTTAAAAGCTTTGACGTCAAGTAATCTTTCCGTCGTCTTTGGACTCGCCTCGCATACTCGAATGGATTGACTCGTTGCTGTTGTTGGTCAGGATGCGCTTGGAGGTGCTGGAGAACCGACTCAAGGTTTTGAATCTGTGTCGTCAAAGCCTGGATCTCCCGTCTTCTCGCTTCTCGTAGCTTGGCCATGGCTCTCCTTGCATCCTCACGTCGTCTGTCTGCCTATGACATGTTACGTGCAGTCCTTCTATTCGACAGGCTGCACCCAAATTGTTTATGGTTGTCATCTCCAGAGTAAACAGAGTTTCCCGAGGAGGATCAGCTTTCCATTTGCCGTCTCTGGCAAGCGACATCTTTCAAGCGACAAGTCAGTGCCACGAATATGGCATGAAGCAGCCATCCACGGCGGCAGATAGGGAGCCAAGACTGCCGAAGCACTACGAGGTTGTCCATTCGATTGATAGACATCGAGTATATTCAAGAGCAAGGAAACACAAATCAACGACGTCTGCATGCAGATTAGGCGTCTTGATCATCATTGCCATGAGCTCGAGATTCCATGGCAAAGTCTCGAGAGCCCATCGTGGTAGGTTCCAATTTGAATCGACTGCGAAATTGATCGCGGAGGTTGCCCAGCGCTTGTTCAAGGCCAGACTGAATTTTCGCACAAAGTGCTTCTTCCGAATCCTTGGGATTCACATTGCATCGGAGCTTCTCAGCATATTCGCGCAAGGATATTGGACCATCGGCGTTCACAGGGCAGAAATTCGAAATCGACCAGCGCACAACCGTCAACCGATCCGTTATGCGCTGGAAGACAATCCTGGAAAATGGTCAAGTGTTGAAAGATGGAGAGCAAACCGACCATTGAAATCCATTCGAGCGACTCTCGACTTCCACGAGGGGAAAACGATCATCGAGTGCAATTGCTGTTTGTGTAATTGTAATGCGGTCTTGGTCTCGATCCAAAAAGACACCAGCAACACACAGCCGTCTGTACTTATAACTGGAATACTCATGCTTGAGGTACATGATGTGATCCTCGAATCTTTCCAGAACCTAACAAGGCAGTTGAGTTGTCTCCTCAGCTTCACAGGATCGCATACCGACGCCTCGACCAAGGGATTGGATTCAACCAAGTCAAACCACCACGTCTTGGCCACGTTTTCAAAGTTGGCATCGACTGTGAACGGGACGTGAGACTCAATTGCATAGGTACAAGGTCCGCGATCATCTTCATCCAAGTGGATTTTCACTTCAAGAAAGTCTTCTACTTCTTCTTCATACGTCTTCCTGGGAGGATATTTCTGCTTGGACAAGTTGTAGGCGCGATTCGTCATGAAATAGCATCCACTTCGTCTGCCATTGTCATCAGGCAATAGAATTGTCTCCATCAGCAAAGGTCGTCCCTTTAAACTCTGTTGAACGTGATGATATGGACTGACGGATGTACCTTTTGCGGGGACTGAGACGCTAGCCAATGTTGGAGAAAGTCTCTCAATTGTAGTCGACCCGTCTGTCGCGTCAGGAGCTCCAAGTTGATGCATTCGGTATTCAAGATATGCGCTTGGGCAGCGAGTACAACCGCTTTATAATCGTCAATTCTCTTCTTTGGAGACTTTGCTCCTGTGCCATCAAAATCTCCATTTCTCTCTTTCTTGCAGCGCGGAGCTTGGCCATGCCTTTTCGCGCAGAATCACGGCGTCTGTCCGCATACGACACCATGACATGAGTCTGGCACTGCGTCAAATTTGAAATGAATTGTACAGTATGAGCTGTCATCTCTTGTCGAAAGTACGCAATTGAGACTCCGGACCAGGGTCAGCTCTCAGCTTCACGTCTCTTTGGAGAAAAGTTGATCTCTCTTGCGAGGTTGATCACTTTCAATCATCACTGCAAAGGTTCTCAATATTCCTCTGCCCAATTTCATCACGGGATTTGCCGACTTGCTTTGTGAATAATCCTTCGAGTTTCACGTTGATCGGCACTCTCTGGAGAAAAATTGAGTCGACACAACTTCGACAACTTTGGGCATTCCAACAGTGTTTCAGCAATCAAAGCAAGGTGCAGGTTCATGACAACTTTGGTGTTTTCAATCCTGCGTCAGTGTTGGAAACCACAAATTATTCCATCTAGGCGCAAGATTCACTTAAACATTGAGTTGATCCAGTCACAGTATAATTTGAATGCGAAGAGCCCAACACGGCTACGCTAGTTCATCTCGCTAAGTCACGTGTGTCTATCGAGAACTTGGCAAGCGTAGACAAACAGCATGAGTGGTTAGTGTTGCTCTACAGGATGCGCTGGAGGTTATCGATTTGTGCCCTCAAAACATCGATTTCCTTTTTTTCTCACCTCACGGAGCTTTGCCATTCCTTCCCTCGCAGCCTAACGCCGTCTATCTGCATACGACATCACAGGATCAGGTCTGTCAACTGGGTACGAGTGCTGTCTTACAGACACTCCACCTCTAACATTCAAACTTGTTGAGCTCGAAACATAAAGCGCCACTCTGTGGAACGAAAACAGAGCTGGAATTTGAATCCCACGTCTGACTTGCGTCATCGTTCATGTGTCTCTGCGCTAAAAAACTGCCGTGGTCTTCACATTAAGCCAATTTTGAAAGTCTTGGAACAGTCAATGAATTTCAAATGAAAAGGCCGCATTTTCAGACGTGAACGCGTAAGATTAGAGTATGTGATACACCGCAGAGCTGCTTCAATGCATTTACGGCAACCCATTCAAGGTTTTATGTAGCGTCAAGTCCTGGCGAGGATGTGAAAGCGAAAGATGGCTTACACTTGTGCGTTGGTGTCAGGTGAACTTTTGTCCAGTGAATGTCAAAGGTCTGCTGCCCCTGCGTGAGGTGGAACCAATCTCCAATTTGGACCCGCTGCACCGCCGATAACTTTGCTCACGTAAGTCCTTTGACCCATTTCCCGTGAATTTAACATTGAGACTGAAAGTCATATTCACATTGATTGAGAAGTTTGCGAATGAACTGAAATTTGCAGTTACGTTAATGAAGAAATTTTACTCGAAATAGCTTTCCTGTAACAGGAAAGCCATCGCAATGGAAACCTAGATTTCAATTTCATTCGACCGTTGGAATACACCACAGCAGCCATCACACGCGTTGACTATTGCAATTTGCACACTGCCTCTTGCTTCCGGTCAAGACGACAGCTCGCTTGCATGCAGAACTTATATTCAACTTATATTCTTTCCCATCTAGAATCCGCATTTTCATTCAACTGTGCTTGAATGACAACACGACGTAATAGAAAAGTATAGATTGCATGAAAAGAATGAAGTAAAACGCAAACGTGTTCATTATTGCAGGTGAGCTGCTGTGGGCTTTAATCGACGTTGACAGGAGTGATCGATTCAATCGGCAAATCGCGGGAGCCCAACGTGATCGGCTCCAATTTGAACCGACTGCAGCGATGACGGAATAGATCTCGAATTCCTGTCAAAATCACCTCGAATCCATTTCGAATTTTCATGAGAAGCATTTCTTCCGAATCATTCGGGTAGACGGGATATTTCATGTACTTTACAACCTCGCTCAATGAAAGCGGGCCATAGGCATTCACAGGGCAAAAGTTCATGACGGTCCATCGAACTAGAGTCAGGCGATCCGTTATGTGTTGAAAGACAATCCTAGAATCTGGTGAAGGGAACCACAACGAAGGTGAAAGGTACCACTGCATTCCATTCGAGCGGTTCTCGCCATCTACGAATGGAAAACGCTCATCAAGAGCAATATTCGTCTGAGTGATCGTAATGCGATCTTTTTCCTCGTCCATGAAGACACCAGCCACCGTGAGACGCTTGAATTTTTCTCTTGCGAGTTCTTGATTTACATACACGATGTTTTGCTGAAATCTCTCCACAATCTACACAGAACAATGTTTAGCGCATACTCTTTTGAAAATGAAAGATTTACCGTTGACTTAAATATTGGAGTCGATTCGACCAAGTCAAACCACCACGTCTTAGCCACATTTTCAAAATTCGCATCAATTGTAAACTGAACATGGCACTCGATAGCATGGATACAAGTCCCCTGGTCGTCTTCGTCGAGGTGTAGTTTCACCTCCACCCTGTCTTCAACATCGTCATGAATTTGTTCAGGTGGAAACTCAAGATTGGACATTTTGAAAGCTCGGTTTGTCATGTAAAGCGATCCACTCTTTCTTCCCATCTCATCTTGCAACAGGGTCGTCTCCATAGGAGATGGTCGGTTCTGTAGACTCTGTTGATGGTGACTATATCAGAACGCACTCGTACCTTTTGTGGAGACTGCGACGCTAGCCAGTCCTGTAGGAAGCGCTTTAGAAGAATTCGACCCTCCAATCTCGCCAACAGCTCCAGGTTCATTCGCTCCGTCTTCAAAATATGAGCCCTGGCAGCTCGAATAGCAGCTCTGTGCTCGTTAATTCTCTTCTTCCTTGCTTCTTTCCTCTTGTAATATGCAAAAAACTTTTCCAAATCTTCAACCCAGTCTTGCCATGATTGAATGAGTTGCTTCTTCGTATCTCGTGAATTGCGCTGCCGAACGGCGGCGATGTTCATGGACAAATTGCCTTGGGTCGATATTGCTTCACTTACAGCTCTTTTGCCTTCCAGCTCGGCTTCTTCATCCACATGATCATTGGCGTCCATCACATCGTCTTCTTGCGTTTTGGTTTCACCCACAAAATCAATATCGTCTAACAGTGTGGCATCGAAATCATCATCATCGTTTTCAGCCAGCGGCTCATACATGACGCTTTTGCGGCTTGGATACATGGGAGTGAGTTGCGAAATGAGCTTTCTCTTGGTGGATAACGACTTTTGCAATCCGAGCACGCCTTTGCCATCTCTTGGTGTATGGGATGGCATCTTATTATCGTCGTCAGCGTTGGACCCATAAACATTTTCATACAGGCGCATTATTCTCTGCAACGTGGAGCTGATCCTGGCGCATGATATAGCTCATCGCTCTCGGCAATTTTTGCGTAAAATGGCATGCATGAACTATCTGGAAACAACTCGTGTGGACATCGATCACAAGCTAGAAGTTTGGATCGTGGATTTCACCATCGAGTAGACGCTGCTCGGTATCGCCGCTGTTCAGCCCATTTTGTGGTTTCACGACAACGGTGCAAGCGGTAGCTTCCTTGTCACAGATTCTTGTTTAAAGTTCAAACTCATTGTCTTCTTATGGATTTACGGACTGAACCAAAGTCTGGTAAAGATGATCGCAAGTGAGTGATTATTCGCGACCAGGTTCCACGGCCAGAGATGAAACTCAAAGATTGAATTGGCCCAGTCCCGTGCAATGCTTTTCTTCGAATACCTTGCACTGGTCAGGAAGGTATTCGAAATAAGACATGCTGGTTCACGAGAGTTTTCAGAGCAAGTGCAGTAGTTTAACAATCTCTTTAGGAGCTTCTGTCGAGTGCTTCCTAGGCCATCGATCGTTTACCAAGGCTTGGTCTCTCTCAGTATAAATCTTAACACAATGCGGTTTACAGTCGAAATCAGTCGATATTGGACGGCAAGAGCAAACAAGATTCCGTTTCAGCAAGAAGCCGTCAACCTCGTGGCATTAGTGGTGCATCATGCGTACAACTGCGCTCGCTGCGTTCAACTTTGCGATGTTTGCGCACTTCACCAGGCTCGAAAGAACATGAGCTAAACATGTCATCCCGCCGTCAAGCAGACGACAATGTTCAAATTCTCCAATCAACTCGATGGGGTTGACTTGAATATATCTGCAACCAGGGAATTTCATCAGTGAGGGCATCGCGTTTTCATGATTTCCAAAGACTTTTTTGTGGAAGCTGATCGGCCATTACATCACCACCGTGCTACAGTATTGATTTGAGAACATGTCCAGTCGCCAAGAGATGGCACACGCCAACGCAAAATCGACGTACACTGTGAATTCACAAAGATGGCATGCGCCATGAAGTACGCCCAGAGTGGCCTCCATCATCGCCAGAACACATTGAAAGCACAAGTTTCACCGCTCAAGGCGATTCAATAAGTGGTTTGAGCCTCAACCTTGAGATTGATAGCTTGGAGCTCAAAATTTACTAAACATGAATCGATAGAAAGTGAGCGAGGAGTAAGCCATTGGAGAAGCGGCCTTGGTGCGGCTCAGCTATCTAATTGGCAAATCTCTCGCGGGTATCGTCGTTGGCTCCAACTTGAACCGGCTGCACCGACGAAGGAATTGATCTCGTAAGCCCTCGAAACCATTCTCGACCATCGTTTGAAGTTTGGCGAGAAGGACTTCTTCCGAGTCTTCGGGTTTCACGTCGCAGCGCATGTTGACAGCAGTTTCGAACAACGACAGTGGCCCATTCGCAGTCACAGGACAAAAACTCACAATGGACCAACGAACAATTGTCAAGCGGTCCGTCACATGTTGAAAGACAATCCTGTCCTGCGATGAGTATCACAACGGCAAGAGTAAGCTTACCACTGGAATCCATTTGAGCGGCTCTCGCCTTCCACGAATGGAAAGCGCTCGTCAACCGCAATTCCTGTTTGAGTGATCGTTATCCGATCTTCATCATGGTCCAAGAAGACACCAGCAACGCACAGTCGTCTGAATTTAAAACGGGTAAACTCATGCTTGACATACATAATGTGATCCTCGAATTTCTCGATAATCTATGAGGACAATTGCCTTATGAGCTTCATAGGATCACATACCGACGCCTCGACCAAGGGATTGGATTCAACCAAGTCAAACCACCACGTCTTGGCCACGTTTTCAAAGTTGGCATCGACTGTGAACTGGATGTGACATTCATATGCGTAGACACAAGTGCCGCGGTCGTCTTCATCCAAGTGCAAAGTCACGTGAAGCGAGTCTTCTACTTCTTCTTCGTACGTCTTCCTGGGAGGATATTTCTGTTTGGACAAGCAGTACGCTCGGTTGGTCATGTAAAGACATCCGCTTCTTCTGCCATTCTCGTCAGGCAAAAGAGTTGTCTCCATCGGAGACGGTCGACCCTTCAAGCTCTGTTGATAATGACAATGACGATAAGCAAATATACCTTTTGTGGGGACTGAGACGCTAGCCAGTCTTGGAGGAAAACTTTCAATTGTTCCTGACCAGTCAATGCCGTCAGGAGCTCCAAGTTGATTCGTTCCGTCTTCAAGATATGGGCAGCGAGTGCAGCCGTTTTATAGTCGTTAATTCTCTTCCATTTTGCTGCTTTCTTCTTGAAATACGCCAAATGCGCTTCCAAATCTTCAATCCTGTCGTACCACGATTGAAAGAGCTTTTTCTTTGTGTCTCGTGAATTGCGCTGCCGAACTGCGGCGATGCTCTTAGACTGAGTCGAAGTGGCTTCATTGGCATCTCGTTTGCCTTCCAACCCGGCCTTTTCATTCATATCGTCATTACCTTCCGCCACGTTCTCATCGCCATCAACTTCTTCCATATTGGTGTCATCCATAAATTCAATACCATCCAACATAGCCTTGTCGAATGCATCATCGCCCCCTTCACGCAACGGCTCGTAATTCACGTTTTTTTGGTTTCCAGACATTAGAGCGAGTTGTAAAATGAGTGTTTTGCTCTTGCCTTGATAAGCACAATAATTGTTAAGCATACTGCAATCGGAGCATGATTTTGCCATCTCTTGATGAAAGGGCAGCGTCTAACTACCTTCGTCAGTGGTTGGACCCATAAACAATCCCATACAGGCGCATTAACATCCTCAACCTGGAGCTGTTCCATTCCGTTACCAAGACCTTGCCGTGGTTGAAATATTGAAAGAATTCAATCTCTATTCCATGAAAGGCTTCGCTATCAATACTTACTCAACAGTTCATGCTGTTAAGCTATACGATAAAGATGGCGATCTTTTGTCAGCCATGGAGTCGACAGCCCTGGTCGCACAACTGCGCTACGTACACACAGCACAGTGCAAGGTACTTCAGCAGTATCATGCAAGAGGCTCAGGAAAGATTATCTCATTGAAGTTTAAATTCGCAGTTGAACTCCTTCAGGATTTGTGAAACCACGGCACAATTGAGGACGATGACGACAAAGGTAGTGCCGGACTTGGCTTTATTGACACAGCTTATGGCATCTATTGTACCTTCGCCGTCAAGGGACGACATTGCCATTGGTCGCAACCGCTCTTGGCTTTATGCTATCCCTCGCTCAGTCCGCAATATATTGACAATCATGCCGCGAGTTTCCCAGCAACATAAGGGTCTCGCGTCTGAAAGAATACAGCAAAGCTCCTTCAGAGACGTTGAGAAGAAGCTATTTCATTCAACAATGCGACATATTGACAACGTTTCCTGTCGACAAGGGATGTGAAAACAACGTGTTTTCACGTACGAGTTGACTACTGCAGTCGTTATTTCGGATAGGAAGATGGAATTTACGCCGCAGTATAATGACAAACGTCGTGAAGCTGCGCGGAAAGGCATGTCCAAGCTCCGCGCTGCAAGAAAACGAGAAGTCGAGGCTTTGATGGCCCAGATTGAAAACCTTGAAGGGGTTCTCGGGCACCTCAAAGCGCATCCTGAAGAGCGTCACCGCGGAATCAATCAATTTGTCGTCACGCGGCGCATCCTCGACCAACGCAATTCTGCATTGAAAGCTCAAGTCTTGGCTTGCAACCGATTGATCCAATTGCTTCGCTCTTGGACGATTTCCCGACAGGTATCAAGCGTACACTGCTGTCGTTGACTGTCTTCCAGCTTTATAATGGCTATGTGGAAACGCATGTGCCCCATGACGCTGGCAGTCGACGGAGCGGCTTTGACTGGCTGACCAAGAAGGCGTACAACATGTCACTCAAAGCCAACGAGTATATTCCCAAGAGGAAAGACGTCGCTGACGACACAAAAGTCAAACTGCACCTTGGCGTCGACGAGAATGGAGCGCAGAGCGTTCTTGCATTTGAATGCCAGATTCAGTTTACGATCTTTGCGAATTATGAAAATGTCGCCAAGACGTGGTGGTTTGATCTGTTGGAATCGGCGCCGCTGCTTCAGTCGACTGTAAGCTCCCCAAAGTTGTCGATGCATGCTCAGTCAATGGTCAGGTTGTCGAGAAAGTTGGCGATCATATTGTCTACGTCAAGCAAGAACATGTCGATTTGAATTACAGACGGCTCTGTCTCGCTGCTGTCTTTCTGGACCACGAGAAAGATCGCATTACAATCACTCAAACCGGGATTGCCATGGACGATCGTTTTCCATTTCAAGGAGGAGAAAGCCGCTCAAATGGATTTCAATGGTACGTGTAGGATCTCCATCTTGAGAATTGAGTGTATTTGGCTAGGATTGTCTTTCAGCACGTCACCGACAACGTGACCATCGTGCGTTGGTCCATTTTGAGTTTTTGTCCTGTGAATGCAAAAGGGCCGCTCTCTTTGCGTGACATGGCTGCTCGCTGCGGCTGCACCTATGATATTACGACCAGAATCTTCCCCATCGAGAGGATTATAGTGATCCAAACGCTTCACTGATGGCATGGTGTTCTCTCTACGAAGACAGAGCGACGAGGCAATGTCTTTAGGAGTTGAGTCGATTATGTCAAAGCTAAGACTGCACCGTCAAGTGATCGAGCTCTTTGTGAAGGCTGCAATAAACGCCCCAGAGCCTGTAAGGTATTCAGATCGATTCGAAGGAATCCACAATAATCGTAGGCAAAGGGGGAAGTTAATGCAGCGATCGAGAAAAAATAGTATTTCGGAGATTTGCTCCTGACAAACTATCACCCACGAGAGCAACGTCCAGCCAACAAGTAATTGCATCCATTCGCTTGAGCTCACCCGACGAGACTTTGTTGAAGCACTTGAAGTGGACGGCATTCGTGCCTCAAGAATTCCAGAAGGCGAACTCAGGTACCGACAACTCAAAGTACAGCAACTTCAAATTACCGCCGGATGAGAATCAAGTGAAGATACGTCCCATGCGAATCACGTCGAAGATCGATGGTTGGGATGTCGAAAGTCGAGCTCAAGCAACTGTGAGATGTTGGACCTCTACGCGTTTCGTCAATTCTCCGCACTGAGTGGACCACAAACTCTTGCAGTGGATGAGTCGTCAGTGTCCAGGCATTCCAACTGATACCTCCTCATTCACACGTTTTTCGTGTCTGAATTTCGGAATCCAGAGATATTGGAATCGGTTATCTCGTCCTATGTGTCAAACTAGCAAGTAGCGCTTGTCGACGACACAGGTGAGACTCACCTGGATGGAGAGAGGTCTGCTGGTGGAGAACCAAGAACGCTGTTGCTTGCGCCTTCTGCTCCAATCTCAAATAGGAATTCACAACCACCATGGCAACCGATTTCGTCGCGCTCAAGTCGCCCGTGGAGAAGCATGAAGATGAATCGACGCCATGGAACAAACAGCCAAATCCACTTGACTCTGCCAATTGGTTTTCCGTCGCTGCGATCACATGGTTGAGCCCATTGATGACCAAAGGAGCCAAGACGCCACTCACGGAAGAGGATGTGTGGCCTTTGCCAACGACCGACACGTCGACCATCTTGTACGACACGTTTGTCCACCACTGGAACATTGAAAAGCAGAAATCAAAACCAGCGCTGTGGTACGCAATTTACAGGACGTTCCGAGCGCGCATTTGGATCTCGATGACGTTCTATATTATCTCGAGTGTGTTCATGCTCGTCCAGCCCATCATGATTCAATCTATGTTGCAGTTTCTCCAGCAAGCTGACGAAGAGGGACAGCAGATCCACACCAGTCTTGGCATTTCCAACGGTTATGTCCTCGCAACGCTTCTGTCGCTCCTCACGATCATCTCTGTCACTTTGAGTAATTTTGGACGGAACTTGACCAATATGCTCGGTGTGAATGCCATAACAATCATCATGGACACCGTCTTCAAGAAGACTCTGTCCATGTCAGGGTACGCCAAGAAGGACATGACAACCGGTGAAGTCGTCACTATGGCGTCAGTCGATGCTGATCGGTTGTTCGATGGATTTTCGTTGGGCTACTGGAGTTTCGTCAGGTACAATCCACCATCTCCCCTGCTTCTAACTCCTTTGATTTAGTCCATTCATCCTCTTGGTCGTGTTTATCATGCTTGGCAATGTACTTGGATATGTCGTTGGTCTCGTCGGTGGTGCTATTATGTTTGTTTTCCTCGTGGCAGGATTCAAGACTGGTGAAAAAGTTGGACTCATTCGCGCTGATGTGCTTGCTGTCCAAGCGTAGCGCGTGAAACTTACCAACGAAGTGCTCCAAGGCATTCGCGTCGTCAAATTATACGCATGGGAAGCGTCGCTCCAAGCTCAGCTGGCTGAAATTCGTACGCAGGAGCTTGCTCTCTTCAAGAAATACCAAGCCACATGTATTTTTATCAACGTCACACTCATGCTCGCCCCCCTTGTCTCCCTCGCAGTGTGCCTTATGGTCTACGTTGCCCTGGGTAATCAACTCACAACTCCCATTGCATTCACTGCTCTGGCGTACATGAACATTGCACGTCAGCCTTGAACAATCTTCAGCTCATCGGTTACGAGCTTCACTGAAGCTCTGGCATCGTGCGCGCGCCTCACAAAGTTCCTCCTAGCCGATGAAATCGAACTTTTGCCAAGCATCAGCACTGACGACGACAAGAAAGATCGCGAGCCAGTAGTCGAAATTTCCAACGGTGACTTCAGCTGGTCCGCTCACAAGGACTCTGTCGCTGGGGACCAAGACCTCACGCTCACGCTGTCCAATATTAACTTGCACATTCAGCCAAAATCCCTCACGATCATTGTTGGCGCTGTCGGCAGCGGCAAGTCGAGTTTGATCAGTGCGATCTTGGGCGAAATCCACCAAGTCAGTGGCACGCGCAACGTCCACGCCGCGTTTTCATATGTGAACCAAGAAGCATGGATCCAACACGCCACGCTCAAGAACAGCATTTTGTTTGATTCGCCGTACGATGACGATTTGTACCGCCGAGTCATCTCTGCGTGTCAGCTTGAAACAGATCTGTCCATGCTACCTGAAGGTGACGCGGCCGAGATTGGTGAACGGGGAATCAATTTGAGCGGTGGTCAAAAAGCCCGCGTGAGCTTGGCTCGTGCCATGTACTGCCGCCTTGCTAATGTTTACTTGCTGGACGATCCACTGAGCGCTTTGGACGTTCATGTTGCCAACGCCGTCTTTGAGCAATGCATTCAAGGTCTCCTCAAAGACAAGACGACCATCTTGGTGCTCAACAGCCACTATCATTTCTTGCCCAAGGCGGATCGGGTAAGCCCCCTTCACCCCCCTTGACATGATTCATTTGGTCGATTAGGTGATCGTCATGGTCGACGGAGCAATTGCAGGTGACGGGACGTATGCCGATTTGAAGGTTTCCTTTCCTCATTTGATCAATTTCGCCGATTCGCATGCCAATTCGAACGAGGAGAAGAAAGACTCCAAAGAAGAAGAGGCGGTACCAGCTCAGAAAGCAGACTTGACCAAGGACGGAAAACTCGTCGGCCAGGAAGATCGCAAAAAGGGCAATGTCACGTTTGCGACGAACAATATGTACTTTAGCTCCAGTGGTCTCAATGGGTAAGCTCTACTTGTCCGAATTCAGCTAACCCCTCGGGCGATAGACTCGTCGTTGCTTCGCTCATTGTGCTCTTCTACTCGGTGTCACAGGCTCTCATGTCGGTCGTGGACTACTTTATGAGCTACTGGTCCAGCCATGAGTCCCTCAATCGCTCGATTCACACGGGCTGGTGGTATTTGTTGCTCGCTGTCCTGTCCGTCTTGACAGTCTACGGCCGATCACTTCATGTACTTCTCGTCGCGATTGCATCATCGAAAGCGCTGCACACCAAAACCTTCAACGCTGTGATTCACGCTCCCGTCACAACTTTCTTTGACGTGACGCCCGTCGGTCGCATTCTCAATCGTTTTTCCTCCGACTTGGATCAAGTGGATGCCATTTTGCCCTACTTTGGTATGATGGTGCTGCAATTCCTCTTTCAATTCTTCTCCGTCATCATCGTAAGCTCTGCCAACTTGGATGCAATTTATTCCTGTGATCTCTGTAGGTGTGCATGATATCGACGCCGTGGATTCTCGTGGTCTACTTGCCGCTCGTATATTTGTTTTACAAACTCCAGCGCTACTTCAATCTTTCATCTTCGGAGCTCAAGTGTATGGAAGGCATTTCTCGCTCGCCAGTCGTGACCAAAGTCTGCGAGGCCATCAATGGTCTCTCGACCATTCGAGCCTTCAACATGGGCGACAAATTCCTAGAGAGCCGACGACGAGTGCTAGACCACCATATTAGCTTTACCCACACGCTCAGTGTGGCCAACCAGTGGTTCCAACTTCGTCGTGACTGGATTGCTTCCATCTTGATCGTCGGTACGTTTTCTCTGTCATGTCGACTTTGGCAATTAACTTTATCCTCCAGGCGTTGCTTTTATTGCTGTCTTGACAAAATCGTCCATCGGTCTCACTGCTGCTGGGCTGTCGCTGACGTACGCATCACAGCTTTCATTCTACCTCTCCAAGGTGGCTGTCTTTTCCAACATGGTGGAAAACACCCTGACAGTGTGGAACGCCTGGGCCATTTCAACTCGCTTGACAATGAAGACGACACTCCAGGCACGGTTGAACCACCGTCCGAGTGGCCACAAAAGGGCACAATTGAATTCAAGAATTATTCCATGCGCTACCGCGAACATTTGGATTTGGTGCTGAAAAATGTCAGTTCTCTTCAGTGGCTCGCTCCGTTTCAACTTGGATCCTTCAAACACTTGCACGGACGATGAGCTCTGGACGGCACTCAAGCAAGTCCACTTGGCAGACTTTGTCGGCTCGCTTGAATTTGAAGTGTCTGAAAAGGGAGGCAACGTCTCGGTCGGCCAACGTCAGTTGCTCTGCATTGCCCGAGCATTGTTGCGCAAGTCCAAGGTGGTCGTCTTGGATGAAGCGACGGCCAACATTGACTTGGAGACGGATCGTTTGATCCGGCAGATGATCAAGGAAGGTTTCCACGGCGTGACTCGTTTGATCATCGCGCATCGTCTCGACACGATCTTGGACTCGGATCGCATTTTGGTGCTGGATGCTGGCCACGTCAAGGAATACGACGCCCCAGCCACTCTCCTTGAGAACAAGGATGGTCTCTTTGCCCAGTTGGCCAAACAAGCCCACGTCCAGTTCTCATAGCCACGATAATCTAAAGCAGTTCTTTCAACAGCTTGTTATATAAAATTCATCATGGAGAACAACGCGGACTCTCTCTCTATGCACTCAAGATTGAATCACACCACACAGGCGACGGATATGCGCACGCTGCGCGACGAACGATTCTTCAATCATGGCTTGGAGCTGCGCGATGATAGCGCCACGTGTCAGCGCTTGGTAATTGTCAATATGGTTCAGGCGCGCCATTTCATCCAGCGTGAGCACGCCATGGCTGGACGTTGGCGGTGTATGGAGAAAAGATCGACGGAGACGCGTCGTCGTCGCTGTAATCGGCTCGACAATGGTCCTACAACACAGCTAAGACCATGCTACGTGAGGCAGAACGCACCAGCCAAAGCCATGCGATCGGCATTCGCCGTTGCGAATCGGGAAACGATCGTCTGTGGCAATCGTCGTCTGGGTAATAATGATCCGACCGTTGTCTTCAAACCGCGCGGCGATGTAGAGCTGCTTCAAGTCGCCAATGTTGAGCTCGTGACAGACGTAGAGCAGCCGATGCTGGTCGACTTCCTCGACAACCTACGAGCACGATCGATCAATGCTGAACCTTGCCGACGTCGGCGTGTACCCTCGACGTATGCATCGGGCTCGACTGGAGCAATGTATCCCATAAAGCTTGGGCGACATTGACGTAGTTGGTCGCGACGGTGTACTGCGAATGGCCTTCGACCGCTTCCCAGGAGATGCCATGGTCGTCTTCGCCCAAATGCGCCGTCACGTTGATCATGTCCTCGACGGAATTGCCGAAAACATCAGGCGGAAACGCATTCTGCGCCGTGTGGAACGCCTTCTCACTGAGCCACTGGTAGCCGTAGCGCCTCGACTCTAAATCCACAAGCAGCGCCGATTCCATCCACGGCATTTTATGGCGCAACCCCTACAACCCACACACAAAGGTACGTCCGTTGCTGTCGATCAAGCCAGCCTGTACCTCTTTGGGCTGCTGGAGCTCAACCCACGCATACAATCGATGCGCTAGCGTGTTCCACTTGGTCGTCTTGGACCGGAGTTGCGCCAGGCGGTCCATGAGCACCTGGTTGGCACATTTACTCACACTCGCGGGTCGTTTGCGTCCGTTCGGCGTCGCTTTCAAGAGCTCCAGACGGGCTTCGAGGACGCGGACTTCTTCCCGCAGTTGCTTGGTCTCATTCCGAAGTCCATCGCGGTGTTTTTGCATGCGCAGACGCGCCGCTTGGCGCTTCTTCTCTTCACGTAATGCCTTGGTCGACATAATCGCAAATGAAAATTACCGTCGTCGTCGGATCAGGAGGATGGGAAACAAACTCGCCATCTCGTTTTGGACCAATCGAGGCAAAGTGCCATGCAATGTTTAGGCCAGTTCCAAGTAAAACAAGTATTTGATACAGCCAATCAGAATTCGTTCCGTCTAATTGATTTCAGTTTATGAGATGGCTGACCTCATAAAATGTGACGGGCGTCTCATACTTCAAGAGTGTTGACATTGTCTTCATCTTAGAATGAAAGATTCCACCCAATCATACTCCACTCATTTTCCAGACCAAGGAACACGCAACAATCCTATGTGCCGTTGTGCTCACCGCCGCTTCCGTTGTCGCTTAAGATGGCCGAACGATGGCTAAACCCCGAGAGAATGTTTATGCGTTTCGAATCGACAAGTGGAGCCGAGTCAAAGCTAGCTCTCTTTCTGAAGGTTGGTTCCATGGCAACCTACGTAATGCCCATCGCAGCTTCGAATGATGAAAGGGAATGCCATCCATCGTATCCACCAATCAAAAGACAACTTGCAACTGGTAATAAAATTACATGAAACTTACTTGGAACTGATTGTGGCAAAATTTCACCGTTTACTTGGAACTGGCCCTAAGGGCCAGTTCGCCACACGCTTCGTCCACGACGAAGAAGCGCGACGAGCACATGGCGAGATTGCACCAAAGACACAAAATTCCATTCCAAGTCGATTCCAACGCCGCGGGAACCGCCGCGCAAGAGTTAAAAGTCGTGGACTGGAGATCGTCTCTGGACATAGGCCTGGACAGGACAAGCTCGACATGGGTGCGTGCGATTTGATAAACGCTGAGCGTCATATGGAGATTACTGTCGTAAACGATTAGTTCGGCTGTAGGGACATGATTGCTTCGCCATGAACTGGAGAGCTCTTTAGATGGAAGGAAGCAAGGCGAGAAGGAGCGGATGGAACGCAGCGGTGTGATGGAAATGGCAGACAACGTCGAGCTGTCTAGACATGATGGACCCTATGCGTGAGGAGGGACCATGGAGATTAAGTAACAATACGTCAGCCATTACTCTAAACCTTGGACAAAGCAGTGGACAGGACGGCAGGCGGTCGGTCGGTGGTCGGAGGGAGAGGAATACTGTACGATTAGAGAGACGAAAGCAGATGAAGATTTGTTAAAGGACAACTGCAGAATGTGTGGTGCACGACGATCGATTCGTTGGATATGCCAAGACTAAGTGACAAAGTGAAAACTTGTTCGTTAAGTGGATATGGGGACTTCCCCCCCTAAGACGATGATTGCATCTACAGGGCGGCGTGTGCGTGTGAAACACTTCAAACTTGGAGGACGAAGCGACAAGGTTTGCGAGCTGATGCTTGAGCAGCCGATGGTTGTCGGTCGTGGTGGTTTGGTATAATCGAATCCACGCCACTTCTTCACTCGACTGTAAGTGTTTCATCCAAGTCAGCAGCTTCATTTGTCTAGATTGTGGAGAAATTTGGCGAAAACATCATCTACGTCAAGCAAGAACTTGCTGGTATGCAGTATAAACGACTGATGGTGGCGGGAGTGTTTCTCGATGAAGCCAAAGATCGCATTACGATTACCCAAACGGGAATTGCATTTGATGAACGCTTTCCATTCACAGAAGGCGAGAGCCGTGCGAATGGAACTCAATGGTAAGCTCAAATGTTTGTTCTGCCATTACTAAAAATCTGCAGGGTGATCTTTCAACACGTGACCGACCGCCTGACCATTGTGCGTTGGTCCACTTTGAACCACTGCCCTGTGAATGCAAATGGTCCATTGTCAGTGGAAGAAACCGCTCTAAACATGCGTATCTCTTTGACGGAAAATGAATCTGAAGAATCAATCCTTGCGAAGATCCACAGTGGTTGCGAGCTCGTGTTGATGAATTTGCGAGATCAATTTCTTCGACGTTGCAGCCGATTTAAATTGGAGCCCATCACATTAGGCTCACGTGACTTTCCATTGAATATTTGAGTCGCATCGATTCAAGAGTGTGTAGCCCCTTGATATGCAAAGGGGAAGTTTGAATAAATATTTATTCAAACAAACACTTATGCGATGAAAATAGTGAGCATTCGATTAAGCAACTCGTTGAAATGACCACATCGAATTTGAGCTACTTACCAACATGGAGTGAAGAGGATTTCAGGACTCCCCGAGAGCATGGCAATCTTGCCAAGACTGTGTGCTGGATTGACACCATCGGTAATAAACACAAGAACTATTCTCTACTCGGGTGTCGTGCATTGCCAAGCGTGTTCGGTTGTAACTTACCTGACCATCCTTTGGGACGTGCTGAGTGGATTGTCCTGATAATACAGCCAAGTCGCTCTACATTGACGACAAAGGGCAGCAGCGGCACACTACTACGGAGACAGTATCAGAGACGAAAAAAAGACTTTCTCTCATGATGTAGTCGTGTGAGCGAAGAGTTCTTGGGTGGTTCATGTTCTCAAGAACCGAGGAGAACACAACAAGAGCATCCCTGAAAAGTCCCCTCGACACTGTTTTATTAGCAGACCTTCCTCACGTGATATGCCGCTAGAGTCAACTTTTCAGATGACTTTTTCTTGCTGATCTAATGTTTAAACTTGCATCAGACCAAGCGAGAGATCATTGATTTCGAGACGGCGAAATGCCATCAAGTTGGAGCAACAAACGAAGAGAGGCTTCCAAATGCCATGAATAAGTCTTTGGTTTGATCTGTTGTCATTTGGCAAAGATTTTTCATTTAATGAAAAATCTTTGCGGTGAGCATTTCTCATAGAACTTTACATGCAAGGCATTTTACGGGATAATATTGCCCATCAACATCTGATGGAGTTTGAACTCTGGCGATGGTACCTGGCTGGACACTGTCCAGTGAAGTGTTTCTAGTGATGGCAATGGACCGCCTCATGGGGACTATGACGTGGACTTCGGTCTTGCGTTGATTGCTGTTGGGGTTTCAGTCTTCTTCAGGGACGAAGGCTTGGGACCAGTTCATTTGCAAAGCAACGTCAAGCGCCGCTTGAATTCGTCGCGTTGCTTGTGCCTTGAATGAAGGCGGCAGAGGCGTTGCGCCATCTCCAACCATGCATGTTTGTTGAAACTCGCCACTTACAAAGTTATCCCGCGAGACGTGGCGTGTCTGACGAGACAAGTCCTTTGAAAAGAAAGTCCCTGTATACGAGGTCGCCTCGAGGCGACACGTGATCTGGAATCGAGTTGGTCATTGCAAGGCTCCTTGCGGTCCAGTTGGTGGCATTTCTAGCATTCACATCGACAAGATCGATGACGTCTCGACCATTGACGTAGAACAGCCTTGGGGTTGCGTCATCTTGCGGTAAATACTGCGCGAGGCTGCCGCAGAGAGTGTCTGGATGCAATGTCATGTCTTGGGCTTGGGAAACGACGGCAGCACCCCAAGGGGAGAAGCTGTAGGGTACATGGGCGAGTTCAAATGCTAGCCAAAAGGTTTCCTTGTCGCCGTGGGAGAACTGTCGGCCATGAATGCGCTCGTACGTGGCTAAATACCACAAGACGTTCAGAACAGTCTTCCCCGCGCGAGTTTTGTCGATGAGCACGACGGACGAGTCTTGTTCGTGCGCAGTTTGCAATGGCAAAGATGCGAGAGTCTCGCAAGTGCGGCGACGGCGGGGCGTACGACAAATTGAACATTTGGTAGGGGAAATGATCGAGGAAATGAGAGAGATATGTCCTGCCTTTGCTCCACGGTAGATTGAGCGCCCATTTCAAATCCACGACACGGTCGTAGAAGAAGACCATGCCCTTGTCGAGAAAACTTTTCGAAGTCCACAGCACGGCGGGATCTTCGACAAAGATGTTATCCACGTCCATGAGAAGCACTTGGTCGAATGACGAGCCAAGGAGGGCCAGTGGCTTGAGCCAATAGCTTTGGTATGCACGAGGCCACGAGCGACCAAACAACTTGGCGTGGACAAGCAGCTCACAGAGGTCAATCAACTCAACGTTTGGATCCGTGGCATTCAGCAGCGTCTGCGCGTCTTGCGATAAATCCGAATCCAAGCAGTACATGATCTGTATCGGGTCTGTGTTTCCAAGCTGACGAAGTTCCTGGATAAGCGACGTGCCCATGGGGACCATAGCCGTCGACATGGTCATGACAATTCCTCGCGTGGCATTGGCAAACTTGGTGCGATAGCCGAGCTGAGCGACGAGATCATGTGGAATTACGACGTCGCGAGGAGTCCAGAAGGTCGTCGCTAGGTAGCAAACGCTGGCGATGGAACCAAAGACGAGCAAGATCAAGCTCCTTTCGAGACAGACGCGAGTGACATGCATCGACAGCCTGGAGCTATAAATAAACTGCTTTTGTCCAATCAAGTATGTTCATAGTAACTAAACTATACTAATTATGTTAGATCTGTATCTAAGGGGGAACATGTCCAGACTGACTAAACTATGCTATATAATATGGTGCTGTACCATGCCTTGATATGCAGTTTCTATCTTTTGCATTGTAATACACCCTCAGTACCAACTTTGAAACAAAATTACCTTAGAAATGTACCCATGTATATGCCTTTCATGCATTAATTAATGCTGCCGAGAGGGCCAAAAATATTGCTTGGCAAGGTATTTCACTCTCGTTGACTATGCTAGAAGCTGAAAAACGCAGCTTATTAGCCAAAATGAACGAGCATCGCCTGTTAAAAGGGAACTGTCGAGATGGCAGGGCGGGGGGGGATTCCATTCCTTAGCGTTTTGTTCTCCGAGAGGGGGTGCATTCGGTTCTCCTCTACTCAGCTAGCATAAAATTTTAATGGGGGGTGAGGGGGCGGCGGGCGGCAATGACTTTATGGAGACGAATCTTTGCAGAATTCCACGTGCTGCGCTTGGGGGGAGGCAATTTCTACACGAGGGAAGTAGTCGTTGCTCGTGTTTGACTATAACAACCTCTTCAAGCCTATCCTTTCTATGTGCAGTTTTCCATCCAGCCTTCTGTAATAATTACACCTGACCGGGTGAAGGATGAAGGGGTGCAGGGGTTATCAAGTCCAGGAGAAGAAAAGATTTTGAAGAGACACGATCTTGTCTGACGGCCACGACGACACAAGATGCTTCCTTCGTTCAAGCTGCATATGCACCACGCGATCTTGGATCGCTTGGCGAAAGTCGGCAAGTATGACGGAAAGCATCCATCTTTGACGTGTGCGACGTCGTCTGGCAAAGTTTTTCTCCATAATCCACATGAGAAGAACGACGACGAGGCCGATCAAGCCGTGCGCTTTCTCAACATCAATCGCGAAGTGTCGGCCATCGCTGTGGGTAAATTCCGCGACCAAGACGCAGGCGACACGCTGATTGTCGGCACGCATGCGAATATCCTTGGCTACAACGTCGAGAAGAACTCGGATACGTTCTACAAAGACGTTCCAGACGGCGTCAACACGATGCTCTTTGGTTCCCTGCCCAATATTCCTTCCAAGATGGTCATGGTGGGCGGCAATTGCTCCATTCAAGTAAGCTCCCCCTGTATATTACCGTCGAATATTGATTTCTTGCATGGCTAGGGCTTTGACCGCGAAGGAAATGAAATGTTTTGGACCGTCACGGGCGACAACGTGACTGCTCTGACACTCTGCGACGTCACTGGTATCATTTAAATCCTCTCTGGCTTGGATTTGAATGATTTCTAGGCGGCGGCAAGGATGAACTCGTTGTCGGCTCGGACGATTTTGAAATCCGAGCGTTCCAAGCTGAAGATGTCGTTTGTGAATGCAGCGAGACGTCGCGCATTCTCGACTTGACGACAATCCAAAAGCAATTATTTGGCTATGCGCTCGACAACGGCACGGTCGGCGTCTATAAGAACAATCACCGAGTATGGCGTGTCAAATCCAAGAATGTACCAACGTCTATTACTTCGTTTGACATTAATGGCGACGGCGAACTCGAGGTATGAAGCTCCATGTGCTCTAAATTCCCATCAAACTTGTGGCTGCTAGATCGTCATCGGGTGGAACAATGGCAAACTCGAAGCTAGAAGCATTGCAAATGGCGCGGCGGTCTATCGAGACCATTTCTCGTCGCCTATTGCCGCCGTCCTCGCCGCCGATTATCGTCTCCGTGGCACGTCTGAAATTATTTGCTGTGCAACCGATGGCGAAGTGAGTTTTAGTCCTTGGTCGTAGTCGAATTCACATGGAATTGACGGTAGATTCGAGGATATGCCTACGATGGAGCGGATGGCCGCAAGGAAACCGCGACGATTTTAATGGACGACATCACGGCTGAGGAAAAAGAAGTCCAAGCGCTGATTAAATCCAAAGCACATTTGATGAATCAGCTCAAAGCGTTTGAAAATGCCAGCGCCAAGACGACCAAAGGATCCTCCGTCCGCGTCGCCACGTCGACAAAGTAAGCAGCACGGAAGCCACGCAATAAAATGATGGACTTTAGGATTTCTATCGTTCCATCGACGACCATCTCGCACTCGAATGTCGAACTCACGGTGTCCACCGACAACGACAGCATTATCAAGGTACGAAGAGCCTCAATTTCAAGGCAGAATCGCTCCAAACTTCACGTAGATGCTTGTAATTTTCGACTACGACGCTGGCATTTTCGACGGCGAGTCGCTAGTGATCCGTCCAGCGACGCCAGGATCTAAAATCCAAGTCGCGCTGCCTCCACTCAAGAAATCCATCGCCGTCACGCTTTATTTCCGCGTTCTCGTCTGTCTCCGCCCATGGTTTTAGTCTCAACTTTGGCTTTTCTAGGTCGGGAATCGTGGCAATGGCAATATGTTTCACGTTTTTGAAGAAACATTCGCCTTGCCAAAGTTTGCCATGTATGTGCCGTTGAAATCGCTCTCGGGGGAACGCCCCACGGGCTGTGTCAAGTTTAAAAAGCCGCTGCGGATGCCTCAGGTCCTTTGTTTTGTCGGCTCTCCATGGACTTAGTGCTTTCTCCTACAGTTTGGCGCATGGATCAAGAGCGCGTTCTTACCAAGCGATGAAACCACGTTCAATGAATTGGATACAACGTCCGGCAATGTGGATTTCATTGTCAAACACGTTGTGGACAATTCCATCGTCGCAATTACGACCACAACGACGGATGTAAGCTCATTTGATCGATTCCAAGCTTAAAAATGGATCTTTAGATGGAAATCCGCGTCAATGACATGACCGTCGCGGCAGAATTAATCCAAGATTTATGCCACCACTTGCAAGTACGTCCTTGGCATCCTCCTGACAACCATTGATTCCCTCTGGATGCATTTAGATTGACGAGTTGGAGTCCATTGCGGATTTCCCAGCGCAATTCGCCGCGTTTCGTGATCTTCTCGTCCGCGTACGCTTTGAAATGTCGTCCCTGGCGTCATCTTCCAACTAGGTCGACGATTACAACAGCATTCGGTTGAAATTGACGGGCGACATGGCCGACGATTCCAATCAAATCAAACATCTCGTCATTCGTGCTGAAGATGCCCGCATTATCAACGACATGTACGTTAGCCAAGCTGCGTCTAGCTTGAATTCGCCGCCTCTGGAGCTATTTCCTGAATTTTTCTGCTGTAGGAAGGGCATGCGGTCGTTCTACTCGGAGTTGTTCACGCTAAACAACCAGCTTTTGGGCGAATACACCAAGCGAGCGACAAACCACCAAGCGCTCCTTGACGCGCTCAAAGATGTCAATTCAATGATCCAACTCGCGGCGCGGCTACGCAATGGCCAAGCCAAAGCGGCGGTCATCGTGGCATGCCGCAAAGCCATCAAGGCCAACAATATCCACGCGCTCTTCTATATCGTCAAGACTGGCCGAGAAGAGTCGAGATAAAAGCTGCAGTTGATATTATTTGCGCTTGGATTCCTTGGCGTCGTGGTCGTCTTCGGTGTCTTTGCCTTCGTTGTCGTCATGGAGCGGCTCTGCTTTTGCTAGTGGTTTGTCGTCGTCGTCCTTTGCGCTGAGTTTTCGCTTTGGAGGAGGTTGCTTTGGCTCTGCCATCGCTCTTCGACGCATAAACTTCATGAGACTATGAAATGCTTGGTAGTCCATCGACGCCAGCACGACTTCGAGGTATTGGCTCGCTTTTGCGTCGTTCTTGACGGCCTAAACATGCAGAAAAGAGTCAAAGACGAGGTTGGCGCTGGAGGGATTTGTACCGCGCGGCATCGCTTGCCAAATTCGGCTTCCGTGATGTTGTTCTTGAGATAAAACTCTATTCAAGACGATGAATAAAGTGTCGTGGAGGAAGAAAGGATGTACGTTGCATGAATTGTTCAAAGAGCTCTTGGAACTCTTGGAAAAGCTGCGTGTACTCGAGCCGATGCTCTTCGTCGTCGGTGAATTTCAACGCATGCTTGAGGAAGAACGCTTCAAATGTCGACTGGAACTCCGCGCCGGCGATGAAGAGCATGAGCTCGCGGATCATGTCGTCCTGGATGTGTCCAATGTCCATCGCGCTTTCCGTGCAACGTCGGTGGAGCGTGGCTCTTTGGAAGCTGCGAAACTGTTCTAACAACTTCAGGCGTTTCAGTGTAACCGTTCCTTCACACGTATGAAATGTCTTTCTTCTTTCTCGTCAAGTCGTTCATCGTTATCTCTAAGCTGCAAGCGATGTCCATTCGACTGGAGAGAAGGCCAGCGATTGAATCCACACTGCTGCTCTTCTCGACGGTGCGTTCTGACGTCACAAGCTGCCACTGGCACCACAAAATAGATCGCTGAGAGGATTGGTATAAGTCGAAAGAGCTGCTTTAGATTATCGTGGCTATGAGAACTGGACGTGGGCTTGTTTGGCCAACTGGGCAAAGAGACCATCCTTGTTCTCAAGGAGAGTGGCTGGGGCGTCGTATTCCTTGACGTGGCCAGCATCCAGCACCAAAATGCGATCCGAGTCCAAGATCGTGTCGAGACGATGCGCGATGATCAAACGAGTCACGCCGTGGAAACCTTCCTTGATCATCTGCTGGATCAAACGATCCGTCTCCAAGTCAATGTTGGCCGTCGCTTCATCCAAGACGACCACCTTGGACTTGCGCAACAACGCACGGGCAATGCAGAGCAACTGACGTTGGCCGACCGAGACGTTGCCTCCCTTTTCAGACACTTCAAATTCAAGCGAGCCGACAAAGTCTGCCAAGTGGACTTGCTTGAGTGCCGTCCAGAGCTCATCGTCCGTGCAAGAGTTGGAAGGATCCAAGTTGAAACGGAGCGAGCCACTGAAGAGAACTGGGTCTTGAGGAATAATCGTCAATCGAGAGCGCAAAGTGGTCGCGGTCATGGACGCGATGTCAATTCCATCGATTGTGATACAACCAGACGCAGAGGGGACCATGCGAAAGAGAGATCTGCCATGAGAGAGCTCTTGCCTGACCCCGTGCGGCCGCAAATGCCGACTTTATGACCACTGGTGACAGTCAAACTGACATTTTTCAGCACCAAATCCAAATGTTCGTGGTAGCGCATGGAATAATTCTTGAATTCGATCGTGCCCTCTTGTGGCCACTCAGACGGTGGTTCAATCGCACCTGGAGTGTCGTTTTCGTTGTCGAGTGAGTCGTATTGAGCCAAGCGTTCCACAGCCGTCATGGTATTCTCCACCATGTTGGAAAAGGTCGACAATTTGGAGAGATTTAACGAAAGCTGAGATGCGTACGTGAGAGAAAGCCCAGCAGCAGTGAGACCGATGGACGATTTTGTCAAGACAGCAATGAAAGCAACGCCTGGAGGATAAAGTTAATTGCCAAAGTCGATAAGTTTGACTACATACCGATAATTAGGATGGATGAAACTAAGTCCAGGCGCATTTGGAACCATCGGTTGCTCACACTGAGCGTATGGGTAAAGCTAATATGGTGGTCTAGCGATCGTCGTTGGCTCTCGAGGAATTTGTCGCCCATATTGAAGGCTCGAATGGTTGAGAGACCGTTGATGGTCTCGCTGACTTTGGTCACGACTGGCGAGCGAGAAATGCCTTCCATACGCTTGAGCTCCGAAGATGAAAGATTGAAGTAGCGCTGGAGTTTGTAAAACAAATATACGAGCGGCAAGTAGACCACGAGAATCCACGGCGTCGATATCATGCACACCTACAGAGATCACAGGAATAAATTGCATCCAAGTTGGCAGAGCTTACGATGATGACGGAGTTGATTTGGAAAAGGACTTGCAGTACCATCATACCAAAGAAGGGCAAAATGGCATCCACTTGATCCAAGTCCGAAGAAAAACGATTTAGAATGCGACCGACGGGCGTCACGTCAAATAAAGTCGTGACGGGAGCATGAATCACAGCGTTGAAGATATTGGTGTGCAGCGCCCTTGACGAAGCAATCGCGACGAGAAGCACATGGAGAGATCGGCCGTAGACTGTCAAGACGGACAGGACAGCGAGCAACAAATACCACCAGCCCGTGTGAATCGAGCGATTGAGGGACTCATGGCTGGACCAGTAGCTCATAAAGTAGTCCACGACCGACATGAGAGCTTGAGACGCCGAGTAGAAGAGAAAAATGAGCGAAGCAACGACGAGTCTATCGCCCGAGGGGTTAGCTGAATTCGGACAGTAGAGCTTACCCATTGAGACCACTGGAGCTAAAGTACATATTGTTCGTCGCAAACGTGACATTGCCCTTTTTGCGATCTTCCTGGCCGACGAGTTTTCCGTCCTTGGTCAAGTCTGCTTTCTGAGCTGGTACCGCCTCTTCTTCTTTGGAGTCTTTCTTCTCCTCGTTCGAATTGGCATGCGAATCGGCGAAATTGATCAAATGAGGAAAGGAAACCTTCAAATCGGCATACGTCCCGTCACCTGCAATTGCTCCGTCGACCATGACGATCACCTAATCGACCAAATGAATCATGTCAAGGGGGGTGAAGGGGGCTTACCCGATCCGCCTTGGGCAAGAAATGATAGTGGCTGTTGAGCACCAAGATGGTCGTCTTGTCTTTGAGGAGACCTTGAATGCATTGCTCAAAGACGGCGTTGGCAACATGAACGTCCAAAGCGCTCAGTGGATCGTCCAGCAAGTAAACATTAGCAAGGCGGCAGTACATGGCACGAGCCAAGCTCACGCGGGCTTTTTGACCACCGCTCAAATTGATTCCCCGTTCACCAATCTCGGCCGCGTCACCTTCAGGTAGCATGGACAGATCTGTTTCAAGCTGACACGCAGAGATGACTCGGCGGTACAAATCGTCATCGTACGGCGAATCAAACAAAATGCTGTTCTTGAGCGTGGCGTGTTGGATCCATGCTTCTTGGTTCACATATGAAAACGCGGCGTGGACGTTGCGCGTGCCACTGACTTGGTGGATTTCGCCCAAGATCGCACTGATCAAACTCGACTTGCCGCTGCCGACAGCGCCAACAATGATCGTGAGGGATTTTGGCTGAATGTGCAAGTTAATATTGGACAGCGTGAGCGTGAGGTCTTGGTCCCCAGCGACAGAGTCCTTGTGAGCGGACCAGCTGAAGTCACCGTTGGAAATTTCGACTACTGGCTCGCGATCTTTCTTGTCGTCGTCAGTGCTGATGCTTGGCAAAAGTTCGATTTCATCGGCTAGGAGGAACTTTGTGAGGCGCGCGCACGATGCCAGAGCTTCAGTGAAGCTCGTAACCGATGAGCTGAAGATTGTTCAAGGCTGACGTGCAATGTTCATGTACGCCAGAGCAGTGAATGCAATGGGAGTTGTGAGTTGATTACCCAGGGCAACGTAGACCATAAGGCACACTGCGAGGGAGACAAGGGGGGCGAGCATGAGTGTGACGTTGATAAAAATACATGTGGCTTGGTATTTCTTGAAGAGAGCAAGCTCCTGCGTACGAATTTCAGCCAGCTGAGCTTGGAGCGACGCTTCCCATGCGTATAATTTGACGACGCGAATGCCTTGGAGCACTTCGTTGGTAAGTTTCACGCGCTACGCTTGGACAGCAAGCACATCAGCGCGAATGAGTCCAACTTTTTCACCAGTCTTGAATCCTGCCACGAGGAAAACAAACATAATAGCACCACCGACGAGACCAACGACATATCCAAGTACATTGCCAAGCATGATAAACACGACCAAGAGGATGAATGGACTAAATCAAAGGAGTTAGAAGCAGGGGAGATGGTGGATTGTACCTGACGAAACTCCAGTAGCCCAACGAAAATCCATCGAACAACCGATCAGCATCGACTGACGCCATAGTGACGACTTCACCGGTTGTCATGTCCTTCTTGGCGTACCCTGACATGGACAGAGTCTTCTTGAAGACGGTGTCCATGATGATTGTTATGGCATTCACACCGAGCATATTGGTCAAGTTCCGTCCAAAATTACTCAAAGTGACAGAGATGATCGTGAGGAGCGACAGAAGCGTTGCGAGGACATAACCGTTGGAAATGCCAAGACTGGTGTGGATCTGCTGTCCCTCTTCGTCAGCTTGCTGGAGAAACTGCAACATAGATTGAATCATGATGGGCTGGACGAGCATGAACACACTCGAGATAATATAGAACGTCATCGAGATCCAAATGCGCGCTCGGAACGTCCTGTAAATTGCGTACCACAGCGCTGGTTTTGATTTCTGCTTTTCAATGTTCCAGTGGTGGACAAACGTGTCGTACAAGATGGTCGACGTGTCGGTCGTTGGCAAAGGCCACACATCCTCTTCCGTGAGTGGCGTCTTGGCTCCTTTGGTCATCAATGGGCTCAACCATGTGATCGCAGCGACGGAAAACCAATTGGCAGAGTCAAGTGGATTTGGCTGTTTGTTCCATGGCGTCGATTCATCTTCATGCTTCTCCACGGGCGACTTGAGCGCGACGAAATCGGTTGCCATGGTGGTTGTGAATTCCTATTTGAGATTGGAGCAGAAGGCGCAAGCAACAGCGTTCTTGGTTCTCCACCAGCAGACCTCTCTCCATCCAGGTGAGTCTCACCTGTGTCGTCGACAAGCGCTACTTGCTAGTTTGACACATAGGACGAGATAACCGATTCCAATATCTCTGGATTCCGAAATTCAGACACGAAAAACGTGTGAATGAGGAGGTATCAGTTGGAATGCCTGGACACTGACGACTCATCCACTGCAAGAGTTTGTGGTCCACTCAGTGCGGAGAATTGACGAAACGCGTAGAGGTCCAACATCTCACAGTTGCTTGAGCTCGACTTTCGACATCCCAACCATCGATCTTCGACGTGATTCGCATGGGACGTATCTTCACTTGATTCTCATCCGGCGGTAATTTGAAGTTGCTGTACTTTGAGTTGTCGGTACCTGAGTTCGCCTTCTGGAATTCTTGAGGCACGAATGCCGTCCACTTCAAGTGCTTCAACAAAGTCTCGTCGGGTGAGCTCAAGCGAATGGATGCAATTACTTGTTGGCTGGACGTTGCTCTCGTGGGTGATAGTTTGTCAGGAGCAAATCTCCGAAATACTATTTTTTCTCGATCGCTGCATTAACTTCCCCCTTTGCCTACGATTATTGTGGATTCCTTCGAATCGATCTGAATACCTTACAGGCTCTGGGGCGTTTATTGCAGCCTTCACAAAGAGCTCGATCACTTGACGGTGCAGTCTTAGCTTTGACATAATCGACTCAACTCCTAAAGACATTGCCTCGTCGCTCTGTCTTCGTAGAGAGAACACCATGCCATCAGTGAAGCGTTTGGATCACTATAATCCTCTCGATGGGGAAGATTCTGGTCGTAATATCATAGGTGCAGCCGCAGCGAGCAGCCATGTCACGCAAAGAGAGCGGCCCTTTTGCATTCACAGGACAAAAACTCAAAATGGACCAACGCACGATGGTCACGTTGTCGGTGACGTGCTGAAAGACAATCCTAGCCAAATACACTCAATTCTCAAGATGGAGATCCTACACGTACCATTGAAATCCATTTGAGCGGCTTTCTCCTCCTTGAAATGGAAAACGATCGTCCATGGCAATCCCGGTTTGAGTGATTGTAATGCGATCTTTCTCGTGGTCCAGAAAGACAGCAGCGAGACAGAGCCGTCTGTAATTCAAATCGACATGTTCTTGCTTGACGTAGACAATATGATCGCCAACTTTCTCGACAACCTGACCATTGACTGAGCATGCATCGACAACTTTGGGGAGCTTACAGTCGACTGAAGCAGCGGCGCCGATTCCAACAGATCAAACCACCACGTCTTGGCGACATTTTCATAATTCGCAAAGATCGTAAACTGAATCTGGCATTCAAATGCAAGAACGCTCTGCGCTCCATTCTCGTCGACGCCAAGGTGCAGTTTGACTTTTGTGTCGTCAGCGACGTCTTTCCTCTTGGGAATATACTCGTTGGCTTTGAGTGACATGTTGTACGCCTTCTTGGTCAGCCAGTCAAAGCCGCTCCGTCGACTGCCAGCGTCATGGGGCACATGCGTTTCCACATAGCCATTATAAAGCTGGAAGACAGTCAACGACAGCAGTGTACGCTTGATACCTGTCGGGAAATCGTCCAAGAGCGAAGCAATTGGATCAATCGGTTGCAAGCCAAGACTTGAGCTTTCAATGCAGAATTGCGTTGGTCGAGGATGCGCCGCGTGACGACAAATTGATTGATTCCGCGGTGACGCTCTTCAGGATGCGCTTTGAGGTGCCCGAGAACCCCTTCAAGGTTTTCAATCTGGGCCATCAAAGCCTCGACTTCTCGTTTTCTTGCAGCGCGGAGCTTGGACATGCCTTTCCGCGCAGCTTCACGACGTTTGTCATTATACTGCGGCGTAAATTCCATCTTCCTATCCGAAATAACGACTGCAGTAGTCAACTCGTACGTGAAAACACGTTGTTTTCACATCCCTTGTCGACAGGAAACGTTGTCAATATGTCGCATTGTTGAATGAAATAGCTTCTTCTCAACGTCTCTGAAGGAGCTTTGCTGTATTCTTTCAGACGCGAGACCCTTATGTTGCTGGGAAACTCGCGGCATGATTGTCAATATATTGCGGACTGAGCGAGGGATAGCATAAAGCCAAGAGCGGTTGCGACCAATGGCAATGTCGTCCCTTGACGGCGAAGGTACAATAGATGCCATAAGCTGTGTCAATAAAGCCAAGTCCGGCACTACCTTTGTCGTCATCGTCCTCAATTGTGCCGTGGTTTCACAAATCCTGAAGGAGTTCAACTGCGAATTTAAACTTCAATGAGATAATCTTTCCTGAGCCTCTTGCATGATACTGCTGAAGTACCTTGCACTGTGCTGTGTGTACGTAGCGCAGTTGTGCGACCAGGGCTGTCGACTCCATGGCTGACAAAAGATCGCCATCTTTATCGTATAGCTTAACAGCATGAACTGTTGAGTAAGTATTGATAGCGAAGCCTTTCATGGAATAGAGATTGAATTCTTTCAATATTTCAACCACGGCAAGGTCTTGGTAACGGAATGGAACAGCTCCAGGTTGAGGATGTTAATGCGCCTGTATGGGATTGTTTATGGGTCCAACCACTGACGAAGGTAGTTAGACGCTGCCCTTTCATCAAGAGATGGCAAAATCATGCTCCGATTGCAGTATGCTTAACAATTATTGTGCTTATCAAGGCAAGAGCAAAACACTCATTTTACAACTCGCTCTAATGTCTGGAAACCAAAAAAACGTGAATTACGAGCCGTTGCGTGAAGGGGGCGATGATGCATTCGACAAGGCTATGTTGGATGGTATTGAATTTATGGATGACACCAATATGGAAGAAGTTGATGGCGATGAGAACGTGGCGGAAGGTAATGACGATATGAATGAAAAGGCCGGGTTGGAAGGCAAACGAGATGCCAATGAAGCCACTTCGACTCAGTCTAAGAGCATCGCCGCAGTTCGGCAGCGCAATTCACGAGACACAAAGAAAAAGCTCTTTCAATCGTGGTACGACAGGATTGAAGATTTGGAAGCGCATTTGGCGTATTTCAAGAAGAAAGCAGCAAAATGGAAGAGAATTAACGACTATAAAACGGCTGCACTCGCTGCCCATATCTTGAAGACGGAACGAATCAACTTGGAGCTCCTGACGGCATTGACTGGTCAGGAACAATTGAAAGTTTTCCTCCAAGACTGGCTAGCGTCTCAGTCCCCACAAAAGGTATATTTGCTTATCGTCATTGTCATTATCAACAGAGCTTGAAGGGTCGACCGTCTCCGATGGAGACAACTCTTTTGCCTGACGAGAATGGCAGAAGAAGCGGATGTCTTTACATGACCAACCGAGCGTACTGCTTGTCCAAACAGAAATATCCTCCCAGGAAGACGTACGAAGAAGAAGTAGAAGACTCGCTTCACGTGACTTTGCACTTGGATGAAGACGACCGCGGCACTTGTGTCTACGCATATGAATGTCACATCCAGTTCACAGTCGATGCCAACTTTGAAAACGTGGCCAAGACGTGGTGGTTTGACTTGGTTGAATCCAATCCCTTGGTCGAGGCGTCGGTATGTGATCCTATGAAGCTCATAAGGCAATTGTCCTCATAGATTATCGAGAAATTCGAGGATCACATTATGTATGTCAAGCATGAGTTTACCCGTTTTAAATTCAGACGACTGTGCGTTGCTGGTGTCTTCTTGGACCATGATGAAGATCGGATAACGATCACTCAAACAGGAATTGCGGTTGACGAGCGCTTTCCATTCGTGGAAGGCGAGAGCCGCTCAAATGGATTCCAGTGGTAAGCTTACTCTTGCCGTTGTGATACTCATCGCAGGACAGGATTGTCTTTCAACATGTGACGGACCGCTTGACAATTGTTCGTTGGTCCATTGTGAGTTTTTGTCCTGTGACTGCGAATGGGCCACTGTCGTTGTTCGAAACTGCTGTCAACATGCGCTGCGACGTGAAACCCGAAGACTCGGAAGAAGTCCTTCTCGCCAAACTTCAAACGATGGTCGAGAATGGTTTCGAGGGCTTACGAGATCAATTCCTTCGTCGGTGCAGCCGGTTCAAGTTGGAGCCAACGACGATACCCGCGAGAGATTTGCCAATTAGATAGCTGAGCCGCACCAAGGCCGCTTCTCCAATGGCTTACTCCTCGCTCACTTTCTATCGATTCATGTTTAGTAAATTTTGAGCTCCAAGCTATCAATCTCAAGGTTGAGGCTCAAACCACTTATTGAATCGCCTTGAGCGGTGAAACTTGTGCTTTCAATGTGTTCTGGCGATGATGGAGGCCACTCTGGGCGTACTTCATGGCGCATGCCATCTTTGTGAATTCACAGTGTACGTCGATTTTGCGTTGGCGTGTGCCATCTCTTGGCGACTGGACATGTTCTCAAATCAATACTGTAGCACGGTGGTGATGTAATGGCCGATCAGCTTCCACAAAAAAGTCTTTGGAAATCATGAAAACGCGATGCCCTCACTGATGAAATTCCCTGGTTGCAGATATATTCAAGTCAACCCCATCGAGTTGATTGGAGAATTTGAACATTGTCGTCTGCTTGACGGCGGGATGACATGTTTAGCTCATGTTCTTTCGAGCCTGGTGAAGTGCGCAAACATCGCAAAGTTGAACGCAGCGAGCGCAGTTGTACGCATGATGCACCACTAATGCCACGAGGTTGACGGCTTCTTGCTGAAACGGAATCTTGTTTGCTCTTGCCGTCCAATATCGACTGATTTCGACTGTAAACCGCATTGTGTTAAGATTTATACTGAGAGAGACCAAGCCTTGGTAAACGATCGATGGCCTAGGAAGCACTCGACAGAAGCTCCTAAAGAGATTGTTAAACTACTGCACTTGCTCTGAAAACTCTCGTGAACCAGCATGTCTTATTTCGAATACCTTCCTGACCAGTGCAAGGTATTCGAAGAAAAGCATTGCACGGGACTGGGCCAATTCAATCTTTGAGTTTCATCTCTGGCCGTGGAACCTGGTCGCGAATAATCACTCACTTGCGATCATCTTTACCAGACTTTGGTTCAGTCCGTAAATCCATAAGAAGACAATGAGTTTGAACTTTAAACAAGAATCTGTGACAAGGAAGCTACCGCTTGCACCGTTGTCGTGAAACCACAAAATGGGCTGAACAGCGGCGATACCGAGCAGCGTCTACTCGATGGTGAAATCCACGATCCAAACTTCTAGCTTGTGATCGATGTCCACACGAGTTGTTTCCAGATAGTTCATGCATGCCATTTTACGCAAAAGTTGCCAAGAGCGATGAGCTATGGTGCACGTCAGCTATGAACGACAGGAATTCGTGTCCACTTCGAAACACATCTTGTCGAGCAAAATGCACATTTGTCGTTGTATAACCCGTTAAATCGATAAAGAATGATGAGAGAAAGAGAATGTGCCGCCAAGATTTACAATTGTCAAAGAAATGATGGAGTAGATGCGTTTGGCGTGGACCCTTCAAACTCAACTAATATATGGAGTTGAAGAAATTTTGGCCTTAGGGGTGGATATCTTTATACTTATAATTTGTATGCAGCTTATCCGGATGTGACATATTCCATATCCGAACGTCACTGAGGGCAGCCATCCAGTCCAGGATGTCAAAGAAATCTCGACGGTCTCGTCTTGCAACTGGCGCAGCTCGCCTTTCGAATGGTCATTTTGTTACGAACAAGTGTATTCAGGAAGAGAAAATAGGTGAGGACGAATGCGATGAGGTAGAGTTGGTCTTCATCTCGAATGACGAGGAAAAAACCACAATCAATGCCTCATCAAACCCATTGCAACCTTCTCTTTGCCTGAAACACCACAATGAGTTGATCAATGGCAAGCGGCGCATCGTGTACAAAGGGAATAGTGATCGTACCGTGCGACACAAAAAGGAAATGATACGAAAAAAAATTGGCCCAATGTCCCATGAAGACACTGGACACTTGGCTTAGCTGCAAACGAACAGAATCGATACCAATAGCAAAGTTCACATTCGAGAACGCGACTGAGTGCGTCCAAAACCTCAGAGAAACCCTGAAGTTAAAGAAAAAGCGCATGACAACCATGTCCTACACACAACACACAATCTTGCTCAAATTTTTTGAGATGCGTGAACAGAAGTCCACCCGTGAAGAAGCTGCAAATGCAGCAGTGAGTATGGCGAAGACGTTTGACGACTCGATACGTATATGTGGCTGGACAGTTCAATGCTGGGCAAAACACTTCATGCATCATGGCGCACCACCGACGTCAAGGCGCGGTTTACATCAAAAGACAGCATCGCTGATTCATGACGAAGATGTCGTGTCCAAGTGCTTGCAATGGCTGCGATTAACACTCCCAAGCCAACGGACTCCCTTCCGAGTTCAGCAACATCGTCAAGAGCATGTGTTACCTTCAACGACTGGAGCAATCCGAGCGAATGTCAGTTTACGTACCGCTGAACGGTGGATGAACAAAGCCGGCTACTTTTACGGCTTGGCCAAAAAGGACGTTTATATTGACGGCCATGAGCGGGCTGATGTCGTAAAGCAGCGTGGAGAATTCTGTCAAACATGGATTATGATGAGCCAACGCATGTCTTTTTACGCCGGCGAGAATATGAAGGAACATTTTGCCCCAGAGGACACAAGCCAACCAGAAGTAGTCTGGATTACCCACGATGAGTCGATTTTCTATGCAAATGACAATGGGGGCAAAGTGTGGTTGAGTCAATCGTGTCCTGATCTTGGCAAAAAGGGAAGAGGAAGATCAATTATGGTGTCCGACTTTCTTTGCCCATGCCATGGGAGATTACACGATGGCAAAGAATTTGTGACTGCTATCCTCCATGTTGGAAAGACTCACGAAGGATATTGGACGAGCGAACATGCCATACACCAACTAAAGTCCAAGGTTCTCCCTGCGTTTACTCAGCTTCACCCAGGAAAGGTGGCCATGTTTACGTTTGATCAATCCACTAATCATGCTGCGTTTGCACCAGATGCCTGGCGTGCTTCCAATATGAACTTGCACTCTGGTGGAAAACAAGGCTTGTTACGTGACGGGTGGTTGGGTAACGACCGTGTGGTTCAAAACATGGTTATGTCGAATGGTCATGCAAAAGGTCTTAAAGCCGTTTTGACCGAAAGGGGCATTGATTGTTCGAGAATGCTCCTTCAGTGTAAATCATCGATTGACATCAAGAGTACCAAAGGCGTACTGAAATGTTGTGCCCGCCACTGTATGGCCTCTCATGATGACTTTCGCCAGCAACTTTCAGTTCTTGAAGAGACCATTTCCCAGGAAGGACACATTTGTCTCTTCTTTCCAAAATATTATTGCGAGCTAAACCCAATTGAGCCGTTCTGGGGGGCTGCAAAGCGCTTAACTCGTGTCAATTGTGATTATTCGTGGCTTGGTCTTGTCGAGACAGTTCCAGAAAGTTTAAATCGTGTCGCATTGTCATCTATCAGAAAGTATTTTCGACGCTGTGGTCACTTCATCGAAGCCTACAACTATGGATGCGACTACAAGTTGTCCCAGTATGCTCACAAGATATACAAAAGCCATCGCCGAATTCCTGTGGGAATTTTGAATGATGTTGATAAATGATATAATTTTTTGAAAAAGTGTGTCTTAATCGGGATTTGAAGTGTGTCAACATCCCTCCGTCGGAAACGGCTGTTTCGGACAAGGTCTCTCTTAAGTTCCACGATTGAAAGGTTTGATTAAGTACTATTCGTGCTTTGGCAAGAAAACGATGGACGAGGAAGTCGTGGCCTCACTGGTTACAGGCTCAGATGTCGATGGCCAAGTCATACCAAGCGTCATGGCCAACCGCTACACTCGAAATTCAAAGCTTCATGCATCAGCAGCCATTACTCTATTGGTGTTACTACGATCCACCAACTCACTTCCTCACACGTTAACACAGATCTAATGGACAGATTTGCTGGATATTTGACGCGCGACCCAAATATTGGCTATTCGGCGTCGACAACATATTTAAGCAGTGTGAAAAGGCAAATCGAGGAGTCGACTAAAACATCTTTTTTCCGAGACCACAAAGCATGGTACTCTTCTCTGCGTACAGCCCTACGGAAGCACTACCAAGATATATGCGCGAACAATGGCTCTCCGTTGCAGGACAAAGCGCCCCTTATGACCATGGAAGACTTGACCGTGCTCACCAGCCATCTTTTTTCACGAAACTGTGCGCGTTCCATGATGGATCGCACATTGCTCTCCTTTCAATGGAGCCTCGTTGGACGTTCGTTAGATGTTGGAGATATTATGTATGAAAATTTGCAGTGGACTGGCAATTTTCTGCTTGCCAGAGTAACAAGAACACGCCGTCTCCATATTTCCTACAGCATTGGTTTGGCAGTTTGACCCCTTACATGCATTAGCTTCCCAGCTGGTTGTCGACCGTTATGGCTTGTCACTTCGTCTTTTTAGCCAGCTTGCTTTTGAAAAAGGGTCGAGCGACACATCTGGCTACATCAATCGCGTACTATGTTCTCTCAGCAAAGAGATTGACAGCGCCTTACTTATTCGCAACTTGCGTTCCCACTCGAGTCGTCGCGGAGCTGCTGCTACTGCGGCGTCCAGTTCAGATGTCAATTTGAGTGATCTCGCTGACCGTGGGCGCTGGACAATGGATGGATTTAACACACTTTTGGAATATATCTCTGAGACGTCTGCAAGTGACCAGAAAGTTGCTCGTGCCCTTGGTGGTTGGCAGCATCCAACACGAAATGTAGTCCCAGCGCGTCTGTTATTAGATCATGGTCATGGAAAGGTGCAGCGCTTATTCACGAAAAGTTTATTCCAGCATTATTCAACTCGACTGAAAAAGGATAGCTTTCAACAAGCCCTTGCTGCTTCTCTACTACTCTATTTTCCTGACACTCGAGCGGCTTGTCAGTCCCATGTCCTCCATACAGCAATGATTGATGCTGTCAAAGCTTGTGATAATTCGAAAAACGACGAGCAAGCGGTCGACGTGCTCCTTGAATGGGCAGCTGCAATTAAAAAGAGTTTCATTTCCGACAACATGCAATGCTTACCCATTTCGACAAGTGGCGCTGTTGATTTCGTGCACTCAACGAAGATATCCCTGGGAGACACTCTGGCTCGCTTCTCGTCTGCTCAGCGTGACGTTGCCGCAGAAATTACTGACCTCAGCGGAAAATTGGAGCTACAGAATCGCCATCATGAACAAGTCAAGCGAGAGCTTACATCACTTCACCGCAATTTTGATCAGTTAAGCAACGACCACAGAACGGCTTTGAATACTATCAGTGCTCAGCAAAATACTATCCTCGATATGTTGAGTCGACTTACTGACACAACAATCCAGCTTGAAAAGAGAAAGACACCATCGGCAGCTGATTCGACGCTTGCAAGCAGCCTGTCTACAGGTATTGAAAGTACAATGGACAGTATAGAGCCACTTCATACCCGAACTTGGCCGAATGTTTTGCAGTCGTTGAAAGGCTGGTCATTCTCCAGCCTTCTTTTTCGATATTGGCTCGATTCACTGGACGAAATTCCAATCGACGGCAGCCTCCACGCTCAGCGCGACTCTCGTCGTGCAGTGGCAATCGCCCGGTCTATTCTACGTGAGCGTTATCCACAACCACCAGGAGAAAGTCCGTCGGAAACCTGGGTTATTGTAGCGAAGCAACTAGCCGTCAATGTCCAGCGTGAGGTCTTGTCAATTGTGCACGCCAAAAATCCACAAAGAGCAAGGACTCACACAGGAGCTGCATCAGGTTTGATCAAAGCGTGGCGAGATAGCTATCTGTTGGACTATCAATAAATTCTCTTTTGTTATTCAATCGACCACGAACTTGCTGAATTTCTACACAGCTTGCATCCACATTGACAGCGCAACTGCGTGTAGCCACTTGGTCTCCATGCATTCGTATTTCAAACTACGATAATCATTCCAGTAAAATGTCTGAAGTTTGTCTAGAATGCTGTGAATTGGGCGTAACATCTCTTCATTTACCACGCAATATGTGTCAGACTCTCCATCGTTTCTTCTTCCTGAATGCATTTGTGAGTGACGCTGGAAACGCCAGGCTTAACCACCATTCAATGCGTGTATTGATTGATATTCATTGCAAATACACAAGCTAAAGCCCACATTAGCATTAGAATAGGCTCGTTCGAAGTCCATCTACCTTTGATTTCTATAGCCTTAGGCTTATTCGTCTGCTGAAGACAGCCGTCCTCGTGCTACCTTTGGATTTTTGTTGTTTAGCTCGTTCGTTGGCTCGTGATAGTCGCCCTCATGGTACATCTTACAGTGTGTCAAAGCGCATTGCAGGCAACTACTTTGCTTGGGTCCAGCGACACAATCCAAGTTGACTCTCTTTTCAAACGGACCGGCCGAACAGGCCGATGGTGGCTCGAAATGAGCTCGCAACGAGACAAATATGCAGCTCATGGACCTAAGGATAATGCATGAGCCGATTGCCTGTTTAAATCTTGGCAGCACTTACGTTACATGCTGCATTTGGGCAAGCCGGCCCACTTCATGAGATGGCTACACGTCTCGTGGAAACGCGTGTGGATTCACCTCAAACTGTGCTCCAGTGTTTAAATTTCTCTCACATAGTTAAACCAGTATATCAGCCAAAGCTGGAATTTAACCTATATCGTCCGAGCGAATTTCCGAAAAGTCCAGTTCGGACGATAATTCGGATGATACCGATTGAAGTGGGGACCAATTGCAATGAGCGGTACGTTTCAATTTTCAGTGTCCATGCCCAAAAGGGAAACCTGGCGGACCATCAGTAGAGGGGTAGCCCTCTACTGCATGGTCTCATCTTCAAATAAATAAGTAGATTTTTATACTTTAATCATCCAGGATACTACGTAGTATTATTTTTCGCCTCAACGTGAATAAATTAGTATATCGACATCCATGGGCCAGATTTTGCCGTTTGTCGTTTAAAGACTGACGTGCACTATATCATGCGCCAGGATCAGCTCCACGTTGCAGAGAATAATGCGCCTGTATGAAAATGTTTATGGGTCCAACGCTGACGACGATAATAAGATGCCATCCCATACACCAAGAGATGGCAAAGGCGTGCTCGGATTGCAAAAGTCGTTATCCACCAAGAGAAAGCTCATTTCGCAACTCACTCCCATGTATCCAAGCCGAAAAAGCGTCATGTATGAGCCGCTGGCTGAAAACGATGATGATGATTTCGATGCCACACTGTTAGACGATATTGATTTTGTGGGTGAAACCAAAACGCAAGAAGACGATGTGATGGACGCCAATGATCATGTGGATGAAGAAGCCGAGCTGGAAGGCAAAAGAGCTGTAAGTGAAGCAATATCGACCCAAGGCAATTTGTCCATGAACATCGCCGCCGTTCGGCAGCGCAATTCACGAGATACGAAGAAACAACTCATTCAATCATGGCAAGACCGGGTTGAAGATTTGGAAAAGTTTTTTGCATATTACAAGAGGAAAGAAGCAAGCAAGAAGAGAATTAACGAGCACAGAGCTGCTATTCGAGCTGCCAGGGCTCATATTATGAAGACGGAGAGAATCAACCTGGAACTATTGACTAGGTTGGAGGGTCGAATTCTTCTAAAGCGCTTCCTACAGGACTGGCTAGCGTCGCAGTCTCCACAAAAGGTACGAGTGCGTTCTGATATAGTCACCATCAACAGAGTCTACAGAACCGACCGTCTCCTATGGAGACGACCCTGTTGCAAGATGAGAAGGGAAGAACGAGTGGATCACTTTACATGACAAACCGAGCTTTTAAAATGTCCAATCTCGAGTTTCCACCTGAACTCGTTCACGAAGATGTTGAAGACTACGTAGAGGTCAAGCTACACCTCGACGAAGACGACCATGGAACGTGCATCCATGCTGTCGAGTGCCATGTCCAGTTTACAATCGACGCCAATTTTGAAAACGTCGCTAAGACATGGTGGTTTGACTTGGTCGAATCGACTCCGTTGCTAACCTCGACGGTAATTTTTGTCGTTTTGAAAGAGCATATACCAAACACCGATGGATTTAGATTGTCGAGAAATTCAAGGAAAACATTATGTATGTCAGCCAAGAACATACCAGAGCAAAAGTCAAGCGTTTAACCATAGCTGGTGCATTCATGGATGAGGAGAAAGATCGCATTACTATCACTCAAACGGGGATAGCTCTTGATGAGCGTTTTCCATTTGTGGAAGGCGAGAACCGCTCAAACGGAATGCAGTGGTAACTATCCCCTTCATTGCGGCTCTATTGACGAGATTGCAGGGTTGTCTTTCAACATATAACTGACCGCCTTACACTAGTTCGATGGACTATCGTGAACTTTTGTCCTGTGAATGCTAATGGCCCGTTATCACTGAGCGAAGTGGCTGAGTTTTTGCAATATCGTGTCTATCCGAACGATTCGGAAGAATCGCTTCTGGTGAAAATTCAAAGTGGCTTCGACAACATTTTGACAAATTTGCGAGATCAATTCCGTCATCGCTGTAGTCGGTTCAAATTGGAGCCGACCACGTTGGGCTCCCGCGAATTGCCGGTTGAATCTCACAGACATGTCAACGTCCGTTAAAGCCCATAGCAGCTCACCTGCAAAAATGAACACGTTTGCGTTTAACTTCATTCTTTTCATGCAATCTATACTTTTTATGACGTTATGTTTTCATTCATGCAAACGAGCTGTCGTCTTGACCAGAAGCAAGAGGCAGTGTGCAAATTGCAATACCATATTTGACATGTTATAGCGGTAGTCAACACGAGTGATGGCTGCTGTGGTGTGCCCCACCGATCGAATGAAATCGAAATCTTGGTTTTCCTTGCAACGTCAAATCTCGCCGAGTCTGCTTCGATAGGAGCTTTCCCGTGGACGTGCTGATAAAATTTCTTCATTACTGCAAAGTTCATTTCAGTTCATGCTCAAACTTCTCGATCAATGTGAATATGACTTTCGGTTTCGATGTTAAAATCACAGGAAATGGGCCAAAGAACTTACGTGAGCAAAGTTATCGGCGGTGCAGCGGGTCCAAATTGGAGATTGGTTCTACCGCAGCAGACCTTTGGCATTCACTGGACAAAAGTTCACCTGACACCAACGCACAAGTGTAAGCCATCTTTCGCTTTCACATCCTCGCCAGGACTTGACGCTACATAAAACCTTGAATGGGTTGCCGTAAATGCATTGAAGCAGCTCTGCGGTGTATCACATACTCTAATCTTACGCGTTCACGTCTGAAAATGCGGCCTTTTCATTTGAAATTCATTGACTGTTCCAAGACTTTCAAAATTGGCTTAATGTGAAGACCACGGCAGTTTTTTAGCGCAGAGACACATGAACGATGACGCAAGTCAGACGTGGGATTCAAATTCCAGCTCTGTTTTCGTTCCACAGAGTGGCGCTTTATGTTTCGAGCTCAACAAGTTTGAATGTTAGAGGTGGAGTGTCTGTAAGACAGCACTCGTACCCAGTTGACAGACCTGATCCTGTGATGTCGTATGCAGATAGACGGCGTTAGGCTGCGAGGGAAGGAATGGCAAAGCTCCGTGAGGTGAGAAAAAAAGGAAATCGATGTTTTGAGGGCACAAATCGATAACCTCCAGCGCATCCTGTAGAGCAACACTAACCACTCATGCTGTTTGTCTACGCTTGCCAAGTTCTCGATAGACACACGTGACTTAGCGAGATGAACTAGCGTAGCCGTGTTGGGCTCTTCGCATTCAAATTATACTGTGACTGGATCAACTCAATGTTTAAGTGAATCTTGCGCCTAGATGGAATAATTTGTGGTTTCCAACACTGACGCAGGATTGAAAACACCAAAGTTGTCATGAACCTGCACCTTGCTTTGATTGCTGAAACACTGTTGGAATGCCCAAAGTTGTCGAAGTTGTGTCGACTCAATTTTTCTCCAGAGAGTGCCGATCAACGTGAAACTCGAAGGATTATTCACAAAGCAAGTCGGCAAATCCCGTGATGAAATTGGGCAGAGGAATATTGAGAACCTTTGCAGTGATGATTGAAAGTGATCAACCTCGCAAGAGAGATCAACTTTTCTCCAAAGAGACGTGAAGCTGAGAGCTGACCCTGGTCCGGAGTCTCAATTGCGTACTTTCGACAAGAGATGACAGCTCATACTGTACAATTCATTTCAAATTTGACGCAGTGCCAGACTCATGTCATGGTGTCGTATGCGGACAGACGCCGTGATTCTGCGCGAAAAGGCATGGCCAAGCTCCGCGCTGCAAGAAAGAGAGAAATGGAGATTTTGATGGCACAGGAGCAAAGTCTCCAAAGAAGAGAATTGACGATTATAAAGCGGTTGTACTCGCTGCCCAAGCGCATATCTTGAATACCGAATGCATCAACTTGGAGCTCCTGACGCGACAGACGGGTCGACTACAATTGAGAGACTTTCTCCAACATTGGCTAGCGTCTCAGTCCCCGCAAAAGGTACATCCGTCAGTCCATATCATCACGTTCAACAGAGTTTAAAGGGACGACCTTTGCTGATGGAGACAATTCTATTGCCTGATGACAATGGCAGACGAAGTGGATGCTATTTCATGACGAATCGCGCCTACAACTTGTCCAAGCAGAAATATCCTCCCAGGAAGACGTATGAAGAAGAAGTAGAAGACTTTCTTGAAGTGAAAATCCACTTGGATGAAGATGATCGCGGACCTTGTACCTATGCAATTGAGTCTCACGTCCCGTTCACAGTCGATGCCAACTTTGAAAACGTGGCCAAGACGTGGTGGTTTGACTTGGTTGAATCCAATCCCTTGGTCGAGGCGTCGGTATGCGATCCTGTGAAGCTGAGGAGACAACTCAACTGCCTTGTTAGGTTCTGGAAAGATTCGAGGATCACATCATGTACCTCAAGCATGAGTATTCCAGTTATAAGTACAGACGGCTGTGTGTTGCTGGTGTCTTTTTGGATCGAGACCAAGACCGCATTACAATTACACAAACAGCAATTGCACTCGATGATCGTTTTCCCCTCGTGGAAGTCGAGAGTCGCTCGAATGGATTTCAATGGTCGGTTTGCTCTCCATCTTTCAACACTTGACCATTTTCCAGGATTGTCTTCCAGCGCATAACGGATCGGTTGACGGTTGTGCGCTGGTCGATTTCGAATTTCTGCCCTGTGAACGCCGATGGTCCAATATCCTTGCGCGAATATGCTGAGAAGCTCCGATGCAATGTGAATCCCAAGGATTCGGAAGAAGCACTTTGTGCGAAAATTCAGTCTGGCCTTGAACAAGCGCTGGGCAACCTCCGCGATCAATTTCGCAGTCGATTCAAATTGGAACCTACCACGATGGGCTCTCGAGACTTTGCCATGGAATCTCGAGCTCATGGCAATGATGATCAAGACGCCTAATCTGCATGCAGACGTCGTTGATTTGTGTTTCCTTGCTCTTGAATATACTCGATGTCTATCAATCGAATGGACAACCTCGTAGTGCTTCGGCAGTCTTGGCTCCCTATCTGCCGCCGTGGATGGCTGCTTCATGCCATATTCGTGGCACTGACTTGTCGCTTGAAAGATGTCGCTTGCCAGAGACGGCAAATGGAAAGCTGATCCTCCTCGGGAAACTCTGTTTACTCTGGAGATGACAACCATAAACAATTTGGGTGCAGCCTGTCGAATAGAAGGACTGCACGTAACATGTCATAGGCAGACAGACGACGTGAGGATGCAAGGAGAGCCATGGCCAAGCTACGAGAAGCGAGAAGACGGGAGATCCAGGCTTTGACGACACAGATTCAAAACCTTGAGTCGGTTCTCCAGCACCTCCAAGCGCATCCTGACCAACAACAGCAACGAGTCAATCCATTCGAGTATGCGAGGCGAGTCCAAAGACGACGGAAAGATTACTTGACGTCAAAGCTTTTAACCCGCGCGAGGTTGATCCAATCTCTCACTGGCTGGACCATTCCACAACAGGTATTGCTCCTTGCTGATGACGAGCTTTCATTTAGAGTCCTAGCTTTCCCAAGGCTACATTGAAATCCGCTTGGCGAACGCGCAAGGCAGTCGACAGAGTGGAGTCGACTGGCTCACCAAGAAGCCATATCACATGTCCCTCCAAGCGGAACCATTCGACTCCGAGCAGAGGCCCGTCGAAGACGACATCAAGGTCAAAGTCCACGTCGGCGACGACGACAATGGCACTTTTATCCACGCGATTGAATACCGCCTCCAGTTTACAATCTTTGCGAATTTTGAAAACGTCGCCAAGACGTGGTGGTTTCCACGCCGCTACTGCGCTCAAGGGTAAGTGCACCGCCACGACGACAAGCACCGACAAGTCAGTCGCTGTCTTGCCATAGATTGTCAGGAATTTCGAGAGCACATTGTGTACGTCGTGCAAGAAAACAGTCATTACAAGTACCGACGGTTGAGTGTCGTGGGTGTGTTTCTCGACGACGAGAAAGATCGCATTACAATTACTCAAACGGGAATTGCGCTGGACGATCGCTTTCCATTCACGGAGGGCGAAAGCCGCAAGAATGGATTCCAATGGTTCGATGTTTACCGCCATGACAATGGTGTCACGAGTCTCGTAGGGTCGTCTTCCAGCACGTGACGTACCATGTGACGATCGTGCGTTGGTCCAACTCGAATTTGTGTCCTGTGAATGCAAATGGCCGGCTGGCTCTGCGTCAAGTGGCGGAAGGCATGCGATGTGATTTGAACCCAAGCGATTCCGATGAACTGATTGTTGCAAAAATTGAAAGCAGCATGGAGCGTGCCCTCTTGAACATTCGAGATCTCTTTCGACACCGCTGTGGCAGGTTTAAATTGGAGCCCCCGCCATGGGCTCCCGCGATTTCCCCCTCGACTCACAAGCGTAGAGCGTGTGAAGTATGGCTTTGTGCGTGTCTGGTCATAGTTGATGGCATTTCTTGGACTTCTTCAGGGTGCCGCCGATAGCTCCGTGTGAATGAATCACCCAGAGATCTCTTCATTTGAATATTCTTGGCTAGGGAACGATCATCCTTCGTCATGGAAGTCTGGAATCCTTCACCGACAAAGAGATACATTAAACACAACTAAGGCTAACATCAAGCTAAGTGTCTTCATGGGCTACGAGGCTCGGTTGAGATGAATATCTCGAAGGGATTCAATGGCAAAATCCCGGGAGCCTAACGTGATTGCTTCCAGTTTGAATCTGCTGCACCGCTGTCGAAATTGACTGCCCATGCTCTCAAACAAGCGCTCGGTTTCGCTATGGATTTTTGCAAGAATCGCTTCGTCAGAGTCATTCGGATGCAGTGAACATCTCGCATGTACTGCGCGACTTCACGGAGAGGAAGCGCGCCTTTGGCATTTACAGGACAAAAGTTCAAAACGGACCAACGCACAAGCGTCAGCCTGTCCGTCACGTGCTGGAAACAATCCAGCTGATGCCATTCGTGCGGTTCTCGCCATCTTGAAAGGGAAAGCGTTTGTCGAGAGCGATGCCCGTCTGAGTGATCGTAATGCGATCGTTCTCGTGATCCAGAAAGACTCTCATGGAGAACGGTTCGATCGTCGGCGACGGCAAGTTTGACCAGCTCAAGGTGGATTTCCCTCATCTGTTGAGCTTTGTCGAGAAGGAGGGCCAACATGACGAACACAACGACGCAGTGCCTGAAAAGAACGACAAGAAGAAGGATGGGAAAGATTCACCTAAGAGCAATGGTGGCGGCAATGGTGCTCTCATGGACAAGGAAGATCGTGGATTGGGTATGGTCAACTTTGGCACGTACAAGATGTACTTTAGCTCGAGTGGCTACAACGGACTCATTGTGATTGCACTCATCATTACAATCTTTACCGTCGCTCAAGTCGCGTCGGCCATGACCGACTGGTACATGAGCTACTGGTCCAAGAACGTTGCTCTGGCCGATTCCATCACGACTGGCTGGTACTATTTGCTCATTGCCATTTCGTCCCTTGTGCTTTTCTACATCCGTTCGATCTATGTCCTCTTTGTCGCGATCGCCTGCTCTCGAAATCTCCATTTCAAGATTTTCAATTCAGTTGTCCATGCGCCCGTGCCAACTTTCTTTGACGTGACTCCGATGGGTCGTATCTTGAACCGATTCTCGTCCGACTTGGACCAAGTTGACTCGATGTTGCCGTACTTTGGCTTGATGGTGCTTCAGTTCCTCTTCCTCATCCTTGGGATTCTTGTGGTACGATATACATTGCTTCCAGTCACTTTCACAATCTGAAATGTCATGCTAGGTCTGTGCCATCTCGACGCCGTACGTTTTGATTGCTTATGTTCCAACTGCCTTCCTCTTCAAGTGGCTCCAAGGGTACTATAAAATCTCGTCGGCAGAACTCAAGCGTATGGATGGCATTGCCCGCTCGCCAGTCGTCACCCTCGTGGGTGAAGCTATCAGCGGGTTGTCCACGATCCGAGCATTTAAAGTGACCAAGCAAATCTCCACCAAGCAACGCATTGCCCTCGACAACTACATTAGCTTCACCTTTGCCTACAATTGCAGTGGGCCATGGTTTCAAATGCGATCGGACTGGGCTGCTACGTTTGTCATCACAGGTTTACCTCCTTTGAATCGAATTGAAGGTCTGACATGGTGTTGTAGCTGTGGCGTTTATTGCAGTCTTCACAAAGAACTCGATCGGGTTGACGGCTGCGGGCTTGGCTTTGACATACTCGACGCAACTTTCCAACACACTCTCTCGTCTTGCTGTCTTCATGACCTACGTGGAAAACACCATGACATCCGTGGAGCGTTTGGGTCACTACAATACTCTTTGATAGCGAAGATTCGGGTAACGAAACGATGGCGGAAGTCCCAGTGAGCTGGCCTGAAAAGGGTTTGATCGAGTTCCAAAACTTCTCGATGCGCTACCGCCCTCATCTCGGCTTGGTCCTGAACGACGTCACGTTTACTGTCAATGATGGCGAGAAGATTGGTGTTTGCGGTCGAACGGGTTCCGGCAAGAGCTCGCTTATGTCGGCGCTCTTCCGCATGGTGCCATCAGCGTCGGGCTGCATCAAACTTGATGGGGTACGACAAGTCCTCGTGAAAAACTGTATTGACACGATGATTACTTAGGTGGACATCTCGACCATCTCTGTGAGCACTCTGCGCTCTCGATTGACGATTATCCCCCAAGACCCAGTTCTCTTCAGTGGTTCGCTCCGTTTCAACTTGGATCCTTCCAATACTTGCACGGACGATGAGCTCAGGACGGCACTCAAGCAAGTTCAATTGGCAGACTTTGTCGGTTCACTCGAATTTGAAGTCTCTGAAGCAGGAGGCAACGTCTCGGTCGGCCAACGCCAGTTGCTCTGCATTGCCCGTGCGTTGTTGCGTAAATCCAAGGTGGTCGTCTTGGACGAAGCGACGGCCAACATTGACTTGGAGACGGATCGTTTGATCCAGCAGATGATCAAAGAAGGTTTCCACGGCGTGACGCGGTTGATCATCACGCATCGTTTGGAAACTATTTTGGACTCGGATCGCATTTTGGTGCTGGATGCTGGTCAAGTGAAGGAATTTGATGCACCATCGACTTTGTTGGCGAACAAGGAAAGTGCCTTTGCCCAGCTAGCTCACCAGGCCAATATCCAAGCTTAATGCATGTTGATAGATTTGTTTGTCGTAAAATATTTGTATCATTGTCCGTCCACGAGACGTCAACATTGCAAAATTCTTCATCGAGGCAACTTCCCTCCACGCAAACCACAGCGTGGAGTGCATCTCGCTGATACGAGTTTGACAAACAGCGACGGAATGCCGTGGTTCACGTGGGTCTAGTTCTTGCCTAACGTTGAATCGGACATTTGAATTCTCTCGAAAGTAAGGTTCTCTCAGCGTGATTCATTGGAAGAGAGAGGCACGAGGGGTAAGTCTCCTTGACGTTTCTTCTCGTATTCGACGACAGACCACGCGTGAGTCGCAAGATGATTTATTGTCCGAGCCTCGATTACACAAGACCTCAAGACAGAATGCAAGTTGAGCTTGAAATCCCAAGTCTGAATTGGATCTATCGTAAGAGGTCAGAGGCTGAGATTGTCTGACAAATGCCGGCGACTGCACCAATTCGTCAATTATACCAAGGGAAGACTCATTCAGGTGGGGGGACGAAGATAATGGAAATGTCTCGACCAAACCATCGCAATATCTGCAAGCTCAGACTACGTGGAAATTGTACACAAATTCAATTGAATGGTATTTTAGATTGTTCACGTTCCAAAATACTTGAAACAATCTTGTGTAGTAATCGTCATAAAATTGACCAAGGGAGATCATGCCCCAGTATAGCAGGTTGATTTTCAAAGGCGATCTCAACGACATGTGATGGCATTGTTCAGCAAGTCAGTTTATCCATATCACTTTTCAAATCAACCAACATAAAGATCAAAGGGTGCGTGACCAAGGTCGGAAGATCTCCTCTGATGTCGGACACTGACACACATCAAACTTCAATTTGGCCATTCTCGCGAATTCCATTTCAAAAAGTCAGTACTTTCAAAATACATGCACATTACCTAGGCGACTTAATACACAATATATTTCTCTCTATCGTCACTGGGAACAATTCTTTCAAAGTGCAATGCCTTGCCCACTTGGTTTGACTTCCCCTCGGACAGTCAAATCACTGCATGGTCCAAGCTGCCTCTTAACGCCCTGTCCATGCACAGAATCGCGACGTCTCCATGCCAACACCATGACCAGTGAAGCCGCTTAAATAAAAACCAGTCTTATTGCGTGTAAAGGGTGCGGTTTGACAATGTGAGTTTGCTACATGTTGAAAATCTCCAGGATTTAAGCTTTCGTTTGCCTCTTGAATCACCCGAAGAAGTGCCTTCATCGCCGAGATATTGGGCCGTCAAAGTCAGCGGTCCAATATTTCCGGCAAAAACTGAGTTTTGAGTTTTTGCTATTGCTCGATTCGTTTGATAAACGGCGTCTTTCTCGCACAACGTCACAATCACTGATCCAAGCCATGCGACTGATGGAAGCTGACTCCAACGTTCGATTGAGAGAAGCCCGCGTGGACTGGGGGCTCATGTGATAACGTTGGATTGGAAGCAGCAATTTCAATTTGCAATCCAGGTGCATGCGACAAGGTTGGATTGCAAGCAGCGACAATCCAATCCTTTCCTTCTGCTCCAATCTCAAATTGGAATTCACGTCCACAATGGCAACCAATTTCGTCGCGCTCAAGTCGCAGTAATGTCACGTTTGCGACGTACAATATGTACTTTAGCTCCAGTGGTCTCAATGGGTAAGCTCTACTTGTCCGAATTCAGCTAACCCCTCGGGCGATAGACTCGTCGTTGCTTCGCTCATTGTGCTCTTCTACTCGGTGTCACAGGCTCTCATGTCGGTCGTGGACTACTTTATGAGCTACTGGTCCAGCCATGAGTCCCTCAATCGCTCGATTCACACGGGCTGGTGGTATTTGTTGCTCGCTGTCCTGTCCGTCTTGACAGTCTACGGCCGATCACTTCATGTACTTCTCGTCGCGATTGCATCATCGAAAGCGCTGCACACCAAAACCTTCAACGCTGTGATTCACGCTCCCGTCACAACTTTCTTTGACGTGACGCCCGTCGGTCGCATTCTCAATCGTTTTTCCTCCGACTTGGATCAAGTGGATGCCATTTTGCCCTACTTTGGTATGATGGTGCTGCAATTCCTCTTTCAATTCTTCTCCGTCATCATCGTAAGCTCTGCCAACTTGGATGCAATTTATTCCTGTGATCTCTGTAGGTGTGCATGATATCGACGCCGTGGATTCTCGTGGTCTACTTGCCGCTCGTATATTTGTTTTACAAACTCCAGCGCTACTTCAATCTTTCATCTTCGGAGCTCAAGTGTATGGAAGGCATTTCTCGCTCGCCAGTCGTGACCAAAGTCTGCGAGGCCATCAATGGTCTCTCGACCATTCGAGCCTTCAACATGGGCGACAAATTCCTAGAGAGCCGACGACGAGTGCTAGACCACCATATTAGCTTTACCCACACGCTCAGTGTGGCCAACCAGTGGTTCCAACTTCGTCGTGACTGGATTGCTTCCATCTTGATCGTCGGTACGTTTTCTCTGTCATGTCGACTTTGGCAATTAACTTTATCCTCCAGGCGTTGCTTTTATTGCTGTCTTGACAAAATCGTCCATCGGTCTCACTGCTGCTGGGCTGTCGCTGACGTACGCATCACAGCTTTCATTCTACCTCTCCAAGGTGGCTGTCTTTTCCAACATGGTGGAAAACACCCTGACAGTGTGGAACGCCTGGGCCATTTCAACTCGCTTGACAATGAAGACGACACTCCAGGCACGGTTGAACCACCGTCCGAGTGGCCACAAAAGGGCACAATTGAATTCAAGAATTATTCCATGCGCTACCGCGAACATTTGGATTTGGTGCTGAAAAATGTCAGTTCTCTTCAGTGGCTCGCTCCGTTTCAACTTGGATCCTTCAAACACTTGCACGGACGATGAGCTCTGGACGGCACTCAAGCAAGTCCACTTGGCAGACTTTGTCGGCTCGCTTGAATTTGAAGTGTCTGAAAAGGGAGGCAACGTCTCGGTCGGCCAACGTCAGTTGCTCTGCATTGCCCGAGCATTGTTGCGCAAGTCCAAGGTGGTCGTCTTGGATGAAGCGACGGCCAACATTGACTTGGAGACGGATCGTTTGATCCAGCAGATGATCAAGGAAGGTTTCCACGGCGTGACGCGGCTAATTATCGCGCATCGTTTGGAAAAAATTTTGGACTCGGATCGTATTTTGGTACTAGATGCTGGTCAAGTGAAGGAATTTGATGCCCCCGCAACTTTGCTGGCAAACAGCGAAAGTGCCTTTGCCCAGCTAGCTCGACGGGCCAATGTGCAAGTTTAATTCGTAACCAATTTGTTGTTGGGTTCCATATTTCCATCCATGTCACTTCGACATTGTAGGCAAGTGTCCTCCACTGGAGATCGTCTTACTAACGCGCACATGACAAGCGAGGAAACTTGAGCTCTTGAGGTGTCAATAACTCCAAGGAAAGTCTCGACACTGCCATTGAACTTACCCCAACAATATTGACTACATTCGAGCCAACTCGTCCACAAATCTACCAAACTGGTAATTGTCCGACTCGAGTGCAGTTTTGCACGACTTGCGCATTCGCTTCACATCTGGCGGAGGTGCATTCAAGGGAAGGCACCCAATTTGACTCTTCTATCACCGAGGAGGACAAATACGTTGGCCGCCCGAACATCACAATGAGCCACTCCAATGCTGTGTAGTTCCACTGGAGCTTTCTTCGTCAATCGAATCGCACTATCGCATCGAATCTCGCTATTTGATGGACATGGCGGTTCGAGTTCCAAGTTTGGAAAAGAATCGATCAATAGACCCGAAAGAATAATTCAATCATTTCCCTCGTGTCATTTTTGCCATAAGAGAGTATAATGTATTTGATGGCCAGTCAGTCGTCAAAATGTACTTGAAGATGCTTGCTTGGAAGTTCTTCACGTACGTCCAAGTCATAATGTGCAATTGGGAGACGTTTGCGGTTTGAGTTTGATTCCCCTTCATCCGAGTTTGTTCTAACGAGTGAAGGGGGTTGTCATGCTCCAACACAACCAAGACACTTGCCAGATTGCCCTTAGATTTGCGGTCACGGCTTGTATTCAACTTAATGTCAATCGGCTTGCGGCTCCAGCGACATTATGAGCAATATAGACTTCATTGCCCAACGAAATTATGAGCAATATCGAATTCATTATGTTGGCAAAGTGCAAAGTAGAATCCCCCTGCTTGTAGTAAACACAACAAGCAACGCTTGAACTGGAGCAATGTTGACAACAAGTCCAGTTGGGAAATGAAAATCCAATGCCATGTTCCTCGCTTGAGATTAAAATTGACAGTAAATATGCATGTCTTTTGGGAAAGCAAATGCCGACTTTGTGTCACAGTCAGATGGATTTTCCGACCTTTTTTCCTTCGCTCAACTTCGAATGGAGGTGGAAATGTTCTCCTCGACGACTATTTCCATTGTGATGGACAAGCTACAGCAGCAATATCGGAGCTTTATCGTTTAGATTTCAAGCCCTCGTGCTCTTCAATATTCAACAGAGGAGACAACTTGTCTTTGCATTACCTTCTCATCTGTCATAAGTATTATGGAACAGCAATCGGTATCATGTAGATTTCATCCGTAATTTAGTGTTTGGATGAACTTCCGCCATCAATTCCAAAGACTGCGAAGGCCCAAAGGCCCTCCGTGAGCGGCAGAAACATCAAATCTAGTCTATAACATTGTAGGGATGCAGAAACATCCGACTGTCTATATCTTGCTTCGCCCCGCAAGTCTTCTTGAAATACTGTTACTTTGAAGTATGGAAAGGTGCAAGTAATTTGACAATTGCTTTTTTTTCTACTGGGTTGGATGTTCCATGCGTTGCTTCAGTAATCAAAGCTGGTTCATAATCATCCAAATTCGTGGAGGAAACATGGCGCACTGAGTGAGACAAGCGTCTAATGCAAGCAGAAGCGTCACGAAGCCTTGTATTTGTTGTCTCTCTTCCAATCAAATCAAATGGATCTCGAGAAAACCAACGCTGCGTTTCCGAGCTTCTGCTATGGGCTGCGGAGTACTACTTGGTATTCGATAAAATTGAAAAGCTTTTGTCCCGTCAACACAAGATTGATCTCGAAGACTTGTCAGGCAGGACAAGTTCGGTGTTCATTTGCATAGGAGTTGGCAAGGTGAAAGAAACTCTCAGCCATGCATTTTCAATAGACAGCGTGAGTTGACAGCTGGGGAACATTCACAACCTATTACGACAGCACCTGGGAGCTCGTCAACTTCTGGAAAAAACTTTTTTTCTCTACTTGTTGATGGTGTCACTATCGACATCGGAATTGGATAATGCTTAGTAGAGTCGAAGTTCGAACTGCGAGCTTTCCCTTTATACTCACATACTCTCCTCCTTCTGATAAGTTTTTATATAATGAAATTGCACTTTGTACTCACTTTATAATCTCAATGTTCGATTGATTACCATGCATAACATTAACCAGGTGGCCAAGGGACACACCAGTCGTTCGTCGGGAACATGGTGTGTCCAGCTCTGCATTGTCAAATAGGTGGCGCCGATGGCAGACAAGACAGACTACATCGCGCTCAAGTCGCCGCGACAGATCGAAGAAGGTCTCGTGGAAGCCAAGGAGGCGTGGAATGTCCAGCCAAGTCCATTGGAGAGACCAGGATTGTTTTCCTTCTTCACGATCGGATGGATGGGCAAATTGATGGCCCGAGGTGCCAAAGCGCCTTTGACTGAAGAGGATATTTGGCCTCTCGCTGAATCCGACAAGTCGGAAAAGCAGTCCAAGGCTTTTGAACAACATTGGGCCGATCAAATGAAGAAACCCAATCCAAACCTCGCCATGGCGCTCGTCAACACATTTCGTCCGCGAATTATTAGCTCGTTCTTCGTCTACATTTTGTCGGGTGCTCTCATCATGGTCCAGCCGATCATGATCAAGTCAATGCTTGAATTCTTGCAGCAACGTGACTCGCCCCAACTTCACACATCGCTTGGCGTGAACAACGGCTACGCTCTTGCAGCGCTCTTGACGGTCATCACGTTTCTCTCTGTCACAGTCGGCGACTTTGGTCAATTCCTGACGAACCGCCTCGGTTGCAATGCCAAGATTATCTTGATTGACAACGTCTTTCGCAAGATTTTGCGCATGTCTGGCCAAGCCAAGAAGACCATGACGACGGGTGAAATCGTGACCATGGCGTCGGTCGACTCGGATCGTCTCTTCTATGGCTTTATGTTAGGCTACTGGACATTCATCAGGTATGCTACACACCACCCAAATTGGATCTAATCCCCACTCTCTAGTCCTATCATGCTTCTCGCTGTGTTCATTTTAATGGGAACAGAACTCGACTGGGTCTCTGGACTTGTCGGTGGCGTGATCATGGCCCTCTTCTTGTACATTGGCTTTGTGTCAGGTAAACATGTCGGTGAAATTCGTCGCAAGGCGCTTGGCGTCCAATCTGAACGTGTCAAGCTCACCAACGAAGTGCTCCAAGGCATCCGTGTCGTAAAATTGTACGCTTGGGAGACGTCGTTGGCCGATCAACTGGCTGAAATTCGCTCGCGTGAACTATCGTTCTTGAAGCACTATCAGACAGTTCGTATCCTCAACAGTGTTGCCATGTCGATGGCTCCAGTCATTTCCCTGGCAGCCTGTTTGATGATCCATGTTGCTCGTGGCTACGCATTGACGTCGCCAGTGGCTTTCACCGCTTTGGCTTACATGAACATTGCTCGACAACCATGCTCGGTGTTTAGCTCAGCTGTCATGGGTTTGACTGAAGCCTGGGCTTCTTGCCAGCGCATTACCAAGTTTTTGACTGCCGACGAAGTTCTCCAAATCGAATCCAGCTATGAAGGTAGAAGTCTCGTTCGAACGCCTTATCTTGACTATGAGTTAGACACGCCTGCTTACGACCAGCCTGTGATTAATATCTCGAATGGTGACTTCAGCTGGGACTCAACCAACACCACGAACCAAACTGAAGTTGCTGCTGATGAACTACCTCCAGCGCTCACCTTGTCCAATATCAACTTGAACATCGAGCCTGGCTCTCTTACGATCGTTGTCGGTGCTGTCGGCAGTGGCAAGTCTAGTTTGGTCAGTGCCATTCTCGGAGAAATCCACCAAGTTCGAGGCACTCATGACGTCCGAGCTCATTTCTCGTACGTCTGTCAAGAAGCGTGGATCCAACACTCCACGCTCAAGAATAACATTTTGTTTGACTCGCCCTACGATGAAGAAGCCTACCACCAAGTGCTTGCTGCCTGCCAGCTGGAAGACGACTTGTCAATGCTTCCTCTTGGCGATGAGACTGAAATTGGTGAACGCGGTATCAACTTGAGTGGCGGTCAGAAGGCCCGTGTGAGTTTGGCTCGTGCCATGTACCATCGCCGGGCGGATGTGTACTTGTTGGACGATCCATTGAGTGCTTTGGATGTGCATGTGGCGAATGCCGTGTTTGAACAGTGTATCAAGGGTCTCCTGAGGGGAAAGACGACGATCTTGGTGTTGAACAGTCACTACCATTTCTTGCCCAACGCGGACCGCGTGCTTGTGATGGAGAACGGTTCGATCGTGGGCGACGGCAAGTTTGACCAACTCAAGGTGGATTTCCCTTATCTGTTGAGCTTTGTCGAGAAGGAAAATCAACAGCGTGGCCATGAAATCATTGATGAAGAGGGGCCTGAAAAGGAAGAAAAGAAAAAGGATGGAAAAGATTCACCCAAGAGCAAAGGCAGTGGCAACGGAACTCTAATGGACAAGGAAGATCGTGCCTTGGGTATGGTCACGTTCAACACGTACAAAATGTACTTCAGCTCAAGTGGCTACAACGGACTTATCGTCATTGCTACGATCGTTTCTATCTTTACCGTCGCTCAAGTCGCGTCGGCCATGACCGACTGGTACATGAGCTACTGGTCCAAGAACGTTGCTCTGGCCGATTCCATCACGACTGGCTGGTACTATTTGCTCATTGCCATTTCGTCCCTTGTGCTTTTCTACATCCGTTCGATCTATGTCCTCTTTGTCGCGATCGCCTGCTCTCGAAATCTCCATTTCAAGATTTTCAATTCAGTTGTCCATGCGCCCGTGCCAACTTTCTTTGACGTGACTCCGATGGGTCGTATCTTGAACCGATTCTCGTCCGACTTGGACCAAGTTGACTCGATGTTGCCGTACTTTGGCTTGATGGTGCTTCAGTTCCTCTTCCTCATCCTTGGGATTCTTGTGGTACGTCTAAACACCCCTCGCAGATTGGAGTTCACGATTGATTCGTAGGTTTGTGCTATTTCGACTCCTTACATTTTGATTGCCTACGTCCCGATTGCCTTTCTATTCAAGTGGCTCCAAGGGTACTACAAAATCTCGTCGGCTGAACTCAAGCGCATGGATGGCATTGCTCGCTCACCCGTGGTTACGCTTGTTGGTGAAGCAATCAACGGTTTGTCCACGATCCGTGCGTTCAAAATGACCAAGCAGATCTCAACCAAACAACGAGTTGCTCTGGACAACTATATCAGCTTCTCGTTTGCCTATACGTGCAGTGGTCCATGGTTCCAAATGCGATCGGACTGGGCTGCTTCGTTTGTCATCACAGGTTTGTCTCCTTGTTTTCCAAGCAGAATGACTCATATATCCATGTAGCTGTGGCGTTTATTGCCGTCTTCACAAAGAACTCGATCGGATTGACGGCTGCCGGCTTGGCTTTGACATATTCGTCACAACTCTCCAACACTTTGTCCCGTCTTGCTGTCTTCTTGACCTTCGTGGAAAACACCATGACGTCGGTTGAACGTTTGGGTCACTACAACTCACTGGATGGAGAAGACACTGGCTACGACATATCAACAGAAGTCCCAGCGAGCTGGCCTGAAAAGGGTTTGATCGAATTCCAAAATTACTCGATGCGCTACCGCGAACACCTCGACTTGGTCTTGAACAATGTCACGTTCACAGTGAATGGTGGCGAGAAGATTGGTATTTGCGGCCGCACTGGTTCTGGCAAGAGTTCGCTCATGTCGGCACTCTTCCGCATGGTGCCATCGGCCACTGGTAGCATCAAACTCGATGGGGTAAGATTTTCCGACTTCATTGGGCTATTTGGCTTATTTTATCATTGCTTAGGTGGACATCTCGAGCATCTCCGTGAGCACTTTGCGTTCTCGATTAACGATTATTCCCCAAGACCCAGTTCTCTTCAGTGGCTCGCTACGATTTAATTTGGATCCTTCCAACGTTTGCTCGGACGATGAGCTCTGGACGGCACTGAAGCAAGTCCACTTGGCTGACTTTGTCGGTTCTCTTGAGTTTGAAGTGTCTGAAAAGGGAGGCAACGTCTCGGTCGGCCAACGTCAATTATTGTGCATTGCCCGTGCGTTGTTGCGTAAATCCAAGGTGGTCGTGTTGGACGAAGCGACGGCAAACATTGATTTGGAGACAGATCGTTTGATCCAGCAGATGATCAAGGAAGGTTTCCACGGCGTGACTCGTTTAATTATCGCGCATCGATTGGAAACAATTTTGGACTCGGATCGCATTTTGGTGCTGGATGCAGGTCAAGTGAAGGAATTCGATGCGCCAGCGACTTTGCTGGCGAACAGAGAAAGTGCATTTGCTCAGCTCGCTGAGCGTGCCCACGTCCAATTCTAAATGGCTTGAATGAATTAATTTGATGTTATTTCTACTCTTGGAAAAGAAGGGATACATCGGAGTCAGCCGACATTAGTAAATTCTTGCCAGAACCCGTTTGGCCGCATTGGCACAACCCTTAGCTCCATTTTTGCCACATCAGTGGTGATGTCTCAACAACTTATTAATGTCTTCAATCGACATATTTTAACGTGAAACATATGAGTGAAATATCGTTGTCAGCTTTGCGTCTACCGTTCATCGAATGGAAACTATAACGGATGGAACCGCAACGAATGAAATCGTCGTTTATTCAGTCAATGTTAGTTGGGAAGCCATTTCATAGCATTGAGAAAGGAAACTAAGCTTAGATCTCCAACCAAGCAAAACAAAATCGTCCAGCAAAACCTCAAGCGAGGATTCTATTTAACTGAGCCTATGAGGTGTACATCGGCGTTGCTCAATGAATTATGCATCGATCAACCCTGACGATGAGACCAAGAAACAGTTCGGAATAACCAAGCATCCTGCCATGGTTGGCCTCATGTTGACACGGGATCCCAACGTTCCCCGAGAGCAATTTTCCATGACAAACAAGTGCTTGGAACTCCCAACTTTGAAATCCTCCATCGTTTTGTGATTCTGAATGTGTACTGTTACTCAAAGATAGATGAATCGAATAATTGTCGAATACATGGTGGAAAATCAAGTATGAACTCCCACTAGCTGCACAAGTTTACTACATCATGCGGAGATTCCAGACGCGTCGCACTCCATGCAGCTATTTGATTTATTGACGATAGCTACGCTGAAGGCGATTGAGGGATGCAAAACCATGATAAATATTCGCTATTTGTCGTTTATCCAACTTGATTGTCCTACGATTCATTTGTGACTCGCATCGACTTTCATAACTTGAAAAGTAATTGATCAAGACTTATTATTTACTGCACCCTTTACACTGCGAATGTTATCACACAATTCTTGATTCCTCTCGTTACATTGCGAATAGTTATTAATACACAGCCACGATTTATAGGAAATTGCAGTTTGGACAAGCCAAGTAGAGAAAGGATCTGTATTGTTCAAACAAAAAAAAACTTATGGTTCAACAAGAGCATACAATGACGTCCATTTAGAAAAGGGAGTGATTATCCGGACCAGTATCCGTACACGGTGAGATCTAGGTGAATTACAAAACACAGAACGTCCTCCATTGACACCGCCGCTGACAAACTCCCGTGAAAGAAAGGTGCGTTCTCCTCCTGCTGCGCACGACTGTGATCTTTCATCTAGACTTATGAACAACCAAACTGCTCAATTCCAACAAGATATCCTCTCCCATGTACGTTCACTCGCCAAATTCTGTGTCTCATTTGGACAACTAGGTCATGTCAATGACAAGGGCCTTTGTGCTTCTTACAGCATGCACCGCGCTCTTATGTATTCAAATCGACGGATCGATCACGCGCAATTTCAAGTGGAATATTTTTGACAACCTGGTTCGTACACACTGCTCTCTTTGATTCTCTAACGAGTTCGATAGAAAACACGCCACAGCAACAGCGACAACACCCGAGTCCATCACATCGAACGTCCTATCTACAACGTTGAACGTCATATCAACAACGAGCAACGCCGTCCAAAAACAACATCAGATGAAAAAACACTCGAGGAAAATTTCGCCGTGAGCAATGCCCAACGAATGCGAGACGTGAAGCGTCAATTGCTTGAAGTGAACGAAGTCGAACGAAGCCTCCTAGGTCAATAGCAGTCACTTCAAGCAATTGACGCTTCACGTCTCGCATTCGTTGGGCATTGCTCACGGCGAAATTTTCCCCGAGTGTTTTTTCATTTGATGCTGTTTTTGGACGGCGTTGCTCGTTGTTGATATGACGTTCAACGTTGTAGATAGGACGTTCGATGTGATGGACTCGGGTGTTGTCGCTGTTGCTGTGGCGTGTTTTCTATCGAACTCGTTAGAGAATCAAAGAGAGCAGTGTGTACGAACCAGGTTGTCAAAAATATTCCACTTGAAATTGCGCGTGATCGATCCGTCGATTTGAATACATAAGAGCGCGGTGCATGCTGTAAGAAGCACAAAGGCCCTTGTCATTGACACGACCTACCGGTAGTCGTCCAAATGAGACACAGAAAATGTAAAGAGTGCAGTAATTAATACGTCTTGGTCAAATAGTTTTCTAGTTATGGAAGTCGATGCGAGTCACAAATGAATCGTACGACAATCAAGTTGGATACACGACAAAGAGCGAATATTTATCATGATTTTGCGTCCCTCGAGCACCTTCAGGGTAGCTATCGTGAATAAATCAAATAGCTGCATGGAGTGCGAGGCGGCTGAAATCTTCGCATGATGTAGTAAACTTGTGCAGCACGTATGCGTTCATACCTGGTATTCCAACATGAATCGAATCATTGCTCGTGGTAGTAAATGTTTTCGGCGCATTCAGAATAAATTGATCCATAATTCATTGAGCAACGCCGATATATCGGTTAAATATTCCATGTCCTTGAGGTTTTTCTGGACGAATATTTTTTTGCTTTGTTGGAGATCTAGCTGAGTTTCCTTTCTCAATGCTATGAAATGGCTTCCCAACTAACATTGACAAATGGTGACTGGTAGACGCAAAGCGAAAAACGATATTCCACTAATAAGTTTTACCTTAAAATATGTCGATGAAGGCATTATCAAGTTGTTGAGACATCACCACTGACGTGGCAAAACTAGAACTGCTGGTTGTGCCAATGCGGCCAAACGGGTTCTGGCAAGAATTTACTAATGTCGGCTGTCTCCGACGCTAGAAGGTCTTGACACTATCATTGCTTTTGCCACAATAATGACATGAGAGAGAAGATCGAGTTGTTATTAAGAGATCTGTCGCCCAATATGGATCATAACTTTTTACTATGTAGCACAAACTTTGACATTCACATTTGTGCCAACTCGTCCACAAACTTTCCAAACTGGTAATTGTCCAACTCGAGTACAGATTTGCAAGACTCATGCATTCTCTTGACATTTGGCGGTGGTGCATCCAACGGACGGCAGTACTCCACGTCGCCCAAAATGACTCTTCCACCGCTCGAATGGCGACCGCCCGAACATCACAATGAGCCACTCCAATATTGTGCAATTCCTCCAGCGCCTTCTTGACGCCATCAACAATCAACTGTCGTTAGCCTTCAAAGTCGATCAATGCATTTTGCATTAATTATCTATGCATAGGGCTCTTGAATCGAAATCACCCGCTTCAAAATCTTGAACAAATCCACCACAAAGTCTCGACGCTCGTTGGCATCTGTCACTTCGTACGTCTTCAATCTTCTCGCCTTGTAAGCCGCCCCGTAGGGCATGTACGACAATTGGTGCAACTCGATACGTGTCGAACAAGTCGTCCAGGCTGGAATACAGGTTCTTCCACAAGGAAATGTAAGATAGGCATCCTCTGCCATCTTGTCTGTCAATTCCTGTCTCGCTGTCATCATATCCTTTTCCGCAGCTTTTGCATTGTACATTCCCACCAAAACATTATCCTTGACAATACCTGCATGAGGTCGCATCCCTTTAGCTGACTGGTAAATTGTACAATTGCACAAACTCCAAAATAATGTGAGCCACGCATAATCCAAGGAGACGACGGCCATTTCGCTGCTGCTGATAATCCAATGTTGAAGAAAAAAGTCGATGGCAGCTCCATATTCTGCGTTTCCTCGGGTGAACGTGTCTGGCCACATGGATACGTATGTAGAGTTTAAGATTGGAATTTTGAACCCAATCGGTTGCTCCATGGCTTTCGTAAATTCCATGTCTCGAGGAAGGGCATTTTGCCGTAAGAGATCGGCAACAGGGATTTGTTGACAAGCACCAGGGACTGCGCCTTCTGGAACCGCCACGAAAACGTGAATTCTCCCGTCGATAGAGTCATTCAGTTGGGGGTACGAGGATAATGTACTTGCCGCAGCCATTTCAGTTGTCGATCCATTGAAATCTCTCAGCGTCTTCACCGACAGGTCATCGATCAAGGTTCCGTTTGCTTCAAATTGTGTTTTGGACTTCTGCACCAAACCATCCACGCAAAAAAGTTTGAGTTGATCCGCTTCGCAAGTGATTCTTTGTTTCTTCAGCTTAATCATCTTCTTGAGTCATGAGCTTCAATATCGACGGGGAAAGGACGTCCCTCGCCGACAACGACACACACCACACTGAGCATAATTCAGAAATGGCCGTTGGGACGATTTAGAAAATAGGAGGAAATCTCCTTATTTTAAGGAGATTTCATAACATCATCAAATTAATTCATTCAAGCCATTTAGAATTGGACGTGGGCACGCTCAGCGAGCTGAGCAAATGCACTTTCTCTGTTCGCCAGCAAAGTCGCTGGCGCATCGAATTCCTTCACTTGACCTGCATCCAGCACCAAAATGCGATCCGAGTCCAAAATTGTTTCCAATCGATGCGCGATAATTAAACGAGTCACGCCGTGGAAACCTTCCTTGATCATCTGCTGGATCAAACGATCTGTCTCCAAATCAATGTTTGCCGTCGCTTCGTCCAACACGACCACCTTGGATTTACGCAACAACGCACGGGCAATGCACAATAATTGACGTTGGCCGACCGAGACGTTGCCTCCCTTTTCAGACACTTCAAACTCAAGAGAACCGACAAAGTCAGCCAAGTGGACTTGCTTCAGTGCCGTCCAGAGCTCATCGTCCGTGCAAGTGTTGGAGGGATCTAAATTAAATCGTAGCGAGCCACTGAAAAGCACGGGGTCTTGGGGGATAATCGTCAAACGAGAGCGCAAAGTACTCACGGAGATTCTGGCGATATCGACCTAAGCAATGAAAAATAAGCCAAATAGCCCAATGAAGCCGGAAATTCTTACCCCATCGAGTTTGATGCTACCAGTGGCCGATGGCACCATGCGGAAGAGAGCCGACATGAGCGAACTCTTGCCAGAACCAGTGCGTCCGCAAATACCAATCTTCTCGCCACCGTTGACAGTGAAAGTAATGTCGTTCAAGACCAAGTCGAGGTGTTCACGGTAGCGCATCGAGTAATTTTGGAATTCGATCAAACCTTTTTCAGGCCAGCTCGCTGGGACTTCAGCCGAGGTGTCGTAACCAGTGTCTTCGCCATCAAGGGACGTGTAGTGAGCAAGACGTTCGACACAAGTCATCGTGTTCTCGACGAAGGTCAAGAAAACAGCGACACGAGACAACGACGTCGACAGTTGGGACGAATATGTCAAAGCCAAACCAGCAGCCGTCAAGCCGATCGAGTTCTTCGTCAAGACAGCAATGAAAGCCACGGCGATGACAACAAACGACGAAGCCCAGTCAAGGCGCAGTTGGAACCAACGACCACTGCACGTATAGGCAAACGTGAAGCTGATGTAGTTGTTGAGCGCCGAGCGTTGCTTGGTTGAGATTTGGTTGGTCATCTTGAAGGCGCGAATGGTCGACAAGCCGTTGATGGCTTCGCCCACGAGGGTGACAACTGGCGAGCGTGAAATACTTTCCATGCGCTTCAACTCAGCAGACGAGACGTTGTAGTAGTTTTGAAGCCACTTGAAGAGGAACGCAATCGGGACGTAGACAATCAAGATATAAGGAGTCGAGGCGGCACAGACCTAGGCGTTTCATGGTAAGCTTTGTCACGAAGCATGGTTTATGACGTACAATCAAAATACCAAAGATGGCGAAGAGCATTTGGAGCACCATCAAGCCAAAGAAGGGCAGCATCGAGTCGACTTGATCCAAGTCGGACGAAAAACGATTGAGGATACGACCCATGGGCGTCACATCGAAGAAAGTTGGCACGGGCGATCGAACCACAGCGTTAAAGATCTTGGCGTGGAGGTTACGAGAGCAGGCAATCGCGACAAAGAGGACATAGATCGAGCGGATGTAGTAGAGCACCAACGAAGAGATGGCAATGAGCAAATAGTACCAGCCAGTCGTGATGGAGTCGGCAAGCGCAGCATGGTTGGACCAGTAACTCATATACCAATCCGTCATGGCGGCGGCGACTTGAGCGACTGTGAATATTGTAATGATCGAGATGATCACGACAAGTCCATTGTAGCCGCTCGAGCCAAAGTACAACTTGTATGTGTTGAACGTAACGAGACCCTTGGTGCGATCTTCCTTGTCCATGAGACCACCATTGCCACCACCTTTGCCCTTGGGGGAATCACCACCTTCCTTCTTCTTCTTGTCGCCTTCAGCCTCTTCTTCTGCATCCTCAGCACCTTCATGTCGTTGTTCCTTCTCGACAAAGCTCAACAGATGAGGGAAATCTACCTTGAGTTGGTCAAACTTGCCGTCGCCCACGATCGAACCGTTCTCCATCACAAGCACGCGGTCCGCGTTGGGCAAGAAATGGTAGTGACTGTTCAACACCAAGATCGTCGTCTTTCCCCTCAGGAGACCCTTGATACACTGTTCAAACACGGCATTCGCCACATGCACATCCAAAGCACTCAATGGATCGTCCAACAAGTACACATCCGCCCGGCGATGGTACATGGCACGAGCCAAACTCACACGGGCCTTCTGACCGCCACTCAAGTTGATACCGCGTTCACCAATTTCAGTCTCATCGCCAAGAGGAAGCATTGACAAGTCGTCTTCCAGCTGGCAGGCAGCAAGCACTTGGTGGTAGGCTTCTTCATCGTAGGGCGAGTCAAACAAAATGTTATTCTTGAGCGTGGAGTGTTGGATCCAAGCTTCTTGGCTCACGTATGAGAAATGGGCTTGCACGTCGTGAGTGCCACGAACTTGGTGGATTTCTCCAAGGATGGCACTGACCAAACTAGACTTGCCACTGCCGACGGCACCGACAACGATCGTAAGAGAGCCAGGCTCGATGTTCAAGTTGATGTTGGACAAGGTGAGCGCTGGAGGAGGTTCATCAGCGTTTTCTTCAGAGACTGGGGTCGAGGTGTTGGCTGCACCCCAACTGAAGTCGCCATCAGTGATGCTGATCACCGGTTGGTCGTACGTTGGTTCATCTATGTCCAAAGCAGTCAGACCTGATGACACAGGAGGAAGCGTACCGTGGTAGGTGGTTTCCAATTGAGCTACTTCGTCGCAGACCAAAAGCTTCGTGATACGTTGACAGGATGCCCAGGCTTCAGTGATCCCCATTACAGCCGTACTGAAGATCGCGCAGGGTTGACGGGCCGTGTTCATGTACGCCAAAGCGGCAAAAGCAACAGGAGTCGTCAACGTGTAGCCGCGAGCAACGTGAATCATCAAACACGCAGCGAGGGAAATCACAGGAGCCATGGACATGGCGACACCGTTGAGAATACGCACAGTTTGGTAGCGCTTCAGCAAAGCGAGTTCACGCGAACGGATTTCGTCCAATTGGTCGGCCAACGACGTTTCCCAGGCGTACAATTTGACGACACGGATGCCTTGGAGCACTTCGTTGGTGAGCTTGACGCGTTCAGATTGGACGCCGAGCACTTTGCGACGCGTTTGACCGACCCACTGACCAGAGACAAAGCCGACATACAAGAAAATAGCCATGAAAACACCACCCACAAGGCCGGAGACCCAGTCGAGTTCCTTGCCCATTAGGATAAACACGGCGAGAAGCATGATAGGACTAGGCAAAGACGGTTAAGAGAGAGGTTCGTGGAGGGAGGCCATACCTGAGGAATGTCCAGTAGCCCATCATAAAGCCATAAAACAAACGATCCGAGTCGACCGAGGCCATCGTGACAATTTCACCCGTCGTCATGTTCTTCTTGGCTTGGCCCGACATGCGCAAAATCTTGCGGAAGACATTGTCCACCAAGATGATCTTGGCATTACAGCCGAGACGATTTGTCAAGAATTGGCCAAAGTCACCAACCGTCACGGAGAGGAATGTGACGACAGCAAGGAGTGCAGCGAGGCCGTAGCCGTTGTTGATTCCGAGCGAGGTGTGAAGATTTGGCAAGTCGTGTTGCTGCAAATACTGCAACATCGACTTGATCATGATGGGCTGGACCATCGTGAGAGCGGCAGACACAATGTAGACGACAAACGAGCTGAGGATTCGCGACTGGAACGAATAAAAGAGAGCGAGTGCGAGGTTGGGCTCTGGTTTCTTGAGCTGTTCGTTCCAGTGGCGTTCAAAAATACTCGATTGCGATTCGCACTGGTCGAATTCAGGAAGAGGCCAAATATCTTCTTCCATCAACGTGTGCTTGTTGCCTCTCGCCATGAGTGGTCCCATCCAGCTGAGGCCAATGAACGAAAAGATATTGGCCTTTTCCAACGGGTTGGGGATTTGGTTCCATGGCGTGTCTGGCTCGGACGCCGTGTTGCCTTCTTCGAGTGGCCGCGGCGACTTGAGTGCGACGTAGTCGGTCTTGTCTGCCATCTTGCCCACCTTTTTAACAATGCTACTGCCAACGTTTACTCAATTCAAGAAGTTGACATGCCAGCATTGGTGGTAAAATTGAACATTCGAAGTTCGTGAAACAACTTCAATTTGCCGTTTGATTACTGGAGATTAGGGGATTACAAGAGTCAAGGGCGACGAGACCGCACGAACAAGAGAACGAACGGTTCCAAAGGGGTGTCCATGAACTCGGTGAGATATCTTTTTATCTCGTTTATTCCGAAATTTTATCTTGCTTTTTGTATGCAAGATATCATTTATTCGCTTAGTCTCCTTTTCGTCTCGGTAAATCAGCTTCTTCTGAACGCAACAACTGGTCAACCCAGGTCGAGTCAAACAATGTGGAAAAAGCGGTGTCTCAGGTTGTGACTGGTCACCTTCTGGTCGTTCAGAACAACGACCAAAGTGGCGCGGCGCTATTGATTGATCGGCATGCGAGCATTCAAAGGTTCATTTGGCATCAATAGAGAGGCAGTCAATACGGCTCGGGTCGTATTGTTGTGTGCCTTCATGCCAAACCATGCTTTCTTCCGACCTCGGACTGACGTGAGACGGCACTTGTGCGGACACTCTGCCCTTCGGCTGGATCTTCGGATGGCTTCAGGCTATCCATGTGTCTCTACTCCCCCATTTTAGTCGGATCTTTTCTCACCACAAAGTCCTTTTGGTCGAATTTGTGAAAAGTTGCTGGCCTCAAAGGCGATATTGTCGTTGTCATTCCGATGACATCCAAGTTAAGCCTTGAAAGGTTGTGGAATATTGCGGCGAGCGGGAAAGGTGATTTATGCCACTGATTTACCAAACTCGTAGTTTGCTGTCAACAACTCAAGTCGCGTTTTGTACGATGAAGATTTCGAATTTGACGGCTATCGTATGTCGTGAAAGGATTGTCGAGAGGTTGGCATGACTTGATCTTCAAACCATGGCATTATTTGTTTGCTTAACTTTGCACAGAGTAAACAGTTGCATTCATGATAGATTTATGCAAAGTTGAAAGTGAATTGGGTCAAGAGTCGTGTAACTGCCGGCAGCCGTTTCATCTGAATGGCCGTAGGAGTTACGTGGTTCATTTCACTTTTCAAGCATGAAGGGTCTTCTAGCGGCTTTGGCAGTCGTCCACGTTGCCACAGCTTCTCCAAACTGCTCAACCATCACCGCCTGCGCGTTTCAAAGGCAAAAAGTTGCGTTTGAGCCCTCGGCGGCGATTTATGATGTCCCTGTCCAATGCACTCTCCCCCCGAGTTTGATCTACAACATCAGCAGCAACGCCTCGAGCTGGATTGATTTAACATTGACATCACCGAGCAACGCGGCTCTGCTCTCTGCGTCCTTCCCTTGGACGGATGATGTCACCCCCAGCGCATACCAACTCCCCCCTGACTTTGGTTTGAACGAGTACTTGGATGTGTTCGTATCTGGCAATGCACTCCCATCTGGCACATATCAAGTCAATGCATCCTTTCAAGCATGTGCTAATGACGTGGCGTCGTCTCAATGCGACAGTAGTCTCTGTGTTTCATTTGTGGATGTGTGGCCTCCCATCTCAACTGAAGAATGTCCAAGCTATCTGTCAATCTCCAAAGTCAACATTGACGGCATTGAATATTTCACGCACCTCAAAGGTCCATTCGACGAAGACAAGTGGACGACAACAGTGGATTCGTTTTTGAAATGGAGTCGCAGTGTCCATAACTTTCCATGTGTGGCTGAGATCGACTCAAGTCGCTGCGATAGCTACGACGTGGTGGTCATTCCATTGGGACTCGCTGGTTCGTTCACTATCAAAGGAACGGAGGGGGATTTTAAACAAGCTTTGCGCCAAGTGGACACACCAAATCCAATTGAACTCGAGACCTTGCGTGGCATTGCTCTGGCTGCTGATCTCAAGCAGGAAAATCCATTCCCTGACGCGGCTTATGCGTGCACAAAGTAAACCAGTCGGCTTGAGATATCAACTCACATTGAAAAATCATAGATGCGTGCAAGCAACGCGAGTGCTCAAGGAATGGGTCTCTCCTGACTTCTGTGCTAACGACCACAGCAGCGAATCTCAGTGTATTGGGGATGAATCGTGCACAATCAATCACTGCGTGACATGGGTGCCCATTGATTTGTTCAATGCCACACTTGGCGTCCAGAAGCGATACGTTGACTTGACAAACGCGGCCAAGTCGACTCTTCCCCACTTCGAGAGCAGCCCCTTGTACAACTCGGCCACTGATACTTATCAATTGTTTCAAACAGTGACCACCGACAAAGTCATCGTCAATCTCGATGATTTGGTCCAAGTAACCAGCGACGATCGTCAAGACTGGCTTGCCATTCAAGCTCGCTGGTCAAATCTAAATGCCACGGACAGCTCAAGTTCTGGATGGGGGCCCCTCCAAGGCAGCAAAGTTTACGTCGAGTTTGTCAATAGCACAGAACCGTGGACTGTGGCAGTGACTGTCCGGACTTGGACAGCTTGTGGACAAATTGCCTCTAAGCAGTATCTGTTGACAATTTTCCGAGTGCAAGGCATCCCAATTGATATGCTTGTCCAAGAAAATGTGCTTTCGTCCGGCATGGTTCTCGGCGTTCTACTCCTTAGTGTTGGCGTTGCCCTCTGGTCAACCAGTGGCTACCATCCCCAAAATGAAGTGGACGACGACATCGCCACGTATTTGCTTGTCGATGACTCAGACTCTGCGTCTTCATTGCTCTAAAGACTAAAAACATATCAATGCAGTCACCTCATCTGTCGTTTACTCCGCAATGATAGCAGAAAATATTACAATATAAACTGCAATCAAAGTCTCAGCAGAATCTCGCAGCCAACTCCATTGGGGCAGTAAAAGCTTGTTCATGATGTCTATCTCAAGAGTTATTCTTCTCATTAGAATAAACAAATTAAATTTATACCCAATCAAAATCAAATATATTACACAGTTTTAACCAATCATCTAGTGTTCAGTTTAACCCTTCCATCCGATATCATCAATAAACTTGCTTATTGTATCCCGCTCAACGAACTATACATCTCAAGCTTGTTGGCAAGCACAACTAACTTTTAAACCGACCAAAACGCGTCTGGCTATCAAACTTCTCTTTTTACTTATTTCAGACCACTGGTCGAATGGCCGAAACTTAATATGAGCTTTCCTACATAGAAAAGACATGTAGAGTAACGCATTCCAGTTGTGCACATTGTGAATTTCCTTACGAGCTTTTCTCGTCACTTCTTTGCAACTCATTCATTTCTCTCGTGATTTTTTTCACCATATCGTTATGCTGATCTGTTGCTTATGCGCGCATCCCATTCACAATGAAAAAAACTCGTGAAACATTATATAAGAGAGATATACCTCTAAAATCCGATCGATCTTCCCATCATTGCTACTCAATTCCATGGAAAACAGACAAAGTACTGATTGCAAAAATCTCAATCGTCTCGGATGTACTGCACAATTCACTGGAGAGAAATGAGCTTAAGGTGAATAATGTATTTTTGCGATGGGAGATGCAAATTGTGTGTGTTTATCCAGGACCAGATGTTGCCTGCAAATGGCGACTTGACTTCAACTGGTGGAGTTTCTTTACACTGAAGCGTTTTGATTGGATGTAAAATTTATTTTTATCCAATGAAATTGCTTTAAAATGTGAAGATCCAGTCAATGGCGACAGTTGGTTCATGCCGAAGTAAATCCCATTGCAGCTTTGAAATTCGGATTTTTCCCCGTCGCGTTTTCCATGTCGTTCTGAACTTCTATGGGAGTTTGTATGTTTTACAATTCGTCGACATCCGAAAATAAGTGGTAAACAAGGATGTTTCCTTGTTTCAAATTCAAATCTTGGGATTTACCTATGGAAGATTTTCGAAGTGAAAAAATTGGAGTCCATTGATTGAGTTCCTCGTGAAGCAAGATGGGTTGCTGCTTCTCCAAGGAAGACGATAATGGGTTCGAAGCCAAGGAACATCTCTTGCCAAAAGGCACCAGGTATAATGAAACACTTGTCTCGGTGGTAATGGCGTTTGTAGGGAAATCGCTGCGCGAGCAATTCCGAAAGTAATTGCCAAGTCTGCCTACGTCGCGCCGGAATTGCCCAAAGCCAAGCCAGCCTCGCCTGTGAAAAAGCCAGCCTCGACCAAAGAAATTGAGGCTACCCCAATCAAAGCTGCGACGCCTAAGGCAACAGAAACTGCTCCACTACCTGCCCAAGTGTCCCCGAAGAATGTTTTCGCCGCTGTCGAGAACTTGATCCCTCTAGTCAAAGAAGAATCTTCAAAGCTCCTTGAAGCAGTCTCTGCTCCTGAAGTTGCCGAAGTACCTGCTGCCATCGTCAAGGAAGCTGCAGTTGTCGTTGAAGAAATTCCTGCCGTCGTCGATGAAATTCCTGCCGTCGTCGATGAAATTCCTGCCATCGTCGCTGAAACTCCAGCCGTCGTTGAAGAGGTTGCTGCCGTAGAAGAAGTTGTTACTGCTGTGGAAGAAGTTGCTGTTGTCGCCGAGGAGGAACCTGTAGTTGCTGAAGAAGTCGTCGCGACTGAAGAAGTTGTCGAACCAGCTCCTGTTGTCGAAGAAGCTGCTGCCCCAGCCGTCGAATCCCCAAAGAAGTCCAACTCACGCAAGCAATCCGCCGAAGAATTTGTTGTTGTGAGCACGCCAGCTTCGCCTGAAAAAGCTGAGGACGCCGAAGAAGCTCCAGCTGCTCCTGCTACGGAAGAAGCTGCGGCCGGCAATGACTCGCCAGTGGTGCTGTCTCCTCAGAAACCCGTTGCTCGCAAGCAATCTTCGGGTTTGATTGAAGTGGCCGAAGATGCAGTCGTAGAAACTCCTGCTGCCGAAGAAGCTGTCGAGGCCGAGCTTGCGCCAGCCGTTGAAGAATCTGCACAAGAAGGCGCATTGTCGCCGAAAGTCCAACTCGTCAAGCAAGAATCTGAACTCGGGGGCGATTCTGGCAAAGACGACGACGACGACGGTTCTGCTCCTGGAAGCGGTGCTCCCAAGTCCAAGAAGAAGAAGAAGAAGGGCAAGAAGAAGGGAGGCAATTAAACCCGCATTGTGCTTAATGACTATTGCTGTGTAGCTTCCTGTCTTGTACTGACTGCATCCACTTCGCCAGTTTGGGTGACATGCTTCTCGTGTCTGGTTTTCGGAACATGTGGAACTTTCAATATGGTTGTCAAATTCAAAACGAGCGAATCAGCTCGGTGGATCAGTCCTGGTCGCATGCAAGTCTGTGGCCGAGCCGCGACGTCGTACAGTAGATGGCCAAGACGCCATGCTCGACTACGTTCCCTCGACACTTGTATGCTGAGCGATGCTTGGACCACCGAGTTGATGGTGATAGCATTGCACGTTGTTTTTCTTGCACTGGAAGGACGATGTGATCGTGTCCATGTTCCATGGCATAACTCCAGACTTCATAGCAAAGCTTGGGTGCATGATGCGTGTACTGCACGTGTGCTGCGGTCGGTTAGTGAGAAAATGAACCAGTAGAGGCAATGGAATTTAAGTCATGGGATGGATTGTCAGAAGCTTTGGACGCTGGGGAAATTCAAAAGGAATATAAGTTGGATGGGTGGTTGGTTTGCTATTGCGTGGCATTCTCCTTCTTGTGCTTCGAGAAGTTATTGACAGAGTGTGACAGCATGCCAATGTCATCATGGCTACAGAGTGATTCTGGCCAGGGAAATTTCGAGATCCGAAAAAGTTTGCGCTTCGAACGTGCATGGCGCTTCTCGAAAAGCTTGCAAGAGCTAATCTCCATGCTCAACTTCACGAAGTTTGGACTGAACGACTAGTCAGTCGTCGAACGATTTAACTCCGTCTAACATGCTGGACTGGGAGAATGGCTAGTTCCGACAACTTACGCCGCCAAATCACAGGACCGATGCAGCAGAACACGCCAAATGACGGACTTAGCTGTCTTGACTACAACGCGAATGTAGCGCGTGGAAAGTCTCCATCAAAGAACGCTTTACTTGCAATCCATGATGTCATAGCGGAAGACTTCATTCTGACCTGCATTTCAATCACTAAAACTCCTTGTGGCTGCTTCAAGAGATATCACAGCGCTTGGAATTTATCACCTGCACGAAATCAAGGCACGAGGATACCTTGTCCTGCAAAAAAGAAGCATGAGGGAGACGAATTTATGCGCATCATGGTCGGCCTCGACTTCAACCACGCTCCTTCTCGAACATTAAATTTTAATGAGGCAATTTATTCCATATTTAAATTCGATTGTTTCATTTTTCTATAAATTCAAAATTGAATTTTCCATTATTTATTTATTTTTTTGTCTGCTCTTTTTTGTGACCAGTGTGGAATTCGTCACATGGCAGGAATCCTGGAGCGGTACGATGTGTTCCGATCGGTGCTTTCGAATGAAGCGTTCATCTTGATGATGACAGCGTACCAAGATGGATTCTTTGGAGATCTCATGCCGCGCGTTGAGGAATGGAAGTCCATGCATCGCGAGTTCAGCTATTATCTCTTGCCGGAGCGCTATGAACCATTCTTCGCCTCCTCGTCGACGAAAGACCGCAAAGTATCGGGTGGTTTTGACTTGGGCATCAATTGGGTTGGCCGTGATCCGCGATTCCTTCTCCATATCTCGATCTTTGAGAACGACTTACCCCTCGTGAAGCGGTGGCTGGCTTGCCGTGGTCGACGCTACTTGACTCCGAGAGCAATGGACTGTGCAGCCCGATATGGTCATATGGAAATCGTACAATACTTTCATTCCCTCAATCTCCCATGCACGATGCAAGCTATGATCTCTGCGGCCTGCTTTGGACACCTGGCAGTCGTTGAGTTCCTCCATTGGCATCGTTGCGAAGGATGCAATACTGAAGCTATGGATTACGCAGCCGAGCATGGTCACCTCGACATTGTTAAATTCCTCCACGCTCATCGACGTGAAGGTTGCACGTATGCCGCGATGAACTTCGCCGCAAAGAATGGGCACCTCGACGTTGTGCAATTCTTGCATACTCATCGCGCCGAAGGATGCACTGAAGATGCCATGGATTTTGCAGCTCTTGGTGGTCATCTCGAAGTGCTCAGGTACCTCCAAGCAGAGCGAACGGAAGGATGCACAACGTATGCTATGAATCATGCCGCGGCTCGAGGTTACTTGCAAGTTGTCGAGTTTCTTCACACACACCGTTCAGAAGGATGCACGAAGGCTGCAATGGACGAGGCTGCTGCGAACGGCCATCTTGAAGTCGTCCGCTTCCTTCACGAGAATCGTCACGAAGGCTGTACCGAGAAAGCTTTGGAAGAAGCCGTCCGTCGGGGCCATTTGAAGATGGTGCAATTCCTCGTGGAGAACCGCACGGAAGGTAACGTCAAGCATGCCAAGCAGCTCGCCGAGACTGTCGGCCAGTACGAAGTGTTGCGCTATTTGATTTCCATCGGAGTGGACATTTGAACAGTTCAAATGTTCAAAATAGTCCAGTAAGTGGTCTTGAATGTATGTATATTTTGAACGTGTAGACTTCCAAACTTGGCGACACGACTCTCTCGATGGAATATTTCCAATCGAGCTCAATTCAGTACGAGCACATACTTAGGCACAACCACACGAAAAGGCCATCGCAGATTTACACATTGATGGGCAAGGCATGAGTACGATAGTGCAATTAACTTGCTAGTAGAGAGAGCAACTTGAGGGCGAGATATTGGCTCCAATTCTTTTTCTTTTTAGCAGATAGGGTGTCAAATTGAGCTTTAGCTGCATTGAAAATGAGCTTGATGGCCTCTAGGAATACTTGAAGGGCTCATAATTGTGTGAAAGACTGCGTTCTATGACAAGGGAAAGTCAATTGAACATGCAAGGTCTGTGTTGGACCTCTCAAAGAAGCGAATAAACTATTTTAATTGGCTATAAAAAAACATTTAAGCCAATCAAATCTTATATATTATTCATTCGATTCCAAATTGGACTGGGCTGTCGAATCGAATCGACTTGGCAGAATCGACTAACAATCGACTAGCCAATCATAGACCAGTATTTTCCATATTTTAACCAATCAAATCACCTTAATGATGTGATTTGAGGAAAGGCCACAAGAAAAGGCAATGATGGACGCTGACTCGCACAAGATATGTGCGGCGTCTTAGCAGGTAGAAGCTGGCCTAGAAATCATGCGTGATGGTATCCTAGGATGCAGGAACCACTGCTTGGAAGAAATTGTACTCAACTTTGACGACTATCAATATTTCATATTAAATTCAGCACAGTCGATTTTTATGCGATTCAGCCAATGAACTGCCAAGTCCTCATTTCACTGAAAAGGACAATACTAGTAATAAAATAGAATGATTTATCCTGAATTGAGAATTTGTATGGAAAAAACATAAATAATCGGAATTTTATTTTTCACGGTCACTTCATTCAACTCCCACAAACAAAAATGGCCGACAACCAAATGGCAATCACAATCCAGCGACAGATCAGACGAACCAGCCTGCGTCGTCATCGTCGTCTTCAGTCTGCCTGTGGCGAGAGCTGGTCGGACGGTGTCGAGTCGAGTGTTGTACGTTGCGAGTCGAGCTCGCTTCCATAATGAGCTCTGTGTCGTCGGCTGTGTGCGCTCGAATCCGAACGACAGGTTCATCGTTGACAATGAAGCGTCCGCAGGCCAGAGAGTCCTGAAACCGAGGGCTGCATGACACGGTGGTGGTTGTGCTCGTGGGCTTTCTGCTTGCCATTGGAGTGGACGATGCTAATGAACAGCTTGTACAAATACGTAGCGAAACGCTCGTGCCCATCAATGTGATTGTCCATTTCTTGCTGCAGTTTCGACAAACCACCTACCGACCACGATTAGCACGAGAGACTTGAGAGAAGCATGTACCTCGCCACATTTGCGGCAATGGGTCTTGGTGTTCAAGATCCAAAAGTTTTGGTTGCAGATTGGACAAGCAATGCGGGATTCTTTCGGAAGGAGCTCTTCAGTGGAAAGAAATAGCCCTTGGCTCAATCGCAGCTCTCGAAGAAAGAGATCGATGTTGATCAAATCGCGGCACCTTGCACGAAGGCCAATGCGACGCATCCAAGATGGAATGTTGAGCTTGAGATCGATCTGGACAAAATGCGTCACGCGGAGAATTCCCGGGCGGTCAGTTTCCACGACAATATGGCCAGAGCGATAGATCGACGCACGCACCAAGCCAAGAATATTGTCCAGAGGAGGGCAGCATGTCATGTCGATGGATTTCACGGAACGCACCCAGCCATGATGGTTATTCACCTCGACATCATGATGCGACTAATCCACGATGAGACCAACCGACGTCAGATTCGCTTTCGTACCTCGAGGATGCATATGTCACGGTTGTTGATCACACCAAGGCCTTTAATGGGCGTTTCCAAAACAATCCATCGAGCGTGGATGCTATGTCGAGGGTTCTCAGGGGACGGCGCTGCAAATGTGTACAGTATGTGATTGTCCAGTGCATTGACATTCCCCATGCGGAATGGATCCTCGCCTTCGCCTCGAAAGAGCGAGGCAGCTTCGTCCAAAGTACCGGCCACGTCGGTGACACTGCAGTACGTCGATACTTCAGGTGGAGCGGCGGGGTCGAAACCTGCGTACATTTTGAGCCCTGGTTCTTCGACATCCAACGTCCATTCGATCGCGCCGCCGTCGAGTTGAGCATGGAGCGCGACGTCCATGGCATTACTGTGCGAAAGTCGCGTGTAGTATTCTAGTTCTTTCGGCGATATGTCTGGGCATCGAAAGAAGTCTCGCGGGAGCGGAAACTTGACGGCGACAACCATCAACGGCCTTTTTCTGAAATGGGATCACGGTGGACTTGCACTCAAATCCACTCCAGATGTCGGACTGAGGAAATTTCAAATGGGCGGACACTGGATGGCAATGTCGAAAGAATTGGAAATCCCATGCAAGATGTCGTCGTGCACCAGCTTGTCACCATCGCAAGGGACAGAGAATAATCGCTAGTTGCCGTGTCGTCGAGCTCGAAAGAGTTGGATCGCAATGACGCACTTGGGCGAATCTCCAACTGTTGGCCCGATTGCGCACAATTACGCGGGTGTGTGTTTGGCGTGATGGGCACCGCCGCATTGCAAAGCCACCTCCGATAAGACAGACACAAAACCGCCTCCCATCCGTAGATCCTCTTGCTTCTCAACACCTCATTGCTCAATATTTTCAAGCATCACATCCCACTGCGAACGATGAGAAACCGGAGCGGCTCTCATCGTGACGAGCCACCACGTTTGGATCAGATATGCCAAGATGGTTTTCATTGGCATTTATTTAATACAAAATGTGTTGACATATTCGATTATTAATATTTTATCTTGAATAAAGTATGGAATTCTTCCTTGATACATTTTGATACAAAAAATCAATATATTTTGACTGAATATTGAAACAGATGACCAAATTTTTATGAACATTGTAACAGAGTCGCAGCCGCCGGCTACAACAACCGAAGACGACCGAATACCTTTCTTGTTTTCACGTTTAATTCATGAGATGAGATGCGTGTCATCAACTTGGCTGCCCTGGCTAAGAACGACGATGACTGAGACAGTGTACCACAGCGTCATAGCAGCGTGGTTGATCTGGCACTGGCTTTTCGTGCTGCCACGTCACGATCCCCTCCATTTAACACTGTAAACAGCACCTACACATACGTGGTTGACACAGTTGCCCCCACCGACAGGCTCAGCTCGAAAAAGGCAGGGGCGGCCCTCGCAAGCACGTCCGGTTTGTCCTTGGCGTATGTCGCAATGGCTTGAAGGAATGTGTCGGTAGCACTCATGGTCGGCGCTGGTGTCGGGACGATGGAAACGAAATCGTCCTTCTTGTCTTTTGCATTTTTCGACTGGGCGAGTTGCTCCGCGATCGCAGCGATGTGCTGACCCAAGAGAAGCGCTTGTTGTGCCAACTTAGCTTGGCTTGCTGGGGATTTCGCGCGGCTCTGCTGGTTGATATATTCTTGCTGCTTGAGTTTGAGTTGCATTGATTGGTTTTGAAGTGCCTGGCGCTGGGCATTGGTCAATACGACGTTTCGAGGCGGAAGTTTCAGCACGTCGTTCAATTCCTTGGCCTTGGCTTCTTCCTTGGCTTTTCGCTCTTGCTCGGCTTTGGCAGCAGCAGCTTGCAGTGCAGCCAATCTATCTTGCTCTGCTTTCTTGGCCTTGGCTTCTGCAGCTGCACGTTCCTAATTTGATCGAATATTCGTCAAACTTTCGTCAAGTAAAACACCCACCTTGGCCAGTTGCAAAGCTTGAGCTTGCTGGAGCGCGAGAGCTCGTTGCTGCTGCAATTCGGCTGCTGTTGGTGTGGGCGCAACTGGAGCCTTAGGAGCTTCAGTCTTCACCGTTTCCTAGGGATGGAGTTTGTCTTCGCATGGACACTGAATACTGCTCACCTCTTTCTTTGCTTTGTCAGCCTTGAGCCGTTGGAGAGTGGGCATGACTTGTCGCTCAATGTGCTGCTCCACTTTGTCCAGGACGTCTAAGTTGTTGCTTGTTACTTTAGTTGGATCTTGCGCCAGCAAATTCATAATTCGCTTCAAGTTTTGCAAAAAGTTCTTGATGCGCTCCTGCTGTCCTGCGACTTGGGCGGACGTGCCAGTTGGCTTTTGGGCTGCCATGCGGGTGAACTCTCGGTTGACAACCTCGAGATCGTCCCAGTACTTGGCCTTGAGCTGTTTGAGCTTTTCACTGTAGCTCAACGTCGTTGGCTCGGGGGCCTTTACTGATGAAGCTATATCAAGCGAATTCTGCCTAGAAAGTGCCCGGGCTTTTTCTTGGGCAGCATGGGCTGTTTGAGACTGAGCAGCTGTCACTTGCGTCGGCACTGGTTGACTTGGCGTGGGTGTCGGAGTGGGCTTAGGTGCTGCGACAGCGGTGGTAGCTGCGGTGGTAGCAGCGGCAATTTGCAGCTTTTGCTGCTGCAAAATCTGTTGATGGCGTCGCAAAAGCTCCTGTTGTTTGGCTTTGTGGTCAGCGCTGAGTGCATTTTGAGCCAAGAGGTGTTGTTGTTGGAGCTGGGCGAGTTGCAATCGTCGCGTTTCCTGTGGCATATCCTGAGTTGATTGAAGGTTTGCTAGTTGGTTTTGCTGCAAGAGTTGAGTCTGGCGGAGTCGCTGCAATTCATTGTGCTGTGTCGTCAAAAGAGCTTGTTTTTGCTGCTGGAACTGCTGTGTTAGCTGTAAAAGTAAAGCTTGGGATTGTTGTTGCGCCTAGAAACACCAGTAAGTTCTGCGTCTTGTCATGAGTGTAGCCTACCGCAAGGGCATTTTGTGGAGGAGTAGGAGTTGCCGCAGAACGAGCTGCTGCAGCCGCTTGCTGTTGACGCAAAAGGCGCTGCTGTTCGAGAAGCTGTTCCTTACGTTGTTTTTCGGCTGCCGCTGCAGCTGCTGCGGCTTGTGCTTTAGCCTGAGCTTGTGCTTGAGCTTGTGCTTGAGCCTGAGCTTTAGCCTGAGCTTGAGCTTGTGCTTGTGCTTTTGCCTGGGCTTGTGCTTGTGCTTGAGCTTGTGCTTGAGCTTGTGCTTGGGCTTGTGCTTGAGCTTGCGCTTGAGCTTGTGCTTGAGCCTGAGCTTGCTGTCGAGCTAAGTTCATTGCTGCTATCTGTTGCTGCTCTTGTTGCTTTTTCAACATTTCTAAATACGCCATATTGTTTGCCTGTGTCTGAAACGCAGCAGGTTGAGTTTGTTGGATCGGTGCGGGGGCTACAGCCGGTTGAGCAGCTTCGCCACTGTTGGGTTTCTTCTTGAGTGTCGCAATCTTCTTCTGAAGTTTCGTCAGGTAGACATTCTGCACGCAGTTTAGAATATATATTGAGAGCTCTGGACCGATTACCTTTTCAGTGGATTGCGTCCACAGCGTCAATTCAAACTTGGCGGCCGACTGCCACACCTTTTGCCGATCGCTTTCGCCCGATATACGAAGCAACTCATGGTACCTAGAGACTATCAGACCAGCTCTTTGACAGGGGATCTCTTACATCTCTGTAATCATCGTCTTTCGCATTTCTTCAGTCACTTCTAGCCGCCATCCTCCAGTCGCCATGTTCGTTCCAGCGAACGTTTTGTCAAATGGACGTGCAATTTCGACCTCTTGGATGATTTTTTACCATATTCACAAAAAACATCCAAGAAAATGTGAAAACTTTGAATTTTTTATGAAATTCTTGAAATTTTGAAAAATCCACTCAAAAATAAAGACAGCTTGTTGGCATAACGACAAGAAGGTCGTCCAGGTCGAAACAATCTTTATCCTGGATGGAGAGATAAAGTAATCCTTGAGAGGATAAGACAAGATAGCGACAGTAACAATGCAGAGAAGTAAATTTGAATCATGCAGCCAAGAAAGAGATCATGTTGTAAATAGAGCAGTTGGGAATAGCTTTCCTCATCAGTGACACATATCTCGAGTTCATAAGATTGCTGGGAAGGAAATGAATCGCGTTCATCTTGGTATCCTCGAGGGAGCATACCAGCAGATATAATCGGGATTTCGACGGAGAACTACAGAGCAGAATGAATACAGTCAGGATAGATTCATGATTTTGGCCATCTATTGCGTGGAATAACAACGTCGAGTTCATGGAAAACTTGTCTTAGGTCGGTCCACAGCCACATGTCAGTCGGGTCTTGAGGAGAATGCAGTTTTTATTCACTGGATGAGTGGAGGGGAGTCCAGTGCCTTGTTGTGGTTTGCCTTGGAAGTAGCATCCACTTCCTTCGCAATAGCATCGAAAATCGTGAAAATGACAATCGTTGTCGTTGGAGCATCCGTCCAAGTGCTTGACTTTTTCTTTTTCATTCACGACAAAGTTGAATTTCCCAAGCACGGGATAGTGATCCGAGTAATCAAAGAGGCGCATCTTGGCCGTCTCTTTGGGACTTGTCCAGTCGGCGATAAATTCATCCCCTGATGCTTGATTGACAATTGCTTCCAACGTGGGTGTTCCAATGGGTTGTTGGTATGGCCCTATTTCACAGTCAGTGACCTAAGCCCACAACAAATAATGCGCCTACGATTAGCGTAGAGAATGTAATCTAGCCATTCCAAGGGACAACATGGACAAAAGCACATCGACGATGACGGCTCAAAGACGGTGGAGGATGCCAATGCTCTCGACTGGTTGCAGGGCACACGGGTCAATTGAGACGGTGTGAACAAATGATTCTGCATCCATTGTCAAAGTCGTTGCGACGAATGTAACCTGTATCGAGCCCCAGCTTGAAACATACTCATCGGAACACTTGTCTGATTGCGCAGCACCGTCGCGACCCACGAGAAGATTTGTCCGAGGACTAGAAGTCACATCAGCTGGCAAGAGTTCAATCGAAATGCCTACTCGCTTGTGAACTGTTGTCGGCCAGTACGCCGTGGAGTGGATGCATGAAGCAAATTGATCAAATTACGCACTTCCCCTGGATACGAATGGTTGTCTACGTTGAAATCACCCGCAAAAATCAACGGCTACAAATCAATCAGACGAGCCAACTCGAAAAAGGACGACCTCAGTATGTGGAATGTGAAGGGCCTCAGCGAAAGCATGGAACTGACAATGAGTTACGATTAGGAAAGAGGCGACGTACTTGTTCAGCCTGCTTGATACGATCAGTACGTCCAGCCTCTGTTGACCATGCCTAAAAGTTGTCAAGCAACGAAGCCAAACAGTCAAACCTGCATGTGTGTTGCAAATACATTAAATGCCTTGGAGCGATTACCAACAGTTTTGTTGATCCGAGCATATTTGACTCCCTTTGCTGCTAAGCAATCCGAATAGTGGCAGGCCTGGCGATAGATGTGCTGCGCCTCACGGAGAATAGGCCATTTGGAGACAATAATGACACCACCATTGAGCAAACTACAAGCCAAACATGACCAATCTCCCTTTGGTGTGCATACCTCGTGAATGGATCTGTGTCTCCAACCACTGTTGTGTGATAATTGAAGCCTTGCTTTCGAAACGCATCCAACATGCCTTGGCGTTGCGAATCAATGTCAGCTTCTGCAAATGTGACGACATCAATGCCACCACATGATGCCGTAGGACACATGCGCTGTATTGTAGCAGGGATACGTGCTAAGCGCTCTTCTTGACCATCCTTGGAGACAGCATACGGACGTCCAAAGATATTGTACTATAGCATGTTGATGAGCGTTTGTTTGAGACGTGTGTGTACCTGAATGACATTGAAGGACATGTTTGCCGGCTGTGGAGGTGGAGGAGTTGGCCTTGGCGTCGGCGACGGCTCTGGAGGATGCGGAATGTATGATACAATGAGAGAGACGATATACAAGAGGACAAGCCCGCAGATGAGCAAGCTCATGAGTACAAGTCCGACATGGCGCGCATTCATTGCAGTGGCTGTCGACTCTGAAGAACAAGATCTAATTCGTGGGGATTGTCATGAAAACCAGTCCTGGCGAGTTTTAAATGTTAAAAATATTCCTTTCGGGTCTTAAACCTATTTAAAAATTGTTTGAAATGCACTTGACACATTTTTAAAGCTTTTCTCAATGCTTTTGTGATTCAAATTGCATGGACATCCCTCAACTCCCGTATGGTATCCATGTGTGGGGCCGCATTGTCTTGGCATTGCCACGTCGACACTAACGAGCACAGCTACTCTAAGGCTAGAAATTGCATTGCCCTGGAGTCACCTTGCTTCCGATTCCTGTCCTTTGCATTTCTTACTTGATTTATTCTCCAACTTCAGTAAGTTGGCGAAGTGTAGCCTTTTTCGTTTATTGCAGCAAGTCATTGTTTTAAAATATTTTAAAATGAAGAATTAAAACAAATTTCAAATGAAGACCGGCAAAACAAAAGCACCCTTATTTGGTTCTGAACACATTTTGAGTATTGAGTATCATAAAATATAAGAAATCACGGTGAATCCGAAAATGATGTCTATTTTGTCCAGTAAGAACGCGTTTTGTTTTTACAAGCACCCAAAGTTTTCGATATTTGACCAACCAAATCGTTTTACTGTAAAATTATATTTTGCCTGAGAACTGAAGAAATTATAATTTATGAATTTTATTAATTTATAAAGGTGTCCAATCACATGAGTGAGTTAACTTTGCTGCCGGTTGATCTCCTCAGCCGCAGTCGTTCAAGAGGACGAAGACACTCCAATGGCCCAATCCAGGTGTGTATTCACAGTAAAATTACAATGAACAAACACTTCAGAGAAGTGTGATGCCTCCTACAGTCGTCGAGCAACTGACTTCAGTAGATAGTCGAAAGTGATGGTGCTGGAGGAGTGGAGAGAGAGCAATTGTGTGAATGCTACATATTGTATTTGAGAGGCATCTGAATCTATTGTACGCTGCTTTGGATTGGTGAAAACATATGCGTACTAGCCAATAGAAATTAATAAATTGTAGCTACAAACTTTGAGTTCATTTTTCTCCGAACAAGAAAAAGGGGCGCTTTTGTTTTGCCGGTCATCAAATGTACTTTTAGCCCTCCTGACCAAATTCTTGAGTCCACTTGATGAATTGGTTCAATTCTTCCGGCGCGACACTCGAGATGGAATGCTCGAGGACCTTGTTAAAGTTGACCTAGACAGACACATGAGACCTCTTGGCCAGACTAGTGGAGCCACAAACCATGGAAACCATTGGTGGTTTCAGCTGGTCATCTTTAAATCCTCGATCAGGTAGATCGTAGAGACGCATGCGATACGATCCACAGCGAGTGCACGGAGCTTTGCAATCCTTGCAACCGGGTGGACACTACACAAAGCCACTGAATACGATGACCGAATAGATGTCGTACCGAAGATAGCTTCATGTGGCAGTGTGGGCATGGCGGTTCATCAGCACATGGCGTTAAATAGGCGCCATTTCGAGTTGGGTGAGCTTTGTCGTCGCACTAGACGCCACGTTAGTAGAGCTAGAACGGTGGCAAACTACTTACGCGGCAAAAGAATTGCGCTTGCTGGCATTGACGCAAAGGTTCCATCAGAGCTTCGCGAACAAGCACAGAGATATCAGAACCTGAGCATCCTTCAGCTTTTGTTGCAAGCGTTGTAAAGTCATCGTCGCTTAGACTGTGTGGCGTGTCGCCCAGGTGGATTTGGAGCATAGACTTGCGAGCTTCGACTTCGGGAAGCGGGATGTATATACGCTTTTCAAATCTGCAAGATGATCAAAACAATTCAATAAGGGGAAAGTACCGGCGGCGCATGGCAGGATCGAGTTCCCATGGAACGTTTGTTGCACCAAGAACAAGGATTCCGTCATGTGAGTGACCAACGCCTTGCATTTGGACAAGGAATTCTGTTTTGATGCGACGAGTGCTATCACTTTCGCCTTCACTTCGGTTCGAGCACAAAGAATCAATTTCATCGATAAAGATGATACTTGGCCGCTTCTCGCGGGCCATTTCAAAGAGATTTTTCACCAGCCTTTCACTTTCACCTTGCCATTTCGAGACAAGGTCAGACGACGATACTGAAAAGAAGGTTGAGTCTGCCTCAGTTGCCACAGCCTTGGCCAAATACGACTTGCCGGTACCGGGAGGCTACCGATGAGTTGGAAGACTGCAATAAAAAGGGACAAACAATACCCCATAGAGCAAAATGCCTTTCCAAGGTCTTCGCTTGCCAGTGAAGAGCTGTGGGAATCGGGCTGGCAGGATGACAGCTTCTTTGAGCGCTTCTTTCGCCGCTTCCAAACCAGCAACATCGTCCCACTTTACGTTGGGTTTTTCCGACACGACCGCAGCTACAGGCACAATAAGTCCTACTCCAAACGATTCTGGAGTTCATACAAGCGAGAGCGCCTCGGAGTTTGTTCTTTTCACTATCTCCGTCTGTTTCGTCATCGTCTTTCTCCCTGTAGTTAAGCGTCAACGCCTTAGATACTCTCCTCTCTTACTTTTCCAACGTTCCGCCCGACGCAACAACTTGAGGCTTGGGTGGCCCTTCAAGAAGTTCACGTAGTTGCTCTGCGCGAGTCATGTATCCTTCGACGCGCTTCATAATGATATCTCTCGCAGTGGGGTTCTTTTCATATTTGACGCCCACAATGAAATGGTCGAGAGATTGCTTGTAGAGCTTGAAAGCCGCTTCATAATTCTTGTTTGTATCTTCCTGAATAGCTTGCGTAACTAATTGAATCGCCTAGAGGAGCATGTGAGCCTCCCGTTCTCCGGCGGCAACGCATGAAACCTGCGGAATAAACTTGTTGTCCATCGCGGCCAAAATTTGATTCTGGCCAAATCTGAAGAAAACCCCTTGGCGAAAAATATAATTCATTAATAAATTTCTCTTGCTTTTTGTATGAGAAAGCTAAAATAATTCGAGTATTCTCTTGATTGGTATTAAAAACAGATATAGTTTGCAGATCTCTTGAAATTTGTATGGATAAAACGTAAAAATCGAAAAATGTTGGTCGTGAATGCATATCTAAAAAACATTCTCCCGTGGTTGGGTCATGTCCACTACAAGAACGCCACAAGTCAAGTCGACAGCCGTTGTCTCAGCGCGGCGGCATCTATGTCTGGCCTTGACTCTCAAGGAATGCCTTGAGGTTTTCCGCGCGGGTCATGTATTCGCTCATTTTGTCCCCGATGAATTTTTTTGCCGATGGATTTTGCTTCGTGTTCGTTGGCAACCATGAAATACTCGAAGGACTGCATGTACAGACGAAATGCAAGGACAAAATTGGCGTTTCGATCTTGCTCAACCGCTTGTTGGATCAATCTTATCGCCTACATGACATCGCATCAACCACGCATTTGTAGAGAAAATACCTGATCAATCGGTTTGATTTGCTGGCTGTTGGGTTGCCCAGGAGTGGGAGCAGATTGTTCTTTCATCGTGGACAGTCGAGTTGCCTTAGCACAATGGTCGTCTACAGGAGCGGATTACGAAATGAATGCACGTCTTCACTTTGCCCAAGTCTGTTGTCGTCCGACACAACAAAGTGTAACTATTGTCTGCTTGGGAGAACGAGACGCGACTATGCGGCTTCGAGTTGGCTTCATTCCAGCATTGTTGGTGCTGCCATCTACAGCGCATACATCTACTCTTCCATGCGCTTCTCGTTTTCAATTGTTCGTGGACATGGCTGTTGGAATGATGCGACGGATGTCGCACTCAGCGTACTTTTCAAAATTCGATGAAAATATAATTTTTGAAGCCCAACGATGGCTTACTTCTTGCCCTGACTCTCAAGAAATGTCTTGATCTGCTCGGCGCGCGTCATGTATTCGTTTGTTTTGTCCATGATCAATTGTTTCGACGATGGATTTCGCTCGTATCGGCAAGCAACCATGAAATGTTCGACAGATTGTCTGTACAACCGAAACGCAGCTTCTAAGTTCAAGTTTCGATCTTCTTCAACGGCTTGTCGAACCAAATCAATCGCCTACATAATGTTGCGATCAGCCTTGCATTCATTGCCATCGAAATTACCTGATTAAGTGGTTTGTATTGCTGAGGAGGGGGTTGTTGAGGAGTCGGCTGCTGGGGGACAGGTTCGTCTTCCATTGTCGAGGCTTGATAATCCTGTGGATTATGAAATGAATGCATTTCATTACTTTGACGCAGATTGTTGTCATAAACTGGAACTATCGTGAGCTCGGGAAAACTTATTGATGCACCAAGTTGGCTCACTGCATTATTATTGCTTCAAAGTGAGCTTAATCTCATTAAATGCGAGTGAACATTCAATACCGTACAAAAAATAAGATATATGAATCTCATTTCTATTGCTATCTCTGGAGTATCACTTTTTCCCCAATAAGTATCAAATTTTCGTCATGAAGTTTTATTTGTTTGTCTTGGTGCAAATTAAGAAGTATCACTTCTTCATCAAACGCGTTTGAGTGTCGAATGGGAACTTTTGACATGTAATAACTTTATCTTGTGTTTTGAAAAAACTCATCCATTGATACATCTTCGGCAGTTTTATCTTGACTGTGAGTTTCGTTTGCTTCTGCAACTTTGAAACATGAGGGATCTCAGTATTTCGGAATTTGTGAGAACTGAGGGAGTCTTCATCCAATTTTCAAGCCTATCAGACGATTTTTATTAGTATCTCATTTCATAACGTTGCTGCCAAAATTGTATTGCCAGACGAAAAAAATCAAGGAAAATTAACTTGTCGAGGTCAAAGTTGACAACGACAATTTCTATCTTGCATCGTTCAAGTGACAAGTGATACGTTTCCATATCGGCGCCAATTGCGTTGCTCATCTCTCGACATCCAAAGTTGGTTTTGATTTCCTCTCCGTGTGTGTGGGCTTCAGATATGTTACCTTTCATAAATTATAACCTGTTTATATGGGTATATAATATTAAATAGACTGGATAGTGGGTGATACTGTATATTCTCAAATAAGACGGCATGCCGTCGTGTAATAGTACGGCACCTGGGAGTGCCGTACTATTAGAATTTTCCTCTTCAATTTTATATCGTCAATATGGTCAAATTATAAGACACCACAGGTATAAGTTATGAGTGACTGCTGATGTCATAGAGAATGCCTGGGAAGAAGAAAGCTGTTGATATAGGCTTCAAGTTGCAAGTAAAATTTACGAACCTGAAGCGACTGACAACTCATTGGCAGACTACAATGCTTTGTCAGAAGCACTGGAGTACTTGGATGACATACAGGTTGTGGATGATTGATAACTCCCTTTAACATTTTATAATATCGTTCGACAATAATTTTTTTCACAGTTTACTATATTTAGGAGGAAGTGGTACATCGGGGTGCCGTACTATTTGAGAATTTACAGTAGAATCAATAGTCAGAGTGAACAGTTTATGGAGAAAATCTTCAAAGCTCTCGATGTCTTTTTGATAGTTCCAAAACGTCGTGACTCTGGTCAAGTCTCCGAGTTTTGCCGCACGCAAAAATTCGAGAGCGTCTCGAAACGAACAAATTCTGAGCTGGTTGATCAGTTTCTGCGACGTCAGTCTCAGTTCGACCAGCCTTTTTGCAATTTTGGGCTGAAGTTCCAAGAGCGTGAAATAGTGTGATCAGGTTGCTGTCGTCGATTTGACGGATGTCAATCTGGCATTCAGTCGTTCACGTTGGTGTAGGCAGTTTCGTCAATGAATATATAGCTCTGCATAGATCGATCCATCAAAGCACCAGTGGATGTAGCCGTGACCATAGCAAGCAAGCCATTTCATGCTGGTCATTTCTTACGAGGAGTTTAAAACGCGTTTAGATCGTTAAACTTCACTCATTTTGAGTTTTAAATATATTTTAAATGTTTGAACGATGGATGCGAACTTATTTTAGATGTTTAAACAATGGATGCGGACTTTATCCATAGAAAAAACGTTTCTGGTTTTAGCCATTTCCCAATTCCATGGCAGCGACAAAGGAAGAGAAGTTCGCCGCACTCATTGCGGAATGCACGCTCTTTGAACCGTGCTTGTCCAAGGAACACTATGATATGGGACGTGTGATTGGCCGTGGCTCGTTTTCGGTCGTCCGCGTCGCTGTACACAAGGAAACGAAGACCAAAGTCGCCGCGAAGTGTATTCGTAAGGCTAATTTGAGCATCGTGGATGTCCAAGCGTTCATCACAGAAGTGTCCGTCCTTAAGGAGGTACGCCGTAGACGCGAAATGCAGGGCTAATTGTGATTAGATGGACCACCCCAACATCATCAAGCTCTACGAAGTCTACTCGGAACCTGATCAGTTCATTTTGATCACGGAATTTGTCGAAGGGGGCGAGCTCTTTGATCGCATCGTCGACAAAACATGCTACACAGAACGAGAAGCACGTGATGTCGTCAAGAGTTTGCTCCAAGTTACTGCGTATTTCCATGCGGCGAATATTGTCCATCGTGATCTCAAGGTACTATTCATCTGCCTTTTTTCTTTTCATGACTTGACTTGCACAGCCGGAAAACATTTTGCTTGTCCATCGCGAGGACGATGCTGTCTTCAAATTAGCTGACTTTGGCTTTGCCAAGCGTATTGATGTGAGTCAAGACGGTCTTGTGACTCAATGCGGCACGCCAGGGTAATAATTTTCTCGAGTTATATCTCCGAGAGTCTGTGTAGCTACGTGGCTCCTGAAGTATTGCGAGGAACATCGTACGGAACTGGCGTCGACATCTGGAGCATTGGTGTCATCACATACATTTTGCTCTGTGGTTACCCGCCTTTCCACAACGAGAACCGAAACCTGCTCTTCCAGGCTGTGAAGAAGGGTGAATTTACATTCCATAGCCCCTACTGGGACGAAATTTCCGAGACGGCCAAATCTTTTATTCGCGCCATGTTGACAGTCGATGCGAGCAAGAGGTTGGCCATATCCGATCATTCTATTTCCATGCTCATTTGTTCGAATACGTAGGCCGAGTGCAGTAGTTTTGCTTGAGCATGAATGGATTACAGGACGCAATGTCGGAACGGTCCAACTGTCGGATGCGCTCAAGCAATTGCGCCAATTCAATGCTCATCGTCGATTCAAGGCGGCCAGTATTGCAGTACGTCTCGTTGAGGAGTCGAAATTTCGACAATCCATAGGTCATGACGTCGAATGCATTCAAGCGTTCGAGCTCCAAGGAAATCCCAGAAGCTGCCCCTTCCACATAGACTCTCCATCTAACCATGTAATCTTTCTCGCTTCATCATCCTTCGATGCAAGAAAAACGAAAATGATGTTGAAGTTGTTGGACACAACTCGTTTATAAATTATTAGAGGATACACATACAGGTCGTCCCTCGAGTTAATCATACCTGTAACAATTTATAACCTTTAGAAAATGTTTATTAAGAAACGTTGATACAATCGTCTTCAAACCTGTGTAATCGAATATCTTTTGAAATATTATTGAAAATTTCTGAAACTTGATGTGACTAACTCGAGGGATGACCTGTACATGTATTCGATATCAAAGTTTATCAAATATAAGAGTTTTTCTTCAGTTCTCCAAGATTCTCATGTCTTGTGAAGAGGAAAGAGAAAATCCACACCAGCGAAATGAATAAAGCTCTTGAAGAACTACTTGCTCGCCAGCTTGAATACGATGTTTATTTTCAGGAGGAAATATTGCTAATTGGTATCGAGAGTATGAAGAGAGAGACATTGTCGATTTCTCCGACTCGTCTTTCGACCAACATTTATCTTCATGAGATTGCAAAAGTGATAAATCTCGGGCTTTCCAGCTTGATAGACATAAAATACCTCATACAAGCTCTACATTTCACTCAATAGAGAGCGTTGGATCGAACTGCGTCGCGCGTGCTTTCGTCTGAGGTCTTTGCGTAGCAAAGTCGTTTTGGTTGTTGCTGTACTTCATTTTATTTTTAAAACAGGTTATTATTTTATAGAGGTATTTGTTTTGTTGCTGTTGAACTCATTCCTTGATTTGACATCATGGGGCGACTGATGTGGATCTTCTCGGCATTCCTTGCGGGGATTGAAGCCTGCACCGTGATTGGCGTGACGAATAAAGCGACTCAAGATGGATCATCCCTTCTGGCTCACACGGACGACGCTGGTGGAGGTGCAGCTGACATTCGTTTGGTCAATGTGCCAGCAGCAGATCATGCTCCAGGATCGATGCGAGCCGTCTACAACTTTGCGGGTGGATACCCTCGACTGACTTCGAAAGATCGCGGCCCGCTGTATGTCCCCGTGGGAGATCAAACGCTGCAAGAGCCGCTGGGATATATTCCGCAAGTCCAGCACACGTATGCGTACTTCGACCAAGACTATGGAATGATGAATGAAGTGCAATTGAGTATTGCAGAGAGTACATGCTCGGCTAAGACGGTTGCAACTCAACATGTCTGGTGATTGATATTGAGCTTTGACTAGGTTGGATGGGCGAAAGATGTTCCATACGGATTCAACTTGTTCGGTATTGCGGAATTGTCCAAAGTTGCGCTCGAAAGATGCGACTGTGCTCGCTGTGCCGTCAAGACCATGGGAGACTTAGCGGTTGAGTATGGTTTCTACAGCGAGGACAGCGGCGATCCGCATGTATGTCTGATATTCTGGCAAACTTAACAATGACGTAGAGCCCAGGATACATGGACTCAGCTGAGGCACTCGCGATCTCGGACAAGTATGGTGAAATGTGGGTTTTCCACGTAATGACAGGTCCACACAATGCGAGCGCGGTGTGGGCTGCCCAGCGTGTCCCTGATGGACACGTCACAGCGATTGCAAATGCCTTTACGATCCGCGAGATGAATCTCACCGACACAGACTCATTTCTCGCATCAGCGAATGTAGTGTCTTTTGCCGAGGAAATGGGTTGGCACACTCCAGGTATTCTATATCTGCATAAACGGGGATTAAAGTCCATGAAGGCACTTCATTTGACTTTGCCAAGGTATATGCTTGGGACGATCTGTCGGTGGTGGCAGGTCGAATCCTACCGCTATATGCTGGCAGACGCATTTGGAGAATATTTGATTCGTTTGCGCCTTCGCTGGAGCTGGATAGCCGCTTGGGCTTTCAAGTGAACCAGGTTACGTATCCGTTCAGCGTTCCAGTGGACGCGCCAGTCACTCTGCCGCGGTTATTTGACTTGCTGGGCGATCATTACGAAGGAACACCGTATGATATGACAAAAGGACTCGGTGCTGGTCCCTTTCGAGCTCCCATTCGGTTTGGATCGTCGAACAACCCCATCAACTGATCAAATTGTAGTTACGACGGACCTTTTTACGATGTGGAAGGAGGCTGGGAGCGTCCAATTGCGATGTTTCGAACGATGTTTTCCTTTGTCCTGCAAATTCAACCGCCATCGAAGTCATTACCTGATCATTTGAGTGGCACTGTTTGGTATGCACAGGATAGTCCTCATGGCTCAGTCTTTGTGCCATTTTCGTGTGGTCAAACGAAGCTACCAACGTCATATGTAACTGGAAACCAATCTGTGTTCAACACGGAATCGGCGTGGTTCGTTGCCGACGCAACTGTTGATCATCTCACCGGAGTTTGTGACTAGGTGGGCTTTCAATTTTGTAAATCAGTGGAGCATGCTTCGGTGGAATGTGATCAATGCAGAGGTGCGTAGCGTCATGGTCGAAATGCAAGCAAGTGCGCTCAAAGTGCATGACAAATGGATCCAAGACCAACTCAACGCTACTGATTTGGAGGCACATGCAAATGCCTTTGCGTCGAATGTCGTGGCAGCTTGGTGGCGCTTGGCTTGGTCCCTAATCGGCAAATATTCCAGCGGCTACATAACAACGGGAGAAGCTCCATCCGAGATGAAGACTCCTGGATATCCCAGAGAGTGGCTGAAGAAGACCGAGTTTGCCGGCTGGCCAGGGGACACGTACAAAGATCCAAGCGGCGTGCATCAAGCCATGCACTTTCGAAACAAGACAACGAGATCAAATGCCGTCGCGATCATCGGCTTCATAGTCCTTGGTGCTTTGCTTGCTGTCGGAACGCATGGAATTGTCTACCGGCAACGTCATCAAGGATACACGCGATTGGCTTGAGAGAATGACGAGGACATTTCATTTTTGTGAAGTTAATTCCAAAATATATCAATTTGAGGTGAAAATTCATGAAAATGATATTTGGAATTTAGGGGTGAAGGGGTTTCGATGGTGTATTTCCATGTGTCACTTTTTCAAACGCAAAAATGCGCGCATGGTGGCACGTGCTGATCGGGATCACGATCGTCGCTGCAACTGCGCCGCTGTTCCCAGAGGATCATGAGAATGTCACGTACTTGACGGACGACAACTTTGACTCGACAGTCCTGCAGTCCGATATGTCGTGGATTGTCAACTTTTACAGCCCTTCGTACAGATTCTCTATGGTTGGAGAATTTGATTTTGATCCGTGGCGATAGATGCTGGCATTGCAAGGTGTTTGCGAGCTCGTTTGAAGAAATTGCAGCCTTCTTCAAACCAAAGATTCGTGTCGGTGCGATCAGTTGTCTTGATCACGTTCTCTGTCGCAAGCTTGAAATCAACGGATATCCCCATCTCGTCTTTTACAATTTCAAAGTGCATGGAGAGAATCGCCGACTCGGTGGCAATGTAAAGCCAAGTGCCATCTACGCAATGGTGCACATAATAGCCGTGGAATTTCAAATCACTCATTTTCTATCGTCTAGGTTGAAGAGCTCGAGAACAGAGAGATTCCAATCGAAACGACAACAGCTCCATCAACGACTCCACGACCTATTTGGACAGCATCACCTGAAACAAGCACTCACTTGACGCGGTTACACGATGCAGCGGTGGCCATCATCCATGGGTTCAAGTACGAAATGTTTGCTGGATCCGAGTCGATGTCGCCTGACGAATTGGCGGCTTTGAAACAATGGCTCGATGTCCTCGCAAAAACATTTCCAGGGGCTCATAATCGCGCCGCGCTGAAAAAACTACTGGAAGAAGTCTTACCTCTCGACACTCTTACAGTCGACGCATGGCATTCTTTTGTAGACTCATGGAAAGCAAAAGGAGTGTCGACACCAAGGTACGCCAACGAAACATGGCAGAAGCAACCCCAGCTTTTTGACGGCGATGGAAAAACCTTCCAAGTCTGCGAAGGCTATGCCTGTGGTCTCTGGACACTCATACACTTGATTGCCCATCAAACAAATGCAACAACTGATTGTGTCGAGGTCTACGGCGCTATCCGCGGCTTCGTCGAGCACTTTATGACGTGCAAGACATGCCAAGGGCATTTTCTCCAAGCCAATCCACGTCATCTTCAGACGAAAACATCTGTCGCGCTGCAACTCTGGGCCCATCGAACCCACAATGCTGTCAATGAACGAGTGCGGCATCCACAATTCCCATCACCTAGCGATTGTCTTCGATGTGGCACCGACATGAGTGCACTCCTTCGTTTTCTTGACGAGAGATATGGCTACCCAGAGGTGATTGACATCCAAGTCGAGACGGAATCGCATTTGAACTCTGTGCCTTGGTATTTCATTGTCCTTGGCATTGGCTCGGCCGCCTTGTGGATGAAATGCATCGAAAAGAAGAAAAGGCATCTTGTCCTGGACAAAGATCGTGTAGTTTAGAGAAAATGAAATGTTTGTAGTGGAAAGATGGAAGAAATAAAGATGTTGATACATTAAACAAATGTGGTCGACAGTTTGGTGCCGACCGAGAGACTCAACTCCGTAAATTTGGGCGCTGCTTGGGTCAGCACTTCTGGCTTGTCTTTGGCGTACGCTGCGATTGCGTTGAGAAAGCTCTCGGTTGCGGACAAGCCAGTGTTCATGGGCACGATCGAGACGAATTCGTCCTTCTTTTCCTTCTCTTCTGCTAATTTGGCTTGATTTAGCTGATGCGCTATTTTTGCTATGTGTTGGCCGTAGAGTTGTGCCTGCTGGGCCAATTTGGCTTGACTTGCGGGTGATTTGGCACGACTCTGTTGGTTGATCAATTCCTGCTGCTGAGCTCGAAGTTTGGCCGATTGTTCCTGGAGAGCAATTTTTTGTGCTTCAGTGAGCTTGATAGGTTGTTGCTGCTGTGCTGCGAGCTGTGCCTGCAGTTGGACTTGCTGAAGGGCTTGTTGCCTCTTGAGAGCCTCGCTCAAGGCTTGTGCATCCTTTTCTTTCTTGATCGCAGCTTCCTCCTTCATCTTGCGTTCTTGTTCTGCTTTGGCGACAAGTGCAGCCTGCGCAGCCGCCAGTTTTTCATTTTCAAGCTTGATTTGCTCAGCTTTTTGGGCTTCTAGTGCTGCTTTTTGCTGCAAACCAACCCGTTAGGACTCCATTTTCTGTCAACATTTACCTGTGCTAATTGAGCTTGACGTTGGAGTTCCATCGCTTGATTTGCCTGAGCTTGCGCCTGTGCCAAACGTTGCGCCTCAGTTGGACCAGTTGGCTCTGTCTTTGTTGGTTCCTGGCGTAAAAAATCGGTCAAGAACAGTAAGATAACTAAATCTACCTCTTTTTGCTTGGCGGCTTTGTCTGTCTTGAGTCGCATGAGAATTGGCATCACTTGGCGCTCAATGTGTTGCTCGACCCGGTCCAAATCTCCACGATTGTTGCTTGTCATCTTGGCTGGATCTTGAGCCAAGAGCGTCATGATTCGCTTGAGGTTTTGGAGGAAATTCTTGATGCGTTCTTGTTGCTGCAGTGCTTGTTGTGACTCTCCAGCTGGCTTTTGGGCAGCCATGCGTGTGAATTCCCTGCATACAACCACCAAGTCGTTCCAGTATTTCGTCTTCAGTTGTTTCAGCTTGTCTCCGTAGCTCAGATTGTCTGTTGAGGCACTTGGTGTCGGAGTTGCAACCTACAGACACCACACATTAGCAAAGGGTCATTCTCTATCGACTTACAGGTGTCGACGGATTTGAATTGATTGAGTTTTGTCTTGACAGCGCCCGTGTAGCTGCTTGCGCGCGTTGTGCTGCTTGGACTTGGGCAGCTGTGACTTGGTTTTGTTGGGGAATCGCTGCTGGAGGTGTTGCATTTGTTGGAGTGGCTGCCGCTGAGTTGGTGGTGGAGGCAGAGTTCGAGCCAGCAGCTCCAGAGGCTGCTGCTGCCAGCAATGCCTTTTGCTGCATAAATGCCTGCTGGTGTTGTCGCAGCAGCTGGGCTTGCTTGGCTTTGTGTTCAAGTGTGAGTTTGTTGCGGGCCATCAAATGCTGTTGCTGCAAATGCGTCATTTGGCTCACGCGTGTTTCTTGGGGGACGTTTTGTTGGTGGTGAGCATTTGAGATCTGGTTCTGCTGAAGCAATTGCGTCTGACGAAGATGTTGCATTTCGCTGTGTTGCGCAGTCGTGAGTGCTTGCTTTTGTTGTTGGAATTGTTGTTGGAGCTGAAGTAATGCTTGTGGTTGTTGCCCCTGAACACATCGAAATTAGATGTCTAACAACTAGAAGATCCAAACCGCAAGAGGATTTTGTTGGATCGTGGCGGGGGTAGTGCTAGTCGCTGTTGCAGCTGTGGTCGCTGATGCAGTCGCAGCAGCAAGAGCAGCAGCTTGAGCGGCTTGTGCAGCTTGAGCGGCCTGGGCAGCCTGAGCCGCTTGGGCGGCTTGAGCTTGTGCTTGTGCTGCCGCGGCAGCTTGGGCAGCCACCACTGCTTGCTGGGTTTGTTGTTGACGCGCTAGATTCAAACGTTGTTGCTCCTGTTGTTTCTTCAATAGCTCTGCTTGTTGTTGCAAAAGGAGCGTTTGTGTGTATTGCAATGCGGCCGCGTTGTTCGCATTGGCCATGTTGACGCCTTGAGGCATTGCTTGAAACGTGTTTTGTTGCATTGCAACTTGCGGATTGATCGCCTGAACTGGAGTAGCAGACATGCCTTCGTTAGGTTGTTGCTTTTTCTTCAAACTCGCAATCTTCTTTTGCAGTTTTGTCATGTATGTTTGCTACACTCAACACGGATAAGTTAACGTCAGAACGACGAGGTCGAAGCAGTACTAGAGCCTCAGAAGAATGCAATACCTTGTCAGTGGATTGCGTCCAGAGCATCAATTCAAACTTGGCGGCAGACCTCCACACTTTTTGCTTGTCGCTTTCGCCAGAAATGCGCAACAGTTCATGATACCTGTCCAGAAAAGCCCATGAGACGACTGAAACGATTTTTCCTTTTTCCCTACATGTCTGTAATCATAGCTTTGCGCATATCTTCCGAGATTTCTTGACGCCACGCCGCCGTCGCTGTCGCTGCTGCCATGTTGTGCACGGAGTGGGTGGAAAATTGCACAGTGGAAGTTTCGCTCATATAAAATAATCCGGATAAAATATCCGGATAGGCACGTCGACAACATGGGCTCTCGACCAAAGCCCTTCGCACACTTTGCGTCCGTGTACGAACCAAACGCGCTGCTTTTCGCCGCTGTTTGCACCAGCATTGCAGCGCTCATTGGGCTCAGAGACAGCTGAACCCAACGCCTTGACAGAGGGAATGTCTAGGTGAGTTTAATCCCCCCCGCAGCTTTATGGAGAGTCTTTATTAAACATACGGCTCAAAGGGGGCGCGCGGTCATGCTACAGTTCTTTATATTGGGCTTTTTGCTCATCTTGCGATCCAGGGGACCTGAAAAAAGCTGTCCCATGTGACTCTTTGGGCATTTATCGCGTTGATTGCTCAAGCTGGACTGCTTACTAAACCATTTTAGCACTGGTCCCATGTGAGCCATACGAACTTAAGCCCCCTACAGGATCAATCGCGAGGAAATTGCTAGTAGAGTTGCTGGCGTGTTGCCGCCCAAGTTTGAACCCCTCAACCCCTTGAAGGTTGAAACCCCTAACCCCTTCACCCCTTGAAGACAGTGTTGAAAGCCCTAACCCCTGACAGAGTGAAGACAGACGCCGACGGGCTGGCTGTTAAGTAGACACTAAATTAACGATTCAAATGCTGATCTCTTGGTTTGACATGGCCGCGAGCTGCTGGTAGTGCTGCTGGATCAGGCTGTTTTGCTGGTTAATGTGATGCTGCATGAGGCTGTTCCGTGCGACCTCGTGCTGGAGCTGAAGCATCGTCATTTGTAAATGGCGAGCTGCCTACGCGCTCAGCTCAGCAAGCAAACAGAAACGGGATGGGTCGTACCATGGGCGTATTTTGCTGAATATGCGCAGTCGTCATCTGGCTTTGCTGCATCATCTGCGCCTGGCAGCATTTCTGCGTCTCACTTTGTTGGTTTTTGATCATCTCAACTCGCTGTTGTTGATATTGTTGATGTAGCTTGGCAACTGCGGGGTCCATTTCTGCCTACAAGAAAGCGCACTTGAGTTGCGCGCGTCTTGGCTGATGATTCACCTGTGGAAGGGACACGGGAAGCTGCTCGAGAAAAGGCGCCATGTCCATTTCCCCCATAGAGACGTCCGTCGCTGGTGGTGGCTTGACTTGTGGACTTTCGTTGTCGCCTGCGGTCAAGACAACAGGCGACACTGGCGTTGCTTCTTTTGTCGGTTGACGTTGCTTGAACGAGAGGAGTTTATTCTTGAGTGTCTTCAAGTACATCTCCTGCAGCACGCATGCAGTAAATACGACAATATCCATGGCGAGAATTTCAAACGCAACGAGGCACACACAGTGTCGAGGCAACATGGTACCTTGTCATTTGCTTTGCTCCAAACTGCGCGCTCGTACTTCATGACTGACTGCTGCAGCTTCTCTTTGTCGCTCTCGCCATGCAATCGCAAGAGCTGTGTACACCTGCCCACACCCACACGTCAGAGGTCATGCGCATATCGCTATAGAGTACATTTCATTGATTACCGCATTCCTCGTCTGCGGCGACACTTCCTGCCGCCATGACCCGGTCATGTACTGTGCACGCCCAAGTCGGTCGTCCGTGAGAAGAGAATTTGACTTGTGAGCTTGAAAACTTCAAGAAACCATATCCGGACAACTATACCGGATACTGAACCAGCTCTTTTCCCGCTTGGGGTCTCAACCCCTCGTGGCGGACGTCAAACGGTGTCATGGGCGCGTCTTTCTTGCAGAATACACGGGTAACTTGATGGGGAAGCACTCTGGGAGCGTGCAGACGGCCTTTCTTCCCATGGTTTTTACGAAAACAACGTTGGCGTTCTATTGGTGGTCGACAGGCGATTGGGCTTCGCGCTGGGGATTTCATGCCCCTTGATGGGATTCCATAGGCTTCCTTCCTGACTTTGAGAACAGAAGCACGGGAGGACATGGATTGACTGGTGGTGGTCTGAAGACAGCATCTGACGCCCCACATGGTGGGGCGCCTCGTTGACGTGAACGTCAACATACCGGTATTCGACTGGTGGGACGTTAGTATTGCTTGTAGAGTGACACGACCCCCGCCAGGGGAAGCCCAGCTAGCTGCTGGTCTAGCTTGATTCCATGCAATGGATGAAGGAAGCTCTTGTGACTTGTCGGACTTTATAGACAGACAACAGAGTGAGTCGATGCCGTCCTTTGTGAGTTCAGTTCTTTGAGAAATTTGCAGTTCAGACGTAATACAAACTTCAAGTGAAATTATCCGGATACTGTCTGGTAGGAATCGAAGGTTGGCGAAAATACACCGCACGAGGCCGTCATGAACAACGAGTCGGCTTGTAATGTTAAATTTAAAGAGGTGGTGCTTTGTTCTACTCAAGGAAACAATGTTGAGCTTCTGGCAAGCGAGGGAATGTACAGGGAGGAGTGGCAAGACTTGTGAGCTGATGTAACATTTTTGCTCCATTTTACTACTCCTTGGCGTATTAAAAACTGATATAAACTCTGAAATGATGTCAGTAATATGGAGCATGTCGACAGACTGTCCAGAACTTATCCGGAAGAAGATCTTGAACAGACACTTTGCAATGTCGGGTCGACCTGGCACGAGCTCCGGCCAACGGCCAGGTACTGGCCAGCGCCCTGGAACAGGATCCCAACCGCTGAATGCGATCAATGCTCGCCCTGGCACAGGACAGCGCACGGCTTTGCAGTCGTCAAGCGGTCGGCCACTGACGAGTCGCCTCAACACTGGCCAAATTCCATCCACGCCAGGACAATCTGCAGGATACGGCGTCAGTTTGAACACTGAAGTCCAAGTGACGGACCGCCCAGTAACTCAGCAAGGTATTGCCTTGGCAATGTGAAGGAGACGCTAAAAGCGGAGTAGGAATGATGGGTATGCGTGTCATGACGGCCGGCCCGGGTCGACAAGTCCAGGATGCATCTTACTTCACGGGCAAACTGCATCAAAAGACGGCCGAAATCACATCGGAAATCGATAAGATCAACAAGGAAATCGAACAAGATGCCAAGGACAAGAGTCAATACGCTCAAGTAGACGATCTTCATGTCGTCTTGCTTGGTTTTTAAGTGCATTTTGTAGCTCGAGAAGAAATACGAGCACTTGGCGATTGAAGTGCGAGACTTGGAAGGACAACTGGCCGATTACAACTTAGCCATGGATAAACTACGCAGCGCGACGGTAGATTGCAGCCATCAACTTTAGCGAAGAGCTCTTGTCTCGTCTTAGGATCCCGCTGAGATCCGCCAAGTGCAAGAGCAGCTTCACCATCGCAACATGAAGGAAGCTGAAGAAGTTGACCGCGTAAAATCTTCATTCTCTCGACATTAGCGTGGCTTAAAGAGCGAGCTGTGTAGATCTTTATCATGCGCCAGGAACAAGAGCGCACTTCGAAACACTTTGAGGATGAAATCAATGCGATTCACATGAAGCAGCAAGAAAAAATCAACCAGTTGGCCCCAAACAAGCTCGAAAAATACAAAGTTGGCAATCTCTTCCAGCGCATATTGCTTAGCTCCTGCGTAGGCTCTCCTTGAAGAGAACCATCACGGCGAAGCAGAGCTCGAGGCCAAGTCTCAAGTAAGAGCCACAGCGGAATGCAAGCAGACATCCAACGGATCGAGTAGGAATTGGACATGCTCATGCAAGCCATCCGATCGAAGGAGGAAGAATTGAGCCTGGACAAGTACCGTGAGGAGTACGAACAATTGGAAGCGCAAGCTTCGAGGCTAAAGCGCGAGTGCAAGACCATCCAAGAGGATTTAAGAACAGCGCAAATGGACCCGAACGAAGCGCGCAACATGCTCTTGGCACGAGTACGTTGTGGCTGAGCTTCCTCGAATCTTGACATTCTCCAGGTCAAAGACGACAAGACCAAGATGGAGCAAGTTGAAAAGCAAATCGCCATCGCTGACGATGAGAACGGTAAGCTTCGCTCTTGCTCTCGCTAGTGTGCTGACTGAGATGCCGCAGCAAACTTGAAGAAAGCTCTGAACGAAGTCAAAGCCGAGCTCGAAGAGCGCAAGAACGAAGGACCGGACAGCAACGCCAGTCAAAAGTACGACATGCTGTACCAGCGCGACCAAGAGATGACGTCGTTCATGGACACATTCGACGAGAAGAAGGAAAAGGAGATGGAGAACCAACGCCAAGCTCAGGCGATGATTGTCCGTCTGCTCGAACATATTTCCATTGGTGCGTTCAATGGACTTAATTTCACAAGTTTGAAATGTCATCTCAGGATTGAACCGACAAGACAAGATGCCGACGGCGTCCAAAGTCGAAGAGATGAAGAGTGACTTGACGTTTAAAGAGCGGCAATTGGAATCGGCACAGACGACCAAGACGCGGCTGTCGATGGAATTGGCGAAGCGCCAAGCCGAGCTGGAAAAGGTCAACACGCTCGACGCCAAGATTTCCGTCGAGCTCAACTCGCTCAATTCGAAAATGCAAACGATGGAGAGCGACATGGAAGGATTTCAAAACATCGAAGCGCTCAAGGAAACCCACGCGACGACCAAGCAGATGCTTCTACGCTACAAGCAGCAGTACATCCGCCGCCGCGATGCGATGAAATCCCAAGTGAATCAACTGGCGAGCCAGTATGAAAACCTCAAGCATCAAGTCGCGTCCAACGACACCGCCAAGACGCTCGACTCGCTCGAGCAGAAGCTCCGCCACCACGAGCAAAACATTTACCATCTCAAAGAATGTACGTACGCCCTCATCTTTCCTCTCTCTCTTCCTGCTCACGCATATCTTGTAGACATCGACACCAAGACACGGGAAGTCGAGTATGAAAACGTCAAGCAGGACTGCCTCAAGTGCCTCACGGAGCTCAATACGTATCGCATCAAGTCGCAGGGCATTGTCGATGCCAAGGGATATTAAAACAAACGACTTATGAAGAAAGATATCCATGTTGCATTGTGTTCAATATATCTCAAGGGGGGGAACGAGGGGGGATTTGGGGGGGCTGGTGGATTTACAAGGACATGTTCGACAAGTAATTTGCCCAGCCGATATCATTCATGGATTCAATCTTGTGCTGGACTTCTTGCTCTTGTGTCGACATGAACGTCTCCATCTTGGTCAAGTTGTCGTCCCCGCCAAGCATGCGCACAGCCAACAAGCCAGCGTTCATGGCATTGCCAATGGCCACCGTGGCAACGGGAATACCTCGCGGCATTTGGACAATCGAGAGAAGCGAATCCATGCCGCCCAACGCCTTGGTTTGAATGGGCACACCGATGACTGGGAGAGGCGTCAAGGCCGCTACCATACCTGGCAAATGGGCCGCACCACCGGCACCAGCAATGAGCACTTCAAGGCCTCGTGCACGCGCAGTTTGGGCGTACGTGTACATGCGTTCGGGGGTGCGATGGGCAGAGACGATACTGAGCTCGTAGGGAATTTCAAATTGGTCCAAGACTTTGGCCGCGGCAGACATGGATGGCAAATCCGAGTCCGAGCCCATGATGATACCGACGCGCGGCTGTTTCTTCGAGGCAAAGGTGGCAGCGCTTGGACTCAATTGCACAGCGCGGCGAGCCAACTCATCCGTTGATGGAGCGACGAGAGTGACGTGACCGACCTTGCGACCCTTACGGATCTCGCCTTTGCCGTACCAGTGGACAGCCGCGCCAGGAACAGTGTGGCTCGTTCGAATCAACGCGAGTGTGTCGTCGGGGGAAGCACCGCCGAGGAGATTGAGCATCCAAGAAGCTCCAACCTTTAGAGCTGGCGAGCCCAATGGAATGGACGCCACGGCGCGCAAGTGGTTTTCAAATTGGTCTGTTTCGCACGCTTCAATCGTGTAGTGGCCAGAGTTGTGAGGACGCGGGGCGACTTCATTGAGCCACACTTGATTGTCAGTCGTGAGAAACATTTCAACGCCGAAAATGCCATTGCCACTCAACGCAGCAACGAGTTTGCTCGCCATGTCTTGCGCCGCAGCTTGCAAGTTGCTCGGAATCGCAGCAGGAGCCAAGACCGTGTGGCAAATGTTGTCGTGTTGAGTCGTTTCGACAACGGGGTAGCTTCGAACGTCGCTGCCTTGGCGGACGACCATGACGGCAAGCTCTTTAACAAATGGCACCCACTTTTCAGCGTACAATTTACCACGAGCGAGTCCAGCATCGCCCACAAGGCTTGCAATCGCATCATTCAACGCTTCTGGCGAAGCCACGACTGCATTTCCCTTGCCATCGTACGACCAGAGACGAGACTTGAGCATAAATGGGTAGCCAAAAGTTTCGCCAGCTTTCTGAGCATCTTCGATCGTGTCGACACGGGCGAAATCGCCCATGGGCAGATTCAAATTTGCACAGAATTCCTTTTGAGCAAATTTGTCTTGGATCATCGCAATCGTGTCTGGGCTTGGGTGAATCGCCAATTTAGGGTGCGACGCTTGAAGAGTGCGCAATGTTTGGGCATTGACATGCTCGATCTCAATCGTAAGCACGTCGCATTCAGCCGCAAATGCTTCAATCGCGGCAGCATCCGTGAACGAGCCTTGGACACAAGGAACCACTTGGCCGGCTGGTGATTGCGCACCTTGTGGGTCCAAGCACTTGAACGACACACCAAGACGGTGCGAAGCGTATCCCATCATGCGGCCAAGCTGGCCTCCGCCGAGACATCCAACGCGAGGTGATCCTTGAAGCGCTCCACAGCTCATGGCAATCAAGAAAAATCTTGTCGGAACCGATGGGCATGAACAGTTCGACCACCTGATTGGTTGAATTTAGGAATTTTAGCCAATTAAAAACTACTATTTGATATATTTTACCCAATACAATTCGTTCAATACAATCAAGGAGGAACTCTATTGGCTAATCATTTAATTTTAGCCAATAGAGTTGTATTATTTGGTCAAATGATATCATCTGATTGGCTAATTTTTAAACATTTATCCAATTAAATGCACTGAATGATTTAATTTCAACCAATGATTATCGAATCCTTTGCACTCCACCACTGCAAAACCAACAGCCATCATCATGCTTGAACTCGTGCGTGCTTTGGACGACTTTTTCCATGAAGAGGAAGACAGCAAGACAATGGAGCGTCTACGCAGCCAGTACGTTGTGGTAACACCAGGACAAGTTATTACGAGCGAGCCGGGATTTCTCCGAGGCCATGGAACATACGTCGAGAATGGAGAATTGTTGGCCAGCGTGGCCGGTATTGTTGAAAAAGTCAATCAACTCGTCAGCGTGCGGCCGTTAGTGAGTCGATACATTGGTGAAGTTGGTGATATTGTTGTCGGGCGTATCTCTGAAGTGGGCAACAAGCGATGGAAAGTCGATATCAATGGCCAGCAAGATGCAGTGCTCATGCTTTCGTCGGTGAATCTTCCCAGTGGTGCTCAACGTCGTCGAACGACAGAAGATCAATTGCAAATGCGCTCGTTCTTTGAAGAAGGCGAATTAATCAGTGCCGAAGTCCAAGAAGTTCGCTACGATGGCACGATGTGGCTCCACACGCGAAGTTTACGTTATGGCAAGCTAGAGAATGGCCAGCTCATCACAGTCCAGCCTTCTTTGATCAAACGACTCAAGCAGCACATGGTTCAGCTCCCAATTGGCGTGGACGTGATCTTGGGATGCAATGGGTATTTGTGGATCATGCGCAGTATGAACCACGAGACGGATGGTACGCAGAACGAATTCACGGCCGATACATGGACCGAACGCAAGCAAGTGCATGCCACAACTGTCACGGACGTGTTGGATCGTCAAAAGATTGCTCGAGTGTACAATGCTCTGGCTGCACTCAACAGCGCCTTCCGGCTCATTTCACCTGAGAGCATCATGGAAATGTACGACACACTTGAACGTGAAGAAGGTCAATAGAATACCTCAACTTGGTTTTGTGTTGTCTTGATGCGCAAACGAGAGCAAGAAGATGCAAAAAGTATCGACAAAGTCTCTATTTAAATACATGACGGATATGTGGCTCAGCTCAAAATTCACACGACGGTCGTTGGATCGTCAAAGAGGAATGCAAAGTCAAAGTCTGTGGGGGGAGGCATCTCCCATGCTTCAGGCGACTTTTCGTCCGGCAGGACTAGGAACGACGACGTCGCGGCTTGATCTGTGTCGGTCCACATCGTAGGCTCATCCAGACGGAGGAGGTCCAGGGGCAGAACGTGTTGTTTCGTGAGAAGAATGGTTGCGTCGTCAAATGTGAAGACGGCAGGATTGTTGTTGCAGACGTTTTCTTGGTTGTCCAAATGCATGGCTTTGGGGGTATTGGAAGCCGATCGGGGGATTTGCGCAAGACTTGAGGCAAGAGCTCAGGGCGGTGGCGCAGGAAGCAAGGATGGGAGAATGTGCACACGTGGGATTGAGTCTTGGTCCATTTACGAAAGCCAAAGTTGTTGAGTTGTCGTTGGAAGCTGGATGCTTTTTCGTGGTTGAAATACTTGCGAAGGATTTCAGTCTCGAGGCGGCGTTCCGAGAGGATTTGAATCGCACATCCATCGACTGTCCAGCAAATGACACTTGGGTCTTCGACTTCGAGCATCCGATAGAGCGATCGGAGAAATTTAGGGATGCCGGTCATGCGCTTGCGTTTAAGGTCGTCGAGAATCATATATTCTTGTTGAATGGAAGATTTGCAATGACTGCTTTCGTGGCTCGACTGCAGGTCTGGGACAATGCCATGACACTTTCTCGACTCGGCCATGGTCATTGGCTTGCCTTGAAACGGATAATCGTTTCATGCCGATCCCGAAAGGTCGCGCGACTAAGACTTTCGACGAAACTTTCGGGGCCAATCCAACACACCTCTCGAGCTATCTTATGCACGACCATGTGGTGGCACTACCCTTGCCAAGGCTTGCTTTTTGTCGATGGAAAGCTACACGGTCATGTGGCGTGTGCTGCCTGATCTGCGTGGAACATTATCTACTGTCTTTACGCTTTGGCGAGAATTCTCTCGCTGTTCGACGTGCCACATGGTTGCTTGTCATGGGACGCCATGTTATCGCCAGGGACACACAGCTGGCGTGAGCACAGAAAAGCCCCGTAGCGCGCTCCTCTTGCTTCAAGCGACTCCATGTTTTCGCCAGAGAGACACACACAACTGTTGCTCTTCAACATGAAACGGATATTCATGAAAGGTCGTGTCCGGATATTATCCGTATTCTGATCCGGATACTAACATCGGATTGAGGCGAATGAGATTGCAGTATGTGTGGTCGCTCATCCGGAATTATCCGGCATCCGGATAACTTGACCTGCATTCCAAGACCAAGCTTTTATGCACGATCCAACGCGACATGGAAGATGGTGAATTCTATAACGTTATGGTACATGAGAGATAGCAGTGGATTTATGCTTGGCGGATGCCCAGGAGCGAGTGGAGCATCGTAATTTCCTCGGTAGACCACTCGACGGTCGGCGTGTCGGACGACGCGGAAGGTGTCGTTGGTGCAGTGGCAGGATAGTGCAAGAGATCGCCAGGTAGAGGGGGCCGCAACATGGCGTGATCGTATGTGGTGTTGTGCGTGGCGTTGTTCGAGTCGTCGTCTGAGAGTTCTTCATTCGACCGAGCATCTTCAGGGTCTGAGCTATATGTACTCCCCGCCGAACGGTATTCTGTAGGCTGTGCCATCGTCGGGGCGAAGGGGGCCATGCCTTTGCGCAATCGCCGTCGTTTCGTGTCGGATTTCCGCTGGTTCTTGTTGTGCAGCACGCGGTGGTCTTCGCACAATGTGTGGGGCTGTCCATTCTCTTTGAGCGTGCGTTCGTTCATGCATCGCCCCGACTTGTATTTGCATCGGCCATTGAATGGTCTCGGGAATATCTCGTGGGTCGGATTTTGCGACGGGGATGCTCCTGGCGTGGCTGTCGCTGAGGTTTGGGGCGTCGCGCCGGGGGCAGCCGCTGGTCCTGTTCCTGCCACGCTGAAGAACGAAGGATGACTCATGCTGAATCCACTCTTTGTACAAGTCCTCGCTCGGTCCTGCTCGCACGCCGCCAAGAGCATTTTCGATTCTGATGGAATATTTTGTTCCGTGGCACGTCGCAGTGATGTGCATCCAGCTGGTGAGGCCAAATTTTCAGCGTTTTTCTATCGAACTCGCCCGTTTCTCATTATCCGTATGATGCACTGCGTTTCACTATACCAAATCAACTTATCCGGATGCACGACGTCGAGACAAGTTGAAACGGTTGGATCGTTCCTACAAACAGTGGACAGACCGATCGACACTGGCGACGTCCGAGATTGATGGAACTTTGAAATCTCACGTTGGCGTGCATGCCACTCGACGCTGCAGCCATCTACAGGCGGTAGAGAGCTAGTAGCACCAGCTAGCGTGGATATAAAGACCCACCGACGCTGTCGCCAGCGTTTTAAAGGATGCCGTGGGTGGTACGCGACACGCCCGTGGATATCTTGGAGGTTGACGTGGAGCATGGATGCACCCAATGCGTCTTTCAAAAACAAGAAGCGCTTGACGAGATGGAGAGAACGATCTCTCGACCATCTCATGCCAAGCATGACGGTGTCGTCGTCGTCGTTGGACCTCGCGATCGAGACGTTTCAAGCATTTGTCAGCCATGAGTACGATCTTATATCAGCGTGAACTTATGAGTTTGTGCCAATGTTGGATTTACAAACCAAGGATTGCCAATAGGTTACAAGATCCATCTCGTCCTGAAGAGAGCTACGAAAGAGGAGTGGTGGAGGGCGACGAAGTGCGAGCAGCGAGGAGCGAGCCGCCACCACCACCACCGAACGTGGGAATGACGTCTTTCTCGATGCGGTTTCATGAATCTCCCTTAGTATTCGAGAATGGAACCTTTGCCGAGGGGACGCCACCGGTGATTACATGAAGCAGAGCGAAGACTCAACGCCATGACTGCTTCGTGTGTCCAAGTGGACGAGCCTGCTTTGCTCCAGCTAGTCCAATCTGGCTCCAATGCCATGCTAGTCCAGTGGCTCGACAATCAACCGACAGCCCATGCGATCGAGTGTGTCGTACGTCTCGTGATTGAAACGGGATGCCTCACACGACTCGTATTGTGTGTGGAGCGCGTGCTTGGTCGTGTAGCACAACCACACGAGCCGTCGCCAGCCATGTCGTCTTGGTCGCCATTGTGTCGTTGGATCCAATGGGCGATCCATGGCAACCAGCTCCAACTCGCCATTTATTTACAGCACGAGCTCGTCCACCGGCAAGAAGCCACGAGTTCGCACGTCGTCGCTGCCAAGCAGCAACCAACCCATCGAGAGACGATCAACAATGTAGCACGCGCCTTACTCGACCGAGTCGACGATACCTTTGCGACGATTTTGTAGTCTGTAACCTTCAATTCCACCGAATCTGCCTTAGAACCGAGTTCAGCCTTGTCTCGTCAGCAAGATCCTCCTCGAATGGATCCAAGCCAGTCGCGCAGACGCCTCTCGTCCACATGGATGGGAATTCGATCGGATTACACATGGCTGTTCGAAGAATTGCAGTGCCAAGATCGCAGGCGGTTCCTTTTTTTTCATTGCGTACAATGTAGATGTCGTTGGAGGCGAGAGGACTGAGATGGATGTGTCGACAGCATTACTCGAGTCCAGTCGATCTCATCTCTCACTGCTGCGCTGAATATCCTCCGCGGTCGTAAGATCCCTTCATGCTGCGACTGACTGCTTTCAATATCGCGAAGAAACGCGTCAAGATGATGGAAGATTTTTGACGGAAGATCGAGTTGGAACTTACGGCGCTCGCAACACTTGCGCGACGGCGTCGATCTTGCTTACGACTTTCTTCATCGTTTCGTAGCCTTCGTGGTCTTTTTGCGTCGCTTCGACTTCGTGGATGCCTTTCAGAATCAACTCGCACGAGCGGGACACCATCGTCATGCCAATGTCAAGCGTGGGACTGAACCCTTGGACTTGTTGGATGGCTTTGTCGAGATTTCGCATTTCCTAGCACAACATGACTCCTCCTTTGCAGCTCTGCTATGAGCTTACTTCTTCGTACGCTGCGACTTCCTCGTCAAATTGCTTTGTGGCCAAGAATGCTCCGTCTCGCTCGACAATCCACAGCCCGTCGTCGTTGCGTTTGATGGACAACAAGCCTGGGGACGCCTTGATTTGCATCACTTGCTGCTCTTTCGGCCGGGCCAAATACCGCCCTAGGCACACACCGCCGACAAAGCCAACGGCGGTCTTTCCATTAATCCATCCACCCATCGAGAGCTGTCAATTCCAAGAATGCCTCATGTCCATGCCACCGTTGAGCAGGGAATGCTGGTGTCTGATTTCCTGTTAGAATGTCGGTACCTTCATTCTTTTTTAAATTGAAATGTTTTATATTGATTTTTGTATGAACATTTAATTTTGGAATAAAAGTACCTTGAAATGACTGTCCAGAGTGTCGTCGGTACGTAAGAAGAATGAATGCTAGAATGGATGGATGGACCATCATGAAGAAGAAATCCAGTCGGCAACTCTCCTTGATGCAAGGTGAGACTTTGGGCTGATGTTTCCAAGAGGGCCAACTGCTGTCGCGGATAAAAGATGGGTGCTGTGACCAACCTTGATGAGAATTGTGGCCCCTTCCGACTTGGATCTTCAACTCCAGTGCATCGACTTGGATTCATGAGGATCCATCACTTAGCGCTGGTTTAAATTGGATCGGATGCATTGCTGATGAATGACAACTACAACATGCTCCTACGATTCGTGACGCTCGATATAGGCACCCAACTTCGTATATTGGCATGGACGTGACGTTGCTGGAGTGGTAGAAAACATCACAACTTTCAACTTGCATTACGTGAACTCATGCACCATAAAGAGCACTCGCCGTGCATTCTAGACATGATGGCTATGTTGCCTTGACGAGCGCCCCTGCCCGCGCTTGAATACAAAATAAGCAGCAAATGCCACGACGGGAAGGAGGTACCATCCGAAGAAGGTCAACTTGGGCTGCTCGTGGTCCAGTCGGATTGCCTTCTCTCCGACTATATGAACGGCGGCGGCAGTCGTTTCAAGGACTTCTTGTTTCGGCGCTGTAGTCGTTGGCGCTTCCGTCGTTGGCTCCACCGTCGTCGTCGGCCGTCGCGTTTTGAGTTTTTCAAATCCATATGTCTTCTTCAGCCAATGCTCAACATGCTCCATCACCCATTCGTCTAAACGAGAAAATGATCCGGTCAAGCTTACACACTGCTTGACGTCGTACCTTCCTGGCCGCATGTAGCACACACTGTGGGTTTGGGCCATTGGTAGTGGCGAATACGCTTGTTGACTGCGTTGTGCATCTTCCAGAGCCACATGTAGAGCGCTTTTTGTTTGTTGGGCTCTTGATCGAGTGTTTCCATGAGAGCTATCTTGTTGTACTCCAAGAAATGGCTTCGACAGGGCAAACACGTCAAATAATGCTTGACAAATCGCCGAATGGCACCCATGACGGCGACGGCAAGCTCGTCGCTGGACGTGGGGCCGTTCAAAAGGGTCATCATGTGGAACATAGTCCATTGACCGCAAGTGTAGAGCTCACAGGCATAGTATTCGGTGCCATTGCCTTCAAACAGCGTGGGAATCAATTCCCATTCTTCAGCACCTTGAATCGATTTTGAATATTCAGCATGGAGAATCGCAGTGTGGTCCTGCCATCCTTGGAAGAGAACTTTCCATTTAGCCAGAGTTAAGAGGGCTATTGGGGAGACTTGCTTGTACAAGTTGGTCAACTAAACACACAAGTCATGAGCGACCTTCGAAGAGAACACGCGTACCAAGTGGCGATTGACAACGCCTGGAAAAGTAAGAGAAACCACGCGAAGCCATTCCTTGAGGGCATCAAATTCGTCATCCTCCAACACAGTTTTTCCTGTGAACACGGCTTCCTTCATTCCAAACACAAAAGCCGAGGCTGCATCTCTGATACGAGTCGTAGCATTCGTTGGCAGCGTTGATTCTTCCCACAAAGGTCGCAGAGTCGTCTCGGCAGGAGTCGTTGGAGGGGAGGATTCAGCTGGCCATTCACCTGTTTCATTGAACACTTGTTGTCGGAACATTTGAGCCACGAGACCGAGGACTTCGTCTTTCGTATGTTCACCCACCGCTCGTTTGTTTTCAAAGTTCATATTCTTGTCAAAGTTCCACAGCATAAGCGTTGGGAAGCCCTTGACACCAGAGATTGCACATTCTTCCCAGTCCATACAGCTCATCGCACCAACGTTGATAATATCGAGTGGTTTAAAGTGCGCAGCAATTTCATTGTAGATCGGTACGAACTGTTTGCAATGAGGACAACTACAAACACGCTGGCATGAGCGAGTGCAGTCGTCGGTCCAACTTACAATGGATGGTAGAAATCAATCAACCATGGCTTGCTGTTGTTCTTCGCATTGCGCACCAATTCGTTAAAGTTATGGTCGGTCAAGTATGTGATATTCGGGTGGTCTTCCTTGAAGAGCGGCGACGGATCTCGGTTCCCGCCGGCGCCTAGCACCACCGCAAAGACAGCGATCCATAAGACGAGCCACAGCATTAGCAATTTGCTCAAGAGAAACACCGAAATCGAAGAAAAGCAGCCAATCACATCGAGCCAACGAATTCCGGATAAAGATTTTGTTTCTCCGGATAAGCTCCGTCCAGTTTGGTGCAAAATGTTGAAAAAAGTATGAAATTCTCCAAAAAGTGACGAAAATGGTCGATTTTTCACATTTTTTTAAAAGAATTCCCACTGAAATTGCTCCAAAATTGGCTAAAATAGGAAAATATTGACGAATTTCATAATTTATTTCGGTGTTTCCATGGACTTTCGCTTGAAGAGGTCAATGAGGTCAACGCGGCAATGATTGAGCAGGATCCAGCTCCTGTAGCGGGAGAGGCTTGATCCGCTGGAGACAGCTAGAGGCACGATGGCTTCAGCATGGTGAAACATAGCGCACACAGCCAGATCCAGAGAGATTGGTGTGGCTTGAGCCGGCCGTGACGTTTGTGGACAGATTGCCCGAGCTTGCCAGTGCGATGTGATGAGCGACACAGGAGCTTGCATCTTGGTCGCAGGTCAATTGCAGACTGCCCGAGCTGCATATCCGGGAGTCAAGCAACGCGACATTCAATGCAGCGGTCGTTGACATGAGGATTGGGCCAGAGCCACCGACGACAAGCATGAGCTCATCGGCTATGAGAGTGTTCAACCCCAGACGAATTGCACCCGTGCCACGATTGACCACACGAGCGTCATGAGTCAAGACGCGAGTAGTGTCCTTGACATAAATCACGCCAGACGAGTGGTTGGCAATGCTGAGGTCCGACGCGGTCAAGCTCGAAGTGCACAACGCTACCATGCCTCGACCACGACTCGTTACATCCACGATGTCTGCCGAGATGCTCGAGCATCGAAGTTGGAGCCTGCCGCTTCCAGTATGCCAAAGCGTGAGGCCACTCGCCACAAGCTGATCGTCATGAATGGTCAGCTGGCCAGAACCTGACGAGTGGATGGAGAGATGGCCCTTGGGGGACGATGCAAGAACGCCAGGTGAGATGACCATGACGCCAGACGCAGTATATGAAACGCCCTCCAAAGACCGCGGGGGCAGACGCAGCTCGACATTGTGTCAGCCTTTCGCTCGCTTGCTATAGTTCCAGTCGAGCGTCCATTCGCAGCGGGACTCGGAGATGTTGAAAGCTTCCACGATGTCTGGCGAGTCGCAATGGAGGCAAAGGGTAGCTTGAGTGACAGAGTCGTCAGCAGTGATGTAGACCGCGCCAAGATGCACAGCGAGGCTTGTGACGGTCGACGTGGCTACAAACGTCTTTGAGATCTTTCGTGGCTGTGTCATGGTGGGAGAAAAATCGAAGCTGAGAGCTTTTCAATGCCGCTGAAAAGTGTCACTGCCACGGGGGCAGAGAGAGAGTTGATGCTACTGCTCCGAAAAAGACCAAAGCCATGGAAGACCACACACGTGGCTCCTCACAGTGTCCATGTGGCTTGAAGCGTCGGACAGCTTCTACTCCAAGGCATCCCTGAGCTTCCTGCGGGATAGAATCTCCTCTGGCCACCCATGCTGCTTGGAGATATGGACGCCGTCCATATGCCCTGGGTCTCGTGATTTCTCGACCGACGACAGTCATAACACGTTTGCAATTGCACCGAGCAGACAACCACAAGTCACTTGGAGCTCCATGTTCGATGGAGACTTTGCGAAACATCTCGCCGTATTTTCACATCCACTTGATTCTCCCGAATTTTGTCGCAAACTCATCCGTGAAGCCAACGATGGCGTGAGGAAAGTCTAGGGATCGAAGCAGCTTGGCAGGAACTGCATCTCGCGCTGAGATAGCCCACGCTTTGCATCCTGAGGGTAAAGTCCAGGGCTAGAAGCACTCTAGAGCTGAAGAAGCGACTAGCGTGCTAAGGCAATGAAAGTCCTCCTTCCACTAGAAAAGACTTTGTCGTTGTGGAAAGCAGCAATCCAGCGCAATCCCCCGAGCTTCCAGGGCCGCTTGGAGACGACGACAGAGTACAAGAGCACGATGTATATTGTAGCTATAAATATGGTGGCCGTAGTGCTTCATTAGGCTGCTAGGGGATGGCTCAGTGGCAGCAACTTGATGCTTTCGACGGAGCCGAGGGATTGCACTGTGCATGGCGCAGTTTGGCGGACGCAGCCTGATCCAGAGGCGTTGGTTTCGGTCGTCGCTGCTTCTACGTTTGTGGAAAGATCGCCCGAGCCTGGCATTGCAATGCGATGGGCGGCGCAAGTACTCCCGGCTGGACTACAGGCCAAGTGCAGACTGCCTGAGCTCGTCACGCGAGAATCGATGCGTGCCGCGTTCAATGCTGCCGACACGGAGAGGAGGATTGGGCCAGAGCTAGCGACAACCAGCATGAGCTCGTCGGTTGTGAGGCTGTCGAAAGCCATTCGAACTGCGCCAGAGCCGCGATTGACCACGCGAACGTCATGAGCCGCGGCACGAGTTCGGGCGTCGATGTAGATCACAGCTGAGGAATGGTTGGCGACGCTGAGGTCGGTCGTCGCCAAGCGCGAAGTGCACAAGGCGACCACGCCCCACCCCCGACTCGTGACATCCACGACATCGGCGGCGATGCTGCGGCAGGTGAGCTGGAGGGAGCCACTTCCCGTATGCCAAAGCGTGAGTCCGCTCGCCACGAGTGTGTCGTCTTGGATGTTTAGCTGCCCTGGACCAGACGAGTTGATCGACAAGTGGACGCTTGGAGATGCCGCAAGAACTCCACTCGAGATGGCCAACATGCCAGACGCTGTGAACGAAACACACTCGAGCGTCCGTGCGGGAAGGCGCAGCTCAATCGTGTACCGCCCTGTGACGCGTTTCCCACCCGTCCATCCAAGCGTCCATTCGTGTCGGGATTCGGAAATGTTGAAAGCTTCCAAGACGTCCGGCGAGTCGTAGTGGAGGGATGCCGTCGCGTGGGTTATCGCAGGGTCGGCTGTGACGTACACGGCGCCAAGGTTGGCGACAAGACTTGTGATCGTGGACGCGGCGGCAAATGTTCGGTGGAACTTGGTGTGGAATGCCATGGTTGGGGTCGATTGGAAAATAAATCCATCTTGTCTGCTCGCTGGGAGGGAGTGCCACGGCCACGGGATCGTACCAACTCTTGCCGTGCGTTACAGTTCAAAGCCACGGAGGAGACGATTTCACCCATTTCAACCTCGCGGTGCACACATTCTCCAGCGCATTTTCACTGGAATCTTGAGCATCTATCAGAGGAAGGCAACGTTTCCTCTCGTCTCCATGGAGACTCGCTCAACATCAAGAGGTCGGCGGCGCATCCTCCCGCTCTCCTTGAAAAAGTGCTTCAACGGACGGCAGTGCTTTTCCCCCCGTCCATCTCTCATTGGCTCCATGTTAATTTCACGTCAACTTCGAAACTTTTCACATGATCAAGGTGGATTTCCCGAATTCAGTCGTAAGAAACCTTCATGCCGACCACGACGGCTGCTCCAAACCACGTGGAAAGCATTTGAAGCGCCAAAGTCACGCAACATCTTGTACAGTTCACCTTCGTGTTGCACTAGCGAAGGATGGAGCTGGCCGGAGCTGGAGAAAGACCTCTCCATGATGAGCAGGATGGCGACACGAGTCGATGGAAATGTGTGGTTGCCATGGAGTTGGCTGAGTTCCTCGTCAGCCATTGCAGAATCCTCCATGGAGAGGGAGATGATGTATGATCGACCGATGTGAATACCATATATTGAGCTTATAAATATGGGATATGAGGTTAAGCAGCAAGAAGACGACGGAGAGGCAACGACTTGATGCGATCGAACGACTGCAGAGTGCATGGCGCGATGTCGCGGACGCAGCCAGACCCCGAGACGTTGGTTTGAGTCGACACGGCCGACACGTTTGTACAAAGATCGCCCGAGCCAGACATTGCAATTTGATGCCGATCGCACGTACTGCCGTCTTCGCTGCACGTCAATTGCAGACTGCCCGAGCTCGACATGCGCGTGTCGATCATCGCAACGCTCAAATCCGCAGCGATGGACATGAAAATCGGCCCAGAGCTGCCGACAACGAGCGTGAGCTGGTCGGTTGTCAAGCTGTCGAAAGCCACGTTGACCGCTCCATGGCTGTCGTTCACAACGCGAACGTCGTCCGCAAAGACATGCGTTGGCGCCTTGAGATAAATCGTACCGTACGAATGGTTGGCAATGCTGAAGTCGGACGTCGTGAGAGTTGACGCGACGACGGCGACGATGCCGCGGCCACGACTCGTGATATCCACGACATCGACGGAGATCGGGCTGATGAGTTGGACGGATCCACTTCCAGTGTGCCAAAGCGTGAGTCCTCTGGCCACGAGTTGGTTTTCTTGGATGATCAATTGGCCTGGACCAGACGAGTGGATGGAAAGATGGACGCTGGGGGAGGATGCCACGACACCGGACGAGATGGACATGACGCCTGGAGCTGTGAACGAGACGCATTCGAGCATTCGAGGGGGAAGACGCAGTTCAATCATGTAGCGGCCTTTCGCTCGCTTTCCGTACGTCCATCCCAGCGTCCACTCGTGTCTTCCTTCGGAAATGTGGAAAGCGTCGAGAAGGTCTGGCGAGTCGTAGCGGAGGCAAGCCGTGGCATGGGTGATGCTCGCGTCGGCAGTGATGTACACCGCGCCGAGGTGAACGGCGAGACTTGTAATCTTGGACTTGGCGACAAAGGTCCGAAGGAAGTGTGTCGTCTCTGTCAGTGTGGAGCACTCTGTCATACTTGGAAGTAAATTGGAAAATGACCACATGATCCAAGTGTCCCAGTCGTCCTGGGGGGAATGAGAGTGTTTATGGTGTTGGACACTGATCACGGTCGCGTTGCTTGGGCAAGCCAATGTGGATTACGGTGTATGAACATGGCTGTACATGGCGCTCTCTGTGGTTCCATTCCCCATGCGCTTCACGCTGCTCTCTCTACGCGCCGTACGCTTCTTGGTGTCCTTGACCGGCGTGTTTCTAGACGCTGCCGTACAAAAAAGAGTGCTCAACCGCATCTTTACTTGACATTGACGTGGTTGATGAGTACAACAAACCATGGGGAATGCAGTCTCCGGTGTCACGACGATCCAGAGGCAGGAGAATGTTGCGACTTTGGAGACTCAGCGCTCGTCCATGGCCACGACCGACGACATGCGCATCCTTGAAGGGACTTTTGGGGAGAAGCACTCGATTTGCAGCAGATTCGTCGAGCCAAGTGTCGCAATGGGTCACATGTACACATCCACCCATGAATTCTCCATGCATTTCCACCGTCATCATGAGATTTTTTTCAACGCCATCATCAGGATATCGCTCAAAATAAATTCGTGTTTTAAATAGATATTTTGAGCGAAACCTGGATTGTTGTCGGGTTTATGTTGGCTCCCGATCATCCCTCAGCGTCGGATCCATAGTCCAACTGCGTGCTTTGGCGCTTTTCATTCATCGATGCGTTCGTCGCTGTGGCCACGAGAGCGTACATTCTAGTCAATCAACGGAGAGACCTGGCTACCTGCATATATTTAGAGCGAAATTTACATCGTTAAAAGATTCTGGAAGTGGTGGCGACGTCAGCATCGCGGGGCGTCCACAGCAGCAGGCAATCAAAACTTGAAGATGGTTCTGGCACGCGACCAGATCTTGTTCTCGATGGCGACCAAGACGAATTCGAGTCGTGGACAGAGCTAGGATTGGACGCAGCTTAAAAATCTACCCCCAATTCAGTTTTGATGTTGCAGGACAGAGGGAGATAAGGGGACACTGGTTATCCCTCTCATGAGAGCGACAGCACGACTGCAAATTGTAAGAATAGATAGCTCCTGTTGAAAGCAGCAAAGCCCCTCGGCATGCCATGTCTCTGCTTGAGCCAGGACGGCGGCTGTTCATTTCGGATCTGCACCTTTTGTAGTCATCATGTTTATGCTTGAAATTCAGTGATAAAGAATCGATTTCTGGTACCAGTATCAAGATATTTGACAGGGAAGTCATAGGTCAGGTCAATTTCGCTCAAATTATATAGAAAATCAAAATGTGGTATAATTTGAGCAAAGTCTCAAACCCCCAAACACCCAAGAGGTTTACAAGTTGAATGGAGAAGACATGCATGAGAACATTAAAGTATTAATCGGTGGGCTCTTCATCATAAGTCGGGCGTGGGAGGATGGTGACATCGACGTCGATGAGCTTGAGATCCACGTCGTGTGGATTCAATGGCTGGACTTTGCCCGCCCCCGTCTCGGCCACTTGATACGTTTGGTCTTTGTTGAGGAAAACGCTGCCTGTACCAGAGAGTACCACGTCACAAGAGGCTGCCACAACATTCGTCGAGACGCTGCCAGAACCACTGATGGCAATGTGCTGCGTGTCGATTTTGCCCACGCCGTGGTATTTAACAGTGCCAGCTCCTACAAAATCGCAAGATGTTACGAAAAGAGTTTTGTGGGAAATGTCCAACCTGCCACGGCAGTTGTCACGGACGCGGCGTAAAAATCGCTCTGCGCGAGCACGTCGGTGTTGCCAAATCCACTCGACGCAAATTTGAGCTCAAGGGCTGTCAGTTGATCAGCCTGGAGACTAATTGTGCCAGAGCCAGAATTGCGAATGTCGATGAGCTCTGTGACTTTAAGCGTCGACTTGGCCAAGACTTGAGTCGATCCAGACTTTGAGTTGGACAGAATAATGCTCTTGGCTGCAATTGACGGCGCAACCACGGCAAGTTTGCCGGAGCCAGCGTCATTGATATCGAATTCGTACGCCGCGAGGACGGTCGTTTCAAACGTAAGTTGCATGAGGCCAGGGCCAGTATGGCGCAGGTGAATGCTTCCAGCCTTCAGTTCGACATCGTCAACGAGGAGCGAGCCCATGCCAGTGGATACAATCGAGAGCTTGGCGTCCACCGAGCGTCGAAAGACATTTGGGCGAATGGTGGCCACATCGGACGACGAGAACTCAATGGCTTCAATCGTCTCGGGTGGCACGTACACTTCAACAATGTGGTGGCCATCGATGTGGCTGCCTTCACGCCACTCGACCACGAGTTCATGGCCAACTTCATAGACGTGGAAGGATTCAGCCGCCGTTTGCGAATCGCTTCGCAAGACGACGGCCACGTGTTGCACCGGTTTCGTCGCCTGGACAAAGACATGCCCGACGGCCAATTTCAGCTGCGTGATGGAGGCCATCGCATCGTATTCTCGCGTGAACCAAGGTGTCGTCATGTGCCAAGTTGTGCGAATCTCAAAATAAAGCTGGCTAGCGTCGGCAATTAAGCCACTCCAATCAACATTCTACAAAGTGACAATCCAGCGACGTGAGATTTTCACAACGCCGCACACACCTCACGCCATGGATTGCAACGTTGGAAACCACGTGGAAAGATCGCAACGGTGGTGAAACTTCAGCCAGCATAGTCAAGAAGAGGACCGCAAAGAGGACGGAAGCGGGAAGCCGCGTCTCCATCGCGACATGGTCACGCAGAGTGTAACCAACCAACCGCAGCATAGACATGGCCGTGGGCACAAAGAGCACTCAGATCGCTCAGCGAATCTGGGCAAAATAGCGATCAAGTCAAAATAAACTTGAATAAAGTACGGTCGAAATATACTGTTGGTAAAGCCATGGCAGGGGCTGAAGGACATAGGGCGATCTTTCAGAAAGATTTACGACGGCGTGATAAGGCGATAAGGCTAAAGGACAAGGATTTGACGCTCCGATGACCAGATATGTGAATCTGGATGAGCTTTCTTTTCATGACGGGTGTAATTGTTGAAGGAGGAAGCGATGGGGAAGCGGGGGGAAGCTGGGGGGAGCGGGGCAGGCTGAGCTGGCGATGCATCCACGATTGCTTTCGTGAATAAAGAGGCTATGAGAGCTCCAGCGTGTCATTTAACACTTGCAGTACACAGCGTGATGGTTTGACTGACTGTAGATTTATTGTCTGTGACAAATCCATCGCGAGCAGCTTTCCCATCAGACGACAGAGCGCGTTGCCCAGACGCGGCCAAATCCATCACGTAGTTCGCTTCACGCGGCAGCAGTCTTTGAATCTTTCTAGTATTGCGTTGAAAATCCTCGGTCGATGCCCTCGATCAAACTTTAATTGCCGGCGTCAATGTATATGGAGCTAGTTTTCGTTCATAAATGTCCTCCTGCACAAAGCCATGGCATATGCGACGGACGGACGTTTGCAATCGTCCGTAGAAACTCCCTCGCGTTCGTTGGCGACAAAGCAATGGCGACAAAGCAATGGCGACAAAGCCATTTCGAGGATGTGCAATGGATTACTCGGCGGTTCGCACGGATTGAATTGTGTTTAGCTTACAGAGGTCGACATCATCGGGAAGCCATTTTGCAATATCTCGTGAACTATTTGTTCAATTAACACGCGATTTGGCTGACACATTCATGCCAGCAACACCAATATCCTGTTAAAAAGAAATAACTCGAAACATAATACCCTTTGAGAAAGAGTAGTTTACTTGAAGGAATGATTGTCAATTTTCATCGTATCAAAACATAAACTTACAAAACTAATATTATATTATGTTTTAAAGAATTGTCTTTTCACCCTCGAAAATCCTCACAATCAATCCAAGGCTCATGGAGAACAGTAGCAAAGAAAGCGATGCTCATGATACAGGCATGGACATACACGATACTGCTTTGAGTGATGTATTTATAAATTTGCCGTCGTAATCTTTAGCGGGAGATATCGCATTGATGACTGTGTAAGATTATCACAAATCTGATTTGGCTTCTCGATACTGTCAGCCAAAGAGAGTCTTGGGGAGCCACTGGACGGGGCCTAAGACTGGAATGTAATCCAACTCGTGCGGCGCGGGGACGGGCATCAAGCACATCGTGTACACGGCAGATCTTTCCACGCCTTGAAAGGGAAAGACTTTGCCAGACCCTGCCGTGTGTGGAGCAAAGGTTTGGTTTGGTGGGAGGTAGACGTTGCCGCTGCCTGTGATTTTCACGACGCAGTCTGCCGTCGCGTCGAGACTCGAGTGGATCGAGCCTGAGCCAGTCACTTCAAACTTTTGCTTGGTACTGCTGCCGTTGCCGATGCATTTGATCTGTCCAGAGCCTGCAAGACGGGTGAATCCCAACAAGCGCCGTGGCGACGCGTGTACCTGTGACCTTTGCCTTGAGTTTCGACGCAAAGAATTGACTCTCCGAGCCGATTTCAACCACGCCGGAGCCAAACGCGGCAGCGCTGCAGTCATGTGTCGACAGTGCGTCTGCGTTCAAGACAACAGCTCCAGAGCCTGTCGTTTTGACGTCAAGGCTGTCCGTGATGTTGGCCGTCGATTTGATCAAGACGTGGGTTTTGCCAGACCCCGTGGCTGACACAGCCGTGTGGCTAGCCGACAACGACGACGCAAAGAACGCTAACGTCCCCGACCCAGTACTGGACACGTCAAGAGCGCCAGCAATTGTTGCAGTGGTGCACGCGACTTGCAACACGCCAGGACCTGTCAGGCTCAGGTCCAATTTTTCGGCTTGGAGGTCCGTGTCCTCGATCAAAATGCGCGCAGACCCTTGCGACTTGATCGCCACTCCTGAGTGTTGCTTGAGGACTTTTGGGTAGACGGCAATAATGCCCGAGCACGCCGATGTGATGGATGCAATCGAGTGTGGCGGCACTTGGATTTCAATGTAGTACTGGCCGACGAGCCGCGAGATCCCAACTTTCCACGTCAACGACAGCGTTCTTCCTGACTCGGTCACGTTGAGACTGTCGGCGATCGTTTGCGCCGTCGTGAGCAAGATAATCGTCGGAGCTTTCACGGGGATGTCGGCCGTGACAAAGACAGCTCCCATCTCAAAGGACAAGCTGTCAATCGAGAGGGAGGCGTCGTAGACCCGTTCAATCCACGGTCGGTCGTTCTTGTCGCCACTCCTCACTTGGTGCTTCTCTTCCATGCCGTTCCTTTTTCGAAATGACGATCGACGATGACAGAAGGTCACGTTGCATGACATTCACTTTTTTCCACCAAGGAAGCAATCATTCAAGATGGAGACCAACTTTTCAAGTGCGACAAAGACCAGACAGACCAGAGGCACTTGAATCACATTGTGCATCGTCCGTGGACTTCATTGAGCTCTCCGTCCCCGTCAGTCGGAGAGGAATCCCAGCTACAGAAGCCTTGTGCCAGTCATTTCATGGCCATCCCAGTGGAGATTTGTACAGTCACTGGTTGTGAAATGGTCACATGAACTTTGCACATCATCTAGCTCGGGGAGACTTAAGCTACGAATGCAGTGAGCTAGAGTTGGCGACGGAGGCCATGAGGTAGCGTCGGCGAGGAAGGCAGTGAGCTCTGCTCTCTACGGTAGAGCGAACTAGCAGCATCGCCACTAACCGATTGGGCTCTGCAAAGTCCTTGAACACTTGGGGCAATGGCTTGCACCACAACAAAGGAATGTAACCCTTGAGAGAGCGTCGTTCGATGGCTAAGTCATTCGCAAGGAGCATGAATAGTGACTTGGCGATGCGCCATTTGAGCAGATCAAAGCGGCTAAAGGCATGTTTGGTCCAGATGATAAGCTTACTTGCCAAGAGAGCGGCAATTGAGTTTGGAGTGACATTGCAAGAAATGTAGAGCACATCTTAAGCGAGAAGTAGGACAATGGCTCCAAGGGAGGGAGTGTGGAGCTCCCTGCAGCTTTTCGCCATTTCTAAACATCGCACTCAGTCATCTCAACCACGCTGAAGCACAATCCGCAGGAAATGCTGATCCATCAAATGCCCAAGGGGAACAGATTCAGTATCGACTTAAGTTGCCAGACGTGCTCTTGTTGGGAAGACGAGTCGATCGATATCATTAACACCGGCGATCCCATATTCAAAAGCATTAAGTCCTCTTAGTATATATGTACCATGCCGTAGCCGAGGGTCCAGAACAAGATGAACGAGACAAAGTGGCCGCCAATGCCATAAAAGAGGAACGAATACCACTTCATGTTGAAGTACGTCTCGACGTCAAAGCGCATCTTGGCCAAAAGCGCTGTCGACGTCACAAGGTAGAGCACCACCATGAACACAAATCCTTGGAACGCGGTCAAGCCAACGACGCCCGCCATGCTTCCGGTCACCACACACATAGCTGTCTGCGTAAATTCCACAACGCTTTCATTCTTCTGGATGTTCTCCACCGAGAAAAACTCGTGGCCTTCTTCCTGCGGCCCCGACTGCTCCATTGTCTTGTCCTCTGGTTGTGTCCTCCAAACCACACTAATTCCGGATAAACGGAATCCGGATAAAATTTTTATCCGGATGATGGGTTTGGGTGTTCGGATAATGAAGATCATCCGGATAACTTGCATTTTGCAAAAGAAGTGGTGCGCAGCATGTCGGCGCAGAATGAAGTGAGCTTGATGGATCTCTCCATGGAGCAGCTCAACAACCTGAAAGCCCAGTTTGAACAGGAATTGCAACAATTAAGTGCTTCTTTCCAAGGGCTCCGCGAAGCACAAACGCGATTTGCCGAGTCGAAGGGGGCATTGACTGCATTGAACCCATCCAATTTGGGCAAGCGAGTGCTAGTGCCTCTCACGTCGTCCATGTTTGTTCCAGGCAAATTGACCAACGTTGAAACAGTGCTTGTGGATGTTGGCACGGGCTACTTTGTGGAGAAGAGCGTTGACGAGGCGAAGGGTTTCATGGACCGAAAAGTGGCGTTCTTGCAGCAAAACACCGAATCGCTCAAAGAAGTGCTCGAGACGAAGCGAACGAACCTCGAAGCTGTGATTCAAGTTATGCAGCTAAAGCTTCGACTTGCAGAGGATGGCAAGTAAGACAACTCAACTGGCGTTTATAAGTTTGATTTTCTCGCCAAGTCCATCGTGCTAGGCTCTCTGTAATTGATAAGTAAAAGATTTGTCAAGATACACCCATCTCCATCGAGCAGTGCATTACGTACCTCCCACTCCATTCGCATCAGCTAGTTTTCCATCCAGACAAGGTGCTCATGTACACCATGAGCGTCCTCGATCTCGTCCCTCAGAGCCAATATTGACCAGACCAGACACAATTGATCTCTTCTTTACAGTCACACAGCTGAGGGTAAATTGGCGTGAACGTTGTTGTACATTGCAACATTGCAGTTGGAAAGCACTACCACAACCGGTATTGCTCACAGTCAACTCCAAACGAACCCAACCAAAAATGGCTTGCTAGAATTGAGTCGCAGACCTTAAGTGACCTTCCTTGTGAACTTGCGTGCGTGCTCAGCCCCCTGCTAAGTCTTCGTGACTACAATATTAACAACGGAGAAGCAGCAAACACAACGACGAAGCTTCCTATTTCACTTTCATTTATCGTGATAATTCGACCACCAAGTGGTATGAGTCCTTGGCCGGCTGTAGTCCTTGTCCATATCGAAATGAAACGCTCCCCAGACAGATTTTAGACGGTTGAATGGTGCGGATCAAAGTTCGCGTGTTCGCATTCCCGATCGATCCGACTGCCGAACATGCCTACATGATTGGCAGTTCCCCCGTAAGACGTGCTCGCAGTCATCTTGACGACGAAATCTCTATCGTAGGGTGGTCTCAGTCCTGCCATTGGGATGATCGTTCTTGACGACGACGAAGATCTCACGTTTGAGTCTGTTCGGCCGCGCATTGAGCTCAAACAGGAGAACGGTCTCCTGCGGTATGGTCGTCTTGAACCTTTCCACGTCATTTACTCTTGTAGACGGAATCTCATGTTCCAAGAAGCTCTTTTCCTCATGACAGCTGCAAGAAATCCACATCAGTGGCCTCAGCATACACTTCAGACGTACTGGCTCGGCTATTATGCACACGAAGACGATGAAGTCCCGACGATAATTCCAGTGATGCCTCAATGTCGTCCATTTGAATCAACTTATTGTGCCTAGAGGGCCGACGAATCCCGCTCTCTGCGCGATGTCTTGGACATGAAGACAACCAAAGTCACGGCCGATTTGATCCTCATCCCCCAAAGCCAAATCGGCCCAGTGTGCAATAAATGCTGTCAAGGATGCTCATTGTGTCCATCCATCAACGTACAAACCAGTTCACGTCATGATAACAGCTCCTAATCGGAATCGCTATCGTCATCTTCACCAAGGAGATTCCAAAGTCGCATCGCCATATCAGCAGCACGAGCTCTTCGTTGGTCATCCGACACGTCTTCGCGGTTCAACTGCGCACGAATCGATTGCACTTCTTGCAACAGAGACTCAAAGTTGGTCGCATCTTCGTCCACATTGTTGGATGACGGCTGGAACATTGCCTCGGTGACTGGGGGATTTTCCGCAACGGGTGGTGCTGCTTGCGGTGCAGGAGTTGGAGCTACATCCGACGAGGAGTTTGCCTTGACTTCCATCGACTTCCACATGGTGCACTGAAGAGCTTCTACAACACGGTCAATGCCCGTCGCTTCATCATTCGACGCTGGATCTTCTGACTCTGCGCGCTCCAATGCAACATGCTCTACGCCATGGTCCAGACACCAGTCCAATGTATTCTGCAGACTCATTGTGCCATCAACTGAAGACGTTGAGATGGCTAGTAGAGCGTCAAATGAATGGTCTTCCATGCGCTCGACAGTATCTTGGACACGAGCCCACGACGCCTTGTCTGATGGATCCCAGATCAACAAGCAGGCTTCGTAAGACGCCCAGTCGTCGCAGAGGTCAGCATGGACGTGGAATTCCACAGGTGCGGTATAATACTTGGTCGAAATGATCACGCCATGCGAGAGGAACGACGACTCTCGTTCAACCTTGGACCAGGCAATAGTATCCTTTGACGTATCAATTTTCTTGAGCACAGCCTCCGCGACTTGTTGGTTGGCGGCGTGTGTGGCGCCAAGGACGAGCACTCGACTGGTTGTTGTCATGAAATCCAAAATCTCGAAATGTCGATTTGAATCCTGGCGAGCAATATATTGTGTCGACAATAATTTATTGAGGCAGTAGAAGACATTTTGATTTTTCGAAGGCTGGTCTTGTTGACAAGTATGTAGTTGCTTGGATAGTGTTGGTTGGTGTGTGTGGAGACTGGCGAGGGTGCTGTGAGAGCAAGAGGTAGCAGAATGAGGAAGGAATGGATGGAAGTTGTGGTTGTTGCAGCGTGTGGTACGTTTGAAGTGGCTCGTTTTCTCAGAAATCCCGTTTAGCTCAGTCGGTAGAGCGCAGGACTTTTAATCCTGTGGTCGCGGGTTCGAGCCCCGCAGTGGGAGATCTCTTTTAGTTTTCGTCCCCCTCTCTCTGTGGATGGACTCGGTGGCTGTTGTCGCCCTCTTTTGTCTATTCATGCCCAAGGTGTGCGTGCTGTCGACTGCACGACAACGGTGGTTGGGTTCATAGAGTTGTATTAGCAGTGTAGGAGTGGGCTGGTGGTTTTCGGAGGTGAACGGCATGGGAAGAGTGAAATGTAGTGAAGTGGCAAGGAGACGTCAGATATAGTATGAGTGTGCGTTTAAGAATTCAGGAATGTATATCAATCCCGTTTAGCTCAATGACAATCGGGGTGTATTTGACCTTTAACCCCTATAAATATTTGCCTAGACCACTAAATGGGAACAAGGACTACTAAGTTCTTACTCGAAAGCCACTTGAATCGTTGCGTGAGTTCGATTGAGCTCTTGCATTGTCTTGAAATCTTGAGACTGCTTTACACAAGTGTCGCTCGCAAGTTCTTCTGCCAAAACCAAGTCTAGTTGGTATGAGACTTGAGTTTGTCGACAATCTCGGAGACTTGCATTGCTTCATCACTGTCGTTTGTAGGATCACGGAGCGTTCGTCTGATACTTGCGGTCCACGAGACAAGAGAAACTTCCTTGACCGCCTGGATGTACGGCACTGGTTTGCCTTCAAACTTGGTTCGATTGCGATGAATCCAAAAGTCCCGTAGCAAAGTTGAAACGAGAAGGACCCAAAAACGACGAATGACTGAAAATTGAGGCACCCATTCTTCAGAAACCGCGAATTCGTCCAGGTTGATAATCGTATTCCATGTAAATGGAATACCAAACGGTCGCCACGCTGCTTGATGCCAATTCCACACAGGCTTGACAAACTTGCAGTCGAACAGGATGTGTTGCATCGTTTCGACGGCCGAGCAACCAGGAAAGGAGCATTTGATAATGCCAGGGTTGGTGTCTTGAAGGAAAAAGAAGCGAGAGTTGACGGGTAGCATCCGAAACAAGATTCGCCACCACACATCGGCTTGAAGAGGAGTTGGATATCGCATCAAAGGTTTCACAGTCGTGTTCATGTATTTCTTGATTGCCAAATCATTGTTTCTTGAGTCGCTCGACAAGGGGTGCTGCTTGGTGAGTAATGGCGCACAAAAGCAAATTGATCGGATGTACTTGCGCGACCATTGTTGAAAGGGAACAAAGACATTCTTCCAGACTTGTCCGACGGGGAATTGAACTTCACGATTAGGAGGCACAACTTCCTCGAGAGAGATACCCAGTACTTGCCATACATTGGTCGCAATGAGTGAAAGCAGGGAGTACAAATGGCGAAACACGCGTGGAAAATCGTCGCCAGGGAACCGCCAAAGGTAAGACTCCATTTGCAACTTGAACTCTTCATAGGAGGGCCACACGCGTTGTGCGGTGACGAAATCGTCCAAACAATGCAAGCCTTCTTGGGCGAGGAACTTGTAGAAGGGACGATGATGTTTGAGGGCGACCGCAAGCGAGGTTGGTCCATTGGAACCAGGGACCAAAAACAGCGGATGAATTTGCAGCCAAACAGACATGGTAAGGAGCTGAGACTGTGTCGGCGTCTCAGGACATTTGCGCGTAAGGGGGATACGATGCCAGTTGTCCCAGATTTTCCGCCACAACAATGGGAGCACTTCAAGTCGCATGTGATTCGTGTTGTGGTTGGGATGATACATGAGGCAGTCCCACGACGAGTGTCTTCCGAACGGCTCCATGCACCTTCGAATGAGTTGCTTCGGGAGAACATACCATAACGATGGTTCTTCGTTGTCGGTCTGAACAAGAAGTTGAAGTCGCTGAACACGTTGAGCACGAATTCTTGACGCAATATGCGGAATCCTGAGACCCAAGCTGGATGATACGCCACGCCAGAGTTGATCAAGGACATGTGCTTGTCTTCCTTGTGTCGCTTTCTTGTCAAGATGAACTTGTACACCATGGACTGCCACTTGGCGACCGTGTCTTCAGGGATGTGGATGACAGCTGTGTAGTGCCAGAGCTTGGACAACATCATGGTGTTGGCAAGTAGCCTTCGACCTCGTAGCGTTCTTGCTCGACAGCCCCACGTGATGAAAGACTGATAGAACGAGTCGGAAAGCGCATTGATTTGAACTTGGTCGGATAAACGGTGGCCAAACAATATCCCCAAGTACTTTGTTGGAGTACCCGAGGTAACCATGGAGAGTCTTGGATGTCGAGGTACGTCTTGGTTCCATTCAGCGTGAGAACTTTGCACTTGCCCACGTTGAGTTTTGCACCTGACTGAGTACAAAATTCTTGGACAAGCTCCAGTTGTCGTTCCAAGTCTTCAAGGGAGGACGAAACCAATGTTGTGTCATCAGCAAAGAACATTGCCATGGCAAAGAGCTCCTCCGAGAAAGGAAGACTGTATTCTTCGCGATTGCGCAGTAGCTGACTCAGAGGTTCCACCGAGAGGACAAACAACAGTGCCGACAAAGGATCCCCTTGGTTGACTCCACGCGTGGGGTAAATGGCTTGACTGAGCTCGCCATTGATGACCAAGTGGATGATGGGACTATGGTACATCAGCTTGATCCAGCCGATGAACACAGGACCGAAGTTGAATGCTTCCAAAACGTCGTACATGAAATCCCAATTGACGCGATCATACGCTTTTTCAAAGTCCAGAAACATAGCGTATCCTTCGATGTCGTCCAGAGTACACTTGTGTTGAAGGTCCTTGAGAAAGATGATGTGGTCATGAATGCGCCTGCCAGCCACGAATCCTGTTTGAATCGGATGGATCAGGACAGGTAGCAGATCACGCAAACGATAAGCAAGTGCCCTTGTGAGAATTTTGACTTCAACTGGGATCAAAGCAATCGGTCGATAATTCCCAGGATTGCTTCTGTCACCACCTTTGAAGAGCAAGGACACGGCAGAACGTCGTTGAATGCCAAGCAACTCGCCACGTGAAAGTTGATACTTGAAGACCAAGCAAAATATCTCGGCAAATAGATCCGCCTCCAACTGGTTAAATCCCGCAGGGAATCCATCCATTCCGGGAGACTTGTGTGGAGCCATGGTCTTGATGGCTTGTGCAAGTTCATATGTTGTGATTGGGCTGTCAAGGGAATCGCGTTGTTCGTCCGTCAAACGTTTTTGCAATAGCCGTAAGAATCGGCGTCGACTGGCACGGTTCGGAGCTTGAAAGTCGTTTTCGCACATCACGGCAGACCATTTTGCATGAAACACATCATGGATGACTTGAGGACATGTCCAGACTGTGCCGTCAGCGTCTTGAACTTCCATCCCGTTTAGCTCAGTGTACAATCGCGTATATTAAATTTAATTATACGCTAAATAATAATGACCGTCATTAATCACTCTCGAGTAACTCTTGAAACTTGATTTTAGTTGTATCATTTGATTCAGGTAATTGTTGGCATCTTGATACGTCGCATGTGTTGTTGATTGTGGTCTTCATGTCGTGTAACAGCATGGATGGTCTTAGGTGATGTGGACATGGGACAAACTTGTCTTGTCTTTGACGTCAGATGGGTGCGGAGTAATCTTGGACTGGCTTCAGAACGTCCACATGTTGTCTTTGACTAATCTTGGACGGGACCTTGGCCACCAGATGACTTGGGAACTAATCTTCCACTGGATTTTTCTTGTCGCATCGTGACGTCGTCGTCGATTGTTGGCGCGTCACCGTCGATTGTGCAGTCGTCATGGGTGCCTTGATGTCGCATGTTGTTGAGTCGACGATCGTATCTTGATATTTGTATTGTCTTGCCAGAGGAAGTCCACTGGATTTTTCTTGGCGGAGTTGAAAGTTTTGAGTGGCAGAGAACTTCCTTGAGGATGTTTTGCAAAGTTCCTTGGCCATTTTTCAATTTTGCCGCTGCCATGCCGCTGTGATGCTGCCGCTTTGTTGCTTCGGTTTGCCGCTGCTGTCCGTGGTCGTGTCGTGATGTTGTTGCCGCTTACTGTGCCGTGCTGCTGCTGCTGTGGTCGCTTGTGTGCCGTGTCGTTGCCTTGCCGTGGTCTGCTGCTGCTTTGTCCGTGTTGTTGCTTTGGTCGCTTGCTCTGCTGTGCCGCTGTTTCTGCTGCCGCGTCCGTGCTGCCGCTTGCTATGCCTCCGTTCGAACGACGTGCCGTGGGTGCGACTTGCCGTGGATGCGACTTGCCGTGGATGCGACTTGCCGTGGGTGCGACTTGACTGGATGCGATCTGCCATGGGTGCGATGGGTGCGACGGCGACACACGTTGGCTGAAGAAGGCGATTGGCTTCAAGGAAGACAAGATTCAAGGCGTTCAAGGCGTTCAAGAACAAGAGCCAGCTGGAGCGAATAGCGAGCGGTCAAATCTCCGTCCCTTCGTGAGTGTCGGGACGCAGGGCCTCACCTGTCTTTCTGCTCATGGTTTGATTCAGCTGGCTTTTGAGAAGAAGGCGTCCAAGGCGTTCAAGGAAGAAAAGCGCGAAGACCTTTTTTCAAGTCGACTCTGCTTTTGTGGGGTCGCCAATGCGTCGCTTGAAGTGCCGAAAAAAGCTGGCTGTGGGGTGTGACGAGGGGGGGATACCTCCGATCGCTCCTAGGCCAGTTGGTAGTCCCCCTACCCGGATACTTCTTGAGGGCGCGTTGCTTTTTTACTTTGCCGCCGTCGAGTCGTGGCTTCGGCCGTGACTTTCAACCCTTGGGACTTCGTCTCAAGGGGATGCCCCGGGGCTTCAAGGAAGACTTCAGCGATTTTTGGGTGGGTATCTCGTGCTTGTTTGTATGACTTGTTTAGGAAGCGAGCGAGCGAGCGAATTTTGCGACCGGTCGCCCATTTTGGCGTCGATGATTCGTCGTCGGCGCGTCCAAGAAGGTGGGAATTGGCTACGCCGGGCCAGCCATCCGCGGTCCATTCGACCAACTTCGTAAGTTCTTTCCTTTGTTTTGGCTTGACGTTTGTGCTTAGCTTGTTTTTTTTCCCGCTTTTTTCAAGGAAGTTGGCGAAAATCTTGAAGTCGACGCGAAAAACCTCGCCGATTTTGTGCGAAGCGCTGCCCAATTTTTTAATTTCGTAATTCACCTTGGAATTATCGATTTTTCTTGATTTTTGTAGTTGGTTTTCAACTTGGTTGGGCTTGCCTTCAACTCTTTGGCGCGCTTGCGGGTAAGTTGGCTTCAAATCCAACAAAGATCTAACTTCAAGTTGTAGACTCATCAAGTTGAGTAATCAAGCCGGCGTAATCAAGTCAACTTGAACTTGAAGATTGCGGGATGTTTAGTCAAAAATCGGCGGTACGAATCACGGTGTCTTAACAATCCAAGGATGATCATTGCTTGTTCATAGGTGTCTTGATCGTGATGAACGTGCCGAAGCCATCGCCGGACATTAGATGCCCAAAAAGTCAACGCAACATCGTTCAACGCAGGTAAGTGTGGTGACTTGGCTCGGTCAAACTTGACTTTGTTTCTGTGTGTCCATAGGAGGTGAAGAATACCACAAACCAGCATAAACCAGAGTCGATGGAGGACGTCTTGATAGCGAGTCCATCGTTGTGCGACTTGAAAAGCATCGATGTTTTCGATCCACTCCCAGGTGAAGCGAACCCCAAACAAACTCCATGCCTCACGATGTTGTAGCCAAAGGTCACGCGTGATTGTGCATTCCATGAACAAGTGCCGCAATGTTTCTCGCGCATAACAATTCGGATAACAGCATCGAAGCGCTCTCGGGTCGGTGGCCTCCTTGTACTTGAATTTATCGCCCACTGGGATGATGTCGTAGAGAATTCGCGTCCAAAGGTCAGCTTGAACGGGCGTCACAAGACTGGCAAAAGGCTTGACGCATTGTGAAAGGTACTTGGCGATTTTTGCTCGAGTCTCACGTGTGCTAGAGTGGAAGGGATGCGGCCGCGTTAACAAAGGAGCGTGGAAGCTCACTCGCTTGATGATTTTCGTTGTCCACGACTTGAACGGTACGGCGACATCTCCTTGTCGATATGAAATCACTATGTCTGGAGGAGGATTGTTTTCGACTGGGGTGTCTAGTCGCTTGTTGGCTCGAGTCCAAACATTCGTTGCAATCAGCGTCACCAGCTTGTAAAAGTATCTGAAGGATGTCGGGACAGGTAATTCTTCGACGAAGTGATCCTGTGCTCGTCCATCGACTCACGAAACTCTTCGTAGGTTGGCCATGTTCGGCTTGGAGTTAAGAAGTCCTTAAGGCAGTGTATGCCTCTCCAAGCGAGGTGTCTGTACCAGTCGCGATGATTTTGAAGCGTGATTGCCAGCGACGAAATCCCGTCTCGACCCGGGACTTGAAAGAGAGGGTGCGACGACAACCACAATGGCATTTGTGTCATCTGGCTCAGCGTAGGTTCGTGCGGTGTCTTCATCGTCATTGGAATTTGGGCCCATCGCTTCCAGACATCGCGCCAAAATGGTGAGAGCAACTTGAACTGGACGAGCTTATTGTTTGGGCTAGGATGGTACATCATGAAGTCCCAATTTGCCACTCGAGAGTATGGATACATGCAACGACTCAAGCGATCTGTCGGTAAGATTGCCCATTGTGGAGGCTCGTCTTGATCGGCTTGGACTAGGAGTTGAAGACGAGTGACTCTTTGTTTCCGAATCACTGAAGCAATATGCGGCACTTTGAAGCCCGTCTTCGAGTCATGGATTAGGCCACTTGGAGCAAGTGCCAAATACTTGTCTTCGGCTAGTGTGCGTCGGCTCATCACAAACTTGTTGACCATGGACTGCCATTTTCGCACGGTATTGTCTGGTATCGGTAGCACCATCGTGTAATGCCACAGTTGTGATAGGATCATCGTGTTCACAAGCAAACGCCTGCCTTTGAGGGTTCTTGCTCGACACGCCCACGTGGTAAACGACTTGTAAAACTTGTCGCTGATGGCATTGATTTGAAGCATAGGATCCAATTGGTGTCCCAGTTCAATCCCAAGATATTTCACTGGCGTCCCACTTGGTACCATGTTCAATCTTGGATGTTCGAATACTGATTGAGTGTTGTCTAGCGTCAAGACTTTGCTCTTGTTGCGATTGAGTTTGGCTCCAGAGTGTCGGCAAAACTCGTCGACGAGCTCAAGCTGTGATTCCAAGTCCCCCACGGAGCTGGAGATGAGCGTTGTGTCGTCGGCGAAGAGAAGAACGGAAGCAATCCCAGAGTCCGAGAAAGCGTAGCCATACTCGGGGTGATTGCGAAGCATTTGAGCGAGCGGCTCTATCGTCAAGACGAAAAGCATCGAAGACAACGGATCGCCTTGTTTGACTCCTCGCGATGGATAGAATGGATCGGTAAGTGTGCCATTGATGTTCAAACTGACTTGGGTTTGGTTGTAGAGTAACTTAACCCATTCAATGAACTGATCTCCCACATTGAATTTCTTCAAAACGGCAAACATGAACTCGTGATTCACACGATCATAGGCCTTTTCAAAGTCCAAGAACATTGCGTAAGCTTCTTGATTGAAGGTGGTGCAATGATGTTGAAGATCTTGAAGGAAGATGACGTGATCGTGAATTCGTCTGCCCTTGACGAAGCCATTTTGTTCGGGTTGGACAATCATCGGTAAGACTTGAGACATTCTGTACGCTAACGCGCGGGATAGGACTTTTACTTCAACTGGAATCAAGGCGATGGGTCGATAGTTCGCTGGGTTGCGTCGATCGCCACCTTTGAAGAGCAGCGATATGGCCGACCAGCGTTGCGAGGCCAACATGATGCCTTCCTGAAGTTGGTGGTTGAAGACTATCGACAAGATTTCACCAAACAAGGCTGGGTGCAGCTGGTAAAAGCCAGCCGAGAACCCATCGATTCCAGGGGACTTGTGAGGATTCATCGTTTTGATGGATTGCGCGAGCTCGTCGATCGTTAACGGCGCATCCAAAGCCTCTGAATTGTCTTGGGGTAAGTGGCGCTCCAGGACATTTAGGAAATTTGACGTTTCTTGTGGACTTCTAGGTTGAAAGTCGCCTTCACTCATCACCGATGACCAATGTCGAGTGAACGCTGCATGAATTTCCTCAGGTATGGCAGTGACGTTTCCTTGTTCATCGTAACATTCGACGATAGGTATGGAAAACTGCCGAGCGCGTGGTTTGCGAAAGAAGTGACTTGTCGGTGCCTCGTTCTGGGTGGCGTGGAAGTCGAAACTCAAGTCCGCGTGGTGTTGTTTCAAGTCCTGCTTTTTGGTCTCACACTGTGCCCTTGCGGTATTGAGAGCTGCTTCGGTGAGGCGTCCGTGATGGTGTCGTAACTGAGCTTGTAGCCATTGGATCTTGGCCTCTTGAAGTGCGTTCTTTTGGTTCGTGACCATACGAGCGTGATATTTCTGGAAAAAGCGTTTGGTGCAGCGTTGCCATTGAGTCCACATGTCGCCTGGTTGGTTTGAATTCCGCAGACGCTCGAGGAGCTCACCGGCTTCAGAGACGATTGCTTCGCGAACCTCTCGGATCGCCAAAAGTTCTTTGGGAAGCTTCCAATAGCATTTGACACGGGTTGTCTTCACAGGTTGGAGCTCCACTTTATGCCATAAATGATCCGTGTTCGCTGTAGGCTTAAAGTATTCGCCCGAAGCATACATTCGACAGAAAGCGGTGTTCAAAAAGACGTAATCAAGTCGATTGATTCCCTTGGGTGAGGAGTAAACTTTTTTTGTAGGGTTGAAAGATCGCCAAGCATCAATGACATCCAGTTCTTGAAGCCATGCAAAACAAGACTGCCTGTTGACTTGGTGGTTGGAGTTTGTGGACCCACGTGAGTCTAATGCTCGATCCATGGGGAGATTGAAGTCGCCCATGACGACATGCTTTGATGCAATTGGAAAGTTTCGTGGTAAAGCATCAAAGAAGGCGTCCCGCTCGCTGTCTTCAACAGGTGCGTAGACATTGTGGTAGTAGATGGGATCATCTCCCCACATTGAACTGACCACCATGTAGCGATCTTCGATGTCATATTGGCGTTCATGATGAAGTGTGTCAAAGCCAGGGATGGTGTGTTGGAAGATCATGGCGACACCACCAGATCGGTATTGCTCAAGTTCGCCGCCAAGGAGCCGGTGGTCATTGGCAGCAATGAAGTATTTGTTTTTTCCAAGAGCATGATCAAGGTGAAACATGAACGTTGAGAATTTCTTCTCACTGGCAAATTTGGTTTCTTGTAGGGCGACGATCTCGTTCCGTGAGATCATGGTGTTGACGAGTTGGTTTCCATTGTCGCGAGACAGACCATTGATGTTGGCCGTGACGATGGACAGGTTGACAAGTGAAGAGTTGGGGAACGTTGGCTGTGGTGGTGTTTGGTTTTGATGCGCTGAAGGTGGTTGTACTGAAGCCGCGATGACCTTAGTACAACAAGTTGTTCCTGCGTTGCAGGCGGGTATTGTCGTTGCCAACAAATGCTGTTAACGAGTTGTCTGTAGGCTGGTAGGCATCAACGCTGAGCTGCCATATCCGCGAAGACATCTCGGTTTTGCACACCCGATTCAGTTCTTCCGCAAAGTATTGGCCGAACAGTGACTTTAGCAAAGCCCATAGCGTGGATGGTGCCAACATGCGGCCATGTTTGGCTGGAAGCCACGCCACTGGCTGACGTGTGAGGTACAAGATCCATGCATCATTTCTGAACACTAATGGAGCTTGCACAGCGATCCAGAGTTCGAAAGCGGCAAGAGCATCTTCCACTTGATCCGTTGGAAAGGCAGGGTGTTTTGGTGCGTCTTCGAAGAAACTCAAGACGCTTGAGATTTCTTCAAGCCTTGTCCACTTTGGATGTTCTTGAAAGGTAAACTTGAATCCATTCGTGAATGAATCGACTACTGGTAGTTGTGTCGCTGACATCCATCGTTGCCAAGCGTGCATACGAACGACTTTAAGGTAATCGCTGTACGTATGCGTGGCTAGCTTGGTGAGGACGACGTTCATGCTTTGCGTGTGAGAATGGACAACTTTCCAGAGTCCGTCAACGTTGCATCGACGGATGTAATCAACAACATCAAGTTCCGTTCCGGCAATGTCCGTGGTGTTTGCTTGATTGTGGTGTTGGAAGGCAGCTCCTTCTTCGACACTGGCTTGGAGCACTTGGACAAGCTCCTCCATGGTGAGGTTGTCTGGGTGCCAGCAAAGCTTGTTGTCGGCCACATGTTGCCTCTTGACAAAGGCGTCACGTGCTTTCAAGCTTTCTTCTGAGATCTTCTTGATCGCAGGTATGTACACACGAGTTGGTGTTTCATGTTGAGAGTCCACTGGCGTAGTAGTTGCTTCGATGGTTGCGAGGGCATTGAAGAAGTTGTCGGAAGCCCACGAGACGAATGTTGGAGATGCTTGTGCAGCGGCTACTCGCTTCTTCGAACGAGGTACAACAAAGCCATCTTCGTCGACGGATTGACTCGTGGTGCGCTTAGTTGATTTTGGATCGACTTCCATGTTGGAGCTCAACTGCGATGAAGCAGGAGGAACAATTGGCTCGATCTCTAGAGGCGTGACTTCCATCTCTTGTGACTCTTCATCGCCCCCCTGAGGTAAAGGTTCTTCGTTTGATTTTTGCTCGGTAAGAGGAGGGATCACTTCTATAGTTTGTGACTCTTCACTCTGACCTTGAACTATAGGTTCTTCGTGTTGCTTTTCCTCGTTGACTTTGGCGCGTTTGGTTTGTGTAGCTCCTTGGTCCTCTGCGCCTTGTCCTTCTGGTTCCGGCAGTTTCTTCTCTGGATTTTGCATCAACGCTGCTGCGTGATCCAAGTCCAAGAGATGAGGTGAAGCAGAGGAGGTGCGAGAAGCCGAGCGTTCGAAATTCTTGACAAACACATTGTAGGCCACACCATCCATCTTCAGACGGTCTGCTGGATGACCATTGACAACGAGTTGTTTGGGGACTTCTGCCTCCAAGAAGTAGACACGCCACACATTGGACTGGCAGGAGACATTGGGTATGTGTTGCCGGTACGCTTGAAAGATTGGCTTCATCTTCAAACGTCGTAGCAAACGGAAGAGCTTGGCCGAGTCGAAGTTGAATCGAATGCCCACGATGTCCATGAAGAAGAACTTGTCCATCGGGTCGTTCAATTCTTGTGATGGAGATGATCCAAGGCTCCTGACCTTAGGCACTGGAATAGTGAACTCCTTGCCGAAGATCGAAATGGTTTTCCCAGCGAGCATGTCCTTCACGTGACGCGAGGTAACGGACACGACGATGTCGCCGATGCGCGTTTTGTTGAGCTGAACGAACTCCAATAGGAGATACGACCAGGCGGCATTTTGATTTTCCTTGAAGATTGCGTCGATGATTTTCTCGTTGGTGTAGACCTTGTCGTAGAGGGCTCCATTCGTCTCGATCCACATCGTTGTGGTGGCCTTCTTGACTTGGATTGGGGTCGCCTGCGAGATGGCCTCAAGCACGTCTTCCTCGTTGGCATCTTCTTGGCTCGCGAGGTCGATGAGTTTGCTGAGGTACTCCGGCTTGGGGCGGTTGACGACAGTCTTGACTCGTTTCGGGGGTGCATTGTCTTGGTCACCCTTGAGTAGGTCGGCATAGGATTTTTTCTTGGCTTGTTCTTGTTTTTTTTGGGGTGGTATTTCGCGTGGCGGAGCATCAACGGGATCGGAGAGATCGACGATAACTCGGCGCAGCGCAGGATCGCTCGCTTGGTCGGGTGGAGAGGCTTGTTGGGACATGGCGGCGTCTTCGGCGTGGTGGGAACCATCTTCGTGGCGCTTGTCGGACTCGCTTGCGTTGGACTCGACGGAGATTTCGTTGGCGTGGAGTTGGCGATCTTCAACGTCGGTGGAAGGAGACGACGTCGGACCTTGCCCTTCTTCTGGTGGACCAGAAGGCTCAAAGTTCTTCGCGGAGGCGACATTCGGCGGAGAAGGCTTGGCGGCATCGGCGGCGGGAGATGACATTGGTCGAGGGTACCTTACTTTGGCAGTTGACTTGAGTGGTTGACGGCAAAAGTAAAAGTTCCCGTTTAGCTCAGTCGGTAGAGCGCAGGACTTTTAATCCTGTGGTCGCGGGTTCGAGCCCCGCAGTGGGAGACTTTTTAAAGCTTTGCTCATTCTCTCAACCATCTCTTATTCACCTTTTACCAGTCCTCACTAAATTGCATGTAGCTCACACCGTCCTGTGTCGCCACCGTGAGCACACCATGGTGTTGAATTAGCCATTGCATGTCCCTGGCCAGACTCACGGTGGCGACACAGGACGGTGTGAGCTACATGCAATTTAGTGAGGACTGGTAAAAGGTGAATAAGAGATGGTTGAGAGAATGAGCAAAGCTTTAAAAAGTCTCCCACTGCGGGGCTCGAACCCGCGACCACAGGATTAAAAGTCCTGCGCTCTACCGACTGAGCTAAACGGGATTGATATGCATTCCTGAATTCTTAAACGTACACTCATACTATATCTTGACGACTCCTTGCCAAGCCACTTCAAACGAACCACACGCTGCAACAACCACAATTCGATCCATTTCTTCCTCATTCTGCTACTTCTTGCTCTCACAGCACCCTCGCCAGTCGCCACACACACCAACCAACTCTATCCAAGCAACTACATATTTGTCAACAAGACCAGCCTTCTCCATCTTAAAAAAAACAAAATGTCTTCTATTGTCGATTTGATACAAATTTTGAGTGGGGGCGCAATCGTATAACCGATCAGTGAATCGATCCGATTGGTTAATTGTTTTAGATCGAGATCTGATTGGCCAAAAGGAATCACCTAAATCAATCTAGCCAATCAAAACGATTGCCGAAGAACTGATCAGTGAATCGATCTGATTGGCTAACTTTTCGAGGTGTCATCTCATTGGCCAAAACGAATCACCTATGTGAATCTAGCCAATCAAAACGATTGTTGAACGATTCCGCAAATTACGCCGAAATCCGAAATATTGCTCGAAAGCACAATACTGCCCCAACAAATTATTGTCAACACAATATATTGCTCGCCAGGATTCAAATCGACATTTCGAGATTTTGGATTTCATGACAACAACCAGTCGAGTGCTCGTCCTTGGCGCCACACACGCCGCCAACCAACAAGTCGCGGAGGCTGTTTGTTGGGAAGATGGCGTGCCCCACTGGTCAAATCTCTTGTCACTTGCAAGGTCAATAGCTCACTGAGAAATGATTTGAACTCGACAAACTAAATCATCTTTCCATGTGAACGCAGCTTTGCAAGCCTCACAATTTCTCGAAAACAACGCAAAGAAGTGGTTTGACGCTCTGACATCATTGAGTCATCGGATTCAAGAGCATTGAAAAAAACTCAGCTGTTGAGATCGTTGAGAAATAACTGTAGATACGAAGTCGCAGCGAGTGGAGATCCCGAGAGACGCATCAAATGACGATTCACGTTGGTTTTCTCCGCTGGCAACTGTCAAGCCTGGGAATTTGCAGCCCTCTCGCGGGGTGGATTGCAAACCCTTTGTCAAAACGCCCACGAGAACGAGTCTATTTTTAGACCCAAGGCCAACGGCATCAACATTCGTCGAAATCCCACGGCGATGGCCGCCGCGCAAGGAGTCCACGATCTCCTCGACATGAACGATGTCTTGGATGATGGGATGGACGCGAAAGGTACCTGAGCTCTCTTGATCGAGTCTTGACGGAATCCGATCGTTTGTAGATGATATAGTCCTCATGCAGGACTCGGACACGATTTGCCAAACGCTCCACCAAATATGCCAACTTGAGCAGGACAAACAAGGCATTCTCGACTGGATCAAGGAGGAAGATGGCATGGAAGTCCGACAAGCTGAAGTCTGCGAACCCGTTCGTCCAACAGGCGTTCCAGTGGCAGTGGCGCAAGAGGAAGATACGAACAAGGCCGTGGAAGACGCGCTGTACTGCGAAGATGAGGACGACGACGACGAGATGCGCGGCGCTGGCGTGGACATTAAAATGGAAGACGCCACGTTGCAGCCTTTGACGGATGCACTCCTGACGGAAAACATCCTCGACATGTTTACCTCCATGTATGCGGACGACCAGCAGCAGAACCAAATCAAGATGAATGCGCTGAGTATTCAAATCCCCACGCCGATTACGATCCCAAGATATCAACCGCTGCAGCCACCGACCGTCACGTACCAAAGCACTCGGCTCTTGGCGCCGCACAGCACGCCCAATATGCATTTTGCCAACTACTTTAGCCAACCGACCCAGTCTCCATCCAAGCCATTTCCTGGCGGGGGACTTCCGCCGCCGTATCCAGGCGCACTTTTTTCACCGACGCATCAAAGTAAGCGCGAATGCTTTGAGTCGCTGGGACTCATCCTCGTCACATTAGACCTTGCAAGCATCAAATCCTCCTGTCCGAAATCCAAAACGCCCAAAGCCTTGCCGAGGTTTACACTGTCGCCCGACATTGCCGAGCAAAAGCTCATGCAAATCTTTTTCCGCTACTGCGATCCAGCAACGAAATGCCTGGGCTTGACGCCGCTCTTGTTTGCGTCTTCTTGCCATTCCATGTACTCACGTTGAGCTAGGAATATGCTGACAAAGCATCGGATCAAAGAAGACACGCCACTCAACTTGGCGATCCTTTTTCCGCCCAACGAAACAACGACCAAGCAATTTCCCCACTCGCTCTTTGAGTCGGACAAAGACACTCTCACCCTTCAAGCGTTCCAGAACGCGTTTCAAATTTGCAATCGATGCACGGAAATGAAACGCAAGCAAAGCCACCACAAACTTTTGCAGGTTTGATTGATTGCAGTCGACTGCCCTTTGGTGAACGTTTTGTATCCTGGATAGAGTGACAACGACGACGATAATGACATTGCGCCTGTGCTTGTTCGCGTCGTGCCAGCGACGTATGAAGGGCCGAAAATCAAAAGCTGCGATCACTTTCAATGGACATGGTGCGAAGGGTTTGAGAAGACTGGCAATGAAAAATGCAACGGCACGAACCGCCACGACAAATGCCCAAAGTACTTGGCCAACTGCACGCTGTGGAAACATCGTCTGCCACCCAAGAATCGAAAATCCAAAGGACCACACGACATGGACTCTCCTGCCAAGAAGCTCAAGTTCTTCTCTTAAAAGACTCGGATGCATGGCCTTGCGAGGAAAAGCTGAATTGCCTTTGTACAAATTTTTTGCTGCTGAAGCTCGACGATGAAAGTGTTGTCGGGTCGTTACCTGTGGGCAAAAATAAATATATTTAAATATTTCCATTGAAAGAGCCCATACATTTTCGAGGTGAATCCTAATAACAATATATTTAAATAACTATACTCAATAATTTGAATGGACAGGGGTGGAGGGGTTTGGATCAATCCGTTAACCCCTAAACCCCTGCAACCCCTTTTGAAGTTTGCATCCTCGTCATGGCAGAAGAGGCGTCCGACGTGCCCGTCGTCGTGTTCCAATGCAAGACCTGCAGTGCAATCGTTGGCGACTCAATGAATATCCTCCATTTGAGTGAGCCAAATCGGACAGTCACGCTCCAGTGCGTCATCAATGTCAACCGGAGTGCCGTGCCAATCTATTCAACACAAGGCGACGACGCTGGCAACACATATCACGAGCTCATGTGTCGCCAATGCAAGCGGATTCTTGGCCGGTGGTACAGCGCAACGCTGCCTCAGTTTGATGCTTACCGTATGGCTTATACTCTCAATGCAGACGATGTAGTAGAATATCACGTCGGGATGACTACTCCAGTCGAAGAATGGCGCATGGACGGCGCTCTTGCCGTCGCGGACTGGATGAACAAGATGGAAACAGTTGACGACTTAAGCAAGCGGATGGAAAAGGTAAACTCGGTCAAATGGACCAAGGTTGACAGGCTTGTAGGTACGAAAAGTCTTGCTTGTTGTTGAAGAACGACTTGTGGAAAGCAAACGCCGTGTTGACCAGAAGAAGCGAGGTATGTCGTACCATCTAGGAAGGACCAATGCTCACTCTGTCGTTTATTGCTTCAGCAAAGAAGAAACTCAAGCTGTCATCTCCAAAGAAACCAGTCCAGCCTGGCAGACCAAAGTCATAATCCAGTCGAGTTAGAAGTAGCATTTTACTCAGAGAAACGGATGATCTATTCGTTCTTCTTCGCTGTGCCAGGTCGAGCACGTCGCAATTCACCTGGTCGGTCAATGTATTCAATGACGGCCATTTCAGCGTTGTCGCCGTATCGAAAGCCGCTCTTCACGATGCGTGTGTAGCCACCAGCACGGTCTTCGTAACGTGGCCCCAAAATGTCGAAGAGCTTGTCAAACATGGGCTTCGTGCGCACGATGGCTTCTGCTTGGCGTCGCGCTGGCAAATCGTTTTGCTTGGCGAGCGTGATCACTTGATCCGCGAGGCGGCGGAGTTCCTTTGCCTTGGGCAATGTGGTTTGAATGCGTTCATGTTCAATAAGCGAAGTCACTTGATTACGGAGAAGAGCCAAACGGTGCTCCGTCGGGCGGCCCAAGCGGCGAAAGGCAACGCGATGGCGCATGAGTCCAATTTCACTTTTAAAGAATCAATGGTCCAAGTAATTTACTTATCCGGACAAAATAAATATCCGGATGAGGCTAATCTAAGCTCCAGTTCGCATGAGAGTTAGTAGACCAAAAGACTTTTATCAAGAAGGTCCCGCACAGAGCAAAATTAGACAACTTGGCAGGGCTTAGCACGCTGTGAGCATGTAGAATACAAGTAGCGCGGAATGGTGCACTTTGAGTAGTGAATAAGACGGGTACCAAAATTGTAAGAGTTTGATTAAGAGGAGACTGGATATCCGACACACTAAAATCCATAACCAGCCCAAACCGCTACAAAAATGCTTCTAAGGTTGGGGGGAAGCTGGTACTGTGAAAAGCTTTAAGAGCATACTAGGGCGACCGGGAGAATTAGCGTTGTTACCGCCGCCGATGCATCAAAAGATTTGACGAAGCAATCATTCGTCATGTTTAAAGCCCAGTATGGCTGTATTCTCATGTTTGAATGGAGGTTAATTTGGCTCCAGCACTGATATTATGATCCAATCCAGATGAACTTAGCGTATCTTCGATCGGAGATATTGGGCCTTAGGCTCTGCAATTTTCGCATCATTAACGAAACCGACTACCAAGCACTCTCAAATAACGCTACATAGTTAGCAAAGTGACCTTCAAAGCTTTGCCTCGTGCGTCAATATACGACTTTGACATCTAGCTGCAAGTGTCATCAAGCTCTAGAAGCAATTTGGAGAACTTTAAAAATTTATTCCATCTCTTATGCAATGTTGATTAAGAGTTGATTGTGCTATTTGTCTAAAGGAAATAATCTGATTGGCTAAAATTAATTTATTGAATTTCGGCGAATTAATTTCTTTTTTCACTGTGGAAAGACTGCAAGATGGACATGTCTGCCATGCTGGCATTGATCCAGGAAAACCATCGCGGAGCTCTGGAAGCGCTGGCGAATCAAGTCCATGCACTACGAGAAACGTGTGCCTTGCAGCAGAAAGAAATGCAGCTCATGGTGAAAGCTCACGAGAAAGCATCGACGAAAGCTTTACTGGACCAAATGTTGCTGCGGCGATTGCTCGATGAAGCCCACGCGACGACAGAAACTCTCGGCGAGACAGTCAGGTTGCTCAACAAGGAGCTTGAAATGAAAAAGAGCGAAGCCGCTGAAGCAGAAGACGCTCCACAACTGGAACAATCACCCTCGTTTGTAGCTGATGCTCCAAGATTGCTCACGCACTCCTACAGCGAAGCACAGCTTCGAGATACCGTTGAGACTATGTTTGCTCAGAGTCATGACTCTTCTAATGCACTCTCATCCCACAGCATGGATTCGTTCCCACAAGCCCATCCTCTTGTTGCACAGTCAAATTTGGGAGACACTTTGTTGAGAATATCAGACCACAGCTCGCATCCTTGTGACCAAAGTCAAAGACGACGCCGACGTCCTCGCTACGACAGCTTGGATAATCCCATGAGCCAAACCACAACTATAAACACCAGCATGGACTTGAGCTATCCATCTACACTGTGGCCATCTGCAGCTCCTCAAGTCCCTGACATTCAAGTATTCAATGTAGCTGCCCCAAATAGCAGCAGACGAAGGCAGTCCGAGCCAGAGTCGAAGCCGCCACCTCGAGAACCTTTGAGTCACAGTTCTCGATTGGAACGAGAACTGCAGAGTCTACGAGCCAAGCTTCAAGCATGTAGTAGTCGTCCTTAATGTTAGTTAGGCAATCTCATACGATGGAAGGTTGTGAAACTCGTAACCTCGCCAGCCTTGATACGCGCCGTAGAGTTGAAACGTGGCATAGCTCCCTGGAATGAACGCAATCACGCCAAGAAAGACGTGTGAGAGACCATGGCCTTCCACCGAAGAGATAAAGCCCATCACGAGCAGCACCTACACGCAGTCATGATTTATATACGAGAGAGGACAAAATGATGAGTACAATGCCGACAATGAGAAGCGACAACGCTGCAACTGCCGTTCGGACTGGAATTTGGCTATTCTCCACAGCTTGTTTGATCTTGGTCCACGTCGATGTGACGCTCCATGCTTCGAACGACACCATGGGCTCGTGTTTCGTTGTCGTTGAGTTTGTAGTCGAAGTCGTCGTCTTTTCGTCCTTGAGATCGATCTCCACTGTGGTTGATGCATCGTCATTGCCTTCCTACAAGGTCGACGACATCTTCAGAGCTGTTTTCGCTTTGGATTTACCTCGCAAAGCGCCGACTTGTCACCTTTCACGAGCGCTTCTCGCGGAGCTACAACGGCGCTCATCATGGTCGTTGTTGGCAAAAATAGATGTCGGCAGCTTCAAAGTCCGAAATATGGATTTCCAACAGCAACAATATCCGGATGATTTAAAAATTTATCCGGAATCATGGAGAGTTCAATAGGCAAAACATGGCAAGGCACTAGTCGGCAGCTTTTGTCAAGTCAAGACGATAAAGAGATCAAATTCATAGCTAATACGGCGTTCAAGGTTATAGCAACAATTTGGGCTTAAATTAAGGGGCATTGATGGCCGATTGATTGAATTTCTGACGATCATCCGGATAAAGTTATGGCAATAGAAATGGCCAACAGAGCACTGGAGACATCACGTCTCAACTCTGCATTAAATACCCTAGCTAAGGATCTCTTGGTAAGCTTGCAGCCTTAGTCTGTGGTCGAAAGAACTCTTTTAACTTCGCAGGACAAGGATGAGACAACAAAAATATCCGGTTATGGATAAATACTTCATCCGGATACAATGGGAAATCCGGTTAATGATTCCATTGAGACAAAGTTCGGTATTGAAGCGACGCGTGAAGGAAGATGGTGCGTGATGCGACCAAGGAATCGTTCGTGGGCGTCGCAGACTTGGATCCCTGCACTCATGCAGTGTCTCCGGTGAGTTTTGAAGTCTTTTGTCGAGGTATCATATGTGATTGTCGTAGATCTCGCGCTGGGCTCGAGCGAAACAGCGCTTTCCAATACGTACGGCAATGGCAGCCGTCACGCTCTTCACTCTAGGATCGGTTCGAATTGGCAGAGCACTAACAGTTCTCATCTTGCTATTAGGTTTTACTGTATGTGAGTACTCGCTTTGGCTTGGACGACGAGCAAAGAGGCTTGTCGTTTTTCATTCTGGGACTTATCAGTACGTCGCTACCTCTTTTTCGTGTTGAAATCATGTTTCTCTAGCCTTTATCCCTGGGAGCTACGCGACGACGCAGCTCTACGGCGCGTACAAAGGTTGGCCTGGCTACGACTACAGCCAAGTTCCATCGTATGATGACTAATCGATAAGATTGTTTGTCTTCTCGTCGAGCGTTTCCTGGTCTATTCTTGGACATTGTTAGAGCTGCACTGGCGCAGTGCATGGCCTCGGATCGGAGCAGCCTGCTTCCGAGTTTACCACCCATGAACCGTGGAAGCAGCAGTAGTAGCAGTAGCAGTAGTCACAGTTCATTCTCAAGGGGTTCTTTGCCAACTCCACGAAGCTGCAGCGCTTACGACGACGATATTTCCATGGCGACAGGAGCACCGAACGGCGAATTCTACACGGAAGTCGAGTCTTTCCTCAATCGACCATCGCCCAGGTACTCAAGCGACCCTCTTTCTCTTCCTAACGTCGGCATCTTTGTCAAGCTTGGCTAAGATCGCCAAGAGCTCAAAGTCCACTGAGAACTTGCTGCCCATGTTGAAAGCAGAGCGGTCAAAACTCCGCGTAGAGAAACCCGACGGCCGCACCGCGACGACAGCAACGTCAGCAGCTAGCAAGAAGACAAAGAAGCCATTGGATCTCTCTCTCGTGCACCAAGCTTTTGCCTACGCAAACCAGTTGCGCGTAGGATCTACTCTGTAGGTAGGAGGAGGCTGATCAAGTTTGTAGCAACAGGAGAACCAAGACGATGACGACGACTACGAGCAAGATCAGCCGATCGAGGTTGAGAAAAAGCACCATCATGCCATTGGGACAGAGAAACCCTCGAAGCCATCAGGAAAGTCCAAGCAGAACAATGGCACGATGAAGACAAAGACCAAATCAACCGCTTCTTCCATCTACGGCGGCAGCGGCAATGGCGGAGCGTCCCAGAAGACACAGAGCAAACCCAAGGCTGGGCCAGATTGGGATAGTTGCAGCAAAGATGCGCCATCGTCGCATCAAAACACAAGCATGGATCCACAATTGATGCAGCAGCTCCTGAGCAATTTCCAAAATGGCACAACGCTCGCGGAATTACGACAAGAGCTGGCGGCGTCGCAAGCTAGTCTGAAGGAATCGCGGCAGATTCTTCAAGGCGCAGCCAAGACGTTCTTTATGAAAGGCTCGATCCAGTGCTAGCTTAAATCCACATAACATCGTTAAGTAGATTAGTTCTTTTCGAGGCTACGCAATGGCGCCGAGGAGTTCTTGGGAGGAGCATCCGGGTTGTTGGGGTCAATGTGGTCAAAGATGGTGTCTTGGCGGACGCCACGGCTGCGCAAAGGATGACCAGGTTGGAGGTAGTAGCGCTCAGGTTCACCTTGCTTCCAGAACTTGTAGTTGTCCTCACCGTAAACACGTTGGCGAATAAGAGTTGGGTTCTCATAGTAAGGCACAGTGGGGCCGAGATGGTTGTCGTACGGCGCATGGCTGACAGTCGAGATTGGGACCTTGGCCCAGTTTTCAGGCTTTTGCGTGCCCTCGCCAGGAACCGAATCGGTCGTCTGGTGCATCCAGAGATGCCACTCGGGAGGGATTTGATCGCCACTGTATTCATCATGCGTCTTCAACTTGAATTCGGTGTAGCGTTGTTGACCGGCGACTTCAGTTGGGTCTTCGTAGTACTCGTTGCCAAATTGATCCTCACCGACTTTGTAGCCGAATTTGATGTCACCTGGATTGTAGAGCTTCCAGAGAGAGTCCCAGAATCCGTATCGGTTGTACGCTTCCACGTACTTGTGCACCACCGAGATAAAGTGGCGCTTTTGCACGGGAGCGGCAACCGACGACTTGGCCACGCGCTTACTGACTGCTACGGCATGCATCATGATTGTTCCAAACCACTCAACAGCACTGCCTTCACAGGGGAATTCTCTAAGAATAAATAATCAATTATAATATTTCACAGTTTATGAAAAACTGTAGCTATTTTTAACTTATAGCTCCTATTCTCGTGATTATCGTTTAGTTCCTTGCGATTCCATGACTATGTAAGGACGCATACTATTCGGCATGACCATGTACTTATTGGAGCAGCTTAAGATGTGATTTTCCTCTGTGGCGAACATTCATATAACAGTATATTTATAATTGAATTATTTCAATTGGGTAAAAATATAAATGGAACTCACCAGGATAAGAGCTTCCTTGAGCGTATCGGCTCATTCGCGCGACCAAACAAATAAATTATTATTTTCACTCTCACAGAGTAAGAGGCTTCTTCCCAACGAGTTGATTGAGATTAAGGAGTCGAGAATGAAATCTGCGTGATAATTAAAAGTTAATTTTAACTTTTATATATTTTTCTTAATTATTCTTTTAATTGGTCAATTTTCTGATGATCTGGACTGGTTGGAACCGGCCTTTGATCTAACTCTTGTTTCCCCTTGCACTGTAATGCGATGTATTCAATTTAAAATTCGTTTAGAATGAGGTAATACGAGAGAGTCTAACCTCGAAATAATAAACAATATAAATAGCTCGCGTCAACCTCCTTCGAGTCTGCCTCTCCTAAAGTCCACCTTGACATATTCCCAGTCAATTGCATTGCAAGGACAGTCGTTTAATAGTTCATTTTGATTGGATAGTTTATAACCAATGCAATTTATCCATATCTTAACTGCAGCTAAAAACTTGGTGCATTGCGATGATTCTGCGGCAACTTCATGCAAATTTGATCTACAGAACTAAATGGGAGTCTTGTGTCTTGTTTTCCCATGCAGTGAAGACTCGAAAAAGGCGACATAGCGCTCTTTCACCATAACAGCGTTGCTAAGGATTTTATCCAATAGAATCTTGTTTTTCTGGAGTCAGCTGGGAAAACTGGCTTCTGCACCTCTGAAGAATTGGGTTTTTCCCCCTCGAGTCTTCCTGCAGGCATGATGCCCAACATGATGCGCCAGCAGCAATATCAGCACCAATACGATCAAGTCCAAGCTCAGTATGAGCAGCAACAGCAACACCAGCAACAGCAACAGCATCAACAGCAACAACAGCAGCAATACGATGCCGTCCAGCACCATTATGACCAGACACAGCAGCCGTACATGGGTCAGTATGAGCCAACGGCAACCCCACAACAGTTTGACGGCCTACAGCCACAGCAATTCGACGCGTCATACAATCCAACGCTAGACACGACGGGCGATGAATTCACATTGACGCAAGATCCACCAACAACGAATACGAATGGAGCAGGAGGAGCTGGAGCTGTATCGTCTGCAGCACCGAACAAGACCAAACGAAAAGGAGCATTCCGACATGAACATGCGATCAAGTATGGACTCAAAGTTGTGAGCAATACGGCACCAGTGACCAAGGTCCAATGTATGTTTTGTGTCCATTATGGCCGCGAAGTTTCGCCGGATGATACGAAACGCAAGATGAACGTCAAGGGGATCAAGTATTGGACACCGCCATTTCGAACAGACCACTATGCGATGCATCACGACTTGCAACATAAAGTCATGTTCCAGCACTACGAAAACTGCTCTGCACAAGAACGACTGCATTTCTTTGACCCGGACACGATCCACCGGCTTCGTCATCTTGTTCCACGGCAATCAACGACAACTTCAGCCGATGGAAAGGATGGCAAGGCAGCCAAACGTATCAAAGCTTCCACGTCGTCGACGTCTGCGTCAGCAATGTCATCTCGTGTTGATCCTGTACCTGCGAAAGTGCTGCTGGATCCATTTAAAATGATGTTGCCACCGACAGAAATTCCACACGACATGCAAACGCTCGTGGACATCTACCTCGGCCACAATTACACACCACTCGAAGACAAGTGGAAGTCGCTCACAACCATTGCGTCACTGGTAGCACAGCATGTTCGCAATGGATTCTTGGAAACACACATCCGTCGAGCTCTTGTCTCGGGTGCGTCAAAAGAAGAAATTATTCAAGTCATCATGCAAAGCGCGACGTTCATCGGACTGCCCAAAACAATGGACGCCATGCGAGTCGCACACGACGTGTTTCTCCAAGGTCATCCTGATGCACACAATCAAAATACAGTCTTCTTGTAAAGCCGTCGAGGGGGTAATAGGTCTTCGTCGTATTTAATCTTCCCTCGTGCGTTTTGGTGTGTCTGAAATACTTTGTACCTGCAAGTGGCGACCAAAACCTAACTGGTAGATGGAGTATGAACTGGGCGATCGAAGAAGCAAGGAGTGGTAGAAAACAGCTCGTGAGGTCCATGGCGCTGTTGCAACTTCGTAGGATGAGTTGCAATGGCTATTCACGTCAAAAAGTCCATCAAAAGCGAGGTTGGCGGTGAAGATAATGCCATCCGTGGTGTTAAGAGCCTTGGGGGCTTTCGAGGAGGAGCAGGAGTAGTAGGTTTCCTGAAAGACAGAGTCGACTCGACGGTGTGGCGCGAGATGCGTGAAGGATCGAGATTGGACTTTCTGAAGAAAAATGCGATTTTGGCGCTTTTTTTCCATTGGGCAAAATTGCCGAGAGAACGCGAAATGGACGACTACGTTATGCGCGCCGCTTATGTGGCTGGCGCGATGAGTATTGTGCTGGTGACGCTTGCATTGGGATGGGTTACAGTGTGGAAGCTGCTCCTCTCGCGAATTTCATTCATCCGCGAGCTCCTCGACATGAATCCAAAGAAACCGGCGGCCCCGACACCATCGACATCCCGGAAACCGACATCGTTTGACGAGCGTTTGCGCGAATACAAGGTACTTTTCGCACGCTGTGGCGCAGAAAAACTCACGTCTGTGTAGGAAAATCCTCATCGACGACACACTGGAAGTACGCTCATGGCGCCATCAGCATCGCACAAGCCATAACGAATTACAAATATTGTTGCTTTGCTTTCTGTTGCTCGACGACGCGTTGGATGCGTGCTGTGAATGCCATCGCTTCTTGCTCGAGGGTTTCAGCGTCCACTGTTGTTGTGGACGCCTTCTGTTGGTTGGTTGCATCCGTTGATGACTCGTCTTCCTTGGCAGGAGTTTCATCCCCGTCAGATCGTAGTGGCCTCATCACATTCTGCTGCAAATCTTCTGGAAGCTGCCAGTAACTCCGACCATGGACCATGTTAAAGTAATACGTGCGCTACGAAAGAATCCAAGATGAGCTACACCGAAGCATCCTCTTGATTTCACGTACGCCAGACGCTGGATCCACATGCTCGGTCCAAATTCCCTTCTTCACGTTTCCTCCAGCGCTCATCTTGAGAAATTACAATGAGGGGTGTAGGGGTTGAAAGGGTTTAAATCAACAAGGAGTGCAGGGTTTTGAGGTTAACGTTCAAGGGGTTACTTATGGTCATAACATGCTGGCAAGGAGTGCACGAAGGAAGGAAGGAACATGTCATGGCCATTATAGCAACCATCATAGCGTCTGCACGAGGAGTCGTGGTTTTGCCTTGGCTTTGGGTACTTCAAGACGTCTCTTCGTGCGTTTAACTCAGCTAGAGGTTCGTTAGCTGAGCTGTTGTTCTTTGGCTACTATCTGAGCCTTCGATAGACTTCGTGGATTCCGGAGCAATGCCCTTCCTCGCTTTCGGTCGTACGTAGTTCATACGTGACGATTACAGCTAGAATCGCATCAACTGTGTTAAGCCCGTTGGATTTTTCACAAATCAGTTGAGCTCAGTCCCAAATTTGCATTTGCAGTGCTTAGCGATGTTGTCGTCGATGGAACCAATTCCTGAAGAGACGGCGGAGGATACGTGGCTCGTGCCTCAACCTGCACCGCACATACCTCCTCCATCCAGTCGTGTTTACGACTCGTTGCAGTGTTTCCTCGCTGTTGCGTTCACAATCGCTGCGATCTTGACTATTGCTGGTGCAGCTTGGCTCGTGCATGCTTCCCAAGACAACCACGCCGCTGAGATCGTGTCGCTCCTGGCTCAAACGCCAGGACTACGTATAACTCTCACCGCTAAGAGAAGTTCCATGGCAATTCATGGCCAGCGTACGATCGAAGTCTATCTCAAACCTCGTCAACACGACCGCCATCTTGCATTTGATGCCTTGTTGACTCTCCCTCCTGCAGCAGACTTGACCACTCAGCAGTTTAAGCTTCTGCGCCACCGCGCATCCTGGTCAACTACAAGACACGGTCAAGTCATCGACAGCGGATGCGTTCATCCTCACCTTGTCCCTCCGATTCATTCCGTACAAGTCCAAACTTGCAACTTAAGCTGATGATTTCCTTGTAGTTGGAAGCAAGTCTGGTTGCGGCTCACGTCGTCCACGATGGCGACTTGCAACAAGCGCTAGATTGTGCCGGTGGAACTCTCTTGGCACTGGACTTTGCTGACGAACCATACATCGTCTGCAAGGAGAAGAAGTCGCCTCGGTTGACGCGTGGAGTGGGCCAAGACTTGTACTTTGTCGTGGAGTACATTTTGAATTCGCAAGATCTACCTGCGGACATTTTGGCAGCGCAGGACGAAGCCATGGCTGCGTGCCCAGAGATGCTTTTGCCAATGCCACCACCTCTGCCTTCGGTCTGGATGCCTTCGCATGACGATATTTTGAACCAGGTCGATCGCTTGCCGCCACAGGTGTCATCTCTAGATCATCAACTTCGCCGCCACCATGAAATCACTCGGAAACAATCTTGTACTTGCAAACTCGATCGAAAGCGACCATGTCTTTTTGTCAACGGCGTCGGCTACAATGCAACATTGCCGCCACGCTCGTCGTATCCTGAAACTTGGGGCTCAATCCATGAACATGCGCCTTGCTGCACGTCGACATCGTTTGGCATCATGGAAACCATCCAACGTGGGTGGCAAAACGCGTCGCTCCAAGGCGAGTTTTGCGACTTGGTGGACAAGACACGAGACAAGGACGATGGGCTCATTCTAATCACGCATTCAATGGCCAATCTCGTGGCTGCCAGCGCCTTTGCCTCTGGGGTTTGCAGCATCATTGACGACTTGGTGTGGGTGTCGTTGTCTGGTCCAAACCACGGCACCAAGGCGGCGAATCTGCTCGAGAAAACGTGTAAAGAAGGCGGATGGCCGCGAGATGTCTTGGCCCCGATTCTAGACGCAGTCGGGAGCTGTCCAGCCCAGCCAGCGTATCTTTCAGTAAAGTTGGAATCGACAGCGTCGCCTGCGATGGTTGAGAAGTTTAAAGCAGCGCAAGACGTTCTCCACCGTCATGTGAATCGGACCATGTGTGGCGTGAGCCCATTTGGACTTGCAACGACTGTCTCAGTGGCTTTGGATACATTTGCCAAGCTAGCACACCACGACTCGGCAGCCAACGACGGGCTTGTGGATTTCCCAAGCTGCGTTGCTGGCGTGGGCGACGTCAACTTTGGCACAGATGCCGTGACGGCTGTCAACTATCGCGCTCAGCTCAACCATTTGGACACGACGTTCCGCTTTGGCGATGGATGGTGGGGCAACGACCGCAAACCCGTCAAGTGGTTTGAATGTACGCTTTAAGTTGGCTTTTAATTGAAGAAAGTCAATGGTTCCTGTGCGTCGAGTCCATCGCGGGGAGGAGAAAGCAGGGGCTAACAGGGCCACGGCGCCTTCGAAAATCAAGCGACCGCCACGTCTATGATCTACACGACACCGTGGACACTGCTACCGCAGCATAAACGCTTCCAGAGCGTGCATGGCGTTGCTTGGACGGTGGTGCTGAGCTCCTGGAGGCAGGGATCACCATCCTTCCACTGTTAATGCAGGAATGCTTGTGGATTCAACCACAGTTGACAATCATTTTTACCTGATTCAACTTGGTTTTTGTATGCATTACTTTATTCAAGTCAAGCCTCATACATGAATATTTTAATTATATATGAATATTTGTATGTAATAAAATAAATCATGGAATGTCCACTTTTCATGGACCACGAGATTGACACTGGAACTCTCCCGACATGGTCGAATCTGAACGAAGTCAAGAAAATCTTTGGCGAGATGGTGGCCACGACATCGAAATGGATTGAGAAGTGGCATAAGCTCAATGGCGCTGTCAACCATGTGGTCGCTTACACGAGCGCGATTGAAGTCTCGGCGCTGCAGGTCAGGGCAGCGTCGGCGTCGTCGACCCTGGGCTACGTCATTGTCCAAGCTTCGTCCAAGTCGCTCGTCGATAAAATCTCAGTCACAGTCGAGATGGGTGTGCTCTCAATAGGCTGGATAGCTCACGTTGGCGCGTTTGTTGGCAAATACATCGTCCAGGTGTTTTTGCCCCCGCAGAGTCTCCAAGCCGTCACGTTTGCAGCCCCACGGGGAAACATGGTTGTCCATCCACAAGTGTTTCACAGGTCGCTTATGTTGCCACTTTCGATTCACTGCACGAGTCAACGAGGCACGCTATTTATTCAAGACGAAGTGCTCGTCGCCCAACGACTGGATTTGCAACTGGCCGAGTCTGGATGCCTCCAAGTCGCTGCAAATGTCATCTCGGTCGTGGAAACGTTTGACATCCAGCATCTTCATGGCGATGGTGTCCTCGCTGTGCTTGCAAGTGCAGTTTACGCTGGCAGCGTTGAAATCGGCCAGTCATGCTCTGGGAAAACATTCCTGATGGCCGAAGAGACATTTCAAGTGCGTGAAGAATTGAGTGTGCTGAATCAAGCCCCAGGATCCGTCACTGTCGTGGCTGCTGACATCTTTGACTTGTCAAACCAATACTTGCAAGACTTTAAAGCGTTCATGGGCTCAATTCACGTCGTCGGCACTTGGAGCCCAACACACAGCGGTACCGAACCATCGCCTTGGAGGGATAAGCTCATTGCCTGTGTAGATGATCTCGCTCACACAATTCAAGAGCAGCAGCTCAAGATTGGCCCAAGCGCTGGACACGTTTATGTCCACGATAAAAACGCAGCAAATGGTAATGGGCTACAGAGTCAGCGGTCCTGGCCAGAGTACTCGGCGATGCCAGTTCCATCGACCGTGACTCCCGGCGTGAAGTGCGTCGTGGGTGTCTTGGCAAAGTCGCCGCCGTTTAAATCATAGACAAATATATATATAGAGTACATCATGATCCAACAACTTTTGCAATCTCAGCGCTGCTATGAGTTCATGCCCCCGTCTTCCTTCTCCTCTAGCTTTGCATCGCTTTGTCGGCGCTGTTTGGACCGCCTTCGTCGGGTTGGCTTGGAGGATGCAAGAGTGGATTTTAAAAAGTCGACAATTTGAACATGTCCTCTGGATTTAGCGAGATTGATGGCTTCGTCTGGGATCCAAGGCATGTCGTTTTCAACGAGCCATCGAACAATGTCAAGATGGCCACAGAACGCAGCAGAATTCATCGCTTCGACCGTGCAACCTTCCTTTCGGTGCGCATGAAGCCATTTCATGACGTGGAGATGGCCACGAAGAGCAGCAGAATCCATGGCGTGGGTCGTGCAGCCTTCTGTTCGGTGTTGGTGGAGGAATTTGACAATTTCGAGATGGCCCGCGCCCGCGGCAAAGTCCATAGCATCAGCAAAGCATCCAGGCCAGTTCGTGTCATGGCACCACTGAACAATATTGAGATGGCCACTCGCACAAGCTTCACGAAACACATATGTCGAGTAATTGAGGCACGTGGAACGCGCTTGCAAGATGTAGAGATGGCCAGCGCGTGCCGCTTTGATGGCGTTGACCCAGCGTCTTGGTTCCAAGCCTGGGCTGAATGCTACTATCATCTTGAAGAGATGCCCGTCGGCGAGGACTTCCATGAAGCAACAGCGCAAGAGCCGGCGCTTGGCTAAAGGACGAACGTCCGTTCTATCCGATTCATTGCCATCCTGTGAATCATTAGAGCGCATTGAGTGGAATAGGTGCACGCTGACAACGTGGTTTGCAGGTGACTTGCCAATGCGAACGACATTAAATAATTCATTTATCCAAAATTATTTATTTTGATATTGTGGTTTTACAGTCCACGAGAGCATCCACGACGCTTTCTCTTTTTTCTCTCAAATTTTTGTCAAATTTTACAAGATTTTCATCTCATATATTCAGTTTTTTGTGACGAATTCAAAGAACTGACTTGATTTCTTCAATTCTAAATAGCCTTTTAAATATGATGCAAAAACCCAACCAAACAAGTAGAATTTACCCTCTTAACAATATGACCTTTTAACATTTATATTCATAGAGATTATTAATATGTTAGAGGATCATGTTTTCAGAAACCTGTATGTATTGATATTCGAGAACTGGCTCATTTTTGCAAATGCCCCGCACTGATTTCGACGACATTATGGACTTCGTTGCCAAGACTCGACCGCCAGCATTGACGCTGGGCGAGAGACTGGATATACTGCGTCTTCAGGCTTATTTCCGACGCGAAAAGCTCCCTAATCCATCAGCTCATATTGCAACAATACTGGGACGAGGCATCAAGACTGTCCAAAGTGTGTGGTCAGATTACTGCAACCAAAACGACGTCGTGGTAGCCTTGCCGCCGGCCAACCGCAACTCCCGGCGTGAAGTGCGTCGTGGGTGTCTTGGCAAAGTCGCCGCCGTTTAAATCATAGACAAATATATATATAGAGTACATCATGATCCAACAACTTTTGCAATTTCAGCGCTGCTATGAGTTCATGCCCCCGTCTTCCTTCACCTCTAGCTTTGCATCGCTTTGTCGGTTTGAGTCTGTTTTGGATGAACTGGATGCTCTAAACAAAGCGAATGTTGTTTTTGCTTTGGACAATGCAAAATACCATCGAGGAAAGCCTGCGGGCACACCTACCAGTGCAATGAAGAAATCGTCAATGCTGGAAGCATGTGAGGCGTATGGCTTGCCGGTGGATCCGACGTCGTCAAATGTGGTTATATGGGAGAAACTCAAGAATTATTTGGATTTGAATGTGAAGCCCCAAATTGAGACGATGGCTGCAGAAAGGGGTCATTCGGTAGCGTGGACGCCTCCTTATCATTCGGATTTACAACCAATTGAGCTTGTTTGGTCTTACATCAAGGGAAAAGTGGGGCGGCAGTACACTGCAGACACAAAATTTGTAGATGTCCGAAGACGTCTGGATGAAGCTTTCGAAAACCTGTCAAGCAGTACCATATTCAATTGCATCACTCATACTGAAAAGAAAATTGCCGACATCAGCAAACATATCAATGATTTAGATCTTGCGGATCATAGCGTATCCGATGGTGACGAGGCGTATCAAAGTGACATGAGCTCAGACAACGATTTCGATATCTCATGACCTGTAGAAAATCATGTATATTTTAATAAATATATAGAGGACTTGATAGTTCATCAGCAAGATTTTGTGTTTGTCAGACATGATATATTTTTTTAATAAAATAAAAAGCGTCGTGGTTGCTCTCGACCACTGTTAATGAAAAACTGGAGTCGTGCGGAATTAATTTTGACGCAAGCAAACTGACGCAACAATTGACGCATACAAATTTCAAGTGAAAAGGAATTGAATGATTCGAACATGTTTTTCAAACATTTTAAACCTTTGAAATTACACTATTTAATGTTCATGGTCGAGAAAATGCATGCATAAACATTAAATAGTGTATGCGTCAAGAAATTGAAACATTTTCAAAACATATCAAATTTCCAGTTTTGGACGAAAACCACAATATTTATCTGCAATTATTTATTCTTCCAACAATATTTTTGCCAACAATATCTATTTTTGAACGTGCTGACAGCATGAACAAGATCTTCTCAACAGGATGTATCGGCAAGACCAAAGCTGTCGAAGCAAATCCAGTGAATAATATTCATCTACAGGCTCAACACACAAGCACAGACTCACTGTGGATCTAATGGCAATGCAAAATAGCGAGTCTTTTGACATAGAGTCATGACAATTATTTCTGAAATATTCCATACAATAATTGATTTATGACCATAAACCTATAGGAACCCAGCGTGGCATGCTTCCACTCGCCAAATCAACTCGTTCTTTCAATCCTGTATCTTCGAATAGCTCGAGCGACTAGATAAAATTTTCTTCTCTGTCGCTTGCATTCACGCGGTGATTCTTTGAGGCCAGGAGGCGACCAACCTGCCTCTCAGGTAGAACGTTGGTGGTTTGACATGGAAGAGTGTTGGTTTGTGGAATGTTTGTCTATTGACACCTCAAGAAATCATGTGTTGCTGGTTTTTTATGTTTCCCGAGTCATTTTTTAATTTCCTTCGATCTTCCATGGCTGACTCCGACCTGACGACTGCTTCCGGTTGGATCGAGCGCTATTTCAACCTGAAGACCAAGCTCGAGCACTTGTTTGTCTACGTCGATGCTGTGCATATCACGGCTGAATCTGGACGCTCGTCGCCAACCATTATTGTGCGTGCGTCGTCGTCAAGTATTCTCGACATGATCGATGTCGTGCCAACGCCTGAATTGTCTGCCGTCTCGATTTCGCAAAAGTCGACCGTCGGATTTCTAGTGGGACGATGTCTTGTCGAAATTCGCGTGCCCCTCCATGAACTTCGATCAGTGACCCGCCAAACCTCGGGCACATTGGTGATCCATCCGAATGTCCTGTCCCGATCAAAAGAAACCCCCTTGTCGATTCGATGCTTGGGATCTGGCAACATTTATATCCATGATGAAGAAATTGTTGCGAAACGATTGCGCCTCCATCTCTCGGCCTCAGGTCGCGTCCAAGTGATTGCCAAGTCAATTTCTGTAGTGGATGCTGTGGAAGTCCAAAATCGAGCGTCGGGGCAATTGGCCATTGTGGCTACGAGTTTGTTTGCTGATGCAGTTGTGATTGACAACTCGGCGTCTGGCAAGGCTCTTATCGTGGTCAAGTCTGATCTGCATGTGGACAAAACGGTGAACGTGACATCCTCTGGCTCAGGCAGTGCTACATTAGCGGCGAATGCCTTTGTCGCGGGTGATTTGTCCATTGCAACCCATGCATCAGGATCCACGCATGTGGCTGGCACAACATTGCAATTGTCTACTGTTCGAACTCTTGTCTCTGGTAACATACTTGGTGTTCCAATCATTTTACTCATTTCTTTCTCCAGGTTCTGGCAATGCAATTCTCTCCGGCAGCGGCAAATGTGAGACTCATTCGATTACAAACACAAGCTCTGGTTCTGTCCTCGTATATGGGATCATTGCGAACCAATGTACGGCTGAGAGTCGCGGCCGTGGCCAAATCAAAGTGCCATCGTTGCAAGCCTTGCAAATCTCCAGCGTTGCAAGTGGCTTGGTCGGCCCCCACGACAACCCAGTGGGCCCCCCACTGCCAGAATATTCCCCTCAACCTCTTCCTGACCCAAGTCCTGCCTCGTTCTTCCTCGTCGGGTTCGTCGGCAGCTCCTCGCACAACCTCCAGCTCGACGATATGTTTTAACATTCTATTTTATATGACATGGTATTCACTTGGTACTTTATCCCAATCTTACCAAAACATGGAATGTCTTCAAGAGGACAAATAAACAAAATATAGGAATTTTCCTTATAAAACTCCATTAACTACAGGGATTTTTCCTTTTGTACAAGTCAGGTGACATACAAAATTTACAATATATATGTCTATTTATACATTAATGTTGTATACAATAATTTGTTTATATACAAAATATATGCATATTATCTCCTTATTAAGATTAGGGTGCTAAACGATAATGATTGGCTAAAATTATCATCGCTTGTTTCCCGGTGGTTTGCTGGCTCTTCCTCCGTCCATGGCGTCGTCCGACCAGATCAACTTGGATGCGATCATTGAAAAGCTCTTGAGTGTGCGGACGGCACGGCCTGGGAAGCAAGTAAACCTCATGGAAGAGGAGCTAAAATGGCTGTGTGCGCAATCAAGAAAGGCCTTTATGTCGCAGCCCATGCTGCTCGAAGTCGACGCTCCGATCAAGATTTGTGGTGATCTCCATGGCCAATACTACGACTTGCTCAGCCTCTTTGAGTGTGGTGGCTATCCTCCGCAATCCAACTACCTTTTCCTTGGCGACTACGTTGATCGCGGCAAGCATAGCATCGAAACGATCGCCCTGCTCTTTGCTTACAAGATCAAATACCCCAACAACTTTTTCATTCTCCGTGGCAACCACGAAGACTCGTCAGTGAACCGACTGTACGGTTTCCACGATGAGTGCAGACGGCGATACAATGTCAGGCTTTGGAAGCATTTCATCGATAGCTTTGATTGCCTCCCAGTGGCTGCCCTTGTTGAACAGTGCATTCTCTGCATGCACGGTGGTCTCTCACCAGAGCTGCAAGACCTTCAGCAAATTGCGCGATTGCCACGACCAATGACACAGCCAGACACTGGTCTCGTTGCAGACCTTCTCTGGAGCGATCCCGAGCCCAACATGCTCGGGTGGGGCGAGAACGATCGAGGAATTTCCTACACGTTTGGCATCGATGTTGTCAACCAGTTTATGAAACGCCATGACCTCGACATGATCTGCCGTGCTCACCAAGTGGTCGAAGATGGCTACGAATTCTTTGCGAACCGTCAGCTCGTCACTATCTTTTCAGCGCCAAATTACACGGGCGAATTCAACAATGCCGGTGCTATGATGGTGCTGGACGAGTCGCTCCTCTGTTCGTTCAAGATCATTCGACCGATCGATAAGAAACGCATTACATCTGGTGCCCCAATGCGTAAATAAAACAATAGACTCTACCATGAATACCCATTTGGTCTCTTTCTCTCGAGTTGTCTTGCTCTAGCTACAAGAATTCAAACTTCACTTGAATCAAGACTATACTCGCTCGAGCAATATTGGTGGCCAGCTTTGACTTTCAGCCCATTTCATGAGCTCTTCGTGCAATGGTAGTTGAGATCTAGTGGCTTGGAGAACCTATTTCAAGTCGCAACGTCTCCCCAGCCTAGCGGCAACGATCCTGCATTTCTACCTCTTGCACAAGCTCTCCATCAAAAGCGAAGGCAAATCGTATCGACGGACTTATATCCCCGTTCAAAGAAGGATAACCTAAGCATGGAACACACCACCAAGTTGTGAGATCTCGTGCTTGAGATTAGCGGCGGGGGAGCAAGAAACGCAAGCTAAGCAGCCATTTCATACTGCAGAGAAGTTGGAGCTGGGTTGATTTTCCGCACTTTCAAGTCTTGCATGGTTTCATAGCCCGCCCTCGACCCCCCCTATCATCGGCAGATTTCTACGACCACATTTACCTTAAACTAAAGCCCTGAATTGAATTGAATTCAGCTCTTTATCAATGTTTCGTCTGGGGCAGCAGTTCGCGAGCACCGTCGCCTCCAAGATGACCTTTTAACGTTGGTAAAGACTCACAGAGGAAATAATTGTCTTATATTAGTATGTACTTATGTTACCACGCTTTTGGCTGATCGGGAAATAGTTAATTTCATATTAAAAATTGAAAGTACGTCACGATGACCACAGCACTGTCCAAGTACTATATATTTAAGGAAATTTGGATCTCAACAAATACATGACGTGCCACACAATTCAACCTGCCGTGTGTCATCATCGCCACCTCAGAGATGCGTTTATCCGCCGTGGAAGGACTCGTTTGTATGCGTTTGGTCCTTGAAATTGCTCTCTTCTTCGCGGTTTACGCTACTGGAATGTCTGTGGAAGCGAATATATCCGAGCGTCATCCGTCCGTCCCAGTTCTAGCTCAACTCAAGGGAGCACCAGCCATCCGGCTTACATTTCACGCCAAGCGTGCTGCAATGACATTCAATGGCCAGCTTACAGCTCAAGTTACAGTCATCCCTCGAAGCTCCAACGCTTCGGCGTTTGAATTCGATGCAATCCTGACTCAAGTTGGTCCCGAGCACACTGAAGAATTCATGTGGCTGGACAATGGAGCCTACTGGTCCAAGATTCAGGATGACAAGGTTGTCCAAGCTGGGTGTATCCAGGAAGACCAATTGCCACCCCTTCACTTGGTTCCCATTGATTCTTGTGGAAAAGATTGACTCGAACTGTGTCTAGGTAGCATCATCGATCAGCCAAGCCCAAATTGTACATGGACTTGTCAACGACAACATTGATTGTCCACTGGATGGCTCTCTCCTTGAGCTTTCGTTTGCTAGTGAGCTCTACGTGGTTTGCACAACGAGCTCGCACCGATTCAGCCATGCTAAAGGCGCTTTCCTCGACGTGGACATCGAGTACCTCAGCCAAGATGATCATGTTCCAGCCATCCAAGCACCGCAATCTCCAAATGGCGACATCTTATCCTGTCCATCAATTCGTTGGCCATCCCAACCACTTGTCAAGGATGCAAACTTAGCCACAGAGCGTCGACGGCGTCTCTCAACTGCGACACAAGCAGCCTCCTGTGGATGCAAAATGGAGAGAAAGCCATGTTTGTTCATGGACGGCGTGGGTCATCGCGAGAGCATTCCATTGCAATCTTCGTACCCCAAGACGTGGGGAAACATTGAAAACCACGCCCCGTGCTGCTCTTCGACAACATTTGCACGCTTTGAAACGGTGACGAGAGATTGGAACAACCCATCGCTCCAAGCGGATTTTTGCAACGCGGCGCTTAGTGTGAGTGGCTCGTCGTCCACGACTATCGGCAAATTGATTTTGGTGACACATTCCATGGGGAATTTAATCGCCGCTGCCGCCGCTGCTTCAGGCGTGTGCCATTTTACAAGTGACTTAACTTGGGTCACGTTGTCTGGGCCGATGACTGGGAGTCAAGCGGCCAATTTGCTCGAGACCGAATGCGCCAAGAATGACACGCAGTGGTTTAGCAAACTAGCTGGGCCAGCGCTGGAATTGTTTGGCTATTGCCCAGTCCAGCCAGCATACGCATCCCTCAAGTACATCACGACAGTCGATAGCAGCCTCCAGCAAAAATACGCCGCCGCTCAAGCCATCCGCCGCCAGTTTGTTTCTCGTGTTTTGTGTGGCGTGAGTCCTGGCGGCCTCATTTCCGTCGGCAGTGTTGGTATGCAAGCCGTGGCCGCGCTCGCTCCTTTTGACACGAAAGACAACGATGGTCTCGTGACGTTTTCAAGCTGCACGGCTGGCATTAACGTCGACTTTGGCACCGACGCCGAGACCGCTATCAACTATCGCGCCACGCTAAATCATCTTGACACATCCTTTCGCAATGGAGATGGCTGGTGGAGCAAAGATAAAATGCCGTCGAGATGGTTTGAATGTACTTTCTAGCATGGCTTCAAGGATTAATGTCACTATATGACTGTAATGTCACTATTCGGGACAAAATAGTGACTATTTCCTATTCATGTAAGGTTCAATATTGAATAATTTTGAACTATATTTATCTGATTCAAATTAAAACCAATTTAAACTTTAAATTTATTTGAGCTTATTAATTGTTTAATTTTTAACCTTACATTGGTGGTACGCTCGATTCGTGAAAGTTCCATACATTCTCGTTGTCATGGACAAAGCGGTGTCGCCGGTACGTTTGCCTCCAGAGAAGAAAGTCTCTCGACAAGAAAGCCTTCGGAAAGCACTACAGACGACTGGCCTTGCGTCGGTGGTCCCAACGGCTGCAGCGAATCACGTGGATGATCACATTCGCGGCGGCGACATCATCATTATCTTTCTGGTCGTTCTTGTGAGTGCCAGTCCGTTCGCGCTCATTCCATGTACAAATCGTATCCAAACTTGCTTTCTCATGGTTTCTCTAGTGCGTGTTTGCCTCAAGATTGACAATAACACGACGGGATCCTGGGTTGAGACGTTGAACCTTCTCTGGGTCGTCGATGGATTTATCATCTTGTGGGTCTTGGGCTCGTGTGGTAAAGCGTTGCAAGATGCGTCCAAGGGAGAAATTGAATCGCCACCTCCTTCTAAGAACGCCCCGCCTTCAATTGTACATCGATCACTCCAGAAAACGCCTGGATTTATATTGTACGGCCTCGTCTCCTCCATGCTGTAGTCTCATCTCCTGTGTAGTATTTCCAAAGCCATGCTGCTCATAACTCTCCTCAGCCATATTTCAATTGCGCTGCGACTTGACCACGCTATTGACTGGCAATGGACGGTTGTGCTCTTGCCTTGGATCCTTGGCTCTACCCAGGGCTATTGGACGCATCTTCCCATCATGGTGCAGGTTTTCTTCCTCGCTCTGAAGCTAGACCACTTCGTGTCGTGGAGTTGGCCGATTGTCTTTCTTCCGACATGGATTGGCGGCTCCATCGTCACAGCTTACATTGTAAGTCTCCTAACGCAGACTTTGTAAACACCAAAGCTTAGGCCATATCGATGAGTCGAGCGAGTGGAGTTTGGACTGGTGTAGCTTGTCTGGTGCTCGGTTTGGTCGTGTTGACGCCATTTATACTCTTGACGGTGCGACTGACTGGCGTTGCCAAATTGCTCGCCGTTCAGATTGTAGCTCCGTGGTTTGTGCTTTTATGCTGTGGCTTCCTTACCGTAAGTCTTATTGTCCATCGTGCCCACACTGTCGCGATTCATTTGTAGCTCTTTTCCTACCTGCTCTTCCTTGCCTCGCTAGAATCGGTTGCGACGAACGAACAATCGACCTCAAAGTCGCTGGAAGATCGCCGCGAAGTGACGAATGCGAGGATCGTCTAGAGGGCGAAGTAACTCCATCAATGTCAGCAAGATAATATGAAAGAGGCCTTTGTAACATTTCTAGTTCATGAGCACCACGCGACATCGGACTTGTGGTTGAGAGAATATTAGAACAAACACATTACGCCAGACGCTATTCACCATATTCTAGCGTGCAAGCTAGAGTTTCGTTGAAGTCTATTTTTCGCTTGACACCGTTGGGCTTGAAATTGCCACGCTAGAACGCTAAATTCTATTTGGTTAGCGGGTTAGCGTGGTCGCGTTGGGCTTGCTCTTAGTTGGCCATCTCGATGGGCCTCTCCAGTGCCAAATCCCCCAACCACGGGGCAACCCCCCGCACTGCAAACAATGTAGTCTAGAAATATAAAGTCCAATCTATGATACTTTCCCTTTGCGGCTGATGTGCCTTGGTAGCCCAAAGAGTAAGAACATGATGTGATGCCCTTACACTGGAAGAAATGGCCGCATATTGTTCCCTCTTGGCTTGTCTCTGCGCTACGTTTGATTCCTTTTGCTCAAGGACTGCAGTGTAAGAGGTGGCACACGTCGTGTTGTTGCTGCAAACGTCGAATACACTTGCAACGACATCGTTTCTCGATGGAATTCATCAAACAAATCTTTATCTAACACCGATCGAGTCGAGCGATCGTCGACAGCGCTTTCAGTCTTAAAAGCTCTCGTCTTCCCGACACCTGACTCTATGTCTTGGCAATTTAATTCGTAGAACTCAAGTCTTAGAGGGCTTGCCTTCCTACGCAGATTTGTGCTCTTACACTTGGTATCCACAATGAAAAACGAGTGCGTTGGCATATCATCCCGCAATGCCGTATGTGTCCGTGCAGTACAACTTAACCATAATAGAATTACCTTATATAAGTGCAATACCATCCCGTTTATCACGTGGGAGAGGTTCTCCGTCGAAATCCCGATTATATCTGCTGGTATGCTCCCTCGAGGATACCAAGATGAACGCGATTCATTTCCTTCCCAGCAATCTTATGAACTCGAGATATGTGTCACTGATGAGGAAAGCTATTCCCAACTGCTCTATTTACAACATGATCTCTTTCTTGGCTGCATGCTTCAAATTTACTTCTCTGCATTGTTACTGTCGCTATCTTGTCTTATCCTCTCAAGGATTACTTTATCTCTCCATCCAGGATAAAGATTGTTTCGACCTGGACGACCTTCTTGTCGTTATGCCAACAAGCTGTCTTTATTTTTGAGTGGATTTTTCAAAATTTCAAGAATTTCATAAAAAATTCAAAGTTTTCACATTTTCTTGGATGTTTTTTGTGAATATGGTAAAAAATCATCCAAGAGGTCGAAATTGCACGTCCAATTGACAAAACGTTCGCTGGAACTGGAGGATGGCGGCTAGAAGTGACTGAAGAAATGCGAAAGACGATGATTACAGAGATGTAAGAGATCCCCTGTCAAAGAGCTGGTCTGATAGTCTCTAGGTACCATGAGTTGCTTCGTATATCGGGCGAAAGCGATCGGCAAAAGGTGTGGCAGTCGGCCGCCAAGTTTGAATTGACGCTGTGGACGCAATCCACTGAAAAGGTAATCGGTCCAGAGCTCTCAATATATATTCTGAACTGCGTGCAGAATGTCTACCTGACGAAACTTCAGAAGAAGATTGCGACACTCAAGAAGAAACCCAACAGTGGCGAAGCTGCTCAACCGGCTGTAGCCCCCGCACCGATCCAACAAACTCAACCTGCTGCGTTTCAGACACAGGCAAACAATATGGCGTATTTAGAAATGTTGAAAAAGCAACAAGAGCAGCAACAGATAGCAGCAATGAACTTAACTCGACAGCAAGCTCAGGCTCAAGCACAAGCTCAAGCGCAAGCTCAAGCACAAGCCCAAGCACAAGCTCAAGCACAAGCTCAGGCTAAAGCACAAGCCGCAGCAGCTGCAGCGGCAGCCGAAAAACAACGTAAGGAACAGCTTCTCGAACAGCAGCGCCTTTTGCGTCAACAGCAAGCGGCTGCAGCAGCTCGTTCTCAAGGCTCGATTGAGCGACATTAAAATATCAATTACAAGCTTCTCCCATAGGCTTACGAGTCGATGGAGCGTCAGTTCTCTCCAGAGGGGGACGCCTTGGAGTGAATTCTCGTCGGCAACAGCACCACTTATCGAATTGAGCTCGATAGTGTACTTAAATAAGGATTTCGTGTCTCTGATTTTTTTGACAACCATCGTTGACCATCGACATTCCAATGGCATTTCAAAATTCTCCTTATGGACCACGGTAAAGACACGATGGCCGAAGTGGAAAGAGAAGATACGATGAAGGCTCCTCTGACTGATACTGCCGGAGCCCCATCGTCGCGGACGCTCCGCCATCAAGAAAGCGTCGCTCGCATGGTGAGCCGCTTCCAGAAGGCGACGTCGTCGACGAACGAGGACAGTTCATGCGCGTTGTCTTTTACAATCCTTGGCGTCGGCCTCCTCTTCTTGGGGATCTTGGGATTCATTGCAGGTATGTAGACTTCGTCCTGACTGATCTTATCCTGTCGTTTAGTCCGCTTTTGCCTCAAAGTGGATGGCACGATCGATATCAAATGGATCACAGCGTACACGCCGTTTTGCGTCATGGAAGTCCTCCTGGCCATCGAATCTATCAAATCACTTTGGGGTTCTAAAGACAGAAAACCTTCAGCTATCGAAATGTATCGTCCTTGATGCACGAGAACAAGGACTGTGTTGTTGTTAGGTTGATTGCGTTCGTCTCGTTGAGCTACTTCGCCGGGGATATTTGCATGGGCTATCGTCTGGATGGCGCACTGGATTGGAAATGGACCTGTCTCCTTCTCTTCCATGCATTTGGCTCTTTGACATTCCTCCTTTCTAATCCTGTCGTCGCCATTTTGGCCTTTGCTCAGTTTATCCTCGTGGGTCTGCAACTCGACGGCTTCATTCACGCCCACTGGGCTGTCGTTTTCATCCCAGTGTGGCTTGTCTGCACATTTGTCATTGGTTTCCTGGTTTGTCTTTCACATGCCATCGACGACAAACTCACTGGTGACATGGATTTAGGTGTGGGTTGGCTTTTCAACGAGTTTTTTTATTGGTGTGGGCTCAATTGTCCTCGGTCTTGCAGTCGTGGCGCCATTTCCCATTGCAGTCTACCGTATCGAAGGCCCTCACGCCTTCTCAACAGTCTACGTCATCCTTCCGTGGCTTATTGTTGGTCTACTTGCAGTCCTTGGAGTATGTCGTCAGCACTGGCTGATTTTGGTCATCTGACTTGATCTTGTAGTTAGCAATCTGGATGTGCCTTTCGAGCGACAGCCCTTCACAGGAAGAAACCAACCCTCCGTCGGAAGATCTTGTCGTCTAGTGCATCTACGACTCGAGGCCCACCATGGTTTCTTTTTGCAGGTTGGCCACTTTTTGCTAGCTTAACCTGAGCCCCTCCTTACTCTGGGCTCAACAATGTTGCTATGGACGACTGGGCATTCTCGTCGCCGATCCACTCGGAGCTTCACTACCAATTAATCCTGAAATCGTAAAACTATCGAGTCATTCTTGGTTACAATCTCAACCTTCCAGTTTGGGATGTTGTTGGGTTGTAAACCACAACCCGACGACATACCTCAAGTCACACGTTATCAAAGAGAAATCTCCAAAAGGAAAGCATGCTGAACGATAGAAGGCACGAGCATCGCCACTACGTCAAGCTGAATCACAATGATAACGTCTCAACTGTTTCAAGTCTCGAGCGTCATGGAAAAAACGGAAAATGGCTGCTTGAAGGAGGTGTATAGTATGACGGTTAAGCCTCGATCGATGCTAGTCAAACCTTGGATCATCCCTATCTGACGATCCCTTTCACACCACTAAGATTCTAGTTCGATTCGACCTAGCGTCCTCGAACTCATGCTCCTTCCATATTAGATGTTTAGACTTTAGATAGCTATGTATCTCACTTCTCAAACTGCTCCTAACTCGGTTAATCTACTCGACCGTTGTTAGTCTCCTTCCCCTTCCGATCCAGATCCAGAGCCCTTGACTAAAGTCGAGGATATTCGGTTCCTGTGAAGTCTGGACCTTCGATTCTTTTTGTGCGTCATCGCTATCCCCGCGACCGTCACAAAGTGGTGGAGAAGCAGGGTATCCTCCAATTTTATTCAAGACTCTATCCCTATGGATCCTCGAAGACCTACCGACTCGCCCTATCCCGAGTCGTCTCAACATCCAAGTTCCGCGTCACCTCCTCAGCTCATATCTGAGTCTGATTCGGCCCTCATCCCGCGTCCTTCCTCTCCTGCTTCAAGGAAGCGCGACTTACAGTACCGGATTCGACATCACGCCAACTCACCCGAGCAACGTGATGATGAGAAGCGAGTCCGACCTGAACGTTATCTGGCGTTAACAGCCCCTGAGTCTGACATCAGCAACGACTCCATGGATCCTGGCAGTTCCTCTGAAGACCTGACTCTGTCTGATGAGACTGCACTCGCGATCGCTTGCTCTGCTCCCTTGCCTGAAGGGGACGATGACTTATTCTTGTCCAACTCAAGCGCCCTCCCTCTTGCCTTGACTAATGTGGGAGCGATCTTGGCTGAATCTACTCAAGAAATCATACGATATGAAGCCAGCGATTCCTCTACCGTCGCGACGCATTCAGCGATTGTCGAGCGCACGATCGTGACTCGCTCCATGACTTCAAATCCACGTCGAGCGATCGCTGGACCAAATCCACTCGAGCTCCATATTCCTCACACTCTAGTCACTGAAAAAAGTATAGTGACTCAGACTCAACACGTGCGACCTACCTCGAATCTGCAGCTGGAACAAGGCCACTCGACTCAACTGCTGACTAGCGCCAAGTCCAACATGACACCGTTGACATTGCCCCGGCCCAAACTTCTCTTGGGATCCGACCAACGTTCATGAACGCTCAACGATCTTTACCTTCGTCTGCACCGAGCCAAACGACCTAACCATCGTCAAACCATGAACTTGTGCCTTCGGATGTCGAAATGGAAAATGAGACTCCTGAAACTGCCCTTACGTTGGTTACCAATTTCTCCGTCCAACTGCAGTCGTTACAAACGCAAGTCGACTCCTCGTCCGTTATGTTCAACTCTCTTAACGATCGCTTGAATCTTGCACTCCAGACTTCACAGTCGCAACATGAAATGACGGTGACTTCCATGAATTCTCTATCGATCTCCTTACATGAACTCTCCGATCGCACCCACCAAGTCCAGCTCGAAATGAACTCCACTTACGGAGAACTCAAGTCTGCCCTAACCGATCTTCAACATTCGAATCGATCGCCGACGCACGAAACTGACTTTGTCCATTTGGAAACCGTCTTGGCTGGACAACAAACGACCATTTCGAATTTGCATCAGTCCCTGCAACAGCACTCGGCTGAGCAACAGCGCATTAGCCAGAACCTTGAGACTCTGGCCAACGACCGCGCCTCCGACTTTCATCGCATCTTACACGAACTACAGGTTCTGAGTCAATCCCACGAAGAAACTCAATCGACGACTCAACAGAAACTTGACCGTAGCGAACTCCGTCAAGTCGAACTCATCGAATCCAACCGCCGACTCAACGAACATGTCGACGCTTTGACTCAGGACAACTCGACTCTACTCCAACGCGTCCTAACTCTCGAAGTCGCTTGTCAGCGACTCAGTCACGAAATCCACGCTGTTTCGAAATCTGAATCTGATTCCCCAGTGTCTACCAACGGGTTTGACTCACCAAAATCGGCTCCTGGTTCTACCCATCGGCTACTCCTAGAACTTCAATCGTCCATCAACGCTATGGCATCCGAAATGTCCGAAGTCAAGGAGTCCATCGCCGACTCAACCTCCAATCAAGCATTCGGACGTGCTGTCAAGTACACCACGACTCCGACATCCGACGATCAGGCTCATTGCGAATTCTTCATGAAGCAGTTGATCGATCAGGCTGACCGTTGCCAACTGGACGATCCCGATCGCAAGATGCTGCTCGGACTCAAGCTCTCGTCTGACAAAGTCCACACTGCGCTGAATGAGTGGTGGATCGCTTTGTCAAAGACCAAAAACGGTGACATATGGAGTGAGATCTATGACAATTTCATGGATCGCTTCTGCAATCGCACCCCTCGCGAGCTTGTAGACAATCTATTTGAAGACTCCGAGCGACTCGAAGGTGAATCCGTCAAAGTCTACATCCGACTTCAATCGATCCTCGATGATATCGACGTACCCAACCACCAGGGAGTCGTCATCTTCAAACGAGGAGTCCGACACGCTAGAGCTGAGTCCTGCTTGGAAAACACCGACAAGGATCTCTGCTCCATTGCGGACTGCATGAAGCTCCTTCGGACTCGTCAGATCCGACTCGACGATCCACCAGTCTACCTCGAACGAATGCGATCCCGATCAGGATCCGCTTCAACCACATTGACCTCGTCCAGATCGAATCTCAGCGTTCGATCCGCTCCTTCGACTCCTGAACAATCTCCGCGACCCAACCGTAGGAACTCGAAAGTCGGCTTCCAGGAAGACCCGACTCTCGCAAAGATCCTCGAAGCGATCCATACGACTCAAACGAGTCAGCAAGCTTTCGTCGCCCAGATCCAACAGTTGACTGAAGCCCTCACGAAGCCAGCGACTCCGTTCTTCGCTGCCCCCGTCCAGGCTCAAATGAATGTCCCCTACGCGTACCCTTCGCCATACGCACCCGGATTTCAGCAACAACCGACTCCTCCTAGTGCTAATCCCGTCGCAGTCCCTACCACGACTCAGCCTCCTGGACCCTCTCGATCGCGACCTCGTACCGACTTTGCCCCAGTTATGATCACCTCCAAGCCAGACGATATGACGACCAGCGGCGTGAAGGTTTGCGGTCGATGCGATCGACTCGGCCATGGCGCGGAAGACTGCCCTCGAAAGTTCCTCCGTTGCAACTTGTGTCACAAAGTCGGCCACTACGTCGGCGAGCATGTTCGAACCTGCCCTATCTGCAAGCAAGTCGGCCACTCTGCGTCGCGTTGCCCCTCTCGTCCAGCTGACAAGGCTTGAGATCGCGGCGCCAGGACGACTCCTGCGGAAACAGGACGCGTTCTGGTATGCCAGACTCAACACGTTTCCAACGTGTCCGAGACAAATGCATTTGATTCTTCTTACGACGACTCTTCTGGAGGATCTCGTGTCTCGACACACGACTCAATTCCTACTGTTCGTCCCAAGCGAACGGACTCAGTCCGATCGCCCAAGTCGCAGAGTACGCCTGACACTGTGAATCCGACTGCGCCCGAACCTGTTCCAGTCTTTACAGACGACGAAATCACTGATCTGATGGAATCCCACCTTGAATTTCCTGAGGAGGAATACTCGAAAGAAATCGAAGATCGACTTTACCCGATCACTAAGTCAGACATTCGCAAACAACTCGAACGCATTTGCAAATGACAAGTCAACCCAACCCATGAGGAAATCCTACGCTCCTTGAACTTATCGGAGGCGGACTCACACTTATTACTCGCCCCTGCCGACATAGAGGACGAGACTCTCTGGTTGAAATGGTTCGCTGACACTCTTGAGAAATGCGACGAGGCACGAAGAGCCAGTCGCGACTTCAACATCACTCGCAAGCACCCGTTAGCTCGAGTCTCTTGGACTGACCCAAATCCTTACGCAGTCCTTGACATGGACGACCTTACTGATGTTGCTGAACATGCTGACGGTGAAGATTCAGGCTCGACCTCCTTTGAAGACGAGAATCTGCCGTCTGACTGTGTAACATATCTATCTGACATTCCGACCGTACGTTCCGGCGTGCGACAATCCGAGAATCCAAAATGTTCCGACGAATTCTGGGATGAGTTACCGTTAGACTATCCACACTCGACTCCAACTGCCTCGACTCAAGCTCGACTCAAGTCTCAACAACTACGCAGTCTCCATCGCAAATCCGCTAAGATCGATCCGACTTATTGTTCCGACTTACTTGAAGGAAATCTGCCCTCAGTGCGACTCCTCTGCAGATTGACACGATTATGCCACACTCGATCCAGGTCTGACACGGATCCCTTTAACCAAGCATATGTCAACAACATGAAAGCCACGACTCTTATTGACACTGGAGCCACTAGCAGCTTTGTCAGCGCAACTTTCTGGCACAAATTAGGGTGCCCGACTCTGTCACACCCTCGATCCTCCTTCGTCTCAGCAGACAACTCTCAACTTGAAATGCTTGGTCGCATCAAACTCACGATCAACTTGGCTGGACGCAAAGTCCTTTTCCCTTTCTGGGTTATGTCTACTGCCCTTACCGACTGTATTGTTGGAATCGATCTGTTACGTCAAATGGGTGCAATTATCAATCTGAATGACAACACACTATCGATCGATGGTTGTGACGAGTTGATCTCGCTTTCACCACTAAGTCCAGCACAACAGGAGACTCATCCGACTGGACCTGTCACAGTCGCTACAACGACTCAAATCCCTCCACGATCTTTCCAATGGATCACGTGCTCTGCGGGATCAGACTTACCAACTTTGACCACTATACTAGTCGAACCTACCAAGTCGGCTTTACTACACGTCGCAGCTGCCTTATATCGCACCAATCAATCACGGACTGTACTCCTCGAAGTCGCTAATCCTTCCGACTCGCCGATCCATCGTCCTACTCATGCGATTCTTGGCATCTGGATGGCCTTACCTAACGATCACTTGGAATCAACCACCGACTCAAACGATTCGCGCGTTCAAGTAGACAACGATCACTCTTCACAAACTACAGACGAACCCAGGAGGGTCCTCACTCAAATCGGGGGCCCCGGCGTTGTCTGCCCCGTGCAATCGGAAACGACTCCGACTAAAGAACTGCCTATCGACTGGACTGAGTCAAGTCTCAGCATCGATCAACGCGAACTCTTACGCAAGACTCTCATGAAGTTCTCCGACATATTCGTCGACTCATCCAAAGCACCCGGTCGAACTCACCTGATCGAGTTCAGCATCGATACGGGTAATAACCCTCCGATCCGAAGTGTACCATATCGGACTTCGAAAGCAGAAGGCGACATTATGGAGGCTGAACTCAACCAATACTTGGATCTAGGACTGATCCGACCCTCGAAGAGTCCTTGGTCAAGTCCAGTGCTTATGATCCGCAAGCCTGATGGATCTATACGATTCTGTATCGACTACCGCAAACTCAACAGCGTCACAGTGAAAGACTCTTACCCTATGCCTCGGATCGACGATCTCCTAGATGTCCTTGGCAGAGCCAAACTCTTCTCCACCATGGATATTGCGTCAGGATATTGAAATGTCCCTATGGCTAAAGACAGTATCGAGAAGACGGCGTTCACATGCAAGTACGGACTCTACGAATGGCTCGTCATGCCTTTCGGACTCTGCAATGCAGTCCCATGTTTCGAGAGACTTATGGAACACATCCTGATCGACTACTAATGGCGAACTTGCCTAGTCTATTTAGACGATTGCATCGTTTACAGCGAAGACTTTGGATCGCATTTGATCCGACTCAGTCAAGTCCTTACCAAATTTAGAGAAGCTGGATTCAAACTCAAGATGTCCAAGTGCAAATGGGGTCGATCCTCAGTCCCATTCTTAGGACACATTGTCACACCAGCTGGAATTCTCCCGAATCCTGAGAAAATCAAGTCGGTCCTCCGCGTCAAAACACTCAAAGACGCCTCCGAAGTCCGCGCATTCTTGGGACTCGCTGGTTATTTCCGCCGATTCGTACGCGACTTCTCCAAGATCGCTGCACCCTTGACCAACTTACTAACAGCCGAACAATTCATCTGGTCGACCGCATGTGACGAGGCGCTCGAAAGTCTCAAACGCAGCCTTGTCTCTCCACACTTCGATCTGCCTTTCTCGATCTGGGTTGACGCTAGTCATATAGCAGTCGGTGCAGTCCTCATGCAGAAACAGCAAAACAAGAATCGCGTCATCGCCTATGCCAGTCAATCCTTGTCAAAAGCTCAGCAAAAATGGATCTCGAAAGAAATGGGGATCTCTGAGATCGAATGTTGGGGGATCGTATGAGCGACCCGAAAGTTCCGACCTTATATCGATCGCAGACACTTCGACTTCTACACCGATCACGAAGCCCTGACTTGGCTCTTCAACACTGGATCGCGCTCAGGAAATCACAAACTCGCTCGATGGGCCATGGAGATTCAAGGACTCGATTACACTGTCATCCATCGACCCGGCGAACTCAACGGGGCCGCCGATGGATTATCTCGACTCGCGGTCTGCCCTATCCAGACTCGACGCATGAGTCGCCGTAACAGTGCTCCAGTTAATCTACAACCATCACTGACACATGAAGGATCCTCGCCTGACCCGACTGAATCCAAAACACCAGCCACTGGGTCCCCTCAATCCAAGAATCCTCTACAGCCGCCAAATCCCAGAGTCAGCACAACTCCGATGGAGCTCTTCGACCGACGAGGTCGTCCATCCCCCCCAAAAAAAGACTCTACAACGAACAGGCGAACGACCCATGGATCGTAGCCCTACGAGCTTATCTAGAAGACGGCGCGATCCCCTTGGATCCCTATCTACAAAACTTGGTTGTCCGCAACAGTCAGCAATATCTTATGCAACAGGGCATTGTTTGCCGCTATATTACTATCAAGACTCCTTTGCGAAACCCCGAACTCATCGTTGTACCGGCGATCCCGCACTCCCTAGTCGAGGAAGTCCTATATGCAAGTCACTCCTCTTCAGTCGCTGGACACCTCGGACTCATGAAAACTCGAGAGCGGATCCGTCGGACTGCCTACTGGTTGAATTGGCAACTCGATTGCAAGGACTACGTCTCAAAATGTCCCGATTGCAATCGTGCCAAAGGCGGTCGACCCTGGCGACAAGGTCCGATGCAAAGGATGCCGATCTATTCACTACGAGGTCCCTTCGGACTATTAGTTGTCGACGCATTGGGTCCCTTACCCACAACGAACCGCGGCAACAAATACATCTTGGTCTTTGCGGACTACTTCACACGATGGGTCGAAGCTTTCCCAGTCGCGGATCTAAAGACCTCGACCTTCTCTAGAGTCCTGATCGACGAAGTCTTATGCCGATTCGGAATCCCCGACAAACTCCTATCCGATCGAGGATCCAACTTCGTCTCCGAACTCGCGACCACCATGTACACGACACTCGGGATCCACAAACTTGCTAGCGCCCCTTATCACCCTCAAGGACAAGGTCTAGTCGAACGATTCAATCACACGATCGTCCAAATGATGAAGATCTATGTCAACGATCACCATACTGACTGGGATACTTACTTACCCCGGCTACTTTTCGCCTACCGAACTGCACATCACGAGACTCTCGGCGACTCACCGTACTTCTGCCTTTTCGGTCGGGATCCAACCTTATCTCTCGACTTGGCTTTCCTTAACTCCGATCCTGCTTGGAAATCCGACGATCTCCCTCAATACGTCATGGAAAGAGATGCGACGACTCGTCGAGAATCAGATGATCTCGGGACAAAACAAGAGTGCAACAGCGAAATCTGATCAGAAACCGATTTCCTTCGACGACCAGTCTGCGGTCTGGGTCTACAAATACTTCTCGAAGTCTAATAACCCCGACGACAAACGGACTCCCAAGCTAGCGACCCACTGGCACGGCCCTTATCGAATCGACCGCAAAATGGGACCGAACACATACAAAATCGACATCCCGACTCATCCCGACAAGATCGTTACGGTCAACGTGGACCGTCTAAAGCCCTTCAAAGGTTACTACTCTAGACCCTTCAACGAGGAAGTCCCACGAAATCAGCGATCCTATTGGATCCCTATTGACTTCCCTAACTACTGACCCACATCAAGCTCTTCAAGTCGCTGGACTTGATTGAAGGCCATCTGCCCGTTGATGGATCGAGTCGATGGACTTGTTCGACAGCCATCTGGCCGTTGACGGATCGAGCCTACCAACCGTCTCATTCTGCGTTCGACATGAGGGTCGAAACTTACCAGGGGGGGTTATGACGGTTAAGCCTCGATCGATGCTAGTCAAACCTTGGATCATCCCTATCTGACGATTCCTTTCACACCACTAAGATTCTAGTTCGATTCGACCTAGCGTCCTCGAACTCATGCTCCTTCCATATTAGATGTTTAGACTTTTAGATAGCTATGTATCTCACTTCTCAAACTGCTCCTAACTCGGTTAATCTACTCGACCGTTGTTAGTCTCCTTCCCCTTCCGATCCAGATCCAGATCCCTTGACTAAAGTCGAGGATATTCGGTTCCTGTGAAGTCCAAACGTCTGGACCTTCGATTCTTTTTGTGCGTCATCGCTATCCCCGCGACCGTCACAATAGCGAGAGCTTGGGTGGTCTCTGTGAGTAAGGGGAGCGGTCGCACGAGGTGGTGTTGGCGCTATTGTGATGCACTATGAGCAAGCCCAGCGCGGCAACGCTAACCATATAGAATTTAGCGATCTAGCGTAGCAAAATTGCACGCTAGAATTTCCTGGCGTGGTGAACAGTGGTCGATGCCATTCTGTCTCGAATGAGATCGAACGAGATCGCCGTTGGGCTTGCTCGGGCAATCACGCCAAGTTCCGAGTGAGTAATGTACGCTAGATTGGATTTAGCGTGATGAACAAGCGAGGTCGCGTTGGTCGTGAAGGACGTGAATCAGCACTGGCTCAGGCGATAATGGTCTCAGTGGAAAATTAAATGTCAAAAGTACAATATTCAAATACAAAAATTATTGATTTTAACAAGCATTGCGAGTAGAAAATATAGGTATTTTTAAACATTCCTTTGAAATAAAATATTCTGAATTGCATAAATTTATAGGGGGACTGTTTTATATAGGTATTGAGCAGTCAGCATGCCATAGTGCTGAAATGGCGAGGAAATAGCTCCCAACGTGCATTTATGTGGAATTATTTATGACTCAATCCCAGAGGAAACTGATGGGGACGATTGAACGCGTTTGCGACCCTTTCACGTTGCTACAACTGCACTGGAATGCGGATTACAATCACACCGACCGTCTAAAGATTAGATACATCAAATGGTCATTTCGGAATCGTCTGCGTGGTCGACACCAACTTTACGACAATGGATGACTCAAAAGAACGATGCGAGGGTGAATTCCCTCGTGGCCATCACATCTGCGTCATCGTCTCGGATGCTCTGTCTCCCATTGAGCGTTGGGCGAGTTGTGAACTGCCTCGAGAAGGTGCCATCGATGATAAATTAGAAAATCTCGAGTGGTGGGCGTGTGCAGTGCTTGGCGGTGGCCTTCTCCTCTTGGGGATCGTAGAATTCATTGCTGGTAGGAGCACTTCATCTTTGCCACTTTGACAATCTTGTCTTGTAGTGCGGTTATACCTCTAACTAGATGGGTCGATTGACACCAAATGAGTCAATGCCACCTCCGCGCTGTCTCGAGTCGTGGAAGACCAGCCAACCATCGTCAATTGACACGTGCCTTCACTTGGCTCTTTCGCATATTGTTTGCTCAGTTTCTCCAAGCTTCAGCCCCATCGCGGGTAACATTTACGTCGGCTATCGTCTTAGATGGTACTCATATACTTGGGTCAATCACAGCTTTGCTTGTTTGTTGTTACAATCGAAGAGCTGGTCGTCTCTATCTTGGCTTTCCTTCAGTGTCTCCTCGTGGGCCTGCAGCTTGATGGCTTCAAGTACAAATGTACCAAAGCTGGGCTGTCGAGGTTCACCCTAACGTGGATTGAATTGCCATTTTTGGATTGGTACCGGTGCAATTGGCTTGAGGCACATCGTGTTTTAACCGCTTCTCCTTGCAATCTATCGCCTTGAAGGCCATCTTGTCTTTTCAACCGTGTATATCCACCTTCTTGGGCTTATCCTCAGTAGTCTCTGTCATTGATTGCATCATGCATAATGCATAAACCATTTCCCCCCAATCTTGATGAGCCTTGCAATGACATCCCCCCCCACAGGAAGAAACCAATCCCCCTTCGAACAACTGTGATCTTTAGTCCACCCCCCATACCCCGTCCATTGTGGCTGCTCTCTCAAGTTTCTTCAGTCTCTGGGCCCCCGAATCAAGGCACGGCTTGTTCTACCTCATGGGATGTGACCATATAATTTTACTATCTTTAGAGCTTATAAACCAAACTGACACAACGACTTTAAGTTAGCAAACACAATAATACACTTCTACGCTCACACATCGTAGCCTGGCAGCGTGTCTATAAACCGAAGCGTGCATTGGCCAGGCGTGTTGGCTTGGACATGACCAGCCATCTGCGCCAAGACGCAGCACGAGCAGAACGTTGCCGAGATGACATCGGAGATTTCACTGCCAGGGATTTTAAACAATGATCGGATCTTGGCCCGTGCAAAGCCGACGACTGCACCCGTCGTGAGGAACGTGAGGACTGCAATAAATACCATGAGATAGAAGAAGACATTGAGCACGACGTTGTCTTGGAGATGGGCGAGCCACATCGCGAAGAAGATGATCAAAATCAAGTAAAACATGCTGACCATGACCACGTAGCCTTCGCCACAGCTTCCAACACGAGCCATAGTCTGGCCGAGCGACACACAGGGACAGAAGCAAGTGAGACAGCAGTACATCTTGTCGTCGCAGGCTGCAGAGTACACTGAGGATTGCCACTCGCCGACAAGAATGCCGTTATTGTCGACGATCGGCATGAAGGGCACATGGCCCGGCATAAACGTCGCACTGCGCTCTGTTCGCTCCAGCACTGGCGTCTCAACGACTTGGCCAAGCTTGAACTGCATGTCGTCTCGGCGCTGTCAAATTGCAAATGGTCGAAGAGGCGTCCAAGTGCACAATGGCGTCATGTGTGTCAACTTACAAGTCCATTCAGACGACCAATATCATCACATCCTTCTTTACTAAACGCTTCTAAACATTGAGTCAAAGCCATATTATACTTAATATTTGTATAAAATACCACGACTAGTTGCGTCATATCCTGTTTAATTACGACGAGATTTGACTATCAAGGGTGGTCGTAACAACTGAGTTTTATATGGATAATTTGTATACTCTAAAGTCCAGCTGGCTATCCACCTGTAATCGAATCTTCTTGTTGAAAAGGTGCACGGCGACTTGGCATCTGCACAGCATAACTCAAGAAGCTATAGCTATCACCGGTAGATTCAATAGCTTTCGGCCCAAGACATGCTTGATTCACGACGATTTGCTGGCCTTAGCATTGACTTTCAAGCTCGTTTTGACAAGGTAAAAATCCACAAAGTCCAAGGCAAACTCACCATCAATATACGATCTGGTGAGTACATTGGGACAGTATACACTAGAGACGTATTTTAATTCATTTTCCATGCTTGAATATGGCAGACGTTCCATGAAGAGCTGTGAATTGTATTTAATTTTTTTACATGTATCGAGGAGATGATTTGTCATATCGGCAGTGGGAACAACTTAGTGAGACACGTGAAAAATGTGAAATTACATGACCAATTAACTGAGTTTTGTATACAAGCGGTGGGACGGCGGCGCTTTGTCGCACGAGGTCCTCTTGCTCGCGGTGGTTCTTGGAACGTTTCTCGAGTCGAGAGGATTAGTTTATCGTGCCAAGGTGGCCGCGGGAAGAAAGGAATGGCCGCAGGGAACGAGCTGAAGCCTGCAGCCCCGCCCGCTTTCAAGATGAAATGCGTAGGAAAGACGACAGCGAGTCGTGATCTGTGGAGAGCAACTGATAACACTGGCCGCTACAGCACTCTCTGTATATTCCCAGGACGATCCCGACCACCACCATTGCGCATTTCTCTCTCCTTACGTAGTATCTTTGCATTTCAATCACAAACTTGGTTTGCGCCATGGACGAACTGGTCGAGGCGACATGGCTCAGAAGATGGAAGGAGGAAATATCTTTGAGATCTTCACAGACTCCAAGACGACAGGGTGCTGGTACTCTGGCTATTGTTGGAGCTGGCCACTGCTTAGTCCTTGACGATATTCGTCTTGGAGATGGAATATCATCAACTCGTCAGAAGCTCCATCGACTCAACGGACGAGCTATTAAACTACCCCATGACGACCACGCGTTGATTTGTGGGTTTCGTAAGGGGTCGACAGGCTCGCCCATGTCGAGAAATGTAATGAAACAAAGCAAGGAGTGGCAAAGCATTACGAAAAGGATGTCTGGGTCGAGACAGAGTTGACTCGGCCATCACAACCTCCCACAGGCTATCGAATCTTCTCCATGGCTCGCGTCTTCATCGATGAGCTCTCGTCGGCGTGGTCGTCGCCATAAAACAGCGTCGTCGTTGTGTCTAGACACAAGAAAGTTCCCTCGATATCAGCCACTTTCATTGATGCTGTGGCGTCAGATCTACTAGGGCGACGCAGACTCTGTCGAGCTGTTTGTTGTTCTGTAACTGAAGCTTCTCCGCCAGCTCTGCAGCTCTGTTTCCCGAGCGACATGGCGTCAATCTCGTCCTCGGCGCCGTTGAGTTAACGAACAGCACTCACAACTAAATAGCAAGAGAGAGGAGGACGATCATTTGAACGTTTTTTCAAGATGGATGCCAATTGACCAGAATTGACACCATCGCTGCGTTTCTCATCTCACGTCTGTTCAAATTCCAGTGGATTTAGTGGCTACGAGGCGCTTCAATGCTGTCTTTCCCTCGCTCCCATCTACAACAGTCATGTCGTTGCTTGGATAAAGAGTGGGTTCGCCAGTGCACTCCAAATTTTTCACTCGTTGAACCCATCCATGTCAAACCCACTTTGGATTTTGTTCGAACTTTCCACATGCTGCATATTGTCGTAAAGAGTATCGGCATCGCATGGGCAGCAGCGCTCTTCGCCTTCCTTCAGCTCATTCGAGGCAACCAACGGTAAAACCTCATCGCAGCCTCTTGAGAGACGACGCTCGTGAGCTACCGGTAGCTCCCTCCAAGCTGGTTTACCATCTTGGCCATGGAACGATTACGGCCTTGCGCTACTTGCATGACAACAATCCTCTCTCTTATGGGTTTCAAATGCGACTTAAGTGGCAATAGAATCTTCAACTTATCATCCAAGTCCGTCCATATTGGGTCCGACAATTCAGTCGCCGCTCACAATCAACTTTAGAGGATATCGGCATAAAGCTTATCCTCATACAGGATGTATCTCACTTATAATCCACCTTGGAGTTTAAATAGATTGCAACCAGCTCCATCGACGCTCTTATGAGCCTTCCTTAGACTCGATCGAGCTTTGCATTTTTTAATGCTTTATGCTTGATAAGTCGGAGATTCGTCCAAAATATATCCCAGGACGACCCAACTTGTGATGGAAACACGTTATGTTCTTCGTTGTTCTCTGGAGAAATTCAGTTGGAAACGACGTAGCATCGACCATTTCTCTCTCTCTTTCTGCTGTTGTTGCATGCGCTAAGATCTGGCGACACAATCAAGTCAACTTGATTCATCGTTTGCAATCATGGACTCATTTGCAGTTGGTCGACACTTTTGAATTTCAATGATGACTGCGAAAATGCCCACGACGACCACCGCGACGATGATGCCGTTGGGTCGACCATACCGAGGCCAATGCAAGTACAAAGGCGGACGATGCCCCAACGAACGCACGATCAAATACACGGGCGAGCCGCATACGCTGTGTGAAGCGCACCGCCTCCACCACAACAAGATCCAATGCAAGTCCGATACAAAGATGCGCCAGCTGAAACGACTCATGGCGGAACGACAGAGTAAATCGATGGCATTATTGCCGCCCCGTCCTCGTAAAACCAAACCAGCAGCGACTGCGCCGGCGGCCACCACAGCGACGACGGCAGCGACAACTTCACAGCCGTCGTTGGACTTTTCGCCCGAGGAAGTGTTTATTTTTATGGACATGATGGGCTTTATCCAGTCGCCCTGCGAGAAATGGGAAGACACATCCGTCGTCTCGACAGACGTGCTCCATCTCCTTACTGTTTAACCCGCTAGACTCTAGCGTTGTACGATAAATATAAGTGTAGTCAGTGTGTCAGTCGCTTTAGAGCTCTTTAACATAACGAATTAGCGGTATAAACTCTCGATAATAGACTAGGTAGCTAGCCACCGTCCGTTTCGGATTTGAGCTTTTAAGTCGATTTAAAGTCTGTGGTTGAAATCGTTTCACCGGCGTCGTGGCATGTCATACCACGTTTAGACGCCACTCGTTTGGGTGTTATTACGACGGTGTCGTCTTGTGCTTGGACTCGTTTGCGGCGCTGTCAACCATTCGCGTTTGAATCTACCAGCATTGAAAGTGGGATCCATACACTGTAAGCAACTACTGGATTTTTCGGCAACATTTTTTGCTTGATTCTTGACACACTTCTGAAGAAAAGAAAAGAACAAACCAGCGTCTTGATGGCGTCGTGGCGTTCTCGACTGGCCTTGAAAGAGCCTCCAGACGAGCATTTTGTCGTCGACAAAGCGATGGCTGGCCTTGTCCCGCTTGGCGAGTCGAGCAGTACGTATTCAGTACTTGGAAAAGTACCTAATCGAGTAGTAGTACTCAATCCTGCACAAAAAATTCTTTCAGGTCCACAGGATGTAATTCCGATCAGAGAGATGTTCAATCTTTGCACAAGCGTGGGGTAATCCATCTGACGGTGGATTTCATTTCCAAACTTGATGGCTCTTGAGAACCACTTGGAGCAAAACAATCGACTGAATCCATCGCCCAAGGTCGAGTGGCCCAAACCAGCGTACCGCGGCAAGTGCAAATACAAAGGCGGCCGATGCCCCAACGAACGCACGCTCAGATACACTGGAGATATCCACACGCTGTGTGAAGAACATCGCTTGCGGCAAAACAGAATCCAATCGAAATCCGACACAAAGATGCGCCGATTCAAACGGCTCCTCGCGATGCGCAACAAAGGCAGCGAGGACGACCACACGACGACGCCAATCAAGACAGAACTCTCCCCGCCACACATTGATGACGTTCTCCCACTGGTACCAACGCCAGAAGTGCCACAAGAAGAGATTGTGAATGCATTGTGTCCTGAAGAAATGCATATTTTTATCGAAATGATGGGAGTGGAGTAACCATCAGTCAATGGAGTCTGTGATTATGTACTTTCAATTGCTCTTTCTCTAGCTCTTAAGCAACTCCAGCGCAACTCTCTTTCTCGCTTTGACAGCAGTAGAACAAAGCCGTCACCTGCTGAAACCTTGCGGTGTATACAGCAATCAATCGCTGGCAAAGCCTCTTTGTTGAGTTGTCGCATTGTACTTGACAGTGAACCGAGCTTCGTTGCCAGGTCGTAGCTAGTCCAATGGACGAACTATTGCTTGCTCGAGCATGGAATGCCAAACGGCACCATCAAGACCATCTCTGGAACTTTCTTTATCTCCGCGACCGAGCGACACGAGTGATGGGAGTGGGTTTGAGTGATATCCAAGCCAAAAACGACAACAGTGACCTTGTCGTTGATCTATCATACTCAATGAAGCTTCTTGGCCTTGTGAGCTCTTCATAGCCACCAAAACCATCATCTAGAACACAGTCCAAGCTGGTTTACAAGGCGAGTCTTTCGCCAGCAGAGTTTGGAATTTGGACGAAAATTGACAGTGTTGGATGCAAGTTCGTCCAATGAAGGTCGTCAAATTGCACTACAAATATATCAACCGCAGGATGAAAAATTGAGTTCGTCCAGCGGGGACCCATTTCGAGCTCGACCAGAGCGAAAACGCCCTGGCGCATTGTCGAGAAGAGACCAACACGCTCAATGCAGCCGTGCATGGAACCAGCGAGAATTGCAGTCCCTGAGATGTCCTCCAACTACGCTCGGATCGCCCCCAAGCCACAGGACGCCACCACCGCGACGATAACATATCGTGGGAAATGCCAGCATCGATCTGGTCGGTGTTTCAACGAACGCGCTCTCAAACGCGACGGCGGCGCGCATATTTATTGCGAGCAGCATCGACTCCACCACAATCGCATCCAGCGAAAATCCGACACGAAATGGCGAGCTCTCAAGCGCCGACTGGCAAACCAAACTGTCGTGCCCAAGCAGGAACGTAACCACGAGCAGAATGAACCGCAAAGCTTGACGCTTGATTCCACCATAGAGAGCGACGACATGAACTCTGTCTCTGAGGATGCAGCGATGTAATTGAGTCATTATTCACACGTTATTCCATCGAGGTTCTTCACAGCGCGATTGGCACGGAGCTTTCGCATGGAGTTTCCATGCACATGAGCTCGCCCTACGAGGGATAACCGCGCTCGTCGTGAAATCCATCGGAGACAACTCATCAACCTTTCACCAAGTTGAGCAGATGGCTCTTCATTACCTTCTGTGCAATGCCAACGATAGAATTAGGCCCACGGAGATCCATGCAGATCGATTGCCTAAGGAAGAGTGGCCCCCAGTGGATCGTTTCCTTCCAATTTTCCCTCGAAACTAGCTCACTTTGACGGTTCGACGTTTCGACGGCCTCAAACGTAGCTCGAATGCATCCCCAGCGAAGACAGACTCATCCGACAAGTGCTGACTCCACAAAACTTGGTCAACATCTTCTAAACTCGCAAGATAACGAATCGACGGTGGGTCGCAGTTGTATCGCCATGGATTTCCATGGACTTCTTGGTCTCTGGCTTGCTCGGGATTTAACGACACAGGGGGGCAACGCAGAGCTTGTCGGGAGCAGAGTGTATCTCAACGATGAGGTTCATCATTCTTTCCATGTCAAACGGGCGACGGATGAACTTTCCCCTTTCTCTCTCCATGTTGGAATTCGAGTGCCCTCATCTGAAGGGACATGACGCATTTTGGGGTGCAGGGGTTGCCAAAACCTCTATAATTAAATATTTTACTCTTAGAATTAATATCGGACTTCGCTCGTATTCCATCTTTCGGTTGCCGCCAAGATCGCATTTTTCAACTTGATCCAGCATGTCATACTCGCTCCTCGCTTCAGTCCAATGGTACTTCCAAGGCCGTGCGCGCTACGGCAATCGTGGCTTCACGCATTCCCAAGAGAGATGGGCTAAGGAAGAACCTCGAGATCTCTCGTCGCACCACTACGTTGTCACGGGAGCCAACAGCGGGATCGGCAAAGCTGTGGCCGAGCAGCTAGCAGAAGCTGGGGCGCATGTTCACATGGTTTGCCGTAATGCTGCGCGTGCTGAAGCCGCCAAGCAAAGCGTGATCGCCAAAAGCCCAGATGCGTCGCGCATCCATCTCCATATTGCGGATTTGAGCAAGATTTCAGAAGTCAACCGCATTGCCACCGAACTGTCATCGGAACTTGACGTTCTCCATGGACTTGTCAACAACGCTGGCGTGCTCTTGGACAAACAAGTCATCACGGAAGACAATATTGAAAGTTGCCGAGCGGTTGCACTCCTCGGGACGTACCTCTTGACTGCTAAATTATTGCCACTGCTTCGTAAAGCCGAAGACGTGGGTCGTGTGGTCAACATGTCGAGTGGTGGCCAATTCTTAGTCTCGCTGGACCTTGACGATGTCCGTGGCGTCAATCAAAAAGGCAAATACGACGGCACGATGGCGTACGGCCAAGCTAAGAAGTGCCAAGTGGCCCTGAGTTGCCAATTTGCCCGACTGTTTCCTCTCGCGACATCAAACGTCGCCTTCAATTCCGTCAACCCTGGCTGGGCCATCACGAATGGCACGGAAGAATCACTGGAAGGTTTTACGAAATGGCACCGACACATGATGCGCGATGCGTACCAAGGTGCCGACACGGCCACTTGGCTGTGCACATCCAAAGCTGCCGCCGCACATTCAGGCCTCTTCTTCTTGGACCGAGAACCAGTGCGCACGGAAATGCCGCTCAGTGGCACAGGCTACACGGACGACGATTTGGATCGTCTCTGGCGCATCTGTGCTGAAATTTTCCAATACGAACCAAATCTTTAAAACTCTCCTAATATATGATAATGCCCACTTATTCTAAATTCCATTGTGCCGTGTATCCAATTGTTCACCATAACATTAGAATACTCCATGGAACATTCCATCGAATTCCAAAAGCCAACGATGGATAATGAATCGTCCGCGGGAAGTACCGGCTAAAGTCGAGGCTGGATGGAAGCGACATCCTTGACACGGATTGCATCAATTTGAAAAGAAAGCTTTGCCGTCTGCATGAAGGCCACCACAAGGCACTTCTGCTTCATCAGAGCTGCCAAATGCTGATGGATTTTACGACCGAGACTTTCAAATGAATCACCAACATACTCTCGTCCTTCGCTTCTGCTTTTTGAGTGCTCCGCAGTGAAGTCAGAAGTGCAAGACCTTCTTGCCACTCGCCAAGACTTTTTTCACAGCTGTACGAGCAAGGAGAAGCATACACCATGAAAGAGCTTGTGATTTCTGAAGGTAGAAACTCTGAAGAGACCTTTTAAATCGTCGGTGGACCACCTGTGTGGTTCCAAATGACAACCCGGCGATCCCACGAGCAGGATGCAATCAGGCCTAGCCAAGTCAGTGAGCTTTACGACGATAGAGATGGTTCTACCTGGCACAAACAAGCTGAAATCCAAACCCAGGACGAATTCAGTGTGGTGGTTGGCACATTGCTATGCAGAGTTTTCTTAGATGCCCAAGGCAAGTATTGACTTACGACATGAGGATGCACGGCTTGTGTGTTCCAAAGACGAACAGACATGTCGTATGACGTCGAGCCAATAACGTGCTCGTCATGAGGCGAACATTTCACTCGGCGTACAGCGTAGTTGTGCCCCCGCAGGAGCCGAAGTTCCATCGATGGATTCCGAATGTCCTTGGCAATGAAGTCAACTCTAACGCACCATAACAATCGACTAACGTACCCAGACTTTGATGGAGGCATCCACAGACCCAGATACGACAAGATTAGGGTTGTACTTGTTCCAGTCGAGAGCTAGCACTTCTTGGGCGTGTGCCGGAATGCGCACGATGGCTTGCTGTGGTGCATTCAAGTCCCAAAGTCGCACGGATCCATCGCCTGAGCAGGAAGCGATCATATTTGTGTCACGGGTCGACCAAACTGCATTGTAAACCTACAGCAATACGTCAAAAAGAAAGAAATTGGCGGGAATGTACTGGGCCAGTGTGACCGTGCAGGGTTTGTAGAGATTGCACTCGATGCGGATGCCAGATCTTGATGGTTTGATCCCACGACGCCGAGCAAAACGTTTGACGCTCAACGAGGTTCCAATTGACGCCACCAATTTCAGCCGTGTGTTCTGTGTATGATTGAATCGGAAATGCATCTTGAGTCGTCACATCAAACAGCTTCAGGTGTCCGTTAGCACATCCCGACACGAGTTGATTTGGATGGGTTTCGCTCCACGCAACATCATACACACCATCCTGCGTATCAAAACACCGCAGCTTGAACAAACGGCATGAATGAGATGAACGACAATGAGTCTTACCGGAGCAAGTTCTCCAGTCGGCAACATTTCCATTACGTGTTGCTGTCCATTGCCAATGATTCCAAAGTACTGTGACGTACCAACAGCTACCCAGTGCTCGTGGAACGGACTAAACTCTACCTAATAATGTGTCAGTATTCGCTGGACCAAAGCTCTTCTTGTCTTACCGCATAGGCACTAAAGTCGGTCGTTCCTTGTCGGGGCTGCAAGAACATCGCCGCAAAATTTATCAAAGATATACGGATAAGTTACAACATTATCCGGAATACCAATTGTTATGGGCAAAGTTTTTTCAAACTTTTACAATCTCAATCCTCAAATGGGCAAAACAATGACGTCAATTGAAAATGCTTGCCAGGTTGCTGTAGCCGCTTCTGTATTAGACTTCGAAGTTATTAGCCTACCAAGGTGTGGCAAACCTAAATTTCAAAGCTGTGAGTATAGGGGGTTCCCCCCTTCTTTCAATGCTGGCATCATGAGGGGCGATCGACGAGAGCAATTCATTCAGAGTCAAGTCTCTGCTATGATGAACACACCTGCAGGTGATGCTTGAGGAGAGCTCAACGTTCTGGGTACTACAGTGTACTGATATAGAACGAACTGAGCTACGCCTTGGAACCCATGTCAAACTATGTCATTGCACGCGTTGAAATACATACGTGCGAGACGCAAGCCTGGGCCATATCCTCCCCGTTCGACAGCATCAGCTCTTCGAGAGATGGATCAGCCACATCTCTTTTAATTATAGAACTCCTCGAATAAGTCCAAACCCACCACCAGAAAGAAGCCATGTCAAACCGATCAACTTCAAGCGTAACGTCCGTCACTAGGTTAAACGTTTAACTAAATCGGACAAAACGCTTACAACGAGCAACTTTAGCGACACAGGCCGGGCTTCATCGTGAATGCGGCATAAAAGGCAATCTCCTTTATTAAGAGCGTCGATAATAGCGTCGTATTTACCATGTTATATCTTCCAGATCCCTTTGATGCGCATCAGATTGCCTCAGCTAGCTCTTTCAAAGATGTGACTAACAAGAGCCACGTGGCAAGTCGCCTTGGGCTTTTCCACGTTTTATTCTCTCTTATCGTTAAAACTTATACGTTAAACCTAAACTTTATTTTTAGCTCGTTTTGATACGTTGAAACACTCTTTATCCGGAAATAAAATCGCATCTTGTAAATCTTGCCCCTCATTACCAAATTTGCGCCGCAAGCGATAGATACAATGGCCGACTACGCTAAAGTTGAAAACGATCCCGTTGAACACGTCCGTTCCAGCCACGAACCCAATGTCGTGTTCTGCATCCACCGCAACAAGAACAAGAACGTCGTGAGCTACTCTGCGAAAATCGTCGACGGTGCCCTTGACTCGAAGGACCCGTTGAACGTCGAGTGGATCATGTTTGAAAACAACCCGATCGGACGTGAAGGACTCAACATGATTGAACGCAACACCGCCTACGGCACGAACGTCACGCCTTGGGAAGGCAAGGCTGGTTCGTACAAGGTCGTCTTGGCGTCGCTCCCTGACAAGACCATCGAATTGCATTTGGTTGATGGCAAGCCCGTCGCGACTGCTGAAATTAACGGCGTTGCCGGATGCACCTTGACGCGTGTCTTCGTCACCTCGACCACTTCGTGGGGCATGCCTAAAGTGCAACACATTGAAATGTTTGGCACTGACCCCAGCGGTGCCCCCGTCGTTGAAAAGAAGATTCCTTAAACTCGATTCTAAAAATACTTGGTTCCCCTGTAAATTGTTGTCTTCATCATCAGCACTGAAGATGCGATCTTAGGATCCTTGAATAATTCTCCAGTCAGGTCTGACTCTGCTGCCTGAATGTCGTCATTAGTGTGTGATCTGCGGTATAGATTCGACCTGAATCGATGGATTTCCATGGGAGATCCATTGAAGTTTGCTTGGCAGGAGCCCTCTACTTGCCAAGATGGACTTCTCAAAGACAGGCAAGCTTTAGAGACAACTCATTGCGATATATTACACTGATGGAGCCACCACTGCTACCTTTTGCCATGGTATATTCGTCGTAGGTTCCAGATTTGTTCTGTCGTGATGAGTGCGCTTCCTGTCTTGGATCTGCTCTGTTTAATTGGAATCTTCTTGTTCATGGCTTCATGGGAGCATTCAAAATCGTGTTTGCCAACGACGCTGGCCCGCCGCCTGACGTGGCTTACATGGGCAGCAAGATCGCTCAATTCTTCGTTTGCATGTGGGGTTTCCTACACAGACGTCAGTGAGCATCCTCCTCTTGGCCATGGCATCCTACCACTCGTTGAATCTGTTTTTGGTATTTGACTGTGATCTCATCCAGTCGTTTTTTAATCACGTCGAAGCTTGGTCGAGCGTCCATGTTGGTATCCCAGCATGCTGTCATGAGCTCTTTGTATAGTTCTGGGGCAGGATTTTTGAACGGCGCAGGGCGTAGCCCTTCTTGGGCCACCAAGAGCGGTACCTGGAGGGGATTCATCCCCTGATATGGATCCATGCGCTCAATGAGTTCCCACATGACGACGCCAAAACTACGCAGCAGGTTATCCCCAGCTCCCTCCAAACTTAAAGCCTAAGACGTACCTATAGACATCAGCCTTTTCAGTATAATTGTCGTGACGAATGACTTCAGGGGCAGCCCTAAAGAGATGGCTAGATCAGCGGAAGAAGAAGCTTCGACATACCAAAAGGGTGTGCCCACAAATGTGTACTCGCCATACATCTTGTCCTTGTAGCGAGATAGACCAAAGTCCGAGACTTTGACGACTAAATGGTCGGAAACGAGAAGGTTCTTCGTCTTGAGATCTCGCTACACGCAGCAAAAAGGTTTCGACTACCAGGAACAAAGCAAGCTGACTTACTTGTAGGATTTCGTTGTCGTGGACGTGCATCATGCCCCCGACTATATCTTGAGCCAGCTGGAGAATTAATTGGAGGGGAACGATGTTTTTGGCATCACGCAGATAATCGTACAATGACCCTAGCCAACACATGAGACTCAAGCAAACCTTTCATTGCGGTACCGTTGGCCATGTATTCCATGATTAAAACGTAGCAGCTTGATGTCAAGCTAGCTCCAATGAGCTGCAGTACATTGGGATGGTCAAGGCGACTCATGACCCAAATCTCGCGACGAAAGTTTTTCACGGCTTCCTCCACGCCTTCTTGGTATGTTTCTTTCGGCATGAGCAACTTGACACCGACCTAGATAGCGCCACGGGAGATGAAGCTCAGCCCCGTGGGTGGCATTACCTTGGTGCCGCGCCATACACCAGCGTATACTTCACTAAATGGCCCCACTGCCAGTTGCTTGACCAAGTGGACCTCGGGCAATTTGACTTCATACACTGACGCAAAGACGTTCTCTGCCACTTTGAAGCTCACGTTGGATTTGGATGTCATGCTAACTCTAGAGGAGTATGGTGAGACTCGGAAGATGTTAGGAAGAGGAACGAACCGGCGCATATGAGTGAGCTTTCGTAATTTGGCTTCCTCTTGGCGGACGCGCATGTCTGTTGGGGCGATGGCCAAGACGGCCTTCTCTTCGTACGTTGGTTTTTGAAACATGTCTTCAGCTTTTGCCGCCCTGCATGAGCAACGAGATGACAAACCTCTTCATGGTTAGACGACGTACTTGGTTTTTGGTTTGGCTTTCCCAAGAAAACTCGCAAGTCCATTTCTTGCTTCGAGGAATTGATGGCCAGCCTTCTCTGTATTCTTTCGGCTTTGTATCATCGCTCGATCGATATCATTTCGAATCATATTGGTATTGTTTCGGGTCGCTAACTCTGTAGCGGCAACGCGAGGACTGCTTCGATACCGATGACAATAATGACGATATCGAACAAAGGCGACGGGCACCACGATGCAGCCAACAACGAGACCGATTAAGAGCCAGAGGTCGAATATGATACACGTTGACTCTTCGCAATGAGCTAGGGAGGAGGCATACACGAGGCCCATGTCCTGGTCAGGACAACCGGCACTTCAAGACCACACCGATGAAGTTTGTTGCTAAAATAAGACCACAAATGCGCAGAAAAACAACAACCAACTCTCGCGTTGAACTAAATCTGTCTATTTCAGACATGATTGCATAAATGCTTGCAATCCATGGCTTGCCATTATGACAAGCTTGGCTTTCATAGCTTGAGAGCATTCTCGATGGAGCTTGCATTGAGCACCGACGATCCATCGACATGGTCGAGCCAGAAGATATTGAACAGAACGTTCAAACATTCATTCTGTGCTGTCAATTGTTATTAAACCTGAGTTTGCTTTCATATATTGGCCAATGAAATCTATTAAACCTGAATAAACCTACAACATACAGGTTTAAATCTATGCAATCCGTTGTAGCCAATGGATGAAAATGTTGGTTGGACTGAATAGAACAAAAGAACTTGATTTTTGTATACTGGAGACGAGTTTTCTAGATATGCAGTCAGAATTGAGTTTTTTATCTTGAAATTTGTATGTGATTTTTTTCATGACGTCGAGTCGAATCGAAAATGATGGTTTCCACCAATGATCAGTTGGGCGTCGTCTATTTTTATTCATTTGACTTGGATTTTGTATAGAATTAAATTAAATTTTCCTCGCGAGATCGAAATAGAGACTGGTTGGCACCACTCATTTGGTTTACGACGATGTCTTCAGCAAACAAAGCCAAGGGCAAAGGCGGCAAGAATAGGCGCCGCGGAAAGGGTGATGTCGAAGAAAACAAGCGCGAATTGGAATTCAAGGAAGATGGACAAGGTAGGAATTATCACGTGGTCTGGATCTGACAGGGAATGCTCGCTTTAGAATACGCGCAAGTGCTTCGAATGCTGGGCAATGGCCGTTTGGAAGCATACTGCTACGACGGTGTAACTCGACTTGGACACATTCGTGGCAAGATGCGTAAGAAGGTCTGGGTCGGCGTCGGTGATATTGTGCTCGTTTCGTTGCGAGAATACCAAGACGGCAAAGTCGATGTCATTCACAAGTACAATGCCGATGAAGCACGTAGCTTGAAGGCATACGGCGAACTCCCTGATAATGCTCGCATCAACGAAACGAGCGTCGACATGGATGGCGCGGGAGATGATGACGATTGCGGCTTTGAATTTGATGACATTTAATCTTGAGATCTAAAGTATAGATTTTTAGCGACACCTTGAGAGTCTACGTTTGCTCGGACGGTTTCAGAGTGTATTTTCGGATCGGACCATGCCAGGCATCGCAGCGCTCGATATGGATGAGGTCGAGCGTGAGTCTTCGACAGCCATTCCTGCACCATTGAGTGCCAGTCCCAACAAGATTCGCATGCGCATTGATGCTGCGAAAGAACAAGCCAAAGTTGTCAACTCCGGTAGGATTTGTACCCTCAGGAGACGTGAAACCACCCATGTCTTAGTGTACAAGGAAGGCGAGGTCATCCACTGGATGAGCGTGCGTAGCCCAGACTTGGTCGAGTTTGGCCGATCGCTCGAAAGACGCGGATACAACACGCTCGGAAGTATCGCATTTCTCACAGAGGACGAATTTGACCCGTCGCTTCCAGATTTACTCAAGGTACCTTTTGTTCCCATCACAGCATGGAGTGATTTGACGTCTAGAATACTCTGCTCATGGCGCTCGCGGAACTCCGACATGACCTTTATCGTATGTAGGACACCAGACAGTCCTTGATACAACAATAATGATGTGTATTTATGAACGAATGTCTTGCGGTGACATGGCTGCGATGATTCCTCGACACAACCACTTTGCTCCTTCAACCAGGAAGAGTGATAAGTTGATTGTTTGAGGCACTTGCACTTCGCAAAGCTTCCAAAGGAGAAGCTTCTTGCACAATTGCCAGAGCGTGAGGATTCCCGATAGAAATGCATCATCTCGCAGATTGCACGAGTCTTCTGCACCTCACTCCGAGCTTAGCATGAGCAGAACACTGGAGCGAACTATTTCCTTCACGAACGACGACCCATCGTCATTTCCTTTCGACAGAAAGTCCTGAAAAGAGACGATATTCTCTTGATGTCGTATAATCCACATATAGCTTGAGAAGAGCTGGACTATGTGCTTCCTCCTGCCGTCCTTCAGAATCCCATGCTTCCGGGCATTCACTCCACGCTACCACTCCGTGCGGAAAGTTAAGGCGAATTGTGAAAAATCCCGCCAATTAAGGCGATCGTTGGAAAATTGGAGGGTTTCAATTGGTGAATCGAAAGAGGTGGTACGTGCTTTCTTCGCGCACTTTTTGAAAATGATGAAGATATGGAGTTCAATGAAACCTCTAATAATTTATACAGGTGCAGACACAGCACATGAAAAATCGATCAAATCTGAAGTCTTCCTCAACCTGTGAGGCGCCATTGCACTTGGGCAAGGCCGACGGCTGTCCCCGTACAATCTATCCTTTAATCAACGAATGTGGCTTTGACATGGGTGTGGAAACCGTTCCAAGCCAAAGCCGCGTACCCATGCACGTTCATCAAGACAAGGACGAAGTGATCACGATCTTGCGCGGCACGGCAACAATGCACCTGAATGTCGTTGAAACGACAGCAAAGTGTGGTGATATGGTGCTCATTCGTCGTGGAGAAGCCCACGAGATCCGCAACGAATCGCCCGACGAGCTCTTTTTCGCATGGGGCTTTACGCCATCACAGATTTCATTTGCAGAGAGCATGCAACCATTAGCATCCTCGTAGTACAAACGTCGTAACGATTGCTGTCAAGTGTGTGTACTCGAGTGTCTTTGCATTCATCACGGCGGCGTCTGGTCGCACTCAAAGGCAAGATTGCACATGGCAAAAGAACCCTCATTTGTGTGCGTCAACCAACCGCGACATTAATAAATGTCCATTCGGACCCAGCTGAGACGGACATGGGAGCACTCACCCACAAACGCGCCCATGTGCACCTCTGTGGAATGGCGATTGACACGACGATCCCATCGCATTTCAATCCACTCCGATCAGGTTGTTGTCACACCACAGTGAGCCAGGCAAGCATCGCCAGCACGCAAACGCCCCATGGTGGTGATCGATATGTAATGAGCGTCTTCTCCTTGTCAAACAACGCTGCCATTACAAGGCCTTCACCCATTGCTGCAACACCCCAACAACGACGTCGACGCAAAGACTGTGCATCTTTTCTGGCAAGAAGGCTTCGTTGACCGTCATCTTCCACGTCAACCTCAATCTCCTGGCACTTCTTTACATGACTTCAAAAAAGGTTTAGACATGGGAACTTTCCCAAGGCAAAACATGGGACGAAGCACTTGAACCTCCTCCAACATCGGCCAGATTAGGCTACTATTACTATTTAGTAGTACTAGTCGGACTGTACTAATTGGAAAATCCGGTTGTGCACAGGAGCCAAGAGACAGCTGGGTGATTGTCCGTCGCGCGCAATGTCGTCGCAAAAGAGAGAGTGTCGTGGAATGGGATGCGACAAAGCGGTGGTGGTTGGAGGCTTTATGTTGGCTGTGGGATCTCGTCGCTGGCGTCAGAGCAGTCGCGGTCCATTGTTTCATTCCAAGGTGGAACGCCGCCAGTGGAAATGGGATCGAGGGATCGCACTCTTGCACGACGTGGCGTGGTCCAACAGCCTGGCACCTGAGAACGAGCTGATTCGGGGGGCGTAAATCACCTATCATTGAATCCTGTGCTGCACCGCCGCGCGTGCACCAGTGGTTTAGTGTACATGGGCGCCGCTTTTCTGCACCGCGAAGGATGCGCGCCGAGTGACAGTTTTTGACAAGATTTTCACAACGAGCCACGCACCGCTGTTGAAAACTGCATGGCCGATTCCATTCCATTCATTCCCCCAATGTTTGCAATTGTTTCCACAGGCCTCCTGCAACTTTGGCAACGACGAAGCACGTTGAGAAAGCAAAGGAAAGACGAGTGTTCTGAGTTTGGAATGATTACACAGCGAGCGAGTAAGCGCTGCCAACAAGACCGACTGGCCTCCTCGAAAACAAATCCGACTGTTGTACACTGTCGAGCCAGTATGTACAACGCCGTGGAAGGGTAATTACAATTTGATTCATGACAAACTCTTGGACCGACGTGCAACTCCCATGTGGGCACCAAAAATTGTTGTTGCCAGGTGGTTGAAAGTTGTGAAAGGTTGAAGGGCTCCCACCCCTCTCGTCGGGTGAGACAACGTGTTGGCTATTGATGTGTAAAGCCATTCCACGTTAGCACGGATGCGTCCATGACAAATGGAGATTCGATGGAATGCATCTATATCGATATGCAGGGTGCAATCGAACACTTTGACAGCGTTTTTGCCACAGAGAAAAGGACAGAGAACAAGACAGCGACTCGGGATCCCTTTCTTCAACAATCGAAAGATCGCATGTGGTCAGACCAAATGCTTTGAAAGCGTCGACTCTTCCGTTGTCATGTCGACACGGTGCCATGCAGCAGCGCACATGAGTTTACGACATCTTGCCGTCATATTGTCGCTGTCTTCTGGAGAATTTAATAAAATTTGTGCAAGGTTTATACATTTCGACTGATATTTAAATAAAAATGGTGGAAGGTGTGTGACCAAATGATAGGGAGAAGTGTGACTTGTTCCTACAGCGCCGCCGCCGCCGCCGTCTGCTGGAACGATTCACCCAAATGCAGTCCCACGTATCTTCAAGCTGAAAGTTCACGGTCAGATGTGGATGTCGCACGTTTCCAAGCTCTCTGCATGTTCCCCCACAGATGAAAGCACACTCGAGTACCAGTAGGGGGCGAGATCCAACCCGAGGAAGCTTTTGATTCAATCTTGAGTCCATGTAGAATACACGGGCAAGATCCGTGCAACGGTGCAGCAGAATATCGGCAGGAACGTAGATGGATGCCTGTACGATGTAGCAGTTCCAGCGACATGAGCATGTGAGGGGGACGTTGTTGGAGGGTGTGTACTCACACCACTTGGACTAAGCCGGATACGGTAGCCCGAAAGGCGCACCTCCCCCATCGCTTTTCTGCACGAAACAACTGCTCCATCATGGTGACATGCGTGAGGTAGATGCGAAGAGAGGCAGTATGTAGTGGCTGCGACTTGTAGAACCGAGATGGATGAGTACTGTACCTATAAAAGTTTGCCTGTTGTGCCGTACTGTACTCTGTGCTGTACCGTGGTTGGGTTGTGCATCAACTCTACCGATTCATTCCATGCATGTCGTCGAGGGGTGCGGCGGTGCATTCGAACAATCGCATGGCTGTCCTGGTCGAGCATCGTTGAGAAAGTAGTTGCGGCCTCTGTCCATTCCAACGAATATGCCGACCACACGCAGAGGGGACGGAATTTTATCAAAAAAATGAAAGCAGGAGACAGCGTGCGCGTGTGATGTCGTGAGGAGGATTGCCATGGGCAAGATGATCAGGCTCTTGTGTGCTTTCTTTCTCTTGTCGAGACGGACGGCTGCATTACATGCATCAACTGTGAAATGAAGACAGTCCGAGATGAAATGGTGGCAGAATTTCACCCACAGAAAACAGAATCCACTGCCGCGTTGTCACCTGCTGCTGCCGTTGTCTCGAATGGATTCTCCAACACACATGGGTACATCGTCGCTGAACTTTAGAATCCTCAACGACAAGATGTAACGAGGAGAATTCCCATTCAATTCCGATCTGGGTACAATCGCATCACATGCCACACTGCGAAAGAGTTGGCCGCAAGCACGATGTTCAATGAAGGCAGAGAGTGGACTTCAGTCGCCGCCGCTGCCGACGCTGGCCGACGTCCTCCTCCAAGTCTCCGTTGCGATACACGCCTTGGACGAGAGTCCCTTGTTTTTTCGACTGCGAGAAAGAATTCCATAGTTTGATTGTAGTCGAACAATTTCTCACTTGAATAAAGTATGGGCGTGGTTGTGAAGCAGGACACTCGCCGTGGGTGAAATTTCAAAATTTGGAATTTTACAACCCATGACAACTTTCTCTCTTGGGAGGTTTCCTCTGGACAAAAAATATATCGACGGCGCACGATGGTTTTGTTCGTTGCATTTCTTCGACTCGGTGGCCAAAGAGTGGGAGGACAATCGTCGCTCTCTCTGTTGTTCTGGCGCGAGATGATGGGCACAGACACACCTCATTCTCTTCTTGGGCTGCATTCGAAAATCCTCATCGAAGGCTCTGAGATGGTCCTGCCACCACTCCTTGCAACTACAGTCCGTAACTAAGAGCTCATGTAGTGGGTGGTGGTGGGTTTGCGATTACTCAAGACACAACGATCGATTTCCTCTGTGAAGTGGGTGTGTGTGTTTCATTGATCGACGTGTGTGTGCCGCCGTGGAATACGCATTCGAAATGATTGTTGACGGTGATATGTATGGGCTAAACAACGTTGGATGTGGGACTCGCTTCGGACCAGCCTGTCCGCTCTTATGTCGGCCAGTTCGTATGCTCGGCATAGTAATACTACGCCACACTGTAACCAACTTCGGCCAAGATATCACATGGGAGCGAAGAAACTCATGGGCCCGATAGATTCATCTCAAAATAGTTTCCACTATCCATGCTCGCCTCGTTCTCTCTGACGATCCATCGTGCCGTCTACTGCGTCCACAATGGTAGCTAGGAAGGCTACAACAACGTCTTTATTGATTGAATTCAACCTGACCAAGGATTGACGTCAATGCGGTGGTCAAGGTGCAATGTCTCTTTTGGTCAGAATAAAGTTTCCATTTCGTTAGTTTCGTGGAAGGATGTTCACTTTGGTGCATCACCGCCCGCCAGAGATACATGGAGTTGGACCATGGCGGGAAACTACTCTTGTCAAACCACACGTTTGCAATTCACGAACCCGAATTCTTCCTCGTGTTTGAAGTCTGTAGCAGTAGCCAGCGAGGAGGCACCGGGCTGAGGGTGTCACTTTTCAATTTGGTTTGTACATGCAAGACCGCTTCCCATCGTCGCCCATGATGTCTTCCCCTTCTGCCGCCGGCCCCATCCACAAGGAAAAGAAATCCTCTGGCCGCTTTAGCCCCTACTCGACCAAGCGCCCTGCGCTCCCTGAATACGTCGACTACCTTGAAAACCAAGACTTGTACGACACGATGGCCGCTCTCACTGACGTCGAGACACCATCGACGGACTTTGAAGATGACTTTGTTCGCTTGTCCATGGAGGAAGATGCGCTCGATTTGAATCCCTCCTTGGACCTCGTCTGGTCCAACGAAGACTTGTCCATTCTCCTTGCCCTCTTTGAGAAGGATGAGTAAGCCCGACGAGCATGTCTAGCCACGTATTTATAATATAGATTTTAAGTTATCTTGTTGAAAAAATGTGCGTGTTCTACTGCAATGGCCACGTTGGGCATTCCATGGGATGGGGGGCGCAGCATCATGCGGGGGGGAACGACCAACGCCAACCGCTTCAAGTGGATACCCCCGTTGAGATTCAACACCATCTCGCAATCAGCAGCCAGCCAGTGCAGGTGAAGATTGAATCCATCGAACGAACGGTCAAGTGGGACGTTTGACGTATCTGGGTGCATTGTCGAATTGCAGCCTCTGCCTTGCAAGAGGCGAGATGGAAAGATTTCAGTTTTTATGACCAGAATCGCAGAGAATTGTCGTGCATGGATGCCGCCAGAGGAGATCGCCACACGAAGGGCTGTCTGACAAACTCACAGAACATTCGTCAACGCCCAACTCTTCACGAATGTGTACCGGAACATCACACACCAACGACAGACTATTAGGACCCTTTCTTTGAAGTAATAATGCTGGTACACCATTGCCACGTGGTAGCGTCGTCCGAGATGCACACGATCACGCTCCTGCAACGCCGATCTGGTACGAACATCCGTCCCTTCTTTATGGATGCGACTCTCCAACAACGGCGCGCGCGATGGTTCAACCACGATGGACGTGGCGATATGCATGTTGGAGCTGGCGGTCCGTCAATCCAGTACGACGTCTTTCGACTGTTTGGATCGACAAGAAGGAATTCACAAAGGGCGGGCGCGGGCGGCCGCAGTGTGTGCATCGTCCTTCTTGTCCAATTCCAGCGACGGCGTGGATAATTGTGATGTGTTTTCTTGTCGCACTCTCCCATTCTGCCATGCCATCCATCCAACTGTAGGAAGTTACAAGTGCATGCATGTACACTCTGTTCGCGGGGTTTCTCCCGGCGTGGGATGCGAGGAGCGTCCCACGTGCCACGAAATCTTTTTTGTCGCAGCTTTGTCTCCATGTGCCACCGCCGCCGCCGCCGCCTCTGAGTAATTCCAGAGACTGAGAAATGGATGCAGTGGGAGCGACACAAACGCGGTTGGCCTGGCTGGCTGCTGCCTCCTTGATCCCTCTCTCTCTGTCGCATTCTGCTTGCCCCACGTGGCTCGTAGTCGCTCGTCTTGTCGAGACAGACCATGCTGCTGCCGTCGTCGTCGTCAACTCAACCTTTCACGAATGGCATTCGATGGAACGTGTGAATTTTCGAATCGGCAGAGAATATGACCGCCATGACGGACGATCGACAGAGACGACGACAGTGTGCGCGAGCTTGGTCGTCAGAACGAGATGGGAGAGGTTAGTTGTGTGGTCGGACGATTTCACACCGAAGGCTGCGTCGCTGCTGTCGTCTGGTTCGAGTTGGTCGTGGATGTTGAAATACCCATCTATCCTAATAGGTTTGGGATGGTTTGTTGCCTAGCCAGTTGGATTTCCTCGGCTCCTTAGTTCATTAGTCACAGGGATTAGGTGAGTGACCCTTCAGCGCGTTCCCAACTGTTGGGCCGTGGGTCTTAAGCCGCCGCTTCCAAATATCACATCTGTTTTACACTCACGTTCCTCTATTCGCTCTTTACCGGCTATCGCCTCCTAGCTGCTCTAGGAACTCTCAGTGGAATTGATCTGTTGCTCCCCCAAGGTCAATCCGGTCAACTGGAGTGGCATCCAGAGGATTGCCCTTAGACCAAGGGTGCAGGATGAAATGTAGTAGGTTATGAGTCCAAGGGCTTCCCACTTGGAATACCTTTGGTTTGCCTTTTGTGCTATGCTCCTCACCGCCTCGACCCCAGTTCAATGGCGTTGAGTTTGAAACTTCAACGCACGAACGGCGCTATGTTCGAATTTGGAAGATATCTTCGAACAGCTACCCAGCTTCAGTTCCCTTTCTGAACTACCTCCGTTGTTTGCTCCATGGCTCCTTCCAACCCACGCAACCGCAGTCGCGACCGCCACCGCCGCTCTTAAAGCCGTGACCGTCGCCGTCGATCTGCGTACCGCGACCGTTCACGATCCAGCAAGTCTTCGCGATCCCGCGACAGCGACCGTGGACGACCTAGTGGGATGAGTGAACAACAGCCGGTTGGTCCTCAAGTGGTTCCATCGTCGAGCCACAACGACCCCGTGAAGGCTGTTGGTGCTGTGAAGTGGATGTCGTCGAAGAACTTTGACGGCAACAATTTTCATTACTGGATGAAAGCCATTCGCAACCATCTCAAGGCTGCGAGGCTCTGGGAAGTCGTGATCGGCACTGAAGTTCGACCAGCTGCTGCTCACCTTGCTGCTCATTGGGACCATCTAGATCGTCTGGCTGTTGCTATTCTGATGGACTCTATCCGAGACGATCTACTACTTGGCATCACTGGCGAAGAGACAGCCGCGATGATATGGGCCTTCATCACCAGCAAGTACCACGATGTGAAGTGGGGCACGAGTGCTGGCTTCCTCGGGAAACTCACTGCCTTGAAAATGACCAACGGGTCTAATGTTAATGACCATCTGACCGCCTTCAAGGAGCTGTCCGAGAAGCTCAATTGAATGGCAGCCAGCTCACTGCTCTGTTGTTGTGATCGTTACCTGACAGTTGGAACACCTTCAAGACGACTTTTTGGATCATGAAGAGTTCTCCAAGCTACGACGAGTTTGAAGCAAACATTCGAACTGAAGCAGCTCGCCGCGAAAGCGAAATAGTTGCCAAGCGCCGTGAAGACAAGCGGGCGCTCGAGGGCAACTTGGCTGATGCTGCTGAGACGCAGGCGTCTCAGTCGCACCTTGAGCTGCAGTGACGCATGGAAGTTATCGAGGCTAATCTGGCTCGAACCGATAGCCACCATGCCCGACGCCCTCAAGGACCACGTTCATCGAATCCGCACGCGAATGAAGTCTGTGGCTATTGCAATCGACGTGGCCACAAGACGGAGAAGTGCTTCCAGAAAAAGAAGCATAATGCGGAAGTTGAGCAAGCCAAGAGTCGCGCCAAGGTCCCTGAAGCTAATATGGGACATGGTGACGACGCTGATGTCCACCCCAGCAGTGAGGATGTTCCCGGTCAAGCCATCGATCACTGGAACTGGTGTGGTGCTGCCACGCTCGAACCCTAGGTTGCCAACCAAGTTGACCAAGGACAAGTCGACAGGAAGCTCGCTGAGACTGAATGGATCGTGGACACTGGCGCGACCCATCACATGTGCTTCGTCAAGGGCATGTTCAATGATTTACAACCTGTTGACTCATCTATGGCTAACTCTGTTGGACTGCCAGACGGCGGGAAAATCACCGTCGAAGGCATCGGCACGGTGAAGCTTCGCGTGAAGTGTAGTGCCACTGGCAACCAAGCCACCATTCAGTTGAACCAAGTGCTCTATATGCCGCGGTTCAATCTCAACCTCCTGTCTGTGCCAAAGGCGTACGCCGAAGGCCTCCGGTTCAACCTCGACGCCAAGCCCGGCCAGGTGGTATTGTCATACGGTGATCAGTCAATCGTCTCAGCTGACACCGGTGGTACGCCGCTTTACATCCTTCGGCACATTCCACCAAGCCCTCAACGTGTCCAAGCAGAGGCCAACGCGTTGATGGCTCAGCGAACGTTTGACCTCTGGCACAGACGTCTTGGTCACTTGAATGCCCACGATATGAAGCGATTGCTGGACAAGGACATTGTCCGTGGATTCAAGGTGACTCGGTCCGACCTGAACGGCTGGATTTGCGACGCCTGTGAGCTCGGGAAGAAATCAAAAAGAGTCAAGCTGCCGTCCGTCACGACACCCGCGGACAAATGCATTGCCGAAGTACATTCAGACCTAACTGGTCCCATTGAAACACCAGCCATCGATGGAGCCAGGTATGTCTGCTTGTTCGTTGACAGGCACTCTGGATACATCTCGTGTTACTTCCTCACGAAGAAGAACGAGTTCAATGATTTGCTTGTCCAACACCGAGCACTCGTGGAGAACAAGCACAACTTGCCGCTTGTCGAACTGCACTCGGACAATGGTGGCGAGTTCCTCAACAATCAGTTGAAGGACTATTGTACCAAGGAAGGGATCACTCACTCCATGTCGGTCCCTTACACAAGCCAGCAGAATGGTAAAGTCGAAGTGCGTTTTCGCGACATCTTTGCCAAGGCGAGATCCATGTTCATCGACGCCAACCTTCCCAAGCAGCTCTGGGATTATGCCGTCGACTGTGCTGTCTACTGTCTGAACCGTTGTCCAAGTGGTGGTGGGAAACAGACGGCCTACGAGCTTTGGAATGGACATCTGCCGAATCTCAATGCGATGAGAGTCTTTGACAGTCTTTGCTATGTCCACATTCCCAACAAGGTGGACGTGCCAACCGAATCCGGGAGGGCCAAAGCCAAGCGCCAAAAGCTTGACTACAAGGCCATCCGTGGGATCTTCCTTGGTTACGCCGAAGACAGGCATGCGTACAAGGTGATGGACTGTACCACCGGCAAGCTTGTAGTATCCATCCATGTGACATTCGACTAATTGGACTCGGTGGCTTCTCAAGAACTCAAGCGGAACGAGTTGAGGAAACTCGGCCAGATCTACGAGCTCACGTTCGACTATTATAGTCGGCAAGCCTCCCAAGACATTGATTTCCTGTTCAATGGCGACACCACCATGACGGCGCTCAACGAAGAGGAAATCAATGCGTTGGAAAGCTTCGTCCAACATTTCAACCTCTGGGATGATGACTCCGGCGAGACCAACCTTGTTGAAGCATATGGCGGTTGTTTCCAAGTGTCTGGGCTCACCTTCAAGGCCACAGACAGAAACCTCGTCAAGGTCTCCAAGCTACAAGCCAAATCAGAGGAGCTTGTTGGCGCCGAAGTCGAGTTGGCACGAGCTGCTTGCTACAATGTTGCCTTGCCAGCAGCCAGCGTACCAATCCCAAGGTCCTTCCAAGAGGCCATGGCATCCAATGAGAAAGACCACTGGGAAGCTGCCATCAGGAAAGAGTTAGATTCGATCAAGGCCAACGGCACCTGGAAGTATGTGCAAGCCCCAGAAGACAGAAAGCCATTGAAGACTACTTGGGTCTTCAGAGTGAAGGAGAAGAGCGACGGCACCATCGAGCGGTTCAAGGCTTGGCTCGTCGTGAAGGGCTTTCTGCAGATCAAAGGCCTTGACTACAGCGAGGTGTTTGCACCGGTGATGCGTCTTGAAAGCCTGCGCACACTCCTTGCTGTGGCCAACGCCCATGATCTACCTGTCGATCATATGGATATCGACACTTCCTTCTTGAATGGCATCCTCGAAGATACGATTTACATCGACTTGCCCGAAGGCCTCTCGGTTGAGGACATACTCGACGAGATTGACTGGGTGGGTGCCAATCCAACAGCTGCTGATGTTAAGCGCGTGGCCTGTCTATTGGGGAAGGCGCTCTACGGTTTGAAGCAGTCTCCTCGAGAATGGCACAAGGTGCTGACAGCCTTCCTCGGCGAGATTGGTTTCGAGAAGACCAATGTGGAATCTTGCATTTACACGAGGCAGACCAACGATCAGCTAGCAATCATCGCCATCTACATCGATGATCTTGTGCTTGTTGCTCAGAACGACCATGTGATGGCTGACTTTAAGTCTGCGATTAAGCAACGCTTTGCGTAAAAGGATATGGGTCCCATCCATTACATCCTCGGACTGAAGATCATCCGCGATCGGACGAAGCGATTGATCCTCATCTCTCAACCGTTGAACGCTCTCAACATGCTCAAACGATTCCAACTCGATCAAGCTCGCCCAGCGACGATCCCGCTCAATGAGGTTCTCAAGGCAAGTGATTCGCCAACCGAAGACCAAACCAAGTCGGAAGCATATGCTGCCATTCACGCCAGCTACCGACAGAGTGTGGGATCTCTGATGTATCTCATGCTTGGCACAAGGCCAGACTTAGCCTATGCGGTCCAGTCTCTTAGTCGCCATCTCAATCGCCCAGGTAAGAAACACTTCGGCGAAATAAAGCGCATCATGCGCTATGTGGCGGGCACGATGAACTACGGCCTGCTCTATCGTGGCTCTGAGCTAGACTTGTGTGGCTACACTGATTCCGACTATGCAGCCAACCCTAACAACAGACGGTCTGTCAGTGGCTACTGCACCTTCGTCGGCAAATGCCTTGTCTCTTGGGCCTCTCAGACTCAGCGGATCGTGGCCCAGTCGACGACCGAGGCCGAATACATCGCCGTTGCTCAAGCGGCCAAGGAGGTGCTTTTAATGAAGACCCTCAACTGCGAATTGGGCAACCCAATCAAGACTGGCTCAATCATCCGAGTGGACAACCAGCCAGCAATGGCGACAGCCTGCAACCCAGTGAACCACTCTCGAATCAAGCACATAGACGTGCGATACCACTTTGTCAGAGAGCGCATTCAGCTGGAAGAGCTCAAGCTCGAATATGTCCCCTCCAGGGACAACGTTGCCGACTCGTTCACCAAACCTCTTGTAGCTGCTGTGTTTGTGCCACTGCGCGAGAAGTTGGGCCTTGGTCTGCCCCCTGTGTCTCCAAGCACTCCAACAACTACAACCAACAGTGCGCATCCAAGCGCTCACCAGTGCAACTCTGCGTGTACAAGCGCCCCTGCGACTTTGCGTGTACCAACGCCCAAGCACGTCCCAGTGCTTCCTGCGCGCTCTAGCGCTTTCCGCATGTGGCAGTGCTTACACGACACTCAGTCAAACCACAAGAGCCTTTTAGGGGAACTGTCCAGGCCGGGAGGGTGTTGAAATACCCATCTATCCTAATAGGTTTGGGATGGTTTGTTGCCTAGCCAGTTGGATTTCCTCGGCTCCTTTAGAACTTTAGTTCATTCGTCGCAGGGATTAGGTGAGCGACCCTTCAGCGCGTTCCCAACTGTTGGGCCGTGGGTCTTAAGCCGCCGCTTCCAAATATCACATCTGTTTTACACTCACGTTCCTCTATTCGTTCTTTACCGGCTATCGCCTCCTAGCTGCTCTAGGAACTCTCAGTGGAATTGATCTGTTGCTCCCCCAAGGTCAATCCGGTCAACAGGAGTGGCATCCAGAGGATTGCCCTTAGACCAAGGGTGCAGGATGAAATGTAGTAGTGGAGACAAGTCACGCGGCGGGCCTACTCTCGCCCAAAGTCCACTTCTCCAACTCCGCGCGCGCGCTGGGACGTTTCAAAAAAGCGACATGCATATCATCACCAAAAGACTCGGCAGGCAGCGCCGCGACAAACGAAATTTTTCTCCACAGTGTCGGAAACACAGTGGATGATCGTACACATAGCTCGAGATCAGCTTTTTTTAACGACAGACAAAAAGCAACGACGACGACGTTGCTACAACCACGTCGAGTTGCTGCACTGGAATGTTGTCAAGCACAAGAGTCGCTCTCGTTTGCCTTGATCGCGCGCTGAGAAGATCCACGCGGCGAAAGGATGTTTAGCAAGAGGCGGCATGGAGGAATCAGAGCGCCGCCGACGAAACCCAGCTCCCTGGCTCGACGGGACAGCTCAGTCGGGAAGAGGAGACCAGGAGCAACCATTCGGTTTACTCCCTCGAGACTGATCGAACGCCAGAAGGAGCCGCAGCTGCACACAATCGCATGTCGAAGGCGGTGGCGTCAAGGCAAATCTCGTTCTCGTGGGTATGCGAGTCTTACGATCAAGAGATGGCATGGCATGGCAGAGAAGGAGCTTGGTCGTCAGCCGTGTCCGCAACGTCTTGTCTTGTTCTTGCCCCGTAAACCTACTGTAGCAGTATCCCGCGAGCGTGTTGTTCGTCTTCATGCTTGTCTTTTTCTCGCACAGGATTTCCATGGATGGGTGAGCGGCGGGTAGTGAGGTTGAAGAGAGGAGCTCGCTACTTGCCACACCTACGCTTCCAAGTTGAACCTTTGGATCTCTGTTTCTTATCGCGTGAGCAACTTCAATGCTTCTCTCAAACGGAACAACAGGGACGCTCGAGCTACACAGTACACGCCTACCGCCGCCTCGACGCAGTGAGAAGATCAGTTTCAACTTCAATCCTCTCTTCCTTGCTTGCCCACGAGAGCATGCGGCCGGCGGCTGAAGAACCATCCATTCTTGTCCACCACGCCATCCGGAAAATGACTCATCCACCTGTCTGCAGAAGAGAGGCTTGTCTCTGAAGCTATCGTCGCTCTTCTGCCACTTCGTTCTGGCGTTCTTCAAGCTGCCGGTAGAAGACGAGAGAGAGCATGGCAGTCGCTGGACGGCATGTTGATGGCGCTCTGAGGAAGAGAAGACTCCGGATAAAGAGACTCATTATCCGGACATATAATTTCACACGGATAAATGTCAACTAGAGATAGGATCGTCCGGATAAAGGTCTATGCGGCAAGATTATCCGGATAGATAATTTCACACGGATGAATTGTCTATTTGAGTTTTTGCACTGGAGATGGGTCAAAACAAGCCGAGGAATCGTTTCCGCGGCATCTGCGCCTTGAGTTGCTTCTTGTGTGCGTCGATCGCGCGAAGTTCATCTTCAATGACGTCGATTTCACGAGCGCCAATGTGCAATTCTTCACGCAACGCGGCTTCCTTGACTCGAGAGGCAGCCAATTCGTCATACAGAGCATCTGTAGCAGCTTTGCGCTTGTTGCGAGGCGTGTACGTCGTTGGCCACGTCGAGCGTACGGAAGCATCGACTGAAGATGGAGCGGGTGCGGCTTTGCGAGGTGCTACACCAACGAGCGATCCATCAAAACTTGGACATTTGATTGCGATAAACATACCTGGCATTGGCTGGGCAGGGGCGGCAGCTGCTTGCTCAGCATCGTCTTGAAACTCGACTTTAAGCACAGCGTCGCTGGCGTTCTCCCCCAGAGCTTTCTTGTGAATATCTTGGATCGTGGCGTCGAATGGCGCTTCGACGACAATGGATTTCCCAGACTTGAGCTGTACTCGAGCATACACAGGAGACTTGAAGACGGCAGGATCGGCTTCGCCAATGTCGTCGCGAGGAGCAGCCTCAGGGTAGATGGAAATGTATTCATGGATCGTGTCTATCAAGTCAGGATATTTGTCTTGAAAATGCTCGCGGAACCGTTCGTCGCTGCGCAAGTTATGCACGAAATAGCCACCAACTGCCAAGGGAACGCCAATCACGACGCCATTGAATGCCAGGAAGTACTTCTTCCATTCCTTGCGCAGAACCGACGAAGATGCCGCCGCTGCCATCTTGCTGATTGTCAATGGTGGACAGAAATTAGAAAGAATTAAATAAATATTCAAATAATTAATATTGGATGTGTCAATATTTTTATAAAATTTGAAAATATCCCAAATTGGAAGAATTCTTGGAAAACGTGAGATGGCCGATGAGTCTCCTGCCGCCGCGTCCGATGCTCTCCATGTGAGCTATTTGTCCCTCTCGTACTGGGTTGGCTTCTTGATTATGGCAGCTGGCGTCGTGGCCCCACTCGTGTACATGTTTATCCAAAACAAGAAAGCATTCAAGAGCATTCGTCGAGATTAATGAAAGTGTGGTGCAGGTTATACTTTGACGCGCTGAGACGTCGTGAGCGAAAACTTTTCCACGCGGATGCGTTCGAGGTTTTGCTGCTGCTGCAATTCGGCTTTGACGTTCTGGTAGCGCTGAAGAAGACGTTCGAGATCGAGTTGGCGTTGTTTCTTTTGCTCCTCCCGGCCAGACTGGATACGTTTCTGAAGCGCATCGAGCTCTTGCCGTTGACGTTGTTTGAACTTGATCTCTCTTTGGAACATTTCTTGCTGCTTGGCATTGCGCCATTTCTCCATTTCCCACGCTTCGAGTGCATCCGATTTCACCTTCATCTTGTGGGCTTCAGCATAGCTACAAGGCAGGCAGTGAGCTCCATCGACACAAGCAGGTGAAACGTACTCTTTCTGGCGAGCGAGATGCTCTTCAATCTTGCGCAGGTTTAGGAGCTCTTTGGAAAACTTGGGCTTGGGCTGTTTCTCCAGCAGCTTTTGTTGAAACTCGACCAGCTCGCCTTGGTGGCGTTCACGCATGGAGGCGACCAATTCGTCCACGTTGCGCTCGTACTCGTCCATCTTCTTGTCCCACACAACATTAAATTGCTGGAATTCCAGCATATGCGCTTCCTCGACACCAAGGCGTTCGGCAATTTGTCGCGACCGCATCGCTTCTTTCCGCCGGTTTTCTTCATGGACTTTGAGCTCTTCGAGGCGGTTCTTTGCAATTTCAGCCTCGACATACTTGCCTTGCTTCTCGCAGTTCTTGCGATGCTCCTCTAGGATTTGCAAAAAGTCGGCTACAGCAGAGTCCTCGACGTCGCCCATTCACACGAACGCGAAACCAAATCTCAATTTGGTTCATGCAACCCAGGGGGGAGTTTCATGGCTAAACATAGCGTGACACCAGTGAGCATTCAACCAACAGATCGATCCAAGATATGCCAATAAGCATGTGCAAGAGTATTGACAACAACTGCATCACCGTCTTGGCTAGCTGTGACCACAGAACCTGGAAGAGTTGTGGAGCAAATGAATGCCTGTGGAGGGCAAACTTCTGCAAAGTGAGGGCTAAGAGGCCAACAAGAAGCTACGTAATGCGAGCCGACTAAGGAAAGCAGGCTGGTATGGGCTAGCTCAGTTGTTCTGCATGAAGGAAAATGGTTAAAAGACACTTTGCGTCTTATTGAGCTCTGTTCTGATGGCGTGAGATATACGATTCTCGATCATTTGCATGGGGGAATGGCCCATTGATGACCGGAATTCCGAGGAACTCACAGAGCGTACGCCAGCCATCCTTGACGTTGAGCACAAGCAGGCGGTCGGCTGGAATATCAGCTTGGACTTTGGCGTTCCAAGCATTGTAGACTTGGATCGCATTCTCGGGGAAACCACCACCAAACATATCAGGGTGGTTCCAAATGATCTGTTGCTTGAGCTTTGCTAAGTCGGACGTTTGATCATCTTTGGACGCACCAAGTGTCGCCTTCATGGATTCAAGCCATTGCTCAGCGGAATCCCGCACGGTAAGGATGAGCTTTGCGTTGGGATACTTGGCCAGAATGGACTTGTAGTAAGTCGTCGTAGGCCAACCCACGACAGCACGGTACGGTGGTCGTCCGTCGGATGGAATGAAGAGTTCGTTCCAGTCGTAGTTGTCGCCATTGCAATCAACAATTGCTTTCCATTTCGATGCATCTTCGGCTTCATGTTTCCGCAATTCCGTCATGTGGTACGTGGGCAAACCAAGCTGTTCCAGTGCCAGTTTTAAAGACGTTGTGCCTGTGCGGCCAAGGTCACAACCGATCACTTCGACCGTCATGCCAAATGAGAAATGGCTTGCATGATCTGGGTGACCTTTGGGAAATCCAGTGATCTCTGATGGACATCATCCGGATATCAGAGCCGAAATTGTATATTTTTGCAAATCTTTAACCTCCATAACTTTATCGCAAGTTTGTCCGAATTCACTGCCATTGACTCGGATTGTTTTGGTGCAGACGCTCTACTACGACTCACACAAGTCGTAACTATAAGCAAAGCTCACTCTATCATGCATTCTTGGTTATCAGAGTCCTGGCTGGTTGTGTACATCGCTTGGAAGGAAAGGCTGTAAAAATTGTGCACTAAACCAAAGTCGACCTTCAAACAATGAAATCACAACAGCATCATATTTAACGACTCTTTGTCATCTCTACGTCTAGGGACTCTTGGTTTGCCGCAGCATTTCATCTACGATTACTTTGGGGGCAGTTAGTCCTTCTGCTATAACTAATGCCTCCAACCAGAAATATCACAAAGAACCTCTAATATTGAATATTTGATAAATAGTGTTATGCTTATATAGTGTACGATGAAAGTGTGTCATTGCGGTCCATCTCAAAGTTCACAAGGAGATGACAACGGAGAGCACGGCGGCCCCTGGCATGAGCTATCAGTGGTATATTGACGTTGAAGCATGGACACCTCGACAAGGAGAATGGGAGAAATTGCTATCTCTCCTTCCTCGCGAAGAGAAACAAGAGGTATTCATGCATTTTTGAAGTCAAATGGTCTGCTCACAACTGTCCTGTCCAGGTGTTGCGCTTTCGATTCACGAAAGATCAAAAGTTTGCGCTGTGTAGTCGCTTACTCCAGCGCAAAGTTGCAGTCGAGAGCTTCCACGTTCCGTTTGCATCGGTCTCCATCACACGAAACGATCACGTAAGATGGAGCCTCTCGTACAAGTCTGATTTTGCTGTGCAAGGGCAAACCATCGTGGCAAGCATGTCCACTTCCTACTTGGAACTACAACGTTTCACACCACGGAGGAATCTGTGCGATAGCTTGTCAACCTGATCGACGCATTGGAATTGACGTTGTCTGTGTCGAACTCCCTCGCGAATCCGTCCGAGACTTCTTTTCGTGTTTTGAACTGCAATTTGGTCCTCGTGAATGGGTTTACATTAATGAGCCCAGCGATGCATTTGAGCAAATCAAACGGTTCTACTTGCTCTGGAGCCTCAAAGAAGCCTACACCAAGGCTATTGGTGTTGGCATCGTCATTGATCTCCAGCGTCAGCAATTCGAAATCAAGCCTGACCAGTCCATAGCACTGTTCATCGACCAGGTTCATGCTGTGCAATGGCATTTCAAAATTACGCAGCTTGACACCAAGCATTACGTGGCGATTGCAGCAGAAGGCGAAATGATGGCCGTCGAGTGGAAGCAACTGGACGCAGGCACTTTAGATCCACACCAAGAATAAGCCAGAGAAATGGAAGAGAAAGTTTTTAGATATGCAAACTGTCCTCGCACCGATCCTTGGCCCGGGCAATAAATATCACGGAGTGAAGCCAGTCGAAAGGAGCATGCAACGAAAGCAGAGATATCTACAACACTGTTCATGAGACGACAGAGGCAATGGCGTGATGGACGTACAAGGAGGAAACAAAGAGGGGGAGTTAGTACATAGCTTGCGATCGAAAGTTGGGGTTCGACTTGATGTTGTTGATCAGTGTCTTGATCTGCTTGAGATCAGGTTGAGGCAGATCAGGATTGACATAGTTTTGCAATAGCCATTGGTAGCATTCGTTCGGGTTGGCGTTCTTGTTGTTGAGCAAGAACATAGTGACCTGACTGCGGTAAGGATTGGGTTTACGGCCGCGGCGTTCAGTGCCATCGTTTTCACCCGGCGCTCGCTTGACCTTGGGTTGACCTAGGGGCGATATATTAGAAGGATGAATCTTCCGATCAGCTTACTCAAGTTAGTCAAAACACGGTGGACTTCTTCCTCAGTTGGAAAGGTAGTTTCGTCCAAGACATTGCTTTTGAGCCACATGAGGCACTGTTGAGCATCCAAAGCTTGTCCGAGGGCAAAGTAGCGGGCGATTTCTTGTCGAAACACTTTCGAGATACCTCGTCGTCCGCGTCGTGGACCGGACGGCGAATTCGGGTTCTTTTGCAATCCATGTCCTTTTTCCAAAAGTGAAAAGTCACGTCGACCTAAATCGAGGTACATCAGAGACTACAACGACACAAGCAGGAAATACCAGCCGCATAACTATGGGGGGCAACATTGACCGTGTAGCCGCACGACGCCAACGTCGAGTTGAGATTAATGTTGGTAAAACTGCCGCTCAACAAGGCACGAACACATCGAAATTCAATGCTCTTCTCGGGGAGTTTGACGAGGACCTTGAAAAGATTCTGCACGAGCATTTGTTCGCAGCATCGTGGGCACTTTCGCTTCTTGCAGCTGCACGCATTCATCACCGCTCCGCTCATCTCGCTCCTTGATCTGAATTTGAAGAATGAGCGAGTTGGCGATTCTCTCGTCGTCGATTGGTCCAATTTTAAAAGTTCAAAAAGTGGGGCATGTATACATTATCCAAGTGAATCGAAATTCAAATTTAAAATTCAAATTTAGGCGAGAATAATAATATTCTCCCATCCATGCAAAAAGTCTATTAAAAATAGATTAAAATTTAATTGGATTTTCAAAACCCGACACAAAAAAAGCGAAGGCTGGTTTTTCACTGACGTCACTGGCCGTTTGACTTGGTTTCACTATACCGAGGCGAAGAGTCAGTTGTGGAAATTTCACCATATTAATATCGCAGCAACGCGATTTTTATCACGCCGCAAATCGCCCGCGCGTTCCAAAATAATACGATGACCATGACCATTTAATTATGCGTTCGTCCATTCGTCAACCTCATGGCGGAGCAGCATGCCACGTCATGCTCGTATCAAACGAGACGACGATCGCAGAGAGGGACCAGTGGCGTAGTGCTATGGTCGATGTAAACGCCACGATGGACGATGGGGGTGTCGCTACCTCGACGTTGTCGGACGAAGTGTAGAATCCGTGGTCAAGACGGTGGGTGGAGTGCGCCGTCTGCGACGGTAATTCATGGCTGGAAGTCTTCCATCCTACTATTTAGAGGACTGGTAGAATGTTTGGTCGAACGCAATAGCTTCAGTGCGGGCGGTTGCCAGCAAGACGCCCTTTATTAACTGCTATCGTGTGATGAATGCTACGGTAGACGGTTCGCTCAGAGGTCAGTGGGTGGCAACTAACGTGATGTCGAAGGCTGGAATAGATATCATGCTAAGCACGAGCAGAGTTGTCTTGCACTATGGAATGACATCTTTAATGACGATAGGGATACCGCTAAGCGCTAAGATGATTTTGATTGCCTATATTCTTTGGTCAACCTGACATAGAGGCATTCTTGCACTATGCGCTTCATGCCTCCGACTGAGCGAGGGTGGGTAGATCGCAGGAAGAATTCACCCTCGCTTTACACACCTTGGCTAAATGTGTAAGCTGTTAGTTGTGCTTCGACTCCATCAAAACCAACCCAAATCAATACGACAATTGCGACCGCAGTGAAGCTTGCACATCATGAAATTGGCTCGATGCACCCATGGTTTGGCAGCTTGTTTCACATTTTAAGTGAAAGACTGCTTGTGAAAGAAGATAGAAAGAATCGTAGGAAGGTACGGCGACAGGCTTTTGTGGAGGTCACAACATTGCACTTGATGCTCGATTAAATGGTACATCATCCATCGTCATCTCTCCACCGATGATGAAGTTTCTCCATAGAAGAGATGTGATCATGCAGCCTTTTCTTACGTCGAGTTGTCGAGATTTCAATGCGATGCAAATACAGGCTTGTCAATGAAAGCGAAATCTTTCAGGTCCGGCACAAACGTGATGTATGCTTCATGATTTGGAGCCCAAGAATCCTCGGCGAAGTAAATGGTTTGACTTTCGTGTTGGGAAACATTTTGGATTCACTCCTGCTCGACACAGAGTCAACAAGGCAGTGCGTTTTCCAAGTCGGTAGTCTGAGAACTTTGATGCCATTGTCGCTGGTGCTCCTGCAACGAGATCGAATGTGCCGACAACATACATGATTGTTAGTACGACTTGGCGTTGAGTGCTATTCCTATTGTTCGCCTTATATTCAGTCAAATACCAATTGCCGCTTTCGTCGTCCAAGTTTGGAGAAGTAAGGCGTCGAAACGTCATCGGTGGGTCTTGTGTTGTTGGTTGCTCCTTGGTCTCGAAGTTTCGCTTCGGCTTCCCGCTGCAATTCGCGTTTCGTTGGTCTCGGTTTCACAACCCGATGTGCTGTAAAGACTAGTTTTCGTTTGATTTCACTCCCAGCACACGAAAAAACAAGCCGGCGCTTGATCGGCGGCAAGTCAAAGCACGGGTTTGTCTTGTCCCACCACACTTTATCGCATGATGACGACGTGGCTGCAATTTCTCGTGGGGCTTCTTCGTGCTAGGATAGAAGAGGCAATTAGGTGTCATTCAAGTCAGCTCAATACTACCTGCATGGACGCTCTGTTGCCTTGCATCAAGTGTAGAGAGTATTGAACGGACCGCTTCCGCGCGGATTCGCTGAAATGTGTCAATCCATTTCAAAACTTCAAACTTCTTTATCCGGATGCCCGGATAAGAATCTGTTCAAAATTTAAACGATACGCACTTAACGAACTTCAGTGGTAAAATCTTATCGTTTGCATTTCGCTGCAATAGGAAAGTCTTGAGCATTTCATGCTAGCCATAAGCATTTCAGACTTTATTAAATGGATTTCACTTATATCTGATCGTTACTGCTTTCATGTCTTGCCGCTACCGCTGGTACTTAACCGAGGGAAATCTCCACGGAGGTTGCAATGTTTTCTGGACAACTTTGATTGTCTTTGAAGGCGATTCATTAATGTGGAACACTAAAAAAATTGCTCAGTACTTGAAAGCTATTGCTAAGGCACTTGATCCTACCCCCCCTCGGTTTGATTCACTGAAATAGCCGTGTCTACTTGGCACAAAGTGATCAGTGGTCATATTTGAATATTTGCAGCGACAGAATGTCCAAGTGAGTATGTAGGCAGCAAGAATGTCTTCAAAGAGTCTACTGAAAGATCAGTTCTAACTTGCTTTTATCCCTCAGACTTTTTGCAATTTGTCGGCAGAATCGTATCTTAGCATTCGCACTTAAGTGTAACGCCATGTTATCACAAGATCCATCCACCTTCGATAAGGGAAAGGAAACTTTTTGCTCCACAATTTCATACGCGTGGAGCACATCCACGGGACTTGAAAACTTCTTTTACTGTCCAGGCTCAGCACTACTACCAGTAGTGTACAATAAGCAAAATCAGTTTCACAGCGTTGAAATCCATAAATTGCTCTCCTCTGATTGGCTCGGTGACGCTCGAATATGAAAGTCGTCATATTGCAATTTGCTGTCATCATGACTATTGAAGTCATCGGCTGTGGCCTCGGCCGCACAGGCACTACGTCTCTGAAATTGGCGCTCGAGCAACTCGGCTTACCTACATATCATATGACTGATCTGCACAAGAACAAAGACGAAGATAAAGCGAAGTGGAAACCATTGTCGAGTGCGATGGCGACAACTACGACTGGAATGATCTCTTTACTCCATCCAACGGACGTCCACCTTATCGCGCTGTCGTCGACTGGCCAACTACGACATATTACAAATCAATCCTCGCCCAATATCCCGATGCAAAGCTCATTCTCACAGTGCGTGATTCACCAGAACAATGGCTTCAATCCGTCAAAGCTACGATTGCTCAGCCACATGGAGATCCAGCGTCCGACTTAACAGCTCTCAAGGCAAAAATCGTCTGGGATCATCCAACCATGTTTCACGGACAGTTTCCAGACAATGGGATTCAAGTTTACAACGAATGGAATGCTCGAGTCCAGGCAGAAACTCCACCCGACCGATTGCTCATACTCAATGTCAAAGATGGCTGGCGTCCTCTTTGTGAATTCCTCGGTATTCCAGTCATTGATGGCCCATTTCCCCATGCAAATGATCGCGAATCCTTCCGTGCTCGCCTCCGAAAGCCCACCCCATAAGAGATTACTGTAGCTTGGAAGCGGTTACATTTCCTGTATAAATTTATATTTGATATAGTGTGGATGTGTATCTTAAAAAAATCCAAAATGTAACATAAAAACAGGACAAGACTAAATTTCGCTGGGACTATAAGTTCTAAGAGGATTGAAACTGTTCAGCATATCTTGGTAAACCGTCACTGCTTGGTGCGATGGGAGCCAACTGCTGCTGTGGAAAGCGTCAAGCCCAAGTTGGCGACGGAGACCTCAACGCCAAGCTGCTAAAAGACGACCGCACGACGATGGCCTCTATGGTTGACGTGCATGAACCAATAAATCGTAGCAAGTCGTCGTTCCGCTCGCCATCAATCAGCGAAAGCAGTTATGACAAGCGCGCCGAGCAGCCAATTCGTGCTGCGGATAGCAAGCTACAAGATGAGGACGATGATCCATTTGCATCGCCTCGGCATTTTGTCGACGAGAACGAGCTGTCATTCAAGAGCGGAACGAGCAACGAACATGATCGACTCTCGTACAGCTCGTCGACGAGCAGTCTGCGAGACTCCAACTCGTACACCGACACGAGTTCGCGCTTCAAGTACAGCTCGAAGAACTTTGACGCGCCATCGTCGCAACATGGATGGGATATGTAATGAATGTCGTCATGTAATAACATAAAACATAATCTATTCGTGCTCTTTATGGCTTGAACTAGAGGTCCCATGACGCCTCGGCTGAGAACTGTCCAACATAGCGGGGTGGTGCGTAAGATTGGTCTTCTGACAACATGGCCGCCTTGAGATTATACGAGCTGTACTTCTTCCAGCTGTCATCTTCGACTTGCGGTGGTATGGCTCCCATTTGCGTGCTCTCGAGATTTCTTGGGCCACAACTGCAGCAGCTCAGGCTCTGCCCCATTTGCTTCGTCGGCTGTCTCCTCACAGCTGCAGTTTCAAAGATCCGTTTTGTCGATGACTTTAATAGTGTTATACTATGATAAATACTGTATGTCAGTGAATTCAATTTCACTCTGACAGTGGCCAAATCGACATCATGAAAAATATTCAATGAGATGTTACCCCTCTAAAGAGATTGACTGCTTCAGCATAGTCCCAACGTCGGTGCCTATACCATAATCCATGCATTTCCTTATTGACGTGGCGCTTAAAGGTCAAGATCTCAAAGATCTCAAACCAGTCGTCCGGATAAGTGTCCCAACTTTGTGGACGTTAATCGTTCACCAAACACCAAATCCACGTTATTGTTTATGTGAATTTGCATCACAGTGTTCGCTTTCGAGGGGATAACGAAGTGGTCTCTCTGCATTGTACATCGATAATCTTCCAACGCTGCATGTATTTAGTCTAGACTTTCTTATCCGGATAAACATCCGCACTTTGAATCCACAGCTTTAACGTGACGACTTTCTCGTACAAAGCTCTGAAGCCGATTGCAATAACTCTATGTCTTCATTGGAACGATGTATAGTATATCAAGATTGCTCGAGGGGAATCACTTGGCCAATTTCCATCTTTCGCAATGAAATTTCGACTGGATTTCTCCATCGAGAAGTTTCGATCTTTCATGCAGAAAGTGCATCCCATACAAAAAGCAAGATATTGAGTAAACAATAATTTATTTTTGTCCATCTGGGCCAGCTGGAAATTGGTACTCTCCCAGTTTGTATAGCCAGCAGAAACGTGTGAGAGCTTCAATTCACAGTACAATAGAGTACTGTTGTACGACCCTTCGTACAATAATATAATAATATTTTATACAAGACAGCAGGTTTAATAAAAAGTTGAGTAAAATTTGTACGAATCGTGTACTCCGCCAAGTCGACGTTGACCGGTTCTCCACTTGCATGTCGTCGGCGTGAGGTGCAAGGAGGACCAACCACGACGCATGGAGAAATACCGCAAAGTCAGCAAGATTGGAGAAGGTACGTATGGCGTAGTATACAAGGCTGTCGATCTCAGCTCCAATCGCACCGTCGCGCTCAAGAAGATTCGTTTGGAGACGGAAGATGATGGCGTCCCTAGCACGGCGATGCGAGAAATTGCATTGCTCAAAGAACTCTCGCATCCAAATGTCGTGCATCTTTTTGACGTTGTCCTCCAGGGAGACAAATTGTACTTAGTACGTCCCAGTGCATTCTCTGAACGCTAACCATGGACACACAGGTGTTTGAATTTCTCGACCACGATCTGAAACACTACATGGATCTACATGGCTCAACGATGATTCCATTCGTGATCAAGCGATATGTGCACCAAATGCTCTTGTTGGACCAGCAATTGTCGTTGCATCTCATGTAAATGATAGAGGCATAGCGTATTGCCACACGAATCGCGTTGTCCATCGAGACCTCAAGCCCCAGAACCTCCTCCTCGACTTGCAAGGCAACATCAAACTTGCCGATTTCGGTCTCGCTAGATCTTTTGGCGTTCCCCTTCGAAACTACACGCACGAAGTCGTGACATTGTGGTATCGAGCTCCTGAAATTCTCTTGGGTGGGTCGCATTACTCAACGTCGGTGGACGTATGGAGCGTGGGATGCATCTTTGCTGAGATGATCAATCGCAAGCCGCTTTTCCCAGGCGATTCCGAAATCGACGAGCTCTTTCGCATCTTTCGGATACTTGGCACCCCTGACGACTCCGTCTGGGCTGGCGTGAGCAGTTTACCTGATTACAAGACTTCATTTCCAAAATGGCAACCCCAGCCATGGATGCACATTGTGCCGTCGCTTGATCCATGCGGAATTGATCTACTCGCGGTATTGGCTACATCTCCTTGTATCTGACTGACAAGTTCGTAGCGTATGCTTGTCTACGATCCCCGAATGCGCATTTCAGCCAAGCAAGCGCTGAATCATCCTTGGTTTGATGAACTACAACCTCGTCATCTCCATCATCCTACTTCCTACTACTGAACTCATGGGCATCCACTGGCATGATGCACGTTCTCATATCTAATAAACAAACGCTAAGGCAATAACAACTTGTTCCTGGCTAAGGTGCTTAAATACTATTGACAAGCATATACACGACCATGGCCAAGACACTGCCAACCATGATATGGATCGTCGGCATCAAGTCACTTGCCTTCTTGACGTCTGTTGTAGACGCCGCCATCGTCGAGTCGTTTGGAGACAATTCGAGCATGTGATCCATGCGATGAGCCTTCGCATCCAAGTACGCTTGGTTGTGCTTTTGGCCTGGAATCAACACAGGCACACGCGCTGTGACTTCGATACCGAGTTCCGTGAGGAGTTGGATCTTGCGCGGATTGTTAGTGCATAATTGTATCCTCGAGATGTTGAAGTGGCGGAGGATGTGGAGCACTGGTTCATACGACCGGTAGTCGTCTTCAAAGCCAAGAACGCGGTTCGCATCGACTGTATCGGCTCCTTGGTCTTGCAAGTTGTAAGCATGCACTTTGTTGGCGAGGCCAATGCCACGGCCTTCCTGTGGCATGTAGATGACGATTCCATTGCCTTTCGCAGCCATCATCGCCTTGGCATGGTCAAATTGCTCCTTGCAGTCACATCGCAGCGATCCAAACACTTCGGACGTAACACATTGATCGTGGACACGAACATACATGTTGTCTTCAACTTGGCCGTAGACAAGCGCGACTGGTTCACTCATCCGGCGACAACCTTGCGATCGAAACGCGTGCATGCGCCACTCACTCGACGAAGTTGGCAAAACCGCGGACGAGACGAATTCCGTCGTCACATTACACCCCAAGCCAGTCAAACCTGCCTTGTCTAGGTCGCAGCAGTTCAGGGGGTCTGTGCATTTCGCCGCTTCGAGCTTGGTGTTCATCCTTGACGATGTAGAATGCGCCTCGTGTTTGGGTTTGTGGCCATTGTGAGTGAAAGCAGTAAGCGTTTTTTATTGGCCCTGCGGCACAACCATACAAATTTCCATATATATTATTAAGTACGTTCAAATACCGTACCTAACAGATCCCAATCGAAAATATTTTACAAACATTTAATTCTAACTTGAATAAAAAATTGGATGTTATTATTATTGTGTTGATGCAGAATGCACCGTGTCTATGTGTCCACGGTCTATGCAGCGAAACGAACGAAGCGGCAGCGCGAAGTCAAGCATGACCCCGACTCTGGAGTAGTTTAGAGTTGTTTGAATCGGAATGTGATGCATACAAGCGCAAGGCAGGCTTCAATCTGCGACACCTCGACATTTTGAAATTCGTACTTTACTGGGATTAATGATTGCGTTTGAATATTGATAGAGTAGCAAGCATTATTAAGTTTTATAGGTAATGCATTTCGACGCAGCTTACAATGGAGAAACACTTCGAGCGAGAGGAGATCAATGGCATCCTTCAATACGAAATGAAGTGGCATAGTTGTAGAGTGCACTTGCTATAAAAGCTATTTTTGATCGTCAAACACGACTCCAAACATAATGTCAAAAGTATAAAATGTGACAGGTTTTGATGTCGTCAACATGGCCAGAATGCATGTCAGCGAAAACTTCCTTCAAATTCCGCCACCTTCCATCTGATCGAAATTGCCGGCTGGTGGCACAACGTGGTCGCCCAAGGAAGAGTCATTGATCGTTTTCATGTTGGCGGGCTTTGGCTGCGCGAAATTGATGTCTTGATTCAAATTTGCACCGCGTTGCAATCAACCAAGGCGAGTGTATTCACTTATTTTGATGCGAGAGCTCACAGAACCATTCGATGGTCAACGAAGCACCCATCATCGCCCCACACACTCTTAACAGAAGTGATTGGAATGGAGTTGTCAATTCCGCGCGAGCAATAGGGACCCAAGATGTCTGCAGTCTGTCGAAAAAACGATGAGGTCTCATGGAGTTTGCTCAACCCGAATGAGAGAACGCTCCTGTCATGAAAAATGATGGCTCTTTGCCAATGCAGCTGAATATGAGTTGATTCTCTCGGCTCTCGTGGCATGGAATATTGTCAACTAATTCCTGAACATTCAATCACGTCCTCCACCGAGTCTCAGTGGCGAAATGCATTCCATGTCGATGAAGACGAGATTGCATTGTTGGATGAAACTGTCCGTGTAACTACTTCTTGAATTTCGGATAATATCCGGAAAATGAAGTTCAAGCATTTCATTGGACAAGTCCAGTTTCGAACTTCCATCCAAAGCATCATGCGCTCTGCTCTCTTTCTCCTTGCTGCATCCTTGCTAGCTGCCAATGTCGCTGCTGCTGATGTTAACATGTGCACTGCGTTTCCACAATGTGCGACTGCGGGGCCCAACGGCACTGCTCTCTGGTGCTACTCTGATCCAAAGGGATGCTGCCCTGGCGTGGACTGCTGCGGGGATCTGCAGTGAACACCTCCAACACACCAGCCACGACGACCTCCAACGCTACACCAACAACTTCGAGTGCGTCACCGACAACTGCCTCTCCATCTTCTGGATCTTCGTCGGGATCGTCCTCGACTACTAGCGCGCCGTCGACTGCCTCGGGATCTACTACCACCACCACGACAGCTGCTCCAACCACGACCAAGGCATCCAGCGCTACGTCTGTGAGTATGCCTATTGCTACTGCCTTGGCTGTCAGTGCGATTGCTTTGGGTGTCGCCCGTCCTTAAGCAGCCAATCAATATATAATGTGATCTTGAATCGTTCACTCTTCAACCATAGACCACAGCACTGTCGTAGACATCAATGCTTTGACGAAGAAGCCCGATAAGGCCACTTTGTGTTCCCAATTTCCATTGCGACTGACACAGTGTATGCCGTTGAGCAACATGCTCATTTACTTGACGAACGAGGCACTTGGATGGCTCTGAGGGGATGTAATGGTGTTCACAATTATTTCACTTCCAGACTGCAGTGGGATGCTGAGTAAAATGTTGAGCAACCCAGCCAAACCCTTGACGGGAACGATTGTGTTATCGCTCAACTCTCTATCTGGCATAAAACTAGTTACGCATCCCTATATAAGACATGTTTGGCTTGGACCATGCAGCTGCATTTCTCTTCTATAGTGTTTCAATCCCCTGCTTGGAGCCTTGTCATGCAAGCTCCGGGGGCTCTTGACGGAATCCAACGTGGGTGCTTGGTAACAACAACTGTGTGGCACTCCAGATGGATTTCATTGTCTGTCATTGTACTCGATATGATGAACAATATATACAGGTTATATGTTAACACATTTATCATATTTCATAGGTAGTCATGACTTTGACTTTATAGCCGATAATCAAGTTGTCTAATCACCATTTGAAAATCATCTTAAGTTGACAAGTTTGAGCATCACGGAGTGCAGAGAGCTCAATTGTACCAAAGAGTGTTTCATCGTCGAATCGAAAGATCATCCTTTTATAATTTATAACAATTCTATAATGTATAAATACAGGGTATAAAATAATAAGGTAATCAACAACTCGGAAAATGTGTTTCTTCAATTGACTGCGCACCCTAATTGCCGAGTTGCTCGTTGCATGATACGTCGGTCTGAAAGGACGTAGATAACGCGCTTGGTGCTTGGTAAGCTCGTAGCCAAGGAGCCCGTGGAGAGCAAATCATAAAACTGTCTTACAGTTAAAAGGAGTGCTCTGGCTCTCCCCAAAGACAGACTGCAAGTCCAAAACCTGAGCCATTACACATGCTGATACGTCACCGACTGCCTTGGCTCATTCATAATTTGAGGAAGTTATGAACACTTCGAATCGTTCCTCGATCCTTGTCAACACTTGCAGTGACTCTTTCCCTCGTTGCGCAGTGGCAGGACCCAATGCTGGCTCTCTAAACTGCTGCTTTGAACCTGCAGGGTGTTGCTCGTCCACCTCAGGCTTGTTGGACTGCTGCAAACCGCCTCCTGTTGAAGACTCTCAGTCGTCAAACAACACCTCGGTGTGGATTATACTGACCGTTTGTGCAGTGGTGTTGATGATTTTCGTTCCAATCTACTTGCGTTCACGACTCCGTAAGCCGCGTACAGACTTTGCTTATATCATCGAATCCCACGACACCGCTGGACCATCGCGACCTACGACAACTGCAAACTCAAATTATGGGCGAACTCCCGAGTCGCAACAAACACGTCTATAGCCTGGATAATGTGAATATTTAATTGATGTGCTTGCCGTCAAGTTTCGCTTCATCTCGTTGTAAAGCTGACAATGCCTCCAGTGCCTCCTCCCTTTGTTCAGCTCTCCAGAATGCAAATCGAGCTATATAGCGAGGATATGATTGCATTCCATATTTATTTCCACACGGAATCACGAAGTTCTAACAAAAATAAACTCCCAAGGAGCAAGTCCAACCAAACGTTGAAAGGTTCCATCTCTTGCGCTTCCCGCAAGAGTTGATTCAGGGAATGCCTTCCCACACATTTCTATCCCCCTCACGTGAGGCAGTATTTACAGTCGCCTGGTTGACTGTGAGTAATTGTGGACGGCAAAATTGTTCGTGTATACGGACTAGCGTCAAAACAATTTGATTCTGATGTCTCATGCGATTTCTAATCCGCTTTAATACTCCAGGAGGGGATGAACAGTCAGACCGACAGGGGGCAGCGACTGAGCTCACAGCTTTTGGAAAGATATCGTTGAATCCCTCAATAATGTTGTTGCCCCCCATCCCCCCACGTCGTTTGACATTCATTTGGTTGCGATAAAGCTAGCCCAGACTCGCGCTTCAGAGTCTGATCCAGGAGAGTCTTTGGGGCGCAATTGATTGCTCTCCTTGAAAAGCTTGGATAGAATCATGAGTGCGGTCCAAACGTGGTGGAGAAAGCGAAAAATCGGAGTAATTCATGAAAATATGAAAAATAAATAAGGGATAGAATAAACATTTAAATATTAAATTGTTTATTTGGAGTGAATGTTTCGGTTTGTCAAACTGGTTGGCACGTCAATTTTTCCGTGGCAGGCTCAGGAACTGCCGTGAGTGTCGCCAATGGGCGACAATTGCACTGCGTTTCCACGATGTGCCGTGGCTGGACCAAATCGATCGCCTCTGGGGTGCTGCTCAACGTGGGCAGGCTGCTGCAGCGCAGGACCGACACCGCTCTTGGATTGCTGCGGAGTGGCGTCGTCGACCACGCCACTGCCAACTGCCAAGGAATCATCGACTGACAATTCGAGCAAGACCAACCAGACAGTGTGGATTGTCTTAGCTTGCGTCGGGGGCATCATCTTTCTCGCCGTGCCATGGGTACTCTGGCGTCGAAACGTTCGTCGCAAGCGCCAAATCCACGTTCTCGACGAAGCCGAGACATCCCAATACTTTGTCCTGCGCAGCTAGATGACATTATGTATAAACCACTCGAATTTTATTGTTATATTGACGAGACTACGATGGATACATGGGTGCAGACGGCGCGGGATAAGTGCCAGCCTTGCTATTGTACGCTGAGCTTCCACTGTAACTTGATGGCGCTGGTGTTGCTTGCTGTACTTGAGATGTTGGATATCCATATTGTGCATATTGAGTCGGAGGGGCTGTTGTCGTATAAGTAGTGCCTCCTTGGTAGGGATAAGGAGCAGAGTAAGTATTGACATAGCTGGTTGTGCCAGAGTAATTTGTGGAGTCATACTGCGGAGGCCTTTGGTAGTATGCAGCAGCAGCAGCCGAATTGCCACCGCCTCCTGCTTGATAGTACATGGGCTGGCTATTGTTTGCAGGTAGTGTGTTGATGGAAGGCGGAGCATTCTTCGAGAGGATGATTTGCTTCAGCACTTTTTGCTTTCGCCTCTTGGCGCACATTTTTGCACAACACAATATCATCAAGACCAAGATGATCAGGCCAACGTAGTTGTCCACACGAATGCCAATCACGTGAGGGCCATCGAGCGTGGAGCCTTCAGCGCTTTGATCCCGAGGAGTGTCTTTCTCATGACCTGGTAGAGCTTTGTGAGTGGCTTTGTCCACTGGCGAGTCGCTTGTGATCTCAAACGAGCCAGAAGTACTTCGTGGCAAGGGCTCCTTGATATAGACTGAACCAGAGCCAAAGTTTGTCGACTCCAGGGAGTCTGTCGCAGCAAGGTAGACATCCCCCGATGACATATCAAGCACCTTAACTTTCGAGCAGCGGATGGCGCTTGTATAGGCGTCTCCAGAGCCAAGAACAGTGATTTCGTGGCTATTGCATGTGCCTTCTGTGTAGTAGTTGATGTCACCAGAGCCTATCTTCATGTCAACAATGGAAACCAGCAAGACACATACCTGTGAGTTGAGTGCGAAGAAGAAACGGAACAGTCAGGTTTGCTGTCGAGACAAAGATATCCGCTGACGAGAGTGTGTTGACCGACAGTGTATTGGCATACAGCGTCGATGTGAAAATTGAAATTCCACCAGATCCAGTTGCTCGCACGTTCATACTCAAGTCGGCATAAGTAAGCGGGACATCCCATTGAACTTTGCCAGAGCCATAAGTTTGCAACGACACGCTCTTCACAGCCAACGCAACATCTTGTACAAATAGATCGCCAGAGCCCGAGTTGGAGACCGAAATCGAACTGGCCGTAGAGTTGACCAACGTTCGTGGGTTAATCAAAAGGGAACCGCTCGAGTCGTACGAAACAGACGAGATCGACTGCGATGGAACAAGCACATTGATCTTGATGTCATCGTTTCCACCATCTATGCTCAGAAGGGTGCCTCCCGCGGTCTCGGATTCCGACATTGTCACCTGATTCAACGCACTGGGCGAGCTCGCCGACACTCGAACTGAGACACCCGTCGCGGCCGGATCTTCCGTCACGACTGCCGTGTCACTGTAAATACTGAGAGCAGTAACATTGGAAGACTTGACATTGTAAATCTTGATGACAGGACCTTCTTTGTCCTTCTTGTGGCTCGCGGCAACCATCGACTAAAGTTGATCTGGCGGCTTCTGCTTTCCCACAGTTCAGCACTTGACATCCATCTGGAGACTCCGGATAAAGGAGAAGATCAATTATCCGGATAACACTTATCCGACCTGCTATCGATGATACAAAGAGCGTACAAAGGACAAAGCGACCGCTCCAGAAGAATGCAGGAAGTTGCGTTTGGCTTGATACCTATATGATATGAACTAGCCGCGAGCAAGCTTGTTCAAAGCATGGAAGCTGTGAGAGCCAACGCTCTTGATTATACAGAATGTTGACATTTGAATGTTTGTTAGTGAAATGCAAAAATGATGTCCCTTGGCAGTCCACAGGCTCGGAGAAAGATGGAGGAGTCGACGCAACTTGTATTTCTTTATGCCGTCGAAACTGACGCAATACCACTTGCATGCCACGCATCGATGGCACCTTGAGCTTTGTCGTGCTTGACAAGAATGTAGTCCGTGTCAAACGTCGAGATGGCAAACACTGGGATCGACACAGCGGCAAGTGGTGCAGTCAACGACGACAAGATACCAGTCAATGCAAAATCCAACGGACCTTCGACCTTGAATGTTGTCCATCCAATTTCACTTGAGCTGGGTGCAACGGGCAGCTCCACGTTCTGAGGAATCACCAGCGATATCTCGTCGCTCGAGATCGTTAGTGAGGCTAGCGGTGGCAAGTCTTGGATGAGCACAGGTGCCAGCTTTGCAGCAACATTGGCATCCTTTGGGAAGCGGTGAACGGACAGACACGGTGCGGCGAAGAACGTAAGTCGGAGTCGTTGCATGGCGCACTCAAAATGTTTTCTACCCCCCTTGCTGTCCTTTGTTTGATCCAGCACCTGTCTGCTTTGATTGATGCATCAAATTTATCCGGATTTACCCGGATAACACATGTAAAAGATCGCACGAAGGAAACAACGAGCTTTGCTGACAGTGTGAGCGAAACAAGCAGCATGCATTAGGACATTGAAATAGTTATCTGGAGTTGAGTCGTTGTTCACAATGAGGCCTGGAGCTTCGTGGGGGTCCAACGTGAGGTGCACGCAAGTCAAAAGCAACTTATATTTATAGGGTTTTCGCTGTTGAGACTGATGCAATGCCCTAGAGCTTTGTCTTGCTTCACAAAAATGGAACCCGCTTCAAACGTCAAGGTGGCAAACACTGGGATTGCCGCAACGGCAAGTGGTGCCGTCAGCAATAACAAAATGCCGAAGCAACAAACAGATCCACACCATGAATCATAACCCCTACACTCCTTTTTCTGTAACCCCTTATTTATCCGGAAGAGTATCGAATTCCATGTTGTCGATGTCGATGATGGGCCGCCGGTGGGTCTCTTATGTCCCCGCGCACTCCATGCCTCGCATATTGGAGCTCCAGAAGCTGCAAGAACTCTTGAACAAGTCAGAGAAGATCGTTGTCCTGACAGGAGCAGGAATATCGACCGAAAGTGGGATACCAGACTATCGTTCAGCAGGCGTCGGTTTATACGCGCGCTCCAACCACAAGCCGATTCAGCACATGGACTTCATGACAAGTGCAGCGGTGAGATCTGTCAACTTAATCGCAATTTGACTGTCGATTAGACACGCCAGCGATACTGGGCTCGAAATTACATGGCTCGTGAAGCCTGGCGAGCTGTTCAACCCAACATCAACCATCTCACTCTCGCGAAATGGCAAACTTCCACGAAGAGGTAGGCTGTCACTGTCCATATCCTTGTGATACAAAGTGTCTGAAGGAAATGGACCATCGTGACGCAAAACGTCGATCGTTTGCATACGAAAGCTGGGAGTACCAATGTTGCCTTCTTTTGATCAAGTGGTTGAACTCATGGATGAATATCCTTAGGTCGTGGAGCTTCATGGTTCGTCAGAGGAAGTCATTTGCATGCATCCTGGTTGCACTGCACCTCCTATCGATCGCGATACATTCCAAGCGATTCTCGAGCGTTTGAATCCAATCTACGCTGACTTGGTGCATCAAGATGCCGCCTCTCGCAGTTCCCAAGACAAGATGCGGCCAGATGCTGACATGTTTCTCTCTCCCGTGATGGAACGTGCCTTCCAGCCCGCCGTGTGTCCATACTGTGGCCACGCGATGTACAAGCCCAACATTGTTTTCTTTGGCGATGCTGTACCCAGAGCCAAAGTTGATCACGTATGTCTTCCAGCTCCGTCGCCGTAGCTTTTCCTGATCCTGTTGTGTATTTAGATATACGATGAGCTCCGCGAAAGCGATGCTATGGTCGTCTTGGGATCATCACTGCAAGTATTCTCGGGATATCGATTTCCAGTCCGTGCCAAAGAATGGAAAAAGCCCCTGGCAATCGTCAACATTGGCCCCACCCGAGCTGACGGACTTGCAGACATCAAGATAGAATCGAAGTGCAGTGACGTTCTCACTGCACTGCACTTGAGCAACTGAACAAGCCGATGATAAACAAATGTCCATTACCAAATAGCGAAAAATCGATGGATAGATGGACAAAAATGAGGCGGAGGGAATGAAGGAGTTCTCTACTTCTTGCCTTGAGGGAAGAGCATTTGACGAATCGTTGGCTTTTGGTCGTAGTTGACTTGCATCAAGCGCCTACACAGTCGTGAGTGGGCTTCTGCAAAGGACAAATTCGTACGTGTCTAATGTGTTGTCGCACACAATCTTGCCTTGACGAGCAACCAACTTGACACCACCGGCGCTCGTTGCAGGCAAGAGCTGTCTTTCTTCTTTGCAGACAGTCAAGTGCGTCTTGCTCACATCCAGGCCAGTTTCCTTGAGCATGACAGATGCGTACTTGGCAGAAATTTCGGGCAGCAAGCTTTCCAACAAGCGAACATCCTTGCTACGGACAACAATCATGATTTCAGTCTCGTGGAGCTTGATCAAGCCCTATCCATATGACAATCATTATTCTTCTGACGTCTAAAGGTGGCAAGCATACCTGAACGGCAAGATCCCGTAGCAATTCGCGGTACGATCCTTCGTTCTTTGTAGCTTCAGCACATCGCGCTTTTCCTTCGGTGATCAAAGCTTGCAACAACTCTTCTCGGGCAATCATCTTCTTGCGACGCGAGGCACCAATTTCGGCCGACAAAGAACTGAATGATAACCCCGTTCACATTCAACAGATCAATGGACGACCAACTTACATGCGTTTGTTGATTTCTCGCTCCTTTTCTTTGCGGGCATACTCTTCTTGGATCTTCAGCTTGGCGTTGTGGACAAGCATTTGCTTTTCCAAGTTGAAATCGTGTTCGGTCTATGGCAAACCATGTCAGGGCAACGACCCATCGTAGCACAATACCTTGATACGGATTTCATTGGCCTTTTCCTGTGCTTCCTGCAGGATAAAGTTCACCATTTGCTTGATTTGGCGGTCGGCGTCGCTAGCGTTCATGGCGTCGGATCTTGTCTTAGTGACTGCAAGATGAGGCTGGGAATGAAGATGATTGCAACTCAGAGGCAAGACATACAAATTCCAAGTCATTGGAACAGAAATAGTAAAATTTATTATAATTTATTCAATATGAACTGTTCTAATACAAAAATTAAGATATATAAAGAACTGTTAGTTAAATATCGTCGTACCCGTTGCATCCTGACACCAATTTTTTATTTTTGATCGAAATTCCTTTTTGAAAATGAAAATCAAGAAAATAGTGACGAAAAAATCATTCTCCGGAATTTGTGGACAATTTTATCGAGATTTGAAGTATTTGAGGGGCAAATTGTCCCATATTTTCAAGAAAATCAAAATTTTCGTGTCAGCCTTTTCATTTTCAAGAGCATGTGCAATTTCTGCGAATTTTGTGGGGCAAAGTCTCACACAATCAATCAAAACGAGTTTGACATTCCAGGTTTTTCCTAGCCTAAGTGCCAAAACGACGCCAAAACTGTGGAGATTCATTGTTCTTATGTGCACAACAGTAACAAAGCAACGAGCTTAGCTAATATTCATGCCATTCGAGTGAGCATTGAGGAATCCCTTTAAGAATACCACCAATAAAGCTCCCGAAGCTTCGATCTCACACGGCAGCACCGTTCATACATCTGTGAACGACATAATCATGATCATATTCTATGTTAAAGCATCGCCAGCGGTGCACTGAGTTTGGCACTGAGGTTTGGTCATCCGGTCTCAGTGGGGAGTTGCCACTGAATTCAGCCCCATCAGTACACTGAATCCCTCACTTAAACCCAGTTTAAAAGTCAGGGTACTGGATTTTGTCGTCGCGACACTGAGTTCCAATGCCATAACTCAGTGTTAAAACGCGATACTGAGTTTGGTTTTCAAGCTGATTTAAATTATAGCAGCATACAATTACTGAATATAAGTCATCCCTTGTCTTTCACTTTGAATGTAGATGTCTGTGCGGAAGGCCGACTCCGAGAACGAGCTCCTTTGTCGTGCCTGGGTGAAGATCTCCGAATATCCAATATCTTCGTCCATTTGGGAGGCTATTACTGCTGAATTCAATGCGGCGATACCTAGTGATTGGCCTGAGAGAACTTCCTGTGCGCTCGAAACCAAGTTTGCTGGCATCAAGCTTCACTTTGAGAAGTTTTGCAGCTTCCACGCTGAAGTTCATGATCTCCAACAAAGCGGAACAGTGTTGACGAGACTGCAAAAAAGAAGTTTTACGATCGCACAAAAAAGAACGGGAAAATGTGCCTTTCAAGTTCATAGAGTTTTTATCTTAAAAGTCAAAATGGGAGACCTACCGCAACACCACATTATCAAGGCGTGGAGCCACAATGCCAACTGATACACTGTCATCGTCATGAGAATGTACGGAAAGACGTTGAACGATGTTTTGGTGTACTGTTCGGGTGATTTCACATCTTGGCTAATCCAGGGCGTTTCAAGAGCCGTGAAACCATGAACTTGCTGTGGCAAGCATGCATATGCTTGGACAACATGATAAAGATCGTTTGGCAATCGGCGTCAGCGTATGCTAGCAGACGGACTAGGATGCGGCGCTGCAGATGAATATTGCCGGCTTGAGGACACTACTGCAAACGAAACCTTAAAGCGTTTTGCATCCGCAATGGTCGAGCGATACGGGATGGAGTTTTTGCGTAAGCCTACAGTCGACGACGTCAAACGCGTCTCCAGGAGAATTCAGACAGGGGCTTCACAGGAATCTTTGGATCCATCGACTGTACCCATTGGGAATAGAAAAATTGTCCCGTTGCATGGCAAGGCCAGTACCAGGATCGTAATATTGCTACGGTGCACTTCTGGGTTGTAGATAGATCTATGATTTTTCATTGTTTTGACGACTCTCTCAACGACCCATAAGTGCACATACCTCGTTTCCCTGCGGCATCTAGTTTTAGTTTGAAATAGTCGTCTATTTCTGAAATGTGACCCATTACACGCTGAAAAAGCTGCCTTGACAGGATAGATTGGAGGGTACCCAAGGCTGCCAAAGTAGTCTCGAATGATTTGACGGTGATCTTTTGCATGATTCCTTTGAAGATTTGCCTTGCGGCCACGTCGGGAGCCACCCCACTTCTTTGGAGTCATTGAGACACTGTATTTCTCGACATGTTGCCTTGCGAGAAGCAGCGCTGTTCCTGCTACCTGGTCGTCTTTATCAGACGAGTCGAGAATTTGGGCACCAAGCTGCGCCAAAGTGGCTCTCCACTCGGACATGTTGCTTACTCTGTTTCAATGCTTTTCATTATAGGTATCCAAAGCTTTCATCGCTCAAATCCAGTGTTCTGGTGGAGCATATTTGCGATGAACACTGAGTTCGGCACTGAAAAGAAGTCAGATTCAATGTGGAACTCACTCAGTACACCGCTGGAGATGCTCTTAGTGATCATTCATCTATTGCTTGGCGTGTGCTGCATCTAAAATGGCTCTTTGCGCGGAATTTGGCGACTCACATTATGAGTCGCTAAAAAATCCTTGGCTGTACGAATTGAATCCATCGGTACTGGCTAAAGTCTACGCTACTCATTTTCAAATCTGCTAGCCTAAAACCTTTTGCTATGCAATACAAACCTTCTCTTTGTTTCATTGGACTGTACAAACAAAATATGTGTAAGTTGCAAGGATTGCAACTTGAGGTGCTTCATAGAGCGTGCATCGTACGATGCGGTTGGTGCGTTGTTTTTTATCAAAGACTTTAAATGGAGCGCTCTGGATAATATTAGCCACCGTGAATGGATCGAAGTACATGAGGCTCATTCGGGACAATTTCCCTTGACAACTTGCGTGCAGAGTATGGAGAAGTGGGAAAACCAAGTTTACAGTTGTTTTGTCAATTGTCTTGTCCACGCGAATCCATTTTCCCCTCTCGAGGTGAGAGAAATGATGTCTGTTTTGTTATGCACATTGTATTGGCAAATGGAGAGATACAGATGTAAGTATACATCCACCAGAGGAGTAAGGCGGAAGACGAGAAAGATCGGCCCAGGCGAAGGAATATTTTACCGATGTAGCTTCTTTTGTGCTTTGTGGAGAAAACATAAGCCGGACGCTTTGTTCTGATAACTCAAAGCCCAAAAGCGAGAATGCTGGTAGCACAAATAATTTACAGGAGTTCTTCTAAAGGATACCAACAATCTTGTAGCAGAGGATATGAAGATAACGAAGAAGAATCGGCCAGGTTCACGGTGGATAACTTAAACTCAATCCGAAGCACTGAATCAAAGTCGTCGATGGGAGTGTGATTCAGTTCAAAATGCGTTGACAAATCCTTCAAACCATCCACACAATACAGCTCAATGCGGTCTGGAGGCCCACGATAGTGTACGATCTTCTTCGGTCGGGCCTTGAGAGCAGCAACAAGTTCGTTCTGATCAATCTTCACGATAAAAGTCTCACCTTCGCTGACAACAACACACGCCAAATTGAGCATTTTGAAAATTGCAGATTGACTCAACACTCTGCGTGGGTTTCGCGAGGTGAAGTTCGATTCAACAAGGTGGCTGATACAGGGCAATGACGAGTCAATACGTGGTGATTATGCTCACATACCTACAACAAGCTGAAGTGCTGAGTGTGGTGGATGAGAAAAATCACGAGCAGAAATGTCTTCACTTGTGTGATGCATCTTGTGGCATGTATTTATCCGTCAGCAGTAGCCACTCTTTTCCCTGTAAAACCAACCACGAAATACCAATAAACATAGACAAAACATACAAACCCCGAGAACCTCTACAGTACCCTTGAATCTAACCTGTCAAGGATTTTTTGGTCAGGCTTTGCGATTTCAAGGATGACCAAGACTGAACTGAAGTAATCTCTGAGTGGTAAAGATTTGTCAATTTCTCAAGTATTCCAATCGCATAAAGCATTTTGATCATCATTGTAGTAGAAACTTGACAATCGCATGACGGATAAAGGAAGCGCCAGAGCGACATAAGGTATAGAATCGAGATGGCAATGCATCAGCAAAGAAATGATGGATCAATGAAGATGGAAATCATCGTGCAATTATATTCGTTGGAGATGGGTAGAGTGTGGTAATATTATTGCTAGGTAAGTTCTTACGACCCAATCAAGTGCCCGCATTTTGAAATCTGATAGTCTTTGAACTTGTCACCATTTTCGGAAATCATTTGTAGTGGCAACCTTGCGGGAATACGCTTTACAGTTTCCAGGCTATTGAAGTATTCAAGAAACAAATGTGTCAAATATTGTCTCATTGTCGACCAAATTCTTTTATCCCAAAAAGTTGCTTATAACCCAAAACAAATGAGATTGCTGGTATTGTTATGATTTGTCAATTTATCGAGTTGTCTACTCTTAATTTTTTCAATTGTGAACTGTAAGACTGTAGAAGTTAAAACCACTGTGGGGTTCATTGCTTCGCTACATGAGCAATGAATGTTTTTTATCCAATCAAATTGACAGGTAAAGTTTTAAACGTCGAAAATTCGATTTGTTCGAACTGTGAGAGTAAATACAACATTATTTGATATGACAGGTTAGACTTTAGCACCACAAACGCATTTGTGCAGGAGCGTCATGGACGACGATATTGACCATCTACTTGAGCAAGGAATCAAAGCCGCACATGTACTTTTGATTCATACTATTACCTATTGATGTGTATAACTTTGTATAGGGCGGTCAGCCTTCGTCGGAAGATTCCAGGTCAAGAGCACGGGACTCTCGCGAATCGTCCCGAAGAGACAGAGATCGATCACGATCTCGAGATCGGCGTCGTGACCGCGATCGAAGAGATAGAGATCGTTCGCGTGACAGAGACCGGCGCCGTCATCGTTCACGATCCCGATCACGGTCGCGAGATCGTCGTTCCCGGAGAAGATCCAAGTCCAAATCTCGCAGTAAATCGAAAGAAAAGGAAGCCCCACCTGGTAAGCTGTTTTTCAAGGTGACAACTATTTGAACAATGACATGTTAGTTGAACGTGCTCGCAGCACATCACAGGAACGTATTGAAAAAGCGAAGCAGCGAGAACTTATGGAACTCACACGAGATCATCGTACTGTCTTTGTGGGGCAATTGACGCAAAAAGTCCGCGAACGCGACTTGGAAAAGTTTTTTGGCGCTTTGGCCAAAGTTGAGCATGTGCTTCTCATTCGAGACAAGTTTACGAACAAGTCCAAAGGGTTTGCCTATGTTGAATTTTCAAACCTTGAAGATATTCCAAAAGTGCTCGCTGTGAATGGCCAAATTCCATCATTTCAATCGTTTCCCATTTTGATCAAAGCGAGTGAAGCCGAGAAGAACTTCGCAGCTCGTAAGGACGCCGTGTTTACGTCTGGCCCGACAACTAAAGCCAGTGCAAGTGGCTACGCTCAATCCACAACCTCAAATTCTAGTGGGGCAACCAGTTCTTATGGCTCTTCGACGGTAAGCGATGACCACTTCTGCTTCGTTCTTATGTCTTGACTATGATTTAGGGCTTGTCACTTTCTGCAGCATCTCGCGTCTATGTTGGAAATCTCCATCCCAACATCAATGAGGACGATGTGAAGGCTGTGTTTGGTGCATTTGGTGAAGTTGTCAGCGTCACGGTCAACCGCGATGACATTGGTCGCTCAAAAGGATTTGGCTTTGTTCAATTTAGCTCCCCAGACGAAGCTAATCTTGCTCTCAACAAAGCTAATGGTCTAGAAGTTGCTGGCAACTTTTTGAAGGTCGGACCAGTTAAAGAAGGCGAGGGTGTGGCCTATGGTTCAAGCGGGGGGTAAGAGTACTTGCCTGGTGCACTATTGATCGAATTGATTTTCGTAGTCGCGATGCTCCGCCCTCATCATTCAACAACAAAGGCTATCATCATGGAAGTGGAGGTGGTGGTAACTGGAAGCTCGAAGATGAAGAGGGTACAGGTGGATATGCGCTCAATTCTCAGTCACGTTCGGCGTTGATGGCCAAATTGGCTGGTGGCATTGGTGCCTCCAACATGCAACCCAACTTGATTCAAAACCAATCATCCCATCAATTGCCCGTTGCGCCATCCGTCACGATTGCACAAAACCAACGCGCTGCAGCATTGGCTGGTGGCGACATTGAAGGCGTTGACAATCATTGCTTCGTCGTGAAGAACATGTTTGATCTTCAGAAGGAACGACGAAGTGGCAATCCCGAATGGCATGTAGAAATCCAACAAGATGTGGAGGAAGAATGTTCGAGGTACGTACTCTCTATGCACTGAAATGAACTGAGGCTATTCGTCTATACAGATATGGCAAAGTTCTCCACAGCTACGTGGAAAAGGACAAGGAAGGCGGATTGGTGTATGTGTGCTTTGATTCAGTGGCAGCAGCTCGAGAGGCCGCCCATCGACTTCACGGCCGATGGTTCAACATGCGCCAGATTAGTGTTAGATACATGCCCAGCCAAGAATATGTTGGCATGTTTCCTGCCACGCGCAGTGCGATTGCGGCTGTGAGACGTTGATTAATATATTCATGCGTTGCGTGTCTTCTACACGGCTTGCACCTCTTCATCGTCGTCTGTTGCACCAAGAGTTTCTGCTGTGATGGCCATGAGCTCCTCGACTTGAACTTCAGTCAACCTTTCTGCACAGTCTTCGATGATCAAATGGACGTCCACAAGTTCCATTGGGCAATGATTGATAAACTGAAGCTTCTCGGCATTCGTGAGCTGGAAACCAGCCACCATAGACAAAAAGTGTGCAATCTTGTCTTCAGTCAATGTCTTGCAAGGCGAATTCGTCAGACACTTGAGCACCTTGGAGTCAACCCAGTTCCTCTCTGCGTATAGAACAGACTGCGTTTTGCGCTCCATGCGGCTATTCTTCCTCTCCTCCAGCAGCGTCATTACTTCATAGTTGGTCAACGGACCTTCCGACGCTTCAAGCACCTTCATCACGACTACTGGATGCTGTGAGAGGTATCCGGATAATTTACCTGTGAAAATAGAATTATAGGATATAATATTTGAAAGGTTTGTTGCAGGATATCCAATTGATGACCAACATCAACAATGCAAAACCCCTGCAGAAAATAGACTTCATAATTTCCAAATTCTCAGTCCACGGCCACATTAAATGAATGTCATGTTCGATTGTCTATGTTTGCTTAATTCCGATAGTCCTCATGCTGGTCGCCATGCATGTACCTTTTGCCACAAAACGTGGAGAATTCGTAATTGCTGAAGGGCATTTCTAACGGTCGTCCCCATCCCAAAGCAAATTGATCATTTGATTGGATAAAATATATACATGCTTTCGACGGTCTATGGAGACAGCTGTCGGTGTGTACCTGAAGCACAATGGATCTAGTTGCAGAAGATTCGACTCGTGCACCTGACTGCATTGACTATGAAGTTCTTGACTCTAGGTCATTCGACGAGGATTGCTCGTCTAGCGATGACATGTTTGCAGAATTATCCAGCAGTGAAACAATTCAAATGGACGAGGGTATCGCTCAATATACACGCGGCAAGCTGTCTTTATTATCCCCTCGGAAGAGGTTCCACTGCGTATGTTGCATGCAGCTTCACTGTACACACCAACAAATTTGCATACATCGTGGCCAATGGCACTCCATCGATTCCTGAGTGCTATTCGGGATCTTGGTGGACGATTAAACGAGCAGCAGACATCATACACTTCATCCACAATCTTTAGTTGGCAAAGTGAATGGATTTGTGACATGGGCTGAAGCTTGTATCACCCGCGTTCATCTTAGTCATCATAGAACGTAGTTAGCAGCTCATCTTGTAGGACAATTTGGCAAGGCCAAATAGTCCAGAGGCAGTAATAAATAGGATGATTGTTTAATCCTTAATAGGAGAAGACATAGATGCGACTTGAGAGTCATGCAGCATCTTCTGGGGTCAATATAGCGATGCAAGCAGCATGACGTCAAATGCTTTGAAACAAGAAGGCAATCCAGTTGGGGAAATATTATGTAGCGATGTCGTTCAAGAATGAAATGTGTGGCTTTCTTCCAGTGTCGACCTCGAATGGAGTTAACTGAATAGACGTCTGCATTAGACCTCGGTGGGCACACTCTATCGTGCTTAATTGTTCTATCCAGTCATAGCCCAAGTAGGACACTTGGCATCTCCATGTGTCTTCGAGTGTTTGGTTCTGTCGCTCCATAGCTTTGAGCTCTGCCAGTGGTAGTCATGAAATGCTGAACTCCAATTATCTTGATTAACTCTGGCCAAAACTTACCAGAGAACCTTGGATCTCGATTGCTGATGATCACAGCAGGTTGGCCATAACTGTTGTCTAGCGCCGGCTTGCACAACCAGCTCACCGTGCTCTCGACGGTGGACCTTGATGACAAATCCAAAAGTAACTTCATTATTACACTCTGTCGCCTGCAGTCAGTTCAGGCTTCACTTCATTCGTACCAACACAGTGCACTTGATCATTGTATCGTTTCCAGCTGGGGTCTGACATTTGAGAAGTGTGAAATAAATTCCCCCAGCGACGGCAGCAACCCTAACCCGCAAACATTCTGGATCACACACATTCCGCACGTGATACAGAACCCGAGCGCAGGCGAGAACACTTCCCCCTCTTGTAGGCTCACGATGAAGACGGTGTCAGCGAAATGGTCGAAGACATCGACCATGGGTAGTTGTCCAACGCCGGAACAGCACAGGCACATCTTCGTAGATGGAGAGCGCGGGCTCCCACGACGACTCCGCGTCTTCCAGGCCCATCCACTTGATCTTCAATTGCCACTCTCCATCATGCATCCGCAAGTCTTCAATTCCTTCGACATAGAAGCCTTCATCGCCAAACGCGATCTGCGCCACCAGATCTTCGTCGACATCGCGCCCGCCTTCATGATAAAGGCGCAACCAGCATGCATGGTGCAATGTCGTCTCACGTGGGGGTCCACCTCCATCAGGTGGTCAGACAGAACCCTCACCACACGGCAAGGTCCCTTCCAGCGCAAGGTCAGTTTGCCTGGGTGTTTCAACGCGCGAGCGACCAACACAAAGTCACCAAGCGCAAATTTCGTCAGCTTCACACCGCGTTGTTTCGTCCGAGAGGCTCTAGCCTTCGCGCGCTTACGATCAGCCGTAGCTTTGACTTCCTTGTGCATTTCTTCTAATGCGATCGCCAGATCGGCCATATGCTTTGCCATTTCTGACTTGACCCAATCAATAGTCTTCGGGTCCGCTTCGTCTGCATGCACGATCCCTGTTAACGGTGGTGCCGCGCCAAGACCAGTGAACGCTTTCACAGGAGCTTCACCACCAAGCCGATCAGCAGGCTGTTGGTTCAAAGCAGACTGCACCAGCGGCAGCAGGCTCGGCCATTCAGTAGCCTTTAAACGCATCTCGCTGCAAAGCACCATGAGCGTGCGGACGATCAGACGGCTCACAACTTCAACTGTCCCGTTCGCCCAAGGACAATGCGGTGTCACAAAATGGTGATGCGCGCCAAACATACGACGCATCGCATCGATGACCTCGTTCTTGAAATGCGATCCACAGTCAGAGACCCAAGTCTTTACCACGCCGAAAAGGCTGAACCATTCCATAAGCGCAGCAGCAGTCTCCGCCGCTGTAGCAGTCGAGCTCGCATGGAGACGCACAAACCCGCTCATATCGTCCTTGATAACGAGCACGTTCTTTACCCCGTTTGCTGCTTGCGGAAACGAGACCTAGTCAAAATGGATTAGCTCATTCGGCTTTGTAGCATGCAATGCTTCACCCCAAGGTCGCGGCACAGACTCGCCATCAACCACCATACAATGCAGGCACGCGCTCACAAAGCTCTTCACGTCTGCCTTCGTGTGCGCCACTCAAACATCTCTTCGACCGACGCTGTCGTAGCATCGATCCGCCGGTGCCCCGCAGCACCGGCATGCGCCACAACACACACACGCACTTGAAGATCGATCGCGTCATCAGGGATCCAAATCTTCGAGGCTGGTGTAACGAAACACTTCAACGTCTCGTCCCATGTGGACATTGTCTCGCGATCGGGGTGCGCGCGCTGTAGCTGAACGATCTCGTCCATCGACGGCCACTTGAACTCGCGTGACTGTAGTGGCGAAACGAGCGCCAGCTTGTACATTTTTCCCGCCCGCGCCACGCGCGAAGGACTACCCCATCGACTGAGCAGATCGGCCCACAAGTTGTCTTCGCCAGCCACGCACTCAATAACATATGGGAACGTGGTCATGGTAAGCGACCAGCGTTGGAGCTTGTGCGCTTGGTACTTGGCCATGTTTGGCGATGCGCCGAGTGGGTTGAACATGTACACAAGGTTCCGGTGATCCGTAAACAGCCGGAAACCGCCAGGTCGTATCAACAGATATTCCAGGCGCTTGCACGATTCAACGACGGCAAACGCTTCTTTCTCCACGATCGGCCAGCGTTCGCTCGCTCCGCGAAACGCACCACTCAGAAACGCCAACGGTTCGTGCCGCTGCTCACTCGCGACCAGCTCCAGATCGTCCAGAGGCACTTGTGTCGCGATTGCGCCCCAAAACCCATCGCTTGCATCAGTGTAAAGACAAACCATTTTTTCGGGATCGGGATGCGCCAAGGGCACCATGCGCTGCAGCGTCGTCTTGACACTTTCAAAGCACTCCGCATGGTCCTCACACCAGCCGATCGAACTCAATGAGACGCGCGCGAGCGCGGTCTTCTTTCTTGACGCAGCCGCCTTGGCTCCAATGTCCAAAAGCTTCGTCAATGGTGCCACGAGCGCGCTGTACTCAGGAATATTCGCGCGCATCCAGTTCGTTGCACACAGAAACTGTTGGAGCTCCGCAGCCGTCTGCGGCGGCTCCAACTCACACAGTCCTTGCACGCGCGCGGGCGCGTGTGCGACTCCTTCCGCGGAAACCTCTTTGCCACACCATATAGTCTTCGTCGTGTAGAACGCGCATTTCTTCGGATGCAGCTTCAAACCATATGCTTGACAGATCGCGAGCATACGCTTGAGCAAGTCCATCAGATCGCTTGCTGTGCGAGCGTACCCGAGCAGATCGTCAAGCCACCCGAGAAGACCGTGCATGATCATCTCGCCAAACAGCTCGTCCACAACACCCTGGCAGTACGCCACCGCATCAGATTGGCCCATAAGCACACGTGTTGGCGTGACAACTCCGATCGGCATCATGAACGAATAGTACTCTTGCGACTCCGGGTGCAAGGGTAATTGCCAATACCCCTTCATCCAATCGAGCGTGAAATAAACCTTCGAGTCCCTGAGGACGGCCATCGCGACCTCGAGATTGGGCATCGGCCACGGCATTGGCTCCGTGCACGCATTGATTGGCCTTGAGTCGATCGTCATTCGTAGGTCGCCCGGATCTTTCTTCGGTACGATCCGAGGCGCCGCAGCCCAGCGCGATCTCGTGTTTCGATACACAAGACCAGCGTCCTCGAGCTCGCGCACGTGTTTCTCCAGAAACTCCAGATGAGTTGGTGGACAGCGCCGGAGTCCCGACTTCACAGGGACGGCTCCCGCCTTCAAATGCACCTTCAATGGCGCCACTTTCACAGGTGGGTCTTGACCAAAGCGCACTCGGAATACATCTTGAAACTCAAGCAAGACGCTTGTCAGCCGCTCTGCATCTTCAGGGGCCATGCCTTCAGCGCACGCGTCATCCACCTTGGATAATAATATTTCGCGCACGATCGCCTTGTCGTCCGCCCCATCTGGCGCACGCAGCTCAGGCGTCGCACAACACATGCCTTCGTCGTCATCGATATCGTCAGCCCGCTCATCCACACGGAGGGCTCTGTGCATCGCCACACCAGGCGTCGAGGTCGGCTGGTCGCCAAAATCCCAGACTGCTTGTTGACGCCGCGCGTTCTCTAGCAGCGTCTGGTCGTTGTAGCCCAACTTCTTCATCACAGGAAGACAAGGCGTGAGCTCGACGTCACTCACTGTCTCGTCCACCCATACGCGCAGGCCACGTAGCAACAGCGGTCCAAATGCGGTCTTGAACTCGAGGCTCCGCAGTCGAACTTGCTTCGTCACACAGATCGGGCTGCTCTCCGCGCCATAAGGTTGCAAGCTCACAGGCACAGTGCTCGTCAGATCGACAGCCGCGCCAGCCGCGATCAGCGCTGAGACTAGACCGCCAGATGCCACCGAGATGTCCGCACCAGAATCGAGTAGAGACGCGCGAACCGGCAGGATTCCTTCCACTGTACAAGCCAAATCTTCTCGCGGTACTGACTCAACCTTGGCGACCCTCTTGACAGCCGCGCTTCCTTTCGACGCTCCGCGCGTACGCTCCACTGCCAAGGCGTTCGCGTGGCCTTTCAGGAGCGCGACCGCTTCATCCTTGGTCACGTCTGGGCAATCTCTGACTCTGTGATCGGGGGACTTGCATTTCAGACAACCCATTGGGCTTGCGCGAGCTGATGCGCCGGGCGCAAACGCAACCTTCTGTGGCTGGGACGAGGTGGGCTTGTTTTCAACGCGCACGCGCGCGGTTTTACCAGACTCAAAGTTCACCGCCTGCTTCGCCACAGGTTTCTCTTCTTCATACCCCACGAAGCGCTCGTGTCCGATCGCATATTCGCGCAGCCAACGCACGAAACGATACACGTCCTTCTTGAGAGGCTTGTTTCGTGACAGATCCATCTGTTCCGTCTCAGCTCGCTGGAGCGAAGCGGGCTTGATCGCAGCCGTAATAATCTTCACGATCGCTGGACTCTCTTCCCGCAGCACCCACTCTTGCCGATCGCGCCGTATGGCAGCGGACATGCCGTCTTGCCCAATGCGCGAGTCCGCGTCCGTGATTGACATGTCGAAAACCACAGCGGCTGCGATCCGCTTCTTCAGGCCGTCGAGCGCTCGTGGATCCACATCATACGCGAGCTTGAACCACTCGATCCATTCGCCTTCCGTAACATCGTCGGGGTCCTTTCCCATGTCCCATTCAGCAACACGCTGTTTCGTTACAGGATCGATACACGCGCCAACTGGCATGATAAAAGGTCGCACGCCATTCGCTGTCAGCGCGTTCGTCTGACTAATGTACAAGTTGTACGCCGACATGAACGGGCGTCGCTCTTCTTTCGTAGATCCCTTGAACGTCGGGTTCTTCGGGAGCGCTGGAGCGTTTTGCAAAAATCCATCCCCTTGCCCCATGTCAACGTCTTCGGTGTCGTCAGCGACATCGCCCGCTCGGGCGTCAGGAGGTTCAAAAGTTTTGAGCGCGGTGTTCGTATCGCGCGCCTCGTCTACCGCCACCGGTTGGCGACGGCCTTGTGGCGATCGGAAAAGCCGCTTCACAGTAGCAGCTGATCTTGGTCGTCCACGATCTTCAAAGGGACCCACGCCCCGAGAAGCGGCCACAGGGCTCGCAGAGCGATCGGATCGCGATCGCGCTTCTGCAACGCTTCGTTCGTCTCGCTCGCTCGCTGGGAGCGCCACGTTGGGAGCGCCACGTCGATTCCATGCACTTCGTTCCCGCTCGTGGGGGCTTCCGTGCTCATTTGCTAGCTTGTCCGAAAGACAGCTAAAGAATTCTTTGTTGTCTAGCGCCGGCTTGCAAAACCAGCTCACCGTGCTCTCGACGGTGGACCTTGATGACAAATCCAAAAGTAACTTCATTATTACACTCTGTCGCCTGCAGTCAGTTCAGGCTTCACTTCATTCGTACCAACACAGTGCACTTGATCATTGTATCGTTTCCAGCCGGGGTCTGACATTTGAGAAGTGTGAAATAAATTCCCCCAGCGACGGCAGCAACCCTAACCCGCAAACATTCTGGATCACACACATTCCGCACGTGACACAGAACCCGAGCGCAGGCGAGAACAATAACTCTAGAATACTGTGTCGACGAACTCCTTGGCTGCTTATAGCGCGTCAACATTTAATATTGTGGTGCAGTTCTTAAGATGTTTTGAAGTCTTGTCGATGCATGTCATGATTGTATCCATGGAATTGGAGACGGGAGAGTCCGTGATCGAGTAGACGGAAACTGTGTGCTCACAATCATGGGGAGATTTGATAGGAAGCGTGTTTAGCACTACAAGACTTGTATCCTGTGCACGACTCGCATGAGGCGAAATAATGTTTGACATCGACTTCAATGCCTTTCCAGTTGTATTCTATTTTTTTCTCCATGGCCCCTGCGATACGGTCCAAACGTTTTAGCTCGCTTGTTCATTGTGATTTGTTGAGATCGAGTTGTTGCTTAGCCTTGTTTTGTACAACTTGTACATTGTCAATTGATGCTTCGTTTGTTCGTCTCTTTGATTCGCTTGGTGTAGAGAATTTGGGGTACGCTTTAAGCGTTTGCCAGCAATGCATGAGTTCAAAATCACTACCATATCGCTCTCTATACACAGCAGTTGCAGTAACTGCAATGCCGTCAGGTGAGCTGCCACTACGAGCATTCCTTTCAGCCTGATTGTACACTTGTATACTCCCACAAACTTGCTGACATCGTGGCGTATAGCACTCCATCGTGATGAGAGATGTTGGTGAGATTGCCCTGTGAGTTGACTCAATGACCATATTGTGTAGCACACGCGTCAACGATATTGCCTATTTCATGTCTGGAATGCAAACGGAAAGGACTGACAAGTATGTGAAACTTACTCCTCAGTATACCAAAAGCTCGTTCAACGTCCTTTCTTCCGGCGGATTGAATAGCATTGTAATTTTCTTCATAGCGACTACTAGGGCAGCCATAGGCGTGGCAAAACACGCCAATATAGGATAAATACCATCCCCTAAGTATTAGCCATGACAGTTTATTTTACCATTCAACTTGTTCAATGTATTATTTTGCACACTTCCAGATAAAGCAATTTCATCAAGAATTGGCGATTGATAAAGTCCATTAATATCGTTCGCAGAACCAGGAACGCCAAAATAGGAATGCCAGATCCATGTATCACATGAGGCAACAGCCTCAAGGATGACAGTGGTTGATTTTTCTTTTCCTTGGTAGTGAACTTGTTGCCTCTTTTTACAGTTTTTACAGACAATGTGGTCGCGATCAATGGAGCCAATTAGTCCAGGGAGCCCAAGGGCAGCATTCGCTTGTAAATTGCAACCAAATCAGTTGGCGAAGGTGATCGCAAGTATTGTCATCCATAGATGGCCACACAGTGTTCACAAGAGAGTTTCAAAGACAGACTGACAGGTCCTTACTGATTTGAACGTATAAGCCCAAGCTATCACAAGACTTTCCATACGCCAATGATCGGATAGCTGCAGTTAATCTAGTATTGATAAACGACCTGTACAATCTGGCCTTTCCCTACAGCGCCACTTCGTTGAAAATATGACATAATACGCTGAAATAGACTTTTTGACATGCGGAAGCGCGTTTCAAAGATCTCGTCAGAGAAGATGGGGAGCATGAAAGATAATCTCGATAGATTGCCTCTTCTCCTTGCTCTTTCGTTCAAAGTATCGTCTGCCACCAATTGATCCAGACCGCCCAGGATAGACATGAGCGCTTCTTGGCCACCGCATTGAAGCAACCGCGGCAATAACATCATAGTCTTCGTCATTATCATCAAGCCCAGACCACTCTTCACCACAGCAATCACCACGAAGATCACTCTGATCCTGCATCCTTCTCGGCACAAAAAGACACTGTTAGTTACAATCTTCCCGTCCCTATGTCTCTACAATCCCCAACAAGAATATCGGCCAATTAAAATGAGGGATCGGGACAACCCGTTAGAAATGCCCTTAGAACTCAAAAAGAAAAGACTGTATTTCTTTACGTACTTTGACATATCATTCTGCTGGTTCCTCCTGGCTGTGACTGATGCTCTCTCTAGACCACCTTGATCCAGTGTTCAAGTGAGCGCTTGCGCTGTTCATGTTTACAGTTGCAATCACTATTACCGCAAACACTCATGGAGTGAGCAGGTGGCAACTCTGCGATTCACTGACATTCGATCATTTTTTTAATGACCGACGAGGGAGACTGAGTCAAATCTTCTCGACTTCAAGGTTCCACGAAATAGAGTTATAAATGCGCAGAAGAAGTGCCGTGTCGTGCAGCGCAGCCATAATGATCAATGACTTGGTGATTTGATTTGAGCGAGCTTATACATTCATCTTGCATGGCCGGTGATGCAGCGTTAACTTAAACCTTCCAAAGAATCAAGCTATCGTGCTCAATTGTCGATTAATACTCTTTTCTTGAGAAAACCGCTGGCATGTCGAGTTGTCCATGAAAATGTCACGATTGTTTGAGGACTGGGGCTTCCTATAGAGCCGCTTTTCTAGTGAGAAAGGCTTTCTACTGGTGATCAGTCCAAGCCCAGGAAACGGCGTCTATTGCTTGATCGCTATTTGGCAACACAAGATTGGTATAGTAAAGTTACGATAGTACTAGCCATCCCAAGAAAACTCAACAGCTCATGGCAATTAGTGGGAGATGCCGACTTCTCGCTCACTCGAACTTTGTTGCTATCGACTTGCAACCCTGCGGGAGATCGTGTGATCTAAAAAATCAATTTTGGCTGGCGCAAACGCGCATTTCTCAAGCCTTGTATACAGGTTCACCTTGCAAAACACTTCAAAACACAACGCAAATAATTGACGAAGTTCTATCTCCACGAATGTATGAAAATATTTATCTGATTTTATTCAAGCCTGCTCTGCTTTGACCAACGTTTACATCCATTTTTATTTTATGTGTCTGCGTGAGTTAGTCTCATATAACTAAACATCATTGTCTTAATCTTCTCTCTATTGGCAAATGAAAAACGCTCGGCAAACTCCGCAAGGTATTTCAAGAAGACAAGGCAACGCATTGAGGTATCTATGAATTCACACTAATTTGCATGAGAGTCCAGAACATCACTTCATTGCAATCAGGTATCGCAACTATTCCATTTTACAGTTGATAGCAGAGAAGACCAATTACCTTTTCAAACCTATACCAATTTTCATGGTGAAAAAATCTCCAAAAACCAATATTGATTTTAAAATGAGAATGGCTTTTGAAATCCAAGATTGAATTTAAAACGTTTAGAATATCGGGTGACATTTAAAACGTATTTTTTCAAGATCCTCACAGTTTGGGGTCAGCAGTGAAAGAAGCCGAGAACGACCATGACATTCCCTCATGTGAGCACGACAGAAGGCCGCGTGGAGCTCCCAATGGAGCACAAGACCAAGGAGCATCGCTTTGAACCATACGACTTCAACGGCGGCACTGTGCTTGCCATCGCCGGCAAAGACTTTGTCGTTGTTGCAGGTGATACGCGACTCAGCACAGGCTATTCGATCCTCTCTCGTGACGAAAGCAAGGTGCACGAAGTGGCTCCCAATGTCCTCTTGGCTAGTCCTGGTAGTTTCAACGATGTTGTGCAACTCCGGGGAGTCCTTGGTATTCGAGCTCAGATGTACCAACACGACAATGAGAAGCCTCCGACAGTTGAAGCAATGGCGCAGCTCTTGATGAACACGCTGTACCAACGCCGTTTTTTTCCCTACTACGCGTTCTGCCTCTTGTGCGGCATCACAAAGGAAGGCAAGGGCGTTGTGTACGAGTATGATGCCGTGGGATCCCACAAAAACACGTCGCGCGGTGCGCAAGGTTCGGGTGGTCACTTGATGATGCCTCTCTTGGACAACTTGGTCACTCACGAAAGCCGTGGGGACCCAAAGCGAGAATTCACGATCGAAGAAACCAAGATGATCATCAAAGATGCATTTATCACAGCGGGCGAGCGAGATATCTATACCGGTGACAAGGTCGAAATCTTTGTCATCACGGCGCAAGGCACGACCAAAGAAGAGTTTGCGCTTAAGCAGGATTAAGTTTCTTGTAATGTGACGGCTCCTTTTGGTCCATGAATTGAAATTTCAGTCTCATCGTCAAGACGCGCTAACTTGCGCAGAGAGCACGTCTAAAACCTCAGGGATACGAAGTCTTTGGTCAGTCGTAAGAATTCGTTGGCCTCTGCCTTTGTCGCCTTCAGCGCGTGGACGATTTGCTCGAGACGGATACCAACAGGAGGCACGTCCTCGTAGTCTTTGAACGAACAACGTGCCACCATGCGTTCCAGATTTTTGGCCACGAGGTGCAAGACATGTAAGAGCGCTTGGGGGATCAACTCCTCATCGCCTGGAAAACGCGCACGCGTTGGAATATACCCTTTGGATGCACTGCGACGGCGAAGGAGAGCCGCGACACTTGGTTTGAGGAGGCGCTGCCATTCCATCTCTGCAATGACAACAACTTCGGGAAGAAGCATGCAGTCTTGAAATCCTGGCACGACGAAGTGATCCACAAACCCAAACGTTGGCGAAGACAATGGAGACAAGAGCACAATTTCCATCGGAACTGACGCAATGTTCGCTTCAATCGTCGTGATAACAAGCTCCACAAGGGGAGTAGAGCTCGTCAATGACTTGCGATTCGCTTCATGGAGCACGCCATTTATCCAAGGGCGACCGATCAAGCGGCAGTAGAATCGAACCATCCAATCGAGCTCATTTCGCGGCACTTGTGTTGAGATATGGGCCAAGAACCTGGGCATCGTCTGAGTTTGCGTCAGTATCAACGACACCGCGACGAGTGCAATCGTCCTTTCGTGTCTCGTGTCACACACGTCAACAAGTGCTGAGGCAGCCTGCATGTTTGGTTCTTGAAATACTCGTTGGAGTTGTCCGATGATTGCATTAAATTCGGCAGCATTCTGGACGGTGGAAAGATTTACGCGACGAAGTTGTCGTCGTCGCCAAGCGCTCACTAAGGATACAACGACCAGTCCGGACATGATGGTGCCCCAAATGCCAGACTGGCCGAAGTATTCTTCACACACGAAGGGAAAAACCGAAAAGAGCGGCGTGCATGCATCAGACGCTTCGTAGTCAAATGCAAACAAGAGCTTGATCATTTGCTTCATCGTGCGAAAGGCAGAGTGGTTGATTGGTTCCAACTTGACTTTGAGTTTAGCTTCCCGAGGAGGTTCCCCGAGGGTGGCAATGCTCAAGTTGGTCAAAGCGTGTTGGATTTGAGCCAGCGTGCCACGAAATTTCACTTGAGTCTCCCCCAGAACGAGTCCCTCCAGCTCGTACATGATACCTGACCCATTAACGTCTTGCGCATAACAGACTTCATCAAATTTCAGCAGCTGTGGGCAGTAATCCACTCGGCGATAGCTCTTTAATGGGTCGGTTTGGACACGTATACGTGTTTCAAGGTCAGTATCGAGCGTGACTCGAATCAATGCTTCGGGAGATAAAATTCCAATCAATTGTAGAGCGATCGTGATATTGAATCCTTGGTAGGGGCGCAGGAACGACGTGTAGTTCCATGGTGGCTGGATGGCCAAAGCAGAAGTCACATTTTTAGTCTTCGGCGACGCTTTCCCATCGTCTTTGGGCGTCACAAAAATGTGGATACGAGCGGACATGCTTTTGTTCTTCTGGGTCGAGGTGGACACACCTGCTGGTGAATATGCAATAGTTGAAAAGGGCTTCTTTGCACGGAGAAGGGCGAGGTATGGGTTTGTGTTGGGGACATTCGCGTTGGATGTATTTGGATCAGGCGTGTAGACTACACACAGGTCATCCAGCTTGGTGCTTACTGTCACCAACGTCTCGGGGGATTGAGAACTCGCTCCACAGCGAGTGAGCTTGCCAAATTCAGGCAATTGTGTGATCTGCACTGAGTCGTGGAGACGATTGAGCGCAAACTCACGCAATCTCAATCGAACTGATGAATCTTGAGCAATAGAGATTGTACGATCAGCCATTTGTGTGCCCAAATGGGGGAGTTCCATAGCTGCCAGCTCCTTGATACGGTGTACTAAAAACGTAGTGGTGGCAATTGCGAAAAAGAAGAGATCCATCTCCGTAGACGCATTTGGAGGTGGATATCGGGGGTTTGGGGGGGCCTTTGCCCAGTCGATGCTTGCGTTGAATGGAACTGTTCCAGGTGGCGTGGTGCCAGTGAGTTGTGCAATGATTTCATCCTTTCGATGCACCAAGCCGGTCATAATGCTTGAGCTCTTTGCCTTTTCAATGGCCCTTTCTAACGCGTTCTTGATCGTGTCACGACTGAATTTGGTCCCATTTGGTCCAAAGGAGACGCCGTTTTCATCAATATCAATGGATTTCTTCCCATTCACGGAAAAGAAGAATCCTCCAGGCTGAGGAATCGCAATGGACAGTAGTTCGAATCCAGCATCGAGAAGATCATACGAAGTTACCCGTGTTGGCGCGGGTGGTGGCCTCGGTGGTTCCCTTGAGGGTTTAATTGGGCGGCGCTTTTTTGCCAGGCCAAGGCGGCCGTTGTTGCCCAAGTATAATCTGTAGTTGCCACGGACATTGTCAAATCGTGCGAACCCTGGCACTCCATCCATTGAATTGTAAGCAAAGCATTCTTGCCGCGTTCCATCGGGGTTGGTAAACGAGACGTGAAACATAGTTGTCCATTCACCAGGAGTTGGGTCATTCGGTGCAATCGAGACAATAACATGAACTAGAGGCGGTGGATCATCTCGCGATGTTCCTAGTGGAAACATACATGGCTTGGATCCTCGCACTTCCATCATGGAGTAGAAATGCAGCTCAAAACACACATCGATTTGATTGTCAGCCTTGATCGCATAAAATATCAGGACAAGAAGCTGTCGATCACTCACTTCGACGCGAAAACCAGGATGAGTACAATCATCATACGGCGATGCAATTGCAAACAAGTTGACATTTACATTGGCTGGTGTTGGCTTGTACAGCCGAAGAATGAGTTCAAAGGACAAGCCATAAGAGAGAGCTGTTTCGTAAAACGTTCTGGAGATTGCCACGTCGTTGGATTCAAGCTGTATAGTTCCATTTTTAGGCGTGGGAGACCATCGATATCCAACTTGGTCACTGCCGAGCGGCTCAACTAATGTGGGTGTTGGTCGAAGCGTTCCAAATGGACAACCTGGCACCACAGAACCCAGCTCGGAAGGTGCGCCGTCGAATAGGTAGAGACATAGCAACGAGTCATTTTGACGCTGAGAGAGATATTTGCTGAGTTCCATCGGATCTGTCGATGTAGCTGCTGCCACGACAAGCCATACGAGGATGCCAAGCATTGTAGAAAAGGTCAAATGAAGCGCCAACGGTGTAGTAAGACGTCGCGATGCAGAGCTTTCTACCATGGACTAGAAAATCACGTCATGTCTCCTTCAGTGCACCTCTTTCAACGCTCAACAATGGCGGAATACAAACAATACTGACGTTGTTGTGCTCTTGAAGGTTCACTTCAGAAGTTGTATTGCTTCACAAGCATCCCCTTCAATTGTTTTCACTTTGACACTTTTTCATGACGACTTGTCATTGATGCATGCAAAATCCACACTTGAAGTCTCGACATCGCATACATTCCAGTGGACCTCGTTCGGATGCTGTAGTCTGAAGCCAATCTTTCCGCCGACTGATCGCGCCATGAGAGCGGTGTTGGAAGCGCCGGACTGCTTTAGAAAGCGCGCGAAGTTTCAAGTACGTGGCACGCTGCAATTCGCTGCTCACTATCCGGAATCCGGTTAAATACAATTCACGCGCCAATTTTGAACCAACCATACAAACTCCTAGATAAAAATACGAAGGGCCAATCAAACTGCAGGAAGTTTTCTACCTGACTTTAAGAACAAATCCATTCAGACAATCGCATTGATTTGAATAAAAATATTCCAGAAAGCTTCACGCTTCGAGCATACCTCGTGGTGTTTTTGCTGATACGATAGACACTGGAGCTGACGTGAATCACATGCTTTTCAATTGGATGTCTGTCATATTAACTGTACGAGACAGAAGATATCTCGTACACTTGGTGCTGAGAATTGTTAGAGAGCTGGACAAGAGCGAAGAGTTGATAACCCTTTTTAAATGATTTCTCCATTCCCTGGTTTTAATGACATATAAGTATTAACAAATTACGTCTATGTTTTAACCACGTTTTGTTAGAGACTGTGATATTTTTATAATTTTCACCATTCTGACTGGAATAAAGTATTTGAATTTGCAAAATATTAAAAATGTTCGAATTTCAACTCGAAGTGGGTTTTGTGGCCATTTCGATTCCTTCTTGATGGGAGACTCTATTGCTGCGCAGCGATTGCGCCAAGAGCGAAAGAATTGGCGCCGAGATCACCCTGCTGGATTTTGGGCCCGACCTGTTGCTGCTGAGGATGGCAGCTTGAACATTATGTTTTGGCAGGCAGGCATTCCAGGCAAAGCGGGCACGATATGGGAAGGAGGCACTTACAAAATGACTCTGAGCTTCTCGGAAGACTATCCCAGCAAACCGCCGTTGTGCAAATTTGTGCCGCCGCTGTATCATCCAAACGTGTACCCATCCGGCACTGTCTGCTTGAGTATATTGAATGAAGACAAAGATTGGAAGCCTAGTGTGACGATCAAACAAATTCTCAAAGGTGTGCAAGATCTATTGGATTCACCAAACATGGCCGATCCTGCGCAACGAGAACCTTTCCAGGATCTGAAGAATGACCCGGAAGAATACAAACGAAAGGTCAAGCTAATAGCACTTAGAAATCGTGATAACCAGTAAACCAGACATTTATTCAGGAATCACTACTATTGCTGGGCCGACTGACCTAAGATTGATGCAGCAGCTTCAATACGATATGTCTTTGCATTGCCAGGACGTCGCTTCAATTTCCTTGAGCGCATATTCAACTCCAATTCGATGTCTCGAATCGATACGCCGGCAGCAATTGCACGGACCATGGCAAAGTACAAAACGTCAGCTGTCTCTTCAGCAACGTGCTTGGGCTCTATCACAATCATGTCATCTCCACAGCAACCTTTCATGAACTTCACCTTCAGCTTCGGCCAATTCCTGCGCTTCTTCAACGAGCTTGTTTCGCAAGAGTGTTCGATCATCAAAGAGACGCTTCGTGTACGAACCAGCAGGAGCAGAATCAAGGCGCTCCTGTAGGGTTTGCTGCAGCTCTTGGAGACCAGCCGACGGTCCCCAACATGTTCGTGTCATCAAATGACAAAATGAGCCCGTATCAGGTGTAGGCGACGAGCGGTCATGCTGGAGCACAATGCATCGAATAGCATCGCTGTCGCAGTCCATGTCGAGTTGTTTCAATTCCTGGATATGGCCAGACGAGTCACCTTTTCGCCAGAGTCCTCCTCTATGATGTGGTCACCAAATGAAAGAGAAATAATGTACGCACCTGGAGCGACTGTAGAAAATGCCACGTCCTTCAGCTACGGACGCGATGATGCTCTCTTGGCTTGAATAAACGAGACCAAGAGCAACCTAGTCGAACAGTATAACAAAATAGGGAAAACTCCACTTACACCAGACGTATCAGTCACAACAGTTGTAAACAGTCCATCAGGGCGATCGCTGCGCAAGCATTGAGTAAATGCAAGACCAGGTTCGATGGTGGGAGCAGCAACAAGGTCAATATGCTGGGTGTGGAACGATGACAACAAATCGATCGGTGCATCCACGATGGCAACGCGGTAGTTGTCAGGGACGGACTTGCGGAAGCTTGCAACAGCCGATGGGTTCGCTTCGGTGAGGAATACGCCAGCCGACACACTTGGCAACAAAGCAATCAGAGCTGGTTCAATGAGCTGCTCATCTGTGAGTTTGAGGGAGAGCAAAACGCGAGATGGTGGAAGGTCCGATGCAACACCCGCTACGAGTTGTTCGTACGACGTTTGCAACACAATTTGCGTTGCTCCTTTGTCAAGCCACGTGACTGCTTCGTCTAGCATGTCTGTCGAAAATGGACCAACAATCGCACGAAGAGACCACAATAAGGCCACTTGTCCACTACTGACACTCTTGAGACGAGCAGGTTCATCTTGGTGAATATAGATGGATCCCACAATGCTCCATTGTGCTAGTGTCTCCTTCGCATCCCACGATTCAAACTTTGGAATAAGCATCGCCGCCAACTCCAATTTCAAAAATGGTGGCCGGAAATCCTGCTGGAGTATCCGGAGAAATATCGAGTTATCCGGTGTCAATGATCATACATCCGGATGACCATATTTATCCGGAGAGCACTGTCAAACTTGAGCCCTCAACAAAGGGCGGCTCTGTGGTGAAAAGTCGCTCGCAGGACGCATTTCTGTCGACTGCCACTTGCATAAGACACACTATCGCATGAATATGCCACAGAATAATTACTTCGGACGTGTAGAAGGTTATGCAAAAGGAAGGAAGAAGATGACACCTGAACGGAGATACCGTTGGAGGATGCCGAGATTTTGCAATGTAATCCCTTGCGAATTAATTCAGCGCACAACGTCTTGAGGATACGCCTATGCATCCATCTGAGGCGTATTCTCAAGGCGTCACACTGGTCACACGCAATTCCATCATCGATCGAGAATATCTTGCCGAGAGGTTTGATTGTATGCTCACTGCACAGAAACACGCGCACATTTCGGCCTTCACCATCCAACCTGCTCTGGTGGATCGACCAAACCCGAGAGGATTCACGAGTGCCATTGGAATGACATGCAAAGGTTGGTCAATTGTGAACAATGTGTCGATAGATAGATACAAGCGTTGTTCGTTGGCGGAACGTCGATCGAGAGGACAATCTCGGAATTGACATTACCTCGGCATAGATCTACGTTTATTCTTCTTCTTCTTCTTCATCGTCTTCCGACTTGAATTGAGACCAGTCGATGTGGTGGTACAAGCGTCCGTAGTTGAGCGATTCCCAAATGGAGTTGGTCACGTTGCCATACACGACTTCAAACACGAGCGCACCGGCAACAACGGTAGAGACGTACACGACGTTGTTGCGCATGAAGGTCTGGTAGATCACTTCAAGAGGACCCTTGCCGTTCACAGAGGACGACTTGGTGGCCATCGTACGCTGGGCGGCACCCGCTCGGGCCGCCACATTAGCAAGGCGTCTCGCGAACATGCTGTCGTCACTTCACCACTTGACTGAATGGCCTCAAATTCACCCCTCAGGAAAACCTGTCATAATAAATACCTGTATAAATAAATAACCATACAAACTGATTGTTCACGTCTTCCATCTTGACCTCGACACAGGATGTCTCTACCAAGCTTTAAAGCACTCCGTGAAGTCGCGAGGAAGTCAGCCTGGTGAGCTGTAAAACGGTCTTATAGTTTAAGACTTTGCAGGAGATTGGTCATGCGTGGTGATACCATTCATGCAGCATATATGTTTGCGGTTTGGAATAATGATGCAAAACAAGTTTCTTCACAGTTCGCGATTGCCTTGACAGCAACAACTTCAATGCCTTGGACGAATTGATGCTTTAAGACCGCTGCTATGGACTCAGAGGAGCGACAGATATTAGAGCATATCCAACGTGGCAACGCTATTCCATCACGCTAAATCCATTCTAGAGTGCGTTACTCAAAATTTGGCGTGATTGCCTGAGCAAGCCCGACGGTCATATCCTCTTCGATTCGGGGCTATGTGGCATCAACCACGCCAGACGCTATTCATCATGCCCAACTACTGTAGTGGAAATTCTAGCGAGCATGCTAGAATTTCGTAACACGTGACACCATTGGGCTTGAATTTGCCATGCTAGAACGCTAAATTTTATTTGGTCAGCGGGTTAGCGTGGCCGCGTTGGGCATACTCTTAGAGCATGCCCTAATTTTTGTTATTTGGCGGCCAGTGGCATTCTAACAATCCCTAACAAACTGCTCATCGAGTTTACAACCTCATTGTACTTGTACTAATCAAGCGGTGCTTCGTCGAGGGTTTAGCAGAGCCCCCGATTCATTACAACTACGAGCATCCTCGAGCTAGATGTAGAGAAAGTAAACTGCGTCAATCAAACTCTTGTGCCATCGTCGAAGCCATGGCTTCGAGGGAGTCGCTCAGTTTTGCAAATAGATCGCCCCAATATTCACGAGACTGATGTCAACATTAGCAAAGCATCTCTAGTAAAAATTGGTTATCTAGGCGCTCTTGGCTTTGGGAGCTTCAACAAAGCGAGACGTGATTTCTCGGAAAGATTTGAACGCCAAGATGGTGGGAAAAATACTCCATGGAGCATTGAACGCGACAAGAATGATCCAGAACAAACCAGGGTCAGAGCTCATGTGGGGCGTGTCCGAGAAGAACGGATGCAAGGTAAACCATGTCAATCCGTACATTTGCATGACGCTCACCTACGAAGGCACAGAAAATTAGCACTGCCGAGAAATCGCCTCACATACAACTAAGACCAATGGGTGGTAGTATGGCTTCTTCGTCACAAAGGCGTAGGCAGCAATCAAGCAGAATGGTCCATCCAAAAGCGCACTAGATGTCGCATGGTCAGCAATTCGCTGGAGATTGTATCCTTACGTGATGGCTTCCATCGCAGCTGTGCCTTCTTCCATGGGGAAACCGTATCGGAAGTCCGATGCCGAGTACAAATCCATCGCAGCGCCAAAGTATTGGTTGTCGCGGAAGAAAGTAAACGAGAGTTCCAAGTAGCTGTGGATAAAGCCCGAGAGCACAAGCCAAAACACTGTCCACGTGAACGCACGCTTCGAGTTGACAGCAGTCAAGAAACCCCAATAGACAACCACCAAGACAATCAGAGGCGCGACCATGACGACCAACTGCGTCTTGTCCGTTTGGGCCCACGCTTCACCCAGCGTTTTCACGGAAGGAATCACAGACGGCATCGCAAGACGGATTCAACTCTGTGTCATGCCATGGCTTTTCATATTTCAATGGTAATCCGCCTGTTTACTTTTCATGTCATCCGGATAATATTGTCAGCGAATGTGCGACCAAAAACGACATCCAAGCAGCGAAACCAAGCAAGCTAAAGAATGAAGAGGTTGCTGGACGTATAACTAGCGGGCGCTACAAGAAATGACGGGCCTCTTCCAGACACCGCAATAGTGAGGGTACCTTGGGGATTAGAATTGGAAGTAGTTGCCTCCACCCCGGCGAGTGTACTCAAGCGCGGCACTATGCTCAAAGTTCGTCAATGATTTAGAACGACAACATCCAAGTGTTGAGAGACGAGAGTTTAGTCGGCAGAAATGCCCCTTTAGCTAGTTCAAGCGGAACATAATAGGTCGCTGTCATTCGTAGCCCACTCCACGTCAAGAGCGTGTGATCTGTGGTCCTGTCGTTGACCAGAATAGACGTTGGACAAATGTCTGCAGGTCCTTCCATTCCTCATGGACGTCTGACGCCCAGATAAAACAATGATAGAAGCTATGTTTCCGTGGCTTTTGTGTGTGAAACGATGGGAGCTTGCGTCGGAAATGATGAGAGGATGGCTTTTCAAGCGACCAAAGATACGATTTCGACCAAACAAACAGTTGGCTTTTGTGAAGAATATGATGTTGATTCATGAATAGAGCAGAGCAAACAGAATTATACTAGCGCCAGCGGACGCAGAAAGTCCGCAAATTCCGGCTTGATGAATGTGGCGCTAATACTTGGGATCAATTTGTCGCGACCAGTTCTAAATGAGATCAATCAATTCCACAAGATCACGAAATATCACATACCTTGTAGTTCGGATCGTACTTGAATTGATTGTCGTCCAAGAAGAGCAAATCCACAACCAAGATCATCGTGAGGAAGATCACAACAGTCGCCTACCAAGGGCGGTCATGTCATGAGATGTCTCGTCCACAGAGATTCATCGTCCTACCCATGGGATCCACGCGGAATCTGCAGCAATCGCAACGATCACAAAGAAGATAATGAGGAGCGCTTGGGCTTTCTGTCGTGCGTTGTACACCATTCTCGCTTGACGAAGTCCGTGGCGGCGCCGTCGGTTAGAGGCAAGAGGGGAACTGGAAAAACGGATCCTGTTTTAAACACTATGGGAGAAAACCTCCTACAATTTATCAATCAACATCCTAAAACCTCTAACATGTTATTCCACTTTACGTCAAGTGCCTGTCAAGTAAGCTTTGTCACCAAATCGTCAAAATGTCCTCCTGAGTGCATTCTAGCCAGCTTCCCTGGGTCGTCTTGCACTAGCTGATGCTCATAGAGCTATTAAATTTCACCAAATATTGACGTCTACACTGGATTCAAATCTTAAAGTGGCGCTGGGCCATAGAGGAAGAGCCCCTGGTCAGCTAGACTCGGGTTCCGTCGCCGAGATTCCTTCACCACAGACCGTCTGTAAGCCAGGGACAGAGTTAACTTAAAGCCGGGCTGTGTTATTTCTTATGCTTCATCTAGAATTTGTCATCGTCCTGGAGCACGAGCCGAACTACAGTCATTTCAATGAAGGCCCAGCTTCTAATGATAGCTCCAGGGTTGAGTGGATTGTCAAGGATTGCGTTGTGTCCCTGGAGCCATATTCCTCCATCAGCGGGTTCTTGTAGTTACTCCTGGTGGCTACAAGCAAAGCTATCTTCTTACGAACTCGGTCACGATACGTGGCGAGTTGGATGGAGAGTCTTGTGTGGACTTTTCTTTGGCTGGTGGCGGTGAAGTCGAGGAAGCGACTGCGTGGTATGCTGTTTCTTGATGGCTTTGAGCTCCAAAGCTTGATTTAATGCACGTAGCTCCAGCGTCAGCTGCTCTTCTCTACGTGCAAACATTACAAAGCGCATTCAACCTGTCGCACCGATACGTGAGCCCTGTCTGCGCTCGATCTTTTGCATCTTCATTCGACTTGGTGTGCATTCCTTTTGCAATTTTCTGTTTGCCCTTTTGAGGAGATACGTGTGGAAGATGCACAGCCGACGACGACGAGAGTCCTTGTAGCTTTGGGGATTTCTTGCGAGGCAAAGTTGGCGTTCGTGGCAGTCGTTCTCGTCGCCTCCACCTACAAGAATAAAATCTCGACGAAGACACCAATGCTTACTGTCGCTGCATTCCAATAAATCGCTTGACACACTTTTGGATTCGGCACGCTGCCGTGTATTCCTCGTGTCGTTTTTCTTTGCGATACTTTCGTTGGGCCGTCGACACACGCGGCGGGATGCGATCGAGCTCGAGACGTGGTAGAGCCCACCGCGTTGGAGCGAGCCACTTGGTGTCTGTCCACGGCGAGCGCATACACGCTTGAAGCGAGCCGACCATTGGAAAAACCAAAGGTTCCTTGTCTAGCTTCGACCGGGGGGACATTTTAGCAGGACTGAGAGGCTCCAGTCGCTTCGTCTTGGGCGGCCGGACTCGTAGCGGCAAGAGAAGAGACTCTGCGCCTTCAATTTCAGGCTCCTCGGGGGATTCAGGCAGTGCTTTGTCGTCTGAGGTGCAGTCGATGGCGATGGGTTTCAACATCTCAACAACGACTTGATCCAAAAGTTTTAGCCCAACGTCGCGTCTTGGGCTGACCGCAAAGGCATTCTCAACCTCGCGAACAATTGCATCGACAACTTGGAGAACGCAAGCTCTGTCTTGGAGCTCTCTGCTGTGGAATTCATCGACGGCGTCCACAAGCTCTTGTATAATTCCATGGACAGTCTTGTCAATTTCAGCATCTCGCAGTTGTTGAATGGCCAAGAGAGTGTCGTCGACGTGGATCTCGTGTAGAACTTCCCAAACGAGAGATTGAGCCCATTCGGTGGCGGCACTCGCCAACAAGTTGGTCATGTGCAAGCTTTCAACGTCGGTGACTAGCCTCTCCATGACATTGCTCACTGTTTGACCAATTCTCTCGTTCCGGTGGTCAATTCTCTCGTCTGCAGCCAAGCTAGCGCTCATGTCGTCCGTGATTTTGTTTGCCAAAGAGTTGACGATCTCCACAATGGCTCTCGACTCGGTTTCAGCTGAAACGATGACAGCCACCGATTCAACTAAGCGATCCACGACTTGGCCGATCATGAGGGCGTCCACTTTTGCCTCGTGCATTGTTTCTGCTGCTATAAAGCGAGCCATGTCAGCCACAACTTGGTTCATTATGCTCTTGGCTTCGTTTTCAGTCGCTGTTAGTGCACTTGCCGCGTTTGCATCCACTTGAGCTGTCAGAGCTTCCACCACTTCATGAACGACCGCAGTTTCCATCTCTGTCATGGCGCTCATGGCCAAATCTGCTGAAAGTTGAGCGATCATCCAGTCTAGAACCAGCGCTATCGTTCTTGCCTTGGATATTTCTTCCTGGCGATGCGTGAGAGCGTCCATTGCGGCGATGCTGCAGCTCATCTCACGACTGCTTTCGTCTATGATCGCGTCCAAGATCTCGATAGAAAGCAGAGCTCGCAGTTCGATTGCATGCAAGCTTTCCACGTTGGCAGTGACGGCATTGACGACTTGAGCTACAAGATCCTGCAACATCGAGCTGTAAACTTGGCCAGCGATTTCAAATTCCAATTCCAAGGCAACTTCATCCACCATGCTGTCCGTCAAGTGCTGGACGACTTCCTGCCTTTTAATGAGCTCTTCGATTGTAGCCACGAGCGCTTCTACCACATCGCCAACTGCAGCATGCTCCATTTCCACGGTAATCTCCACGACCAAGTCGGATATTTCTTGAGTTGTAACTTGGACGACAAGCTCCAGAGCCAGCATTTCCATGGCTTGTCGACGCTCTATCTTGTCGACAAGAGCGGTCATAACTTCAGCGATCAACAGCGCATTTGGATCATTTTCAGCGCTTCTGACAGAGCTTGGGCAAGGATCAAGCAGTGTTTCCTGGCTGCATGATGGTAGAACGTCGTCAGGGTCGTCTTTCCTATCGAGGAAACAATCACGCGCTTTGATTTCGTTGTAGTAAGGCTCTCCCAGTCGATGGAGGAATCGAAATCGAGCTAGAGAAGCGACAAAGTCGTCTTCTTCACTGTCAACTTGGCTCTGTATGCATGCTAGATAGAGCTCGTCGACGTGGTCATCACTCAACCAGACGACACTTGGGCGAATCGCATGAGCTACGAGCATGTCCAGAGCGTCGTTGATCTCTCTTTCAGCGACGACATGTTGGATTTTCATTGCAAGACGATCTTCCAGTCGCTTCCGGCGGTACTTGAAAGCAAGACGCCAGCACGACCTAATGCCACGTCATTGACACCTCGCAGTCGTAAGAAGGGACCATCGTAGCCTCGTGTGGGTCGTTTGCAAGGTGGGAAGGAGTAGAATATGCATGGGATGGTCGCAGTAGACGCGATTTGTTGGACTATGGCGATAGCTACAAGGCTAGGATACACCAAGAAGTCGAGATTGGGCTTGTACCAGACAACATTGTCGACCGTGTGGGTTTCCCACGCGTTGCTTTCAGCCCCAAGGATGGCTAGCTTGGCTAAACGCGGTGGAAATCGACTGGGGAGATACGTTTCCACGACGTCAAGAAGCGTGTAGTCGAAAAGAGTCCACGGAACTTGCCAACACCGCGTCGATGTGTTGATAGCAGACACGATCTTGCGATATTGAGATCTACAACGCCGCAGGAGTTAGAATTTTTGACGAATGGTCGATCCACCGCAAGAAGAAGAACGTCGTGGGGCGTGCTAATGACGTCGTCGCTTGGACGCGACGCCATTGTTTTTGAAAAGACAGCGCCGAAGTTGTCAAAAAGACGTGGTTGATACCGACCAAGACATCCCCAGCGGCAATATTCGACTCGGACGACGTCGCTACGACGGCAATCCCGCGAGGAATTGTCGTCGACGCCGATAAAAGCGACTGGAGGCTGTAATCTTTACGAGACGACTGCCATTTCAACTGCAGGGATCGACAATGAGGGGACTATACAGTCAAGATCTGGACATTCACCTCAAAGGGCCATGGCGGAGCAGCCGTGTAGCGTCTGCTGTAGAGCAAATGCCGCGCATCTTCCCGCAGATTTAAATGCGGCAGTTCTACGAAAGCTGTCGACTTTAGCACGTTGGAAGACGTACGTGGCAATTGCATCTCGCGCTCGAGGTGCTCTAGAAAGACGAGATCACAAAAATGCTCCCATATTCGCTCCATGGCTTGATTCAGTGTCTAGCGCACAAACAACGTCAAGGAAAAAGCACAAGGAATCGATGGCAGACCTTGTCTAGCTTGTGTTTTGCAGAGAGCGTTTCGTCGGCCATGGCCATGAAAGCTCTCTCCAGTGTCGATTCTGTCGTCGGTGAAAAGAAATCGGCGATGGCGTCGTAATGGTTGGCAAACAAGATGCCAGACTCGTTGTAGAACCAAGTCGCGTCGCCATAATGGAGTTCCATGACGTCTCCATACTCTGGTAGCGTTGACAGGAATGGATGAAGCGCTTTCACATCGTTGTAGTCATGTCTAAGAGGCTGAAAGTTAAAAGGAGCAAGATCAAAGCATATTACCTTGCAAACAAAAGCGTACAAGGCGACTCGAGAGACGCCATGGCTGCCGCGTCCAGTCGATCCACAAGCTCCGAGACGGCCAAGTTGTCGACGTCGACGCCGTTGATCGCGACCAAGGAATCCCCAGGCTGGACAACGTTGAGATCCTTGAATTCAGCGTCGTCCAGCGGAACTCGCATCTTCTTGGCTACGATCACTTGCATGGCATTGCCACTTGCTTGGGCTAAAAGTTGCGGCAGTGACGTTTCCATGCCGCGAACCACCACAACCAACTAAAACGCACTCGATACTCAATTCAAACGCCATAGGCGGAGAGGAATGACTACCTCGAGGTTCCAAAACGTCGTCGTGGAGACTCTGGCCCATGCCCGAGTCAGTCGAACGGGGTACAACGCATGGGGATCTGGCATTCACGTCGTCGTCGCGTTTGAAACCGCCAACTGCAGTTACACCTTGAAACAAGATTTTGCGAACGCCACACAACGCCTTGGTCGCCTTTGTTTGGCTCTTTGATAGAAGCAATCGTAGCTGGCGTAGACGCCACGACAGCAGGAGGAAGGCTTCAAGTTGTCACGCGTGTCGAGATGGTCAACGGGGTGTAACCGACAACCGTTACAAAAAATGACGCCTCTCAAAGTTCTCGCCCGCCGCCGCCACGCCGCGCTTGACGAGTCGACGACGGCTCGAGCGTCTCCTTCTCCTGCTTTCAAGACTCCATTAGGAGACAGGCACCAAGCAGTCGTGGCCATGTATGATTTAAAGTACCGGCAACAGGCCAACGACGTTGTCACGCCATCGTCGAACCGCCAACTTTTGGACCTCGAGGTACATTTCCTCTTGCTTGACGTCGTCTTTGGCTACAAGGAGCTCTTTCCTAGTCGATTGAATCGATCGCGGACGTCAACAACCGCCTCGTTCGCGAGGTACGTCTGCGCTTTCTATAATCCAATCTTTAACGTCTTCTAAACATCGTAGCGCACTGCATTTGAGCTCGAGAAAGAAATGTGGCAGACAAAGCTCCAAGACCAGCATGCCAATCTCCAGAATGTCCTGCAAGCCGCGCGGGAATTAAAGCTCCACGTGCTTCAAAAGCAAGAGCGTGGCGAGATCCCCGCAGCGGCGGCGGGGCGGCCTCGATGATATTTTTAGCCAAATTTTGCCTAGTCTCTAAGTTTAGCTCCAATTTTTGCCACATTTTGCATTTCTTCCACCGCGAGGTTCCTCATGCATGTTCTCAAGAAAGCGCTCTCTCGGAAAGAGTCCCAAGCGCCTCGAGATGGCGGCGCGCCGACGCAAGACGCCGACACGACGGCGTTGACAAAGCAGGAGACGTCGTCGCCACCGAGCGGGGAAGTTTCCACCGCCCCCCGCCGCGCGACGATCAATATTTCAACGCACATGTCGGACAACATCTTTGACCATCTCCTCGGCCGTGGGCGCGAGGTAGACATGGTCCAAGCGGTGAAAGAATCGCCGCGGAGTCGAGACAACATTCGCTTCAGCGTCATGGACTCGAGCGTCGAGTACTGGGACCAAGACGGGATGATCCGCCGGTCCGCGACGATCACCAAGCGGATGAACTTGCGTGGCATTCCCGTCCCGAACGCGCTCGACGTCGACGCGTACTTGAAACGCGTCAACGCCAACGTCCCCGACCGCCACGAAACGAGCCCGCCGTCGCCGACCAAAGCTCAAGTCGACAATGCCGTGGCCGCCTCTGTCGGCGCCAAGAAGAACCACATCAAGCAAGTGGACGACGCGCTCTTAAGGTCCCTCCAGGAATGCTACAAAACGCCGCCGTCGCAAACCAACAAGCTCGCGCTTGTCGAGGCCAAACACACCGCCGTGACGCCGTCCAAGCTTTTGCAATACGTCGATTGCGATGGAAACATCCGCCAAATGCGGCGGGCTGGCCATGACACGCCGCTGTCCGAGCCACCGCCACCGACGCCCAACACGACCCCAGTCGGCGCCACGACCGTGCTTTAACAGAACCGCCGCCGTCCCGACGCCAAAATACAGTGGATTTCCATTGGATTTGGAGCTAGTTAACGCTTAAAACTTGGCTTTTGCTATCGACTGGGCGCTCGAGCCTTTGCCATGCGCGCCGTGCGCTCCATGACTTGGCGGATCGAGCTCTTGGACGTGTCGAGGACGGCCCACTCGTGGAGGGAGAGCGCTTTCTCGCCTGTTAAATAGTTGGCTTGCTTGTAGACCATCTTGGCGGGCGTGTCGGGGCTTAGATGCGTCGCCACGGGCTCGATTTCGTCGTCGTCGGTCGAATTCTCGTCTCCCGTCGAGAGATAATCGTCAGGATCGAGCGGAGGCAGCGCGTATGGGTCGCTGCTGTACTTGGACGCGGTAGACGACGGCGCCGGTCGCAGCGGTGGAGCCACGGCAGAGTTCTGTCGATGCTGTGGTTTCTCGGACGCCTACAGCAACCACGATAAGACCGTGACTGCGCCGACAAATGACGGACGGGATCCCAAGTCACTTGCTGGACGATTTGCTCACAGAAGCGGCAGATCGGCACTTCGTCGTAGCATTGCGGCGCGCGGTACTTGGCGCTGTCTCGGTCGGGCGGCACGTACGTCCACTTGGCGTAGAGCTCCATGATGCAGCGGAAACTCACTTTGGCCGGCAGGTTGAGGCTCAAGTGCGGCATTTGACAAAGGCCGCACTCGCGGCGCTTGGATTTGCCGTAGCTACAACGACAAGATGAGGCCGTGGAGCGCGGCGGTCGGTCGCACCGCTCTTTCTCGAGTTCTCGCGTATATGTCGCGGTCGGCGCGGGCGTTTTCGTGAGGCTCGCGGCAGGCACAACTTTGCTGATGGTTTTGTCCAATTTGTCTTTGATCGTCGCCTCCAAGCGCATTTCGCGCATGCCGCGCTCGACCGACTCGAGCGTTGTCTTGGTGCGTTTGAACTCCAAGTCGTCCCAGTGGATCGAGTCCTCCCTCGGGTTTGGATCTGGCGTGGACGGCGGCGGCAAGTTGTCGAGCATTGGCCGTCTGGCGATCTTTTTCTCTTTGCGTTTCCTGCGCCTGACTTTAGCCTTTGGCGGTGGCGGTGGCGGTGGTGGTTCTTGGTTGCTTGTAGCCTCCGTCGCTGCCAGTGTCTCGGCTTTGCTAGCAGCAGAAGTTTGCTGCTGACTTGGTCGTTTTAGTGGACTCTGCGCCATGTGGAAGGCATCATGGAGGGAAAACTTTTTCTTGGGGAAGCTGCCTTCTATTGTAGCTCGTGAGCGATGGCCAGGAAGCGACGTACTCTGGCGCATCGGCGACGGCGATATCAAGACGTTGATGGCCGCGTGGTTGGCGGCCAATTTCGGCTCGGACGCGTCGTTCAAAAGAACGGCGACGATGCATTCCGCGGTGGAAAAGTCGCTCTTTTGACTGCGGACGGACGCCAACACTGGCCGGCATCTACAACCCACGCGAGGCTACAGAGAGGCGACGACGCTACCTGTCGTACATTCGCATCCAGAGGTCGGCCGTCGGGTGCGTTCTGTGCATCTAAAGCAAGCAGTGAGCGGCGCTTGCTGTTTGAGAGCCAAACATGGTCGAGGTCGAGCTTGAGCGCATGGATGCAATGGACAAACTGGTGCTGCTTGAGGAATTCTTCCACCAAGAGCAGCGTAAAGTCACCGATCGCTCTGTCCTCGTCGTCCACAAACGAAGCCTTCAATGGCGCCGCAGTCTCGCCGTCGTCCGCTGCCATGCCGTCGACCAAGTTCTCGCTTGGCATGAAACGCTCACCCTAAATTTAGACGATTCGCCGATTAGCAAGGACATTGACGCCGTCGACAAGATGGCGGCGTTCATCTCGTCTCCTTTCAGGTGCTGTAGGCTCTAGACTTCTCTCAGGAACAGCCAGGCCTTGCAAGCTTTCCACAGACACCAAGCAGCTCCCGCAACAAGTTGTGTCGATGAAACCTTGACGCTCCATCTTGTCTACATGTCGGACGCCAATTCTATCACGTCCAGCGAACTTTTCTAGTCGCTGGTTGTCGATGCGTCCTATTCTCTGTAGCCCTGGGGCTTCTTGGCTAGATTGATCGTTATCTTTTAGTTCTCTTAGTCTCCTAGAAGCCATTCAACATGCCGCTTTCTCCTGCTTGCATGCAACGGCGAAGTGTATTTTCACCCATGGCGACCTGGTGAATGTGAGCAACGCAAGACTTGCGCCATCCAAGCGGCGGCTTTGTCTGCATCTCGAGGCTACGAAGGGCTGGCTGTCGATGGCTGCCTTGGACGGTTGAGAACCACATCGTGTCGAATTGCCATGGCGAAAGTGCGGCGTCAGTAGCAGTTTCACTATGAAAGGGATGGTGAAACTGCTTGCCTTCGCGACACATCTTTAGCACCATCCTCTTGCCCTGAGTAGATCCAAGTCGCCTCTAAAACGTCGCGATGATCGTTAAAAGGATTAGCTTGTTGATGCGTACGTTCCCCCGAGTCCCCCTTTGACGCTAGCGACGATACGACTGCATCGAAGGCAAGAAGAACGACGTTGGGCAAGATGGGGGGCGAGGGGCAGTTGGGGGCGACGCGTTTTGCAGTTCCTAAGACCGTTTTAAAGCTTTTTTTGGCCACGCGGCGATATTTTTAGCCTCCCGATGCAGCTCATCTCCTCGTGCTTCCATTATCCAAATCAACAGCTTCCCCACACACAGTCATGCGCACCATCTCGATCCTCGCGGCTCTCTTCGGTCTCTTTGCGCTCGCTCAAGCTCAAAACTCGACCAATTCGACAAACTCGACCGACACGGGCAACTCGACAAACTCGTCTAGCAGCGGTGGCTACGGCCCAACAATCGTTTTGCCCACCCCCAGCCCAACCTTCCCAACGAGTGCTCCGTCTTCATCCACCCCCACCCCAACTGCCGCCCCCACACCAGCCCCAACTGCCGCCCCCACACCAGCCCCAACAGCAGCCACCACACCCGCCCCAACAGCAGCCACGACGGCAGCCGCCACGACTGCGGCCCCCACGGCGACCCCAACACCGACCCCAACGCCGACCAAGAGCGACGCGCAATCGACGCAAACCGTCCTGGGCGTGCTTTTGGTCAGTGCGACTGTCGGCTTGATGATGCAATAAGCATCGCAGCTCCTCCTTTGCATTCATAGAGACTTAAGACAAAAATCAACTTTCATATTGACAAAACTTTGCTCCCGGCGTCGGTCCTGAGCGACACTCGACGACATTTCTCACTGGCGTAGTCACATTTGAGCAGACGAGCGGTCTTCCGGTGTTTAAGCAGTAAGACAGCGTCGACGATGTTTGAATAGACGAGAGAGAGACGATAGTGTACTTTCAGAGAGTCCTGTTTGTGTTACACGATCTGACTAGACCAGGCGAGGTAGCATGGCTCCGTTCATCCACTTGGCATGTTTAGTTGCCTTCGGATTGGAACTTGTAGGTGACGTGGCACTTGCCGCAGTAGTGGCGGTCAAAGTGGGTGGCCATGAAGACACCGGCACCGCATTCAGGGGCAGGGCATTCCTTTTTCAAGCGCTTGATCTTGCCGTTGTCGTCGACCTTGTAGAACTTGAGCACTGCGAGTTTGACCTTCTTGTGCTTGTGCTTGATCTTTTTGGGCTTGGTGTAGTTCTTCTTCTTGCGCTTCTTACCACCACCACGCAAGCGGAGGACCAAGTGCAAGGTCGATTCCTTTTGGATGTTGTAGTCGCTCAACGTGCGGCCATCTTCCAATTGCTTGCCGGCAAAGATCAAACGTTGCTGATCCGGAGGAATGCCTACACAAAAACACCATGAGTTTTCCATGTTCATCGAGAGTCGCGACATACCTTCCTTGTCTTGGATCTTTTGCTTCACGTTGTCGATCGAGTCGGACGGTTCCACGTCGAGGGTAATGGTCTTACCCGTCAAAGTCTTGACGAAGATTTGCATGGTCCTAATCTCGAGGAGTCAGTTGCATGTTCACATAACTACGGATTCCACGACAACGACGGGAACGTCGCCACAGATTCCGATCCTCATTATATAAACGTGCATCTACGCACCTCGCTGAAAGTAGTCAAGTGGTCATTCCATGCCGCCAACCAAAATTTATTCCCTCTCTCCGCCAACCGTTGGAGATGTCCACATTTTATCCAGTGAAAATTCATTTGGATCAAATTTATTATAATTAAAATTGTGTAGCATAACAAATCCGGATAATACTCCGGAGTAATATTGGAGTGCCTTGGTTTTGAGATAGGATAGTCTGGCACATGATATCTCAAGGCATATATGCTCTGGAGGAGTTTGCTTGGCGTACATTGGTACCATTGTAAGATGTGGTCTATGTCAGTTGAAGACTAGCTAACGCATATGAGAAGGATTGTCCTGGAGTAGATTGGAATTGCTCTAACATGTACACGGATCACGTTGGCTGCTCACGCTTTTAAATTGAAACTTGATTTGTTTACAATAGCACCTACAAAACTGTGAAGCTCTGGCAAATTAGCATGAGCAATCGACGTAATGATATCAATGAATTCTCTCTTCTGTGAAATAAAAAATAGCGGCAGAGTCATTTATGAACGTATAGTGTTGTTAAAGAAGTGGATGAAACTTGCAATCATGCACCCACAGGCCTAACCACAGCGGGGCCGTCTTAGCTAGCTGTAATTGATTACATGACTGTCGCTCCTGCAGGCTCTTGATATGACATCATTTTAAATTGATCCAACCAAGTTACAAAGTCTTAAGTGAACTTCAAAAATCAATATATCAAAGTTCAAAGGCATCATACAAAAACCAGGTTTTCCAGACCCTTTTTGAATACGAATCATTGATTGGCCAGATTGTCGAGGGAAATGAGTCCAGGCGGCGGTAACCCGATGGCCGCGCAGTCTGCCGAGGAATCTAAGCGGATGAAGGTTCTCCATGCAATTCTTCAAAAGGCGCTTGATACTTCGATCCAAAAAGCAAGTCTCATCGACATGGCATCTCCTGATCTCGAAGCCAATGGACTCCAAGTCATTCAGAGCATTCGACACCGGATAGAGGTACTGCGTCTTCGTGATTTGGTCGGAGAGTTACGATGAAAAAGGCGCAATTCAACCTTTTGTGTGAACAATACGACTTAAATTCCAAGTTCGTGCAATTGGAAACGCTCATCGAATGGCAAGAGAAGTCGCAACTTGTCGAAGAAGTTGGCTTGACAACACCGTAAGTTGGTTTCCATCCCTCGACAACTGGATCGAATGTTAGGTTGGATGCGAATGCGACGGCAATAACACCACAAGAAGTGCTACAGAAGGAACGAATTTGTTTCATGCTCCAAGAAAAAGCTCGACTCGCACAGCAATTGCAACAGGTATTTCCAGTACAATTCACGAGCAAGCTGAGAATCTATTTGCTTTGTCCAGCTGCAAAAAATGAATGCTGGTTTGGAAGCTTCAGTTCAAGAGTCTCGAAACAAAGGACAAAAGATGCTCTTGGACATTGATGCCCGATTAGACCCTCTCGGACCTGTATAACTATATTTGTCATGGATAATCTTTCTTGAGTCTCACACGCAACACCGTCGAGGAATCGATACCGAGACTAAGGAACTCAAGTTTTGGCTCTAGGAAGAGTTTATTGTCTTCCCTATGTACAAAAAACTGCAGCGGTAAACAAGCGCAACCACAGATAGGGTAACTTTTATACTCCGCGGAGTATTTGAGAATCAAATGTTGTTCCCTGGGATTACAGTGGCGCGGTGTTGTTCATCGAGGGAAAGGGAAGAAATGCATGGCAAGGTTGTAACGAAACTCCAGCTCGATTCCCCAGTGATTGATTCTATCGGGGGAGCGAAAAGTTTGAGCCAGGTGATTGCAGCCCAGGCCCGCGACAAATACCGCGACCAAGTCAAGCAGTGGGGGATACCGCTTGTTGGCTAAGTTTGTTCAAATGCTCCGCAAGACCGAATACAGTGCGAGGTAATGGAGAGAAGCACAGGGGTTGAGCTCATAGAATGTTTACTCAAAATTGAGTGAATGAAAAGATCGATGGAAATATGGTTCAACTGATGACGATTCCCGCAGTTTTATTGTGTAGTACTATGATGAAGGGGTGCAGGGGTTTAATGATGTCGGCAACGACTATATCCGGAAAGGATCGATATTCCGGATAATTTAAGTGGAATGCCGATTAACCTCGCATAATTCTCGAAAATACCACAATGAGTGCAAAGACGCAAGCGGAAGCGAAGAAGAAGTACGTGCGGAAAGGACAGAAATAACATGCTCATGTGCGGTGAATTGTAGCGAAGGCAACGAATTTTTCAAGAAGGGACAGTACGCCCAAGCCGTCGAAAAGTACACGGAAGCCATCAACTTGGATCCAACCAACCACGTGTACTACTCGAACCGCAGTGCTGCCTACAGTGGACAATCGCTCTTTGCTGAAGCCGCACAAGATGGCGAGAAGTGTGTACAATTGAACCCACAATTTGTCAAAGGTACACATTCTCCTCTCGTGACGACTGCAATAACTTTTGATTTGAAATAGGCTACCATCGTTATGCATTGGCTCTCAAAGGCACCAAGCAATACGCCAAAGCATTGGAAGTACTCAAAGCTGGACAAAAAGTCGATTTTGACAACAAGGATTTGAACAAACTCATCAACGAGGTATGTGATGTACTTTCCACCATGAGATTTATGGAGGATGTAGATTGAACCGTTGCTTGCCAAAGTTGAACAAGCTCGTCGATCGGGTCTCAGCCCATCAGAACTCCTTAAAGAACAAGGTGAGATAATAGTCCAAGGCGTGTGATGCTCAAACTTCGTAGGCAATGATTTGTTTAAAGCTGCGTCCTTTGAAAAAGCTATTGAAGTGTACACAGAAGCGATCAATGCTTGTGAGAAGGACGATTCTCCAGTTGCTATCTCGTGCTACAACAACCGAGCTGCGTGCCACCAGCAACTCAGCAACTTTTCAGCCGTCATTCGCGACTGCTCCCATGTCTTGGAATACGAGGTGAGCACTTTGAAAGCACATTGTTTATGGAACTCAATATCCATTGTAGCCTGAAAACCAAAAAGCCTTGTTGCGACGAGGTTTGGCTTACGAAGGTCTTGAACGCTACCGCTTGGCTTTGCAAGATATCCGTGCAGTCTTAGCGTTGAACCCCAATATCGATGTAATCTGCGCCATGTTTCGAGCGTAAACTTACTCCCTCGATTTGTAGATTGCCAACAAGGCCCAACATCGTATTGGTGCTGCTGTCCGAGCCCTCAAGGACAACAACTAGTCGACAAACTGTCAGCAATCATCAAACGGCTGGCGATGATTTTTTCTTGTAACACGGATCGTTTGCCCAACTTCTTCACAATCTTCGCTTTTTGTTTCTGTGGCAGCATTTCATTGATCATTTTCGAAGATCAGCAATGGCAGTGCGCAATGGCAACTAGACTTCGAAGTGGTTTTCAATCACTTGGCCTCATCGAGTGCAGATGGACAACGGTGAGCTGTCTTTAGGCAATGAGAGCAACTGCACCACTCGACTCCAAAGGGCAAATCCAATGGGGGTCATTTTTTGCTCAGTAGCGCGTGACGGGAGTACATTGCTCTTCGCAGAGGGTACCTGGATGGAAAGAGCGAGTGCACATGCTCTGCATCCCGATCTGTTGCGGATAGTTCCGCAAGTGGCATTGCACCCAGTCACCACATTGACCAGGGACAAAGTGATAGGAGCAGTTGACTCAGAGCTCACTTCTATGCTCATTGTCTGAACTTGCTGTACATGCTATGAGGAACGAGATTGTCATTCTTATGGTACAACATGCAAGCGTTGATGAGAAGAAGAAAGGCATTGGATGAGGTAAGGTACACCAGGTCGTTATATTATACATCAAACTTTGATTGATCGTACTCGTCTATTGAGTTGGGAGTTGCAAGAGCAAGACGCTTGTGTTGCTGACAGAGACCACGTTGGATTTGATGGCACCACTATCAACTTTGGGTTGCACGTAGTTGGCAAATTCAAACGGAGTCATGGTCACGAAAGGGTTGTCCATTGATTCCTTCTCCGTCGGATCGACAGCCATCAAGCCCCAAGGATCAGTTGATTCAACTCGGTAGGAAGATCGGGAAGTAGGAGCGGAGGAGAGATAGACATTTGAGTCTTCTGGGGTTTTCGGCGCGACAACTCGCAATCGGTTTTGTTGGACAGCTTGGTAAAGGTACGTCACTTTGTCTGCACACGACAATGCAGAGTAATCTTCAGCCGAGGGTGGTTGGGCTGCGACAGCTTGGACGGATGCGACCTCAGAAGGAACAACCAACTTGGCAAATCGAGAAAGAATCGTTTGGTTGTACACAGCATCGACGGGGATCGTTTGGAGCTTCTGGGCAGCTTGGCCTGCTGGAGTCAAAAGCCAATTGCTGAATTGGGTTTGAACACTAGAGAGGGTCGGCGCCGGTGCGGGGGCGGCGGCAACTACTGCGGCAAGGCAAGCGAGAATAGACAACGCCTTCATGCTCAAATGAAAAATGATACAGAGAAGAGAACCCAACACATCTCCCACAGTAGGGGATGTGAGCAGCCGCGTTACATACAGTTGAGACGTGTTGCCACGTTTGCATGCCAGCAGCGTTCCAGCGTGATCGTGAAATGCAATGCAGGCGTGTGGACGGTGCGCTTGAGCCGATTTGCCGAGGAGCTGCCGGCAATCTCCGCTTGGGATTCTTTGCGCAGAGAGCGGCCGCGGCGAGGCGTGGATCAGCTCGAGTCTTCCTGCTGTCTTTTACCGTCTGGCCTCAAATTTTCATGGGATGGCAATTTGAAACATTCCACAGGTGGTGGTGCGACACGTTGGAGAGTTTGACGATTTTTGAATCCACTCGGAGCTATTCCGATGAATCTCAACATCTCTCGACGAATTCGGCGTCATTTTGCTGCCGATTGAGCAGAGAGAACGCTTGTTGCTGCTTCGCGGTCACGCGCGGAGATGCAACCGAGCTCCAGGGGACGACGGAGAAGTCGTAGCAGGGCGGCAAGGCCTCCCGTACGTCAACAGAAATCTGTTCATTCTCAGCGAAGCATTAGCAACATTAGCCCGCGAGACATCCTGACAACATGATTTGAAATCATGCTGATAGCTTGGTCTTATTGGCAAATCCAAACGTTCAGCGATGGGTGTAGTCGCGACATGAAGCTAGCGAAAGCGCACATGCCATTGCAGGAGCATGCTGGGTCATTCAAACACGACTTAAAGTTCTAACTTGCCCTTCTCGCCCTTGTCAACCGACATCGTTTTGATGAATGCAACTTTGCGATTCGACCAAAGAGCCTGTGGTGTTAGTTCCCCGAGCGCATGATTTCTTGGCACAGTGGTGACGTCTGCGGCCTGCTCCGAATCACAGAGCTTGACTGCGAAATGTTCAGTTCGAGCGACAGAGTGGATAACTTGCGTTGCTCACGCTTGACAATCATGTGGTTGACCCGATCGATATATGGTCAGAGCCTGAATAAAAATGTGCACGTACTATACTGGGTTTCAATGAGAGCTCCTGTTTTTAATTCTCGCCGCCTTCGCTAGAACGTCAACATCATGGCAAATCAGAGAATGCCAGTGAATCCTATGAAGCATTCGTCGTTTCATGGATCAACGACAAGACAAGAACAAAGAACATTCCACAGAAGCCAACGAAGGCTCGTATCTCGGCGGAAGCGACTCGCAACGTGCTCTTGTGAAGACTTGCGCAGCGTAATGGACATTTCAGCACTGGATTGATTCTGGTGTCAAATTCGGAATTTTAATATTCTGTATAAATTTATTTGACTATTTATGAATAAAAGAAGTTTAAACTTGGTTTTCAAATACTGCATTGTACTGTAGTTGTAATAAAAAGTGCTCTGTTGAAATTTGAATTTTATGCACACTGTAGGCTACGGGTACTATGCGTTTGGTGTGCTGATGTTTATCCAGAAGAAGTGATGCTTTTATTTTAATAAAACATGTTCGCTCGGACATGTTTGATTGGTCAAGTTGGGTAGCTGTATTTTCTCGTTCATAAAATTAACCAATCATAATTCTCCAAAATTTGGACTTGCGAATCGGCGTGGTTCGAGATTCGATAATTCAATTGAACAAGGACAGGTGAACTGTTATTTTTACCATCATAGGAAGTCATAACCTACCGATAAAAACACGCAAAGTGTCAATTTTGGAGAGTCCATTAATCCACCACACCAGCGACGACCTAACCCTCAGTAATAGACAATACCCTATTCTAATTGGACATAATAATCAGCCAATCAAAATACAGTATAATGTAATTAGTGTAAGTTGAACTCTTCACCTCCTTGTCAATCTCTCGGCATCAACGCCGATGAATGCAATGCCGCCAAAGGTCATACTAGCACTCCTAACAGCGTTGTTGCGATTGCTGACTGCAGCGCTGTTTGCAGTGCTGATTCAAGCGGCGATCATACCGCGGAAAGTAGTGTTGCGCGCAGCGTAGAAAGAAGCGCTGACCGGATCGCTGATGAAAGCGCCCGGATGCACAGTAATAAAACCGCAGAATTCAACGCTAAGAATATCTGAGATACTGATATACTGTAGGTTGTAGTAATGTAGCAAATCATAATGTGGAGGATTTGACTACTAACTCTCCTCATTTTGAAAACGGCATGAGTGGCGATGATAAACGAGGCTCACTGCTCGGGCTAAAGTAAACAAGATGCAACAAGAGCGTACTTTGGTAGACTTTTGTAGATATCACAACCAATGATCCTTTCAAGTATAAAGATGCAAATGCAGCTCCAGCAATGTCATTAACAACATTGTCTACAGCTTGGGTTTAATGTAGGATTTCCAGAATGATGTTTGTTCTGTATTTACGCATGACGGTAAGCGTGTGGAAGTGTTCGAGACGAAAAGAAGCCAGGCCGAGTATGTGGTGCACGATGTTTGCGTCAACGAACTTCTAGGTTTATTACTTGACAACCTCAGTGGTAAAATGGAATGTCAATTAATTGTTATTTTTGTATTACGAATGTTAGGAAGGCATGTAGCTATTACACGATCATTCAGATGACATATCTTGTATGCAGTGTGTAGAAAACCAAGATACGAAAACACCCTCTTATAAAGATGCATCGACACACATCTCTGTCAACAAGAGAAGGAATGTTGCAATCAAACGTTTGTATGATTGCAAACGTAAATTCGTTAATATGCTTGCTCTTGACTGTTATATGTAGGGGTTTTGCCGGTTTCATCAATCCATGAAGGGATATTTATATCTTTGTTTTATGAGGTCGTGCACTGTGGAGAATGTGAACATTCCACACAATTGGAAGGCATCACGGTACAGTTTTTTCAGCAAAACGCAATCTGCATGACCCCATCAAAGCTACGAGACTATTTTCTACTGAAAAAGATGAAATCGATTTGCGTAGTGTTCTCTCCGTGGCTCAAGTATCATATACATGGCGACGCGTAAGTTTCTTTAATTTGGCTATTCACCAGTACATTCACGGTTGATATCAACAGTTCGACAAGCAGTGAACTCAACGGTGAACCTAGTGTTGTTAGTACTGGTCGTACATCCGTTGTTTACAAGCGATAGTACAACGGCTAAATGTAACGGCAGTTTCAGCCATAGTTTCACCGGTAGTAGAAGAGTGAACAATGACTGTAGTATAAGCGTTAGTAGAATCGGGGATAATAACGATAGTTTTAGCTGCAGTACAAAGGATTTCAACAAGTTAATCGAATTGTGTTTCAATTATACCCTATATACATGCGAAAGTAAAAAATGCAATCTTAGCTTAGAACGAAGCCTTCTTTCTACCACGCTTCTTCTGTGGTTTTGGTGGAGTAGAGACGATTGAGAGTAGGGTAAATTTGCGCTTGGAACGAGGAATTTTTTAAAACATATGCAAATCTAGCATCATTTTTCATCCGCGTAGGTTCAACCTATTCGCAGCGGGCAACCTGTTGGCTGATGCTTTTCATCGGCGCGGAAGGGGCCGAGACTCACGTCATGCAAAATGTCTTCATAGAGTTCGTCGTTAACAGTGATTGGATCCTATTTTCGACGGCGTCCATGTGCTGCGTGAGTACATGAATCAGATCGCGCAGCTCACCGAGCTCACGAGTTTCTTGACGAGACTCGGAGAGAGAAGGCGTATTTTTAAGCGTTCTTTTGGGATGAACGCTTCTGCAAATTTTACGCCTTTATCTCCGATTTTTTCATAGACTCGAAGCGAGCAAGTTCTTCGCCTAAACTAGTGATGAGTTGCAGATGATGTGGGTTTTCTTACTTCGAAGATTGGTGTAAACTTGATGTTTCTCGTGCATGGATTTTTCCCAAGGCCCTTGCTCACTGTGGAAGGCTCGATAGTGACTTGAATAATGCCCCACAGTGAGCAGGGCCTCGCTCTTCATGACGTTGCAGCGCACAGCTTTTGTCTCCCTTGAGTTTGCTCGTTGCGCTGCTCAAATCACCGAATGGCACAGTGAAATAATTAAAATAGAAATTGTGAATTAGATACAACAAGCAAGATAATTGTTATTATTAATCTGGACAATATTTATCGTGCACCAAATAACTCCTTTTCAAACATCGAACTTGATGATAAAAGTCCATGTGACGACTTAATCCTCTAGAAGAAACAATTTCTGGTAATAGTTGAGTTTGTCGAAAGACTTGTAAAGGCATATTCATGCAGATAGACCTCCATGAAACGGCCGCATGGTATTGGAATCGCGCTATCTGGGTTAGGGTTTAATTAAATACCGGGATTTCTCGTGTGAAATCGTTTTGTATTTCGTGCGCGTTGTTTTATTTTGTTTTTATTACAGAATTAATTTTTCGTATAAAAACAGCTTCAATAATGAATGCACGAATCATGATATCATTTTATCCAAACAAACACCATTTGGTGTCCCATTCGGACTCCGTGTCATCGGGATCACGCATGTCGAGCATGTCATCAGTCTCCTCAGTCAACATCGCACCAATTCTGCTATACTGCGCAATAGCAAGAGACGCCGTGCGTTCTGCAATGCCACGGGCTTCAGCTACAACAGTCCGCACATTCTTTCTCTTTTCACGCGACGGTTTTGCCGCTTCGCTAAGGAAAGACGCGCGCACGAGCAGAACCATCATCTTCCTGGCATGGGGAAGCCGATGTTTGACCTTTTATATCTCAGCCATTTCTTGGCCGATTTTGAAATGGTGTGAAGCTGCAGAAAGGTGAGTGTCAGGAGAATATTTCATTCATTAAATTCAAAAGCCTAATCTTTCATTCTGTGATTGTATGACGGCGTGACTAAAAATAGAAAAAATGGTGCACGATAACTTCTGGCCAGATTAATAATAATAAAATATCCGAATACAATATCCGGACATTGAGAGCCGACATTTTCTCGGCGCGGTCTTGTGTTCGCCGCCATCTCAAAATGCATCGCGAGCGTTATGTATCTAAGCCCATTAATCACCCGGTCCTGCGACGGCCTTACCCCTACAAAAGTAAAATACAGCAATCTTTTTGGTTAAAATATTCACCCAATTGCCAAGACCCAAGAGGACAAAATGATGGCCAAGTTGGGTCAAGCCGGACCTCCAATTATCCACCAGGCAATGAAACAGATGCGGTGATTTCAGCGCTAGGATCATCGCTTTTATCACTATTGATTACAAATAGATTCATCTCGGAGTTGTGAGCTTTTCTTTCAGAGAGAGTCATGCCCTGAAATGAAGCTAGATCGTCTCCTATCATGATGATGAGATGGTCGGCAAAAAATGTTCTCACCTTCTAAGATTGAATGAACTTCACCGTCTTCGTGCATCGCATTTCCACGCCCCTTGATCGGTGTGATACACCAAGTAATGTGCGGGGAAGTGTCCAACCGTCAGGAGGACATGGCTGCAGCCTCCAACATTGCACCTCACTGGTCTTGATGCCATGAGAGTCTTCTCGCAAGGTAAAATTCACACTGACCAGTCGACTCATATTTTATGTGACGTCATCGATTGAAATGGTGTTATCCATCATATTATCCGGATGCGGTATTTTCACCTTGGAGGTCCAGCTTGACCCAGCTTGATCATCATTTTGCCCTCTTGGGTTTTGGGAATTGGTTGAATATTTTAACAAATAAGATTTCTGCATTTTACTATTTGTAGGGTTAGGACGTCGCTGGACCGGGCGATTAATGGGCTTAGCTATATATCATTCCTTACTCTATCTAACACGCCGTATAATAAGCATGGTAGTGCATGCTTTCTACGGCTCCTCGACATGCATCCTGTCGCTGTTTTCCGCGCTACTAGTAGCGCTCCGTTCAGCGCTGCTTTCTAGGCTATGTGCGGCGTTCGTTTCAACGCTGCGTGCAACGCTGCTCTCTGCGGTATGATCACCGCTTGATTCAGCGGTCACAACAACGCTGTTAGGAGTGCCAGTGTGACCGTTGGCGGCGTGGCTTTCTTCGGAGTTGATGCCGAGAGATTGACAAGGAGATGAGGAGTTCAACTTACACTAATTACAGCCTATTCTATTTTGATTGACTGATTATTATGTCCAATCAGAATAGCGTATTGTCTTTTACTGAGGGTTAGGTCGTCGCTGGTGTGGTCGATGAACGGGCTCTAATTTTTGGGCGTATCGACAGGTCATCTCGCGCTCATTATACGCCATATATTATCGTAGGTTCGTGCAATCTTCTTTATTCGAGAGCCAGAATGTTCGCGACATGTGATTCTCACACATTAACATCATAATTATTCAATTACAGAAGCACTAAATGCGAGACTTCCTTTAAGCCTAAATTTGTTGCCCCATTTTTTGGGGCTTTACAAAAAGCAAGAATGAATTTGACAACATGGCCCTTTCTGCAAAGAAACACACATGCATTTTTAAACCTAAAAATCAATTATGACAGGTATAAACGATAGAGAGTTTTATCAAAGAACAACAGTTCAACAATGTTCACTTCCAAACGTCTTTCGTCGCGTGCAGGTTCGAAATTTGAAGCATCGTCGCTCACTCCTTTCCTAGGCCTTTTTGAAGTTGCAAACTCCCGAAGAAGTGCTAACGCCAAGATTCGGACACCGTCCCGAATCTTCTTGCGTCTTTGTGGTGTTTGTGACTCGTCAGGAAGAGCCAAAACAAGGCGGCGAATATGGGACTGCGCAGCAAACCCTCTGGCGAATCAAGCGGCGACGGAAGGCCTCCTGAGACATTGAGCTTAAGGAGCGCATGCATTTGGTCCTGTGAGCGTGGCCAAATGCGAGATTCTTCAAAGCCACACACCATACACGCCGCTGAAATGTGTCACTTACGTGCTTTCGACGCGATTTCCAGCGCTTCTAACCGTGTGATTGTAGACACCTCATCTAGGATAAGTTATTCATACAACACAAATATTGATGAAACGTACTGGTGATCCGTGATGGTATCTTGGAGTAAGTGATTGACATACTCCAAGATACCATCACGGATCACCCTCTTAAACAGAGCAAATTCACAAGTATCTAGTCATATATGGTGGTTTACGAAATTGTGATCATCATTCCTATTTTTCTCTTTACTTTGTCAAGATATGTTACAAACATTCTTATATTTACGAAACACGAAATTTTTACCATCACTCTCCACAGTGAAAGTCCCGTCGAAGGGGTTTCGCAGTTGACAGCGCGAAGCGCTGTTAACAATTGTGATACCCCAAAGACGAGATTATATCACTGGGGTTCCCCCGGGGTGTGGACTCCCGAACCAAACCTTTTTCTGAACATACATTGTTCAAGTCAGATTAAAACGTGTTTAAACGTGTTATTATACGGAATGATTGTCAAAAATATCGTAAACCACGACTATCTATTAATAGTGTTTAGACTGATTGTATCGCATTTTCCGAGAGAAACAATAACGTGACTTGGAGCCGCTCGCACTTAGTAAAACACCGTTGCGAAATATGGCTTCCGTAGTTGGCCATAGTGAGCATAATAGGGCGTTCAACATCACTTTCAACTTGACTTGAAAACCTGTCAATCCAGTTGTAGAACACATGCTCGGTAATGAGGGCGTGGTCTCTATCTCGTTTTGTCTCTGCTTTCAGCGGAAAAGCAGACACGGCGAGTCTATGATTGGCTAATATTATCCGTATCCGGTTAAAATTCGTGCTAACATTTGGGACGAAAGGCAGAGACGAATTATATCTGCTTTTGACCACAAAGACTGGCTGCAATGAACAACGACGATCCTGTCGAGGCCACTGGAAATGGTCGTTCTCGAGCACAGAATCAAAATCAACACGGATAACAGAGAGGATAGTATACTTGCTTGTACCCATAGTTATTGCAGTGGCGATGCACACACTGAGTCTTCATAAAAGCAGGAACGGTTTTACCGTTCAGACAATAAAGTATGAGCCGAATAATATTTTATCCGAAAAGTGCTGTGCGTTAAAACCAGGAACGAAAGAGATAGAGACCACGCCCTCAGGGTGAAGCCCTTGCTTGACATCCTTATGGTGCTGCCCTGAATTGCGTCACATTGCTTGAGGTCTCGGTAAAGTTCGGAATCGGGACAAATAAAGCCAGTGGTACAATTTCTTCCGTAGCATTTCCAGAGATAACGATGGACAAATGAAATTTCTTGAAATCGACTTGGATCAAACATCCCTCTATTCATGTTGCGCGACGACCTTCTGGCTCTTGTTGCACGAGTTAAAGGCCGTCACGTCCGTGGTAAAAATTCGAGTTTTGTCAAGCTGGTTATCGCTGATGGCAGGTGATAACAACTCGAAAACACGATCTATGCCAGCGAGTGACACAGACTTGAGTGTTCGAGTGATGGTTTGGAATGTCCTTAAAACAATTCGTGGATTTCATGCAAGGAAACTGCGTGGCCATTGGCGGGAGACGTTTTTCTTTTTCAAGCGTCGTATTATCCGATTCGCGCACAGTAGGACTTGGCGGGTAGGCGGATGGCCTGACATTTGCATGGCTCCCGCCCAGTCATGCGAATCAGATTCGAGAGGCTTGGGCAATGCGGGGCGAGTGCCTGGTTTTCTTGGCTCAATTTCCCAGCGTTTCGTGTTAACAATTTTCTCAAGGGTATTTCTCAGGATGCCATGCTTTTTTGACGCCACGTATACAGTCATACGGTTTTCGAGAACGGCACTTATGGCTTCGTACAAATGCTCTAGCAGATAGGTCTTGTATTTCATTGTGAAAAGTGAAGTTAAGCATTTTGCAACTTTGAAATATATTACTCATTTTGCTTATATTATTTTGAAGGTCATGTATTTATAGCGGTTTTTTAATGTGATTCTATTGGCTGATATTGCTAAGCACAAAAATTGGCTCTTTGCGTTAGATCTTGGTTGACAGACCTTTTATAGGTCGACCAAAGGTTTTCCATTTGGTAACTTGCAAAGTATTGTGCAAAATTTGTGAAATAAATTGGCAAATGGTGTAGTATTATAGACCATCATATTGTCAAATCGATTCAAACTTGGAGGAGCTGTCGATTCGAATAGACTTGGTAAATCGATATGAGAATCAACTAGCCAATCAAACTGCGCATTCATTAATTTTCAGCCAATCATATTGTCTAAACACTTGATCGATTTGAGAATCGACTAGCCAATCAGCTTTTACTATTCAAAATTTTCAGGCAATCGTATACCTTTAATTTTGTAACAACTTACTCTGGCCAAATCGCAACAAGGGTTCCTTGCGCTAATGTAGTGCATCCCCAGTGTACCTGATAGCTTTAGGAGCATTCGTTTACATGGCATTGGTAGAAGATACATTTAAAGAGAAAAAGACATTCAAAATCCATAGTGACAATTTGCATTTAAGTTTCGTGTACCCGCCTTACGTCGAAAGAATAATCGCAACAACATTGCTTCCTTGCGCCGAATTGCGTCCCCAATGTGGCTGATGGCTCTAGGAGCAACTCTTTGAATGATATAAACATTTGAAGAGAAAAGACATTCAAAACCGATTCGACAAATCGTCCACAATACTTTAGTAAGTCATATTCTCATATCACTTGAAATGCTACGTCGCGCTCATGACATTGTGAATGTGAGGACATTACTACAAATTGCGAATCGGTTTGGAAATATCTTGAATGCCTCGCTTGGCTTATGCAGGCAAGGCAGTTTACCAAACGAGCAACTTTTGGCCGACATGAAAGGTCTGTTAACCAAGCTCTCCTGTACAAGTTTGTGGACTGCGACTTGATGGACACTTCAACTCGTCATTTCCAAATGTGTCATGCACGCCTTCGCCTTCTTCGTCACACTCGCCCCCCCCCGTCGTTGGGTCCTAATTCACAGTGTCATTAACTTCACTCAACCTCCTTGTCCAATTCAATGAGTGGTTTCTCTAACCTGCAGGTCAAGCTGCCATGTCAATTGAAGCCGCCTCATTGATGTCTACGTTGAGCGAACAACTTTCTCATCTGCTTCTTGAGCGAGTCTCACAATCGACTGTCACGTGGCTCCATCAAGCTTCGCAACAAGGACGTGTGCGTTTGGTCACGCCAGAGAAACATTCACGTCCACAGTGCTTCTCTCTGCTGGTCCTTCAACGACGACTGGGTATAAAGTTTTGTCGGCATTGATGCGAGTCAACATTTCGTCAGCATCTCCTCAGCTAGACAACCCATAGATAATGTTATCTCCGACTGAATGCGTCGACTATATCAAGCCTCAAGTGGAGTCTGGGTCGATGAACACCATCGTTGTGACTGTGAAGACTGACGACGTCTTGCTCTTGGAATTGCAAGGCTAGATTTTGTGCCTTGCTTGTTATTTCCTTGACGCTGTTTCATTCCCTGCTCTTGTTTGGCCCGATAGAGTGGCCGAGAGTGCTCTAAGGAGAGATGATGGGCTCGTTGAAGCGCAAGCAAATGACATTGTTTGTATGCATCTCAAGTATTAGTCGTGCATTATGAAGAGATATGCATATGGCTAAAGGACGACATTGCCATCGCATCGACAGAATTAAAAGTTCAAGAAGACAACGTGAGTTCCGTTGATGGAGCCAACGGACGATTTGATAGCACCCGATCCCAAGCGGTCCGAGACGATCTTCTTGAATTCCGATGCAGACAAGAGGGCGAATGGGTTACCAAAGAGAGGCGATTTGAGACCCGAACGCTTTTTCGTTCGATCTTTCCCCTTCACTTCACCGGTGTTTGTGTCGCTCATCAAGCCCCGATCAGCATTCTTGAGGTTAGCGACGTTGTTGTCGCTCATCAAACCCCAAGGATCGGTATCCTTCACGTTGGCAGCACCGCCGTTGCTCATCAAACCCCATGGATCAGTGTTCTTGAGATTGGCGGCATTATCATCGCTCATCAAACCCCAAGGATCGGTGTCCTTCAAGTTGGCAGCATCGCCATTGCTCATCAAACCCCATGGATCAGTGTTCTTGACGTTGGCAGCACCACCGTTGTTCATCAAACCCCATGGATCGGTGTTCTTGATGTTAGCAGCATCGCCATTGCTCATCAAACCCCATGGATCAGTGTTCTTGACGTTGGCAGCACCACCGTTGTTCATCAAACCCCATGGATCGGTGTTCTTGATGTTAGCAGCATCGCCATTGCTCATCAAACCCCATGGATCAGTGTTCTTGACGTTGGCAGCACCACCGTTGTTCATCAAACCCCATGGATCGGTGTTCTTGATGTTAGCAGCATCGCCATTGCTCATCAAACCCCATGGATCAGTGTTCTTGACGTTGGCAGCACCACCGTTGTTCATCAAACCCCATGGATCGGTGTTCTTGATGTTAGCAGCATCGCCATTGCTCATCAAACCCCATGGATCAGTGTTCTTGACGTTGGCAGCACCACCGTTGTTCATCAAACCCCATGGATCGGTGTTCTTGATGTTAGCAGCATCGCCGTTGCTCATCAAACCCCATGGATCAGTGTTCTTGACGTTGGCAGCACCACCGTTGTTCATCAAACCCCATGGATCGGTGTTCTTGATGTTAGCAGCATCGCCATTGCTCATCAAACCCCATGGATCAGTGTTCTTGACGTTGGCAGCACCACCGTTGTTCATCAAACCCCATGGATCGGTGTTCTTGATGTTAGCAGCATCGCCATTGCTCATCAAACCCCATGGATCAGTGTTCTTGACGTTGGCAGCACCACCGTTGTTCATCAAACCCCATGGATCGGTGTTCTTGATGTTGGCGGCATGGTCGGCATTCATTAAACCCCACGGATCTGTGTTCTTTGTATCGGTTTTCGTGGCTCCGTCCAACGTTTTATGATGAGTTGTTGATACACCAACAGAGAGTACGGCTGAATTTGGAGTGGAGGTGCGATTGAAAGCGATCGAATTGATCCGTCCATATTGCGACTCCTTTTGAAGCCAATCCACACGTTCAGACAGCGTCAAGTTGAGCCACGAGTCAGCTGTAATATTGTCTTGACCCTTGACAGGTCGAGCGAGACCGTTGATCGCAGCGGCGAATTGCACACGGAGGTTGGCGTCCGTATTGTTTTCGGGTAAGAAGCCAAAGTGCTTGGCCACAAGTCCAGCATCACTCTCTAGCCATTCATGGAAGACGGTGTCAATATCAGCGACAGCCGCGGCAGTCGCTGCAAAGGTAGTTATAGCGGCGAGGAGAATTTGCACGTTCATGGTAAATTGCAATATGATGCTTTGATCCAGCAAAGTCAGACTTGGAGCTTGCCCGTGTGATGTGCATGGCTTGGTCTTCTGGAGCATCTTCAATGCAATCATTCAAGCCATGATGCAATTGAAGCAACATTCAGTTCTCCATGAGGACAGTCGCGACACCCATGGCCGCAAAATGGAAGATCCATTGAAGCTTGTATTGGTCTCAGAGACGGATGGTCAACAGTTCAAAGAATTCAATCCAGAAATATGGAGGACGTCGACGTAAAGCGACAATGGAATGCAACTTCATGGACGAGATGACTCTCGAGTCTTGTTGTCTCAACTAGCATCGATATTGCAACCAGCTCGTGTGCATTAATATTGAGCTAGAAAATCTGTTCACTTTGACTTCGAATGAACTTTGGCTGGTATTCAATGTCGCTCCCTGCAGTCGTTCTGACTCAGTTCGTCACCACGACGAGTCATGCGCCATCTTTGATCGAACGTGTGGAGTTAAAATTTCAACGCTGGTGTTATCAATGTTGTGGATTGTTGCTACGCAGGATGTCGACAAGTGCGGAGTGCCCACTTTCGTGCCCTCGTTTCCATCCAAATTGCTCTTCAATTAGTCAAAGACTCAAGACATTTGCAGCGAGCGGCATGTGCCAAGCATGCTTTCCACTTGGATGTAAATGTCCAATGAGTTTGATCGCACTCCACGTCAGCCATATTTATTGTCGGGACTGCGTCCACGATACTTGCATATTCTACACTTGGGTGGCATGGCATGACTATGACTGCTACATGCTTCAAATATGGTCGTCATGTCGAGTCGTTAGCCCGACCGGAAACACATACGTGCGGAGAAGGAGTAAAGGATTGCCGTTGACATCCATTACCGACGATTGCTCTTCCCTATAGCTCATCTGTACTTGGCGACGTCGTTTGGAGACAGTAAGACGAAGGGGTTTTCAAGTTATGGCGACGAGGTTGGGCCACTACCAAGCAATGCGCTGCGCAGTGTCGAAGTATGTCCAATCGGCTACAGAGGGTTCATCGCTCGCCAGGGCAAACTAAGCTGGAAGGAGAGCAGCTTGAAATCGTGTCAGAATGGACCCGAACATTTCCAATCATACTGTGCACAGACAATGATAAAATTTGCTTCCACAACGTCTCGACAACCATATTTGAAGCATGAAGCAGTCACTCCAGCATATACGATGGAAATATGACCATTATGGTGTAGATTCACTCAATTTGGACCAGCATGCTCCTTGATGTGTTGGGAATCAATTTGCCTGGAGTTGCATAGCACAATATCAACTCTCCACGGTGATGATGCAGCTGAGCTTGCCTTGGTAGTCTCGCTGGGTTCATCTATCTACTAGTCTTCCAGAGAAATAGTAATGACAAAATGCCCTTGGGCGATCAATTTCCTTGCGATTTTTTTCACGGCACTGACGTGCTTTGGTGCGAGCATTGACGGTGCGCGCCAAATTTTTTTAATAAATGACGACGTGCACGGGATTGTGAGGTTGGCCAACTACTCGCTTTAATGGCAAGAGCACTGCAAAAAGTGTCAATGCCAGCTCTAGCAAGTAGTTCGCAAGTGCTCTAGCTAACCTGTGAGTGCACTTTAGTTCCACAAGATGTTGTCAAATGGTTTCAAAGGCAGATTAACATGCATATGCAGGCAGATGAAGCAGCCCAACCACTTTACATAAGCAAGAGCTAAAGGACAATCCACAATATTCAAGCTGTTATTATTGCCACAAATCTCTTACTTTTGAATTGTTATTGTCTGATTCACTCAAAATTTCCGAACTTGTTGAAATTTGAATCAAGCACCAAATCGAACCAGCCAATCAGCGTTCAGATTTTGCTTAAAACACACACAAAACACACCAACACCAACACATTCATTCATGCACCTTCCGATTATACTTGAATTCACTATTGCCAGATTGATCACTCAAATTTCGTCGATTTGGATCAATACTGCACATTTGGACGAAAAAGACAATATGAAGTCCAGTATTCGAGAGCATTCAAACTATCCGAGGAGCTTGTTGATCCTACAGTTCCACGGGCTCTACACAGGCTACAGACAAAAGATTGGTCGCTCGTACAATCGCCTCCATGTTGCACAGGTTGTGAAAGATGCCACAACGTCTGGGAACATACATCAATTATTTGTGTGGAATGACTCGATATGCTTACGATTTAATTCTTACGCTAATGCTGGTCGAGTTGATTGTAGTGTTCTTGCAAACTTAACCTGCACTTTTTTTATTAACATAATGGACAACGATGCCTTAGGCTGGAAATTGGAGCAGCAAGACTGGCTCGCCGTTAGGATATCCAACGGACGCTTGCAAGGTACCAGAGCTCAACTTGGACAGAGCAAAGTTTGCCACTTCAGTGGGTTCGAGCAGCACGAATGGGTTGTCAAGACCTTGGGGGCTGGTTGCAGTCACATTGACTTTTTTCAAGCATTTGATGTCATTGATGTCAGCACAGTCGATCGAGTAGAGAGATGTGCTCGAGGGAGCCGCAGAAAGATACACAGTCGAAGAGTCGGGATTGTTGGAAGCAACAGCATGCACAAGGCCTTGTTGGACAAATTCCTGCAGCAAAGTGGCACGCTCTTGGATGTCGGGGATTGATGGATAATGCATGATGGGTTCTAGAGCGTAGAGCATTCTTGCAGATGATTCCATGGGTCGAATAGCAGCGCCAAAGCGTGCAAGGATGGTTTCGTTGGCAAGGGCGTTGGGGGGCACGACTTGGAGTTTTGCAGCAGTTCGACCAGCGTTGCTAAGGAGCCATGTCTTCATTCAATCTTGGGCTTCAGTGAGATTTGTCGAGGATACGGCGGAGACAGCGGTGGCAGTGAGGGCAACGAAGAAGGCAACGATGTTCATAGCTGGCAAATTTCAAAATGAAGATCAAACACCAGCTTTAGAATGGGCAAACACAACCCCTGACAAGCAGTTTCTCTTCATGGCCAAGCGTTGTCTTGTCCACAACAGTTTGCTGCTATCGTATTACTGTCATCGTTCCTAGACCACAGAGAGCCGTTTGCATTCGTTGCGCTTGCGTATATAACACGCATTGTCAATGTCTGCATGAGGAACGTTGCTGGCCACACACAAACCGCACCGCAGGATTTAAAGCCACAAAAAAAACTCAAACGAGTGAAGATGTGATGCTAATATGCATTCCAGTTGAATTGTAGCAAAATGTAGCCGAAATGCAATTGTACTGGGATCCTAAGGGTTTGATCAAAGCACGAAGGGATTTGTTGCGAAAATGCGACTGCCGTGTCGTTCTAGCGCATGTCGTAGGATTCAATTGTCTCGTACCGCAGCATGGTATTGCGTACTTTAGTCGAGGTTTGTGGCATTACATGGACACTTTGGTGGATTTAGTACATCACTGAAGCCACAATCCGACATTGTGAATGCAACGAAAGCACGAAACATTCGTCGGTTTGTCATTCATGGTCAAATATAGAAAGGGACTTCTGACCATGATCTTAATGTTTGACAAAGCGCACAAGACAGTCGTTCCTGGCTATTGTCATCTAGCTCTGATGAAACCATTGCCATTGCTCTGATTGCGAAGCCGTTTGGGAGACTACAAACATCCTGTAAGGAGACGATTCATTTACGTCCATCAGATCTCTCACCATACCCGGACTACGATATCGATCTATCGCTGTACTCAAAGCAGAAAATTTCCCAGGAAAGATCGATGGAACCTCAGCGACAATCCTTTGCAACAAGGTTCTCTCCGTCCTTATAGCCTACTCTCTACGCTACTAGCTTATGCCGAACATTCGTTGCGGTTGAATGCCCGAAAACTTATTGTTGTCACTCTTCTCTAGCAAACAGAATTTCTAGTGGTGGAACATCATCAGTCTTGAAAGAAAAATGGCATTCAGAACAAAACTCAAAGTAGACGTTTGAGCACTCTATCCGAAGTGGCTCAATTGATCAAACGCCACTTCATCGAAGGACATTGCCTCGGTTGCTGTCGCATACATCCATCCTTGGTGAATGAAAGAAAAGGCAAAGTGCGCAACGGAATGCCATGGGTCCTTGAACATAAGCCCAAGCAGAGATAACTTGTCCCAAAGGTTGAGGTGGAGTCTTAAAAAACTTCAAATATTAAGTAGAAGTCGACGGATGATTATGCTGCAACGCTCGGCTTTGTCTTTGGTCGGCACGATTTACTCAAGGAATCTTTTGGTTTGATGTTAGAGAGTCCAACTCGTGATTGTTATCCTCCTCGATATAGCCAACATGTCTAATGTGGAATGCGAGTTTATTACTCAAAAGCTAAGACATTGAAAAGGCTATCGAATGGATAATTTCACTAGACTTGGAACGAAAGCAGGACCACAGGCGTGTTGTCGACTTCTCCAACGGATGATTGGACTGCGCCAGACACCAACGAGGTGTTGATATAGTCCGTCAGCTCACTTGACGAGAGAAGAGCGAGCCACTTTTCGAGTTAAGCTTTGGGTGGCGTCGCACCAAGAACCAATTGAGCGGAGAGGATAATGGCGATGAGCATGAAGCAGCAGAGAGTGTTGGAGTTCATGGCAAATAGAAGAATGGAGGACAAATGTGTTGAGTAGCAGCGCATTCGACCAGCTCGTTACAGACATGGACAGTCTTGTAAAGTTTGAAGATTTTGGATCCAAGTAGGAATATGCTAGTCGTCCGCATGCGTTCGACATTTCAAGGCGCATGGTGTGGATCGGAGTGAGAACAAATTTAGTTCCACCCGTGATTCGTATAGCTAAAATGTCATCTCAATCCTCTACATTCTGTACGCACGACCGCATTGCGAACTGTGCATGTTCGTCCAATGCGATGAAACGCGTGAGACCTTTCCGCCAACAGTGCGAGCAAACAACAATGAGATTCCATGTAAATTGGCGTCGCGGTTGATTAAAGGGCTTTCTTCACCCGTGTAAGGATAGTAGGAGTGGGCACTAGTAAATTTTCTGTGTATGAGGGTCAGTGGATCACGCAGTAGTGTTTTATCATCTCCTTGTGAGCTTGAAATCGTAGCGGTATGAGGAGCGTAATGCAATACTCCGGAATAGTCCAAACACTGTACGCTGTGGACAGTCGATAGACCTGAATAAACGATAGTGAAGTACAGGAGTCTTGGACTTTGAAGCACTTGATATCGTTAGGATCTGGCGCCACGATCAGCAGGTGTCAAACAAACTTCAAATTGAAAAGCACTGTCGATGAGTATGAAACATCGCAATGACAATTGACAATCTTGATTTTGTAGCGATTCAGCATTCATGGACTCAGCCGTGTTGGATAACACAGAACGGTGTAGATACAATGCAGAGACGGCCATTAATCGTAATTGATTGCCTGCGACATTTGAAATCTTTTAAAGAAGTACTTGACTTAAGTAATACTTGGGTAGTACTCAACGATAACAGTATATTAACGAATTAGACAGTTTGGAATGAAAGAAGGACCACTGACGTGTTGTCGACTTCTCCAACGGATGATTGGACTGCATCAGACACCAAAGAGGTGTTGATATAGTCCGTCAGCTCACTTGACGAGAGAAGAGCGAACGGACCCACAGTTGATTCCGATGACGAAGGGGCGACTTTCAAGCACAACGGGTTCGTGCACGGTGGGATGTACGCATAAGAAGTCGTGCTGGACGAAGCCAACGTGACCAAGACCTTGGAGGAGTCCGTCGCGTTGCTGGCAACGGCTTGCACTCGGCCCTGCCGGACAGCCCTTTGGAAGATTGCCACGCGTTCGTCATTGGTAGAGGCTATCCATGACACCAAGGTGGGCGGATCGACGGCAGACACCGATTCAGTGGAGATAGAAGCAGCAACGAAACGATCCAGTGTCGCGGAGCTGTTGACGGCGTTGTGGCGTACAAGTTTGAGTTGCTTGGCAGCATAACCGTTCGAAGTCGCGAGCCACTTTTCGAGTTGGCCTTTGGGTGGCGTCGCCCCGAGAACCAATTGAGCGGAGAGGATGATGGCGATTAGCATAAAGAAGCAGAGAGTGATGGAGTTCATGGCAAATGGAAGAATGGAGGACAAATGTGTTGAGTAGCAGCGCATTCGACCAGCTCGTTACAGACATGGACAGTCTTCGATCCAATTTTCACCTTGCAATACTCTGACATGTTGTCTTATGGATTTAATGGATTGCACAGTACGAACTGTATCGGTATGTACAACTGAACCATGGTCTGTCACTGAAACAAACTAGACTCAATTATGCTTCAAATCGAGTATGTCATTTGTGGACACAAAACCCGCTTCAATTGCCTCTACGAATCATGCCAAGCATCTGTCATGTCAATACGATAGAGTGCATGGCTAATAACGACAAGTTTATGATGGCCTAGCTGTATGCCTAATTGAATCTTGTAGCCACTTGCGATAGCCTCAATTCCAACTAAACTTTACTCACATTCCCCACCATATTATCCCTTGGCGCATTGTCAAGGTTCGCATTCTGGACAACATTTCTTGCATATTACCACGGCGAAATAAGTTTTACATTTGAAATCACACTAGGACACTCCAAAGACTGTCTGGATTGATTCAAGTCTCATACCTTGACATGACGCCAGTTTAGTCATGTCGTCGTCGGGCAGAAGTTTTGTTGCAATTTGCAACAAAAGAACCTCAGACAATTGAGTTCAATGCAATCCCAAGAATACAAATGATGAGAGCAAACATTTTCTCGGGAGGTATTGTGCTTTTGATTCAAAATTGTGAGGAACCGAATCGATTCTGAATCAAACGGGCTTCTCTGATTGGCTAAAATTAAACATTCTAATTATTCAGCCAATCAATTTCGATCAATTTCCTGACTCACGCAAAACACACACGGACACACACCACTTCAGTATTATGAAATCGATTTGGAAATGAATTCGCATTTTGGTCAAAGCCACAAATTTGGTTGAAAATGACAATATTACCGCACTCGAAAGTCTCCATTTCGCGGCATCGTCTATTAGACCAGATAACGACACGAATCCTTTCAAGTCGCGAACGATTTTGCAACAACCTGCGACGTCGTCTCAAGTGCCGTGAAGCGTTGGTTTTTGCGTACAAGCTCAAAAGATAGTCGAAGATGCTTCTCTAGGGGTCGGGATGTTCGTCGGGTCGCGCGGAAAATTGGTGGTTATTTGAGTGATAAACCACTCTTGCGAAGTGCAATCGCAGAAGTTAAAAATTATTCTGCGATGAATTCGCTTTCAACATTGACGTGTTTCCGCTCCACTCCACTGGCTTTACGTTGGTAGTTTTGAGCTCGACGACGTCAAGAACTACTGTCAACGCCAGACTGACGGTGTTCAGTGGCTTTAGAATTCAATTCCTGCAGTCGATTGTGTGGATCGCGTCACGTGGAGATGTGGTCACCACTCGTTTGTTCATACGACGGTCTAGATACTGTAATAGCCGTGAAATTATGCAGCTCGTAAGGACCAACTGGATAAAACAAAACAAGGTTGATTACATTCCAACGAAAACCCTAACAAACTACGATGTATCGAACCCGAGGACAAGCACAGGTTCACCTCGAACTTCCACCAGCGATGACTGGACTGCGCCAGACGTGATCGATGTGTTGACAAAGTCGGTCAAATCAGTGTCAGACACGGCAAGGATTGGTCTTTGTCGGAGGGCTCGGCGGTGGGGGACCAAGGCAGAGTGGGTTTGTACACGGAGGAACAGTGGCGAAAGTCGAGGCCTTTGACGACGCGGCCGTGAGATAGACCTTGGGGGTTTCGGTATCGTTGGTATCAACAACTTTGACACGCCCTTGTTTGGCTGCCTGTTGGAAGAGTCTTACACGCTCGTCGTTGGAAATCGTGAACCAAGACAAAGGCGTAGACGTCTCGTTGGCTGCGATTGATTCCGTGAAAGCACAAGCAAAACGAGCCAGAGCAATCGAGCTGGTGACAGCATGTGATGGAAGAAGGCCGAGGCGTTTGGCAGCATTTGCACCGAGGCCTTGAAGAATTGCTCGTGGGTATTGTTGGTGGCATCCACCGTTGGAGTTGAGAGAAGGATATAAAGAAGAGTAACAAAGAAGGTAATCGAGTTCATGGTAAAGTGAGAGAAAGGTTGCAATCAAAACTTGTCGAACTGAAACCCATTCTGTGCAGAAGGACTACGTACATGCGCCATTCGACCAGCACGTTGCAGACGTGCACAGTACTCGAACATCATCTGACCATGATCCTGACCGAGGCGAGTAATACAGACAACTCACAGTTGTGGGACTCACAGCTCGAGAACAATCACATTTAAAGTCATCAATTTTCTCAGACAAAAATAAGGTACAGACAACTCACAGTTGTGGGACTCACAGCTTGAGAACAATCACATTTGAAGGCATCAATTTTCTCCGACAAAAATAAGGTATACAAAAAACAAGTATAAGTTTTTTACATCACACTTGGTGGACTGAAGAGCACAAGAACAGTGACGAGGGTGATCAATTTGATCTACCCAAGAACATTTTCTATATACTTCGTAGGTTTTGGATTGGGATTTGGAGTCAAAACTCTCCTCCGAACACCAACGCAGCATGCTATAATCGTCATTCCTTCTGGCGTGTACAATAATTAAATGTACCTTTACGCATGGTGCAATGTTGTTCTATGCACACTTTGTTGCCGGATTTGCGTCTGCAATGCATCAATCCAGCTTTTCAAAATTAGTGGAGATTAAAACACAATCCCTCGCCATGATTCAGAGAGTATTTAAGCTTATAAAGATCACAAGCTTCGACTTGAGTTCCTGGTCCATCACTCTTACCAACATGAGAGCGTTGGTACCCCAATTGTCAATAGCCCTATAGACCTAAAGTCTTAATATCCCTAAATATCACCTATACTATAATCAAGTCATGTTCTTAGGAGGAGAGGTTGAATCCAAGAACAGCCCTGTGGTTGAGGGACAAATCGTGTTCTCCAACCGTAAGTTGTCTGTATTGCATATGCGTAGTAGTCTCAAAATACACTGTATTCAGTGGTTGGACGATGAAATGACAAGCCATTTGTCCACTCCTTTTCACATTTTCATTGAACGGACTTGTCTTTTGAAAAGCCTTCAAGTTGTTGTTGGGGCTTTCGTCTGCCCAGCACCTCAAGCGAATAAGCAATGCAAGAAGAATAAGCTAGACGAAGGTCGTAGTCGCTGCGTTCGATATTAAAGTTTACAACCGCCGGCAAGCTGCTCGGATTGTGAAATGCCGCATGAACATGAAAGCAATGATTTCCTACTGCTGTTCGTGATATCGACTTCAAAGAAATTTGACGATCTGGAATACACAACGTGAGGTACGTCGTGAAAATTTCAATACCTATTCCTTCATTTCCTTGAAATTCCCGACAAATCGTTCACAAAGAAGCAGAATGTGATCGAGTTCATGGCAAATTGAAATAATTGGACTATGTGTTGAGTAGCAGTACTCACGTCATTCGACCAGCTCGTTACAGACGTGCACAGTGGTCGAACCACTTTTCACCATGCAATTCTCCGACAAAAATTATTCACCAACTGTGTCGTGTGTTAAACGACAAAAAACTTGTTTTGATATTTGATTCTTGAGGGAGTTGAGTCTGCTGAGCCACAAGCAGGCGTTCGCAACACACAAGGGGAGTCTTGGACGCACACAGGGGTTTCGACAGGGGATACGGGGGTTGCAGAGGGGTCCGTAAGGGCTGCAACGACCGAACTTGGTAGGACTGAGAGATCGCGGGAGGTGACTGGTCTTTAGTGGACGTTGCGCGTAGCAACAGGCAACAGAAGCGCAGACAAACACGGCAAACGAACAGCCAGGACGCAGGAAGGACACAACAGGGCACACAAGCACACAAGACGCGGAGGTCGCAGGTAGCTCGGATGGCTCGGAGGGGTCCGTCGGGGGTGTTTTCGGTGGAAGCGAACGATTGGCAGCAAGGACGGCGCTCTTGCTGGATCTGCGCTGCAAATCTGTTTCCCAAGATCTTGCTCGAGGACTCGGCTCGGGGTGGTGAAGGGCGATCGCTCGTTGTGTTGACGCTGCTCGGGGGTGCCAGTCGCAGCTACTGCTCGCTTCTTGGCCTTACTTACTTCTCGCTGGTAGTGTAGCTCCAGAACCTTCACACGGAAGGCATTCACTGCAAAAAGTGAAGTGTATTACATAGTTTAAGCTAGCTAGACCTGTTCTGCACCCGGGTCGAGACGACAACAACTTGAGTTTGAACCTTGGTGAGGCTGGTCTGCCGATCTATCTCGTACGTGCGTTGGGTGACTGACCAATGGACAGACGAATGTAGTGCAAAATTCTTGTGAGCGTGCGCATCACACGACAATCTTCGGTTTTCACCCATGTTTGACATGGTGTCGACACTATACACGTGCAATCAAACTTCGTTCTTCGGGTGTCTGTCCTTGCTAAAGTGACAATGCCATGGTAGGCCGCTCATTCTTCGTGTGGTCGTGGTTGAGTCGCATGACTCGCCATTGCTAGTGTTACAGGGGGTGCTGAGGCATCTGCATCCCCTGTCACGCTACAGGCGATCCATTGTGTCGTCCATGGTTCAGCTTCATCGTGCGTGGATCGCATCAATCTCCACGTTACACACACAAAGGGCTTGATCCATCGACGCAGACAACAAGCACTAGAATCGGGATCGCAGTCAAGCCAAAGCAAAATCCAACACAAGCCCCACGGCACCTCATCACAACAGGGTTGCAGGGGGTACGGAGGGATGCGTATCCCCTGTCAAGTCACAGTGATTGAGTCAAACATGCCAAGGCAAGGGTTGTTGTTGTCACCGACGATGGCTGTAGTGTTTGCGATGGGCGAGAGCGCCACAGGGACATGCGCCAACATATCAGTAGGTGGTACAGGGGGTGCAGAGGGATCAGGGGGCACGGATGTATATGTACCCCCTGTTGTTAACATTCACGAAATTCACCACACCCACTTTTCCACCACCCATGCTGTATGCATTCCAATTGTCAGCACCCACACCAGGCAAAGCTTTGCATTGCAGAGTTCTGTGCTTTCAACGTGTCTGACATCAGATGCATCAATTTGATTGCCATGTTGGGGTAGAAATGATATGTAAAATGATCCAATAAAGGTGTCAAAAGACAACCACAAAATGTCAAAACAGAATATTTAACCATGCATTGCCACAAGCCACCCTGGCAATGATGCGATACCACAAAATGGTTGAGTGTCTTGCCACAATCAGAAATGCATGAACCTCTTTTGACTTTCAACCCAAAATCTCATCCAAAGTTCTCTTTTTGGTTCCATTCACAATTGGGTTGGCTGGATCAATAACCATCAGGATGACGCAGTTGCCAAGAAAGCGCGCCAAACTCCTTCAACGACAGCGAACGTAGATAACTTCACAATCCAATTTCTTTTCTTGGACCAAAGTATGTCGTCAAACGCAAACAACGGACCATCTGATCGCTCCTCAACAGCATCGACATCACCAACATCTAATGAACCAGCAACAACAACAACGTCATCGACCACGACACCAGCAACAATCCCAGCGTCGGCTCCGACTGCCTCGACCACGGCTGCATCGACTTTGCCATCTTTGACGCCAGTACCCGGAACCAGTTTGTTTACTTTGCCTCCATTGTCCTCGTACGTTTTGCCTCCATATCAGTCAGTTTTTTCACAGCCGTCGTCCAGTGGGGCTGCTCAATCTGTTCAAACTGGGGGTGCAGGAGGGTCTGTGCTACCCGTAGCCCCTGCGTCAAGTCAAACTTTGGGACATAGTGATGCGCAAAATCGCCCGTCAAGTTGAACTCCTTCATCTCCAAGTCGACGAGGACGAGGGCGTGGCCGCGGGCGAGGTCGTGGCTGTTCTACTCAGTCACAACCTCCACCACCAACACGCCATTCGACAAGATTGATGGCTCAGTCTGAAGTACAAGCTATTGCGGCTGCTGAAGAAGCTCGGCTCAAGAAACAAGCCGAGGACACTCGAGCGGATATTGACGAGATTGGCAGACGGATGGCTGAAGATGCTAGAGCACGTCAAGAGGCAGTGGACAGACGTCGCGAACAAGATGAAGATGGGAGGTCGACGGCAACAGCGACAGCGTTGACTCAACTGAGCGGCCAAGCGACGAGTCAAACCACAACTCCAGCTCCATCGGCCAGTCGGCAGGGATCACCACAGCATTCATCTCAGTCCAAACGAGCAAAACACAATTCACCATGTCCGAACCAAGCCTAAGATGATCTTGAAGAAGAAATTCGCCAAGCAAGACAAGAGCTGGATCAAATTCGAACGGATTACGTGGCTCAGCGAAGATTGATCAGCGAGTTGCAAGGTAATATCGACGAGTCTGCTAAAGCATGGGCAAAAGAAAAGAGCAAAAACAAGAAGCGACAAAAACGAATAGCAGACCTCGAAGGACTGTGTGGCAATCAGCAAGACAAGCTGACTCGTTTGGATCAAGAGTTTAGGAAGGCGGCCAACCGTGTGGGAGTGTTGGAGTCTTTGCGTCCAGTGATTGATGGGCACACCCAGGCCTTGCGTGACCTCCAAGCTCAAGGGAACCAAGCGAGTGCGGGTGGTGCAGGTGGTGCAGCAGGGTCCGTACCCCCCGCACCAAGACAATCGACTCAAGCAGACATGGACACCCGTCTAGATGCACGGTTGAATGCGTTGCAAGATCAAATGAACAAGCGATTTGAAGAACAAGCGGCGCAATTCAAGAAGGCCATTGATGAGGTGGCTGCTGAAGCTTACACTCTGGCCTCGACGAGCAATCAAGACGAGGCTGTTGTTTGAAGCGAGCATGGGACTTTTACAAGGTATTTTCCAACAACTAGCAGCACGGGCTTCAACACCAGCGACAAACCAAAGCGATCCCTCTCAGCGTTTGTGTCTATCAAGACAGACACATACCCATGCTCCATGCCAAAACGCGTACGCCACATGCAAATTTCGATTGTCTGGTGTCCACACGGATGCAGATTCTCCAAATCAAGTGGATCGTCCATGTGGTTACGCAAAGACCCACCGTGGGAATCCATGTCGAAATGCATCACACAAGTGCAAGATTACCAACCACATGTCTTGGCGCTTTCATCTCTATCACAGTGGCAAGCGGACTCCAACACAGCAAGAGCAGGAGCAGATGGATGATTCTGAACGTCGTCTTGGAGCGCAGACTTTGAACCAAATGATCAGAATTGGTGCCATGGAGGATGAAGACGAAGAGGAGGAAACTAAAAATCAAGCCGAAGATCAAGACGAAAGCGAAAACGAAGACGATGATGACGCACCGATTCGTCCAAGATCTGGTAGATGGCCGCGTGGTGGTGATGAAGACAGTGAGTAAATTGTAGCGGTAGCTTAATTCTCGGAATGGCAAATTTGTTTTCTTCATACTTGCATTTTCGACAGGGCTTGCGGGGTTGGCGGAAGCCTCCGTAACCCCTGCACATAATAACACCTTTGGACAGTTCTTCACATCGAAGCCATATCGACCACGCAATCTCAATTCCCTTGAAATATATATATACAAATCAAGCAATATGCGGCACCATAAATTCAACCAGGATTGCTAGAGTTAATGATGCAATTCACAGTGTTAAACCAATGCATGCAGGTGGTGCGGAGGGATCCGTACCTCATGCATACTGACAAAAATCCTTCTTGTGTTCCAGTTTTCTCAAACGAGCCATTGCTAATTGTCACTTTCATACTCTTCCTTCTCCTCTTTTGACATGGAAGAGCTTGAGTTGTGATCACCAGGCTCGTTATCGTCCAACAAAGGAGGATTCACTTGTAACTCGCGACCAAGTACCAATTCGGCCAAACGATTGAACTCTTTCAATTCTCTTTCAAAGTCATATATAAGAGGCGTAGCAGGGATCAACAATTCGGGCACGCATAACCAAGCACCAGCGGGAATGTACTGCACTTCATACTCTGTTAATTTCACTCCACCAGGACCATCAACCAGTCGAGAGTCTCGAACAGCTACAATGGGAAGTCGATTCACCTCCCTGACTTCTCGACGTTGAGCTTGTTGAGATAATTCGGGTGAAGTCATGTCTCTGCGGGGTATACTCGGTGGAGATGGTGGAGGTTGTCCATCGTGTTCGAGTGAGTCATCAGCCAAGACCATTTCCGTGTCAAAATCTACAGGCTCAGCATTCTGAATCAAGTCCACAGGCCGAGTCACATGTGTTCGACACAATCGAAGGCGTGAGTCATGGACGTTAGCGTGAAATCTGTAGTTCCTTCCATCTTTTCTTGCGTGTCGCTCTAGCTCACATCCATAATCTTTGATTTTGCGCACTACCCTGAAGGGCCCATGCCAGAGATGGGCTAATTTTTTCTTGGCTCCAGCATCAACTTGGTCAATAAACAACCACACTTCATCTCCAACGTGGATTCGATTTCCTCTATCCTCAGGTAGTTGGTTATTGTGCGCTTCGGCTCGCAGTCTTTGAGCTTGCTCAACTAAATCTTTCGTCAAACCACGGCAGTACATATATTGTTGTTGAATCCTCATTCTCCACCGCCAATTGCTTTGATGTAATTCAGTACTCAAGGTGGGTAATCCAGCAGAGATAGTAGTTTGAGGGTCCCACCCATGCATAAGATAAAAAGGCGTTTCCAATCGGGTTGTCGAGATTGCTGTGTTTATAGAAAAGGTTAATCGTTCAGCCCAATCATCCCAATCATGATTTGCTGGATCTCTGGAAAATATTCTTACAGCACGAGTTAACGTTTGAATGATTCTCTCTGTTTGGCCATTTGCTTGTGGACGATACGCAAAGGTGGCCATAGATTTCTGGCCCAACATTTTACTAAAGCTTTGAAAGATTTCGCCCATGAATGCAGGATCATTGTCATGGCGCACTTGAGTTGGTGCACCAAATCTTCTAAAAACCACCTCTTCAAAAGATTTTGCCACTGAGTCTGCCGATTTGTTTGGTAACGCTTTGACCATCAAATATGAAGTAAATAGATCCAAAAAGACAACCAATGTCGTATTTCCTCGAGACGACATAGGCAAATCCACTGCAAAATCCATCCCAAGTATATGCATGGGATATTCAGGCAGCAAGTTACCTGGTGATGGTGCTGCCTGCAAATGATTTGGTGGAGGGTTTGCTGTATTGCATTCTGGACAACTATCGATAAAGCTCTTAATGTCGCTTCTCATGGTGGCCCAATAGAAGTGTAGTCGAATACGTTCATATGTCTTCTGGAATTTGAAATGCCCACCCTGTAAACCTGCATGGTATTCCGTCATAATTCCATTGACTATTGAATGTGGTGCGACCACAGCCCATTGAATGCCAGGGCCACCATTTCGTCTATGATACCAGTTCATGCGAAATAATGTGTCGTGTTCACCCAACTCAAATTGCACTGCCAACTTTGTCAGTCTATGACACTCACGCATAGGGATTCCATCAATGTCGCCTTTCAAAAAGGATTTCAGTCGTGCTAGATCTCTTTCTTGATCCTGAGCCTCACTGATCATTCGCAGCCGTTCACTCTGCAGTGCAGGGATATCATCTCCAATAAAGGCCATGATTGAAGGCAATGAAAAATCATGTGGAAAGCCCTGGGATGCACCCTGCGGATTCTGCGGAGGGGTATGTACCCCCTGCTCACCACCCATGTACAATGCCATATTTTCGAGAGATGCGGGTGGTGCAGGAGGGTTCGTACCCCCTGTTGAATCCATTGAATCGGTAATCACAGACGATGCTATTGCCTGAAGCACATCGTAACACTCTTGTAGAACCACATCGTGAGTTACTCCATCATGTCCATGCTGAACTAGACTCGGCAGACAATTCAAAAGCTGTAATTTCATCAGCACTTCGGGATCAACAACTCTCTCAGTGATTCCAATTCGCAGAGCTCGAGAGGCTAATAAATCGGCGGCTCCATTCCAATCACGAGCGATGTGATGGAAGTCTACTAAATGTAATTCTCGAGAAAATCGGCGGACGTCTCGGAGCATAACTTGTAAATGTGATTTCTTGCACGTCATCCGATCCAATATCTGGTGAATCACCAATTGAGAATCACCAAAGACATGTACTCGAGGTAATTTTAGATCACACGCGACTTTCAAGGCAGCAATCACCCCAGCATATTCAGAAGTGTTTACAGTCGCATGGATGGTAGTGCCATGGCTGGCCCAAACTATTTCCCACTCTGGCAATTTCCATATCACAAAACCATAACTACCAGCTCGTAAGCTAAGTTTGATAGCACCATCAAAAGTGATGACATAAGTCTCCTCTGTCGACGTGAATAATGGAATTGGTGTGTCCACTCGTTCAGCAATTCCTTTTGCTTTGTTGGGTCTCAAGGGTTCAAACACCTCTGACAGAAATTGCCCTGGGGGAGTCAATTGTTCTGCCAACAAAATGGGCATATTCCATTTTCCATCAAGTTGCTCCACAGGTATAAATGTAATGGTCCAAGGAGCCAACATAATTGCCCAGTGTAGGTGTTCAGTACGACCAAATTTATCCTTCACAATCCATTTTCCTGCATCAATGTTGAGTGTAGACGTTCAACTGCTTTCCTGCTAGTTCATAATAACATACATCGATAACTCGCAATAAAGCCAAGATTTCTTTAGCCCACATGGGCTGCTTGGGTTCTGATCCTTTCAAAACTCTGCCACAGAATCGGACAGGATGGAGAATACCATCATATTCCTGACACAGAGTGGCTGAGATGGCCCAATTTGTTGTGTAAATCACAACATGATATGCTAGTTCTGGATTGGCATGCTTTAGAATTGGAGTGGATGCATAGGCCAATTTCAAATCATCAAAAGTTTCCTTTGCCGCATCAGACACTTGCCCTGAAGCAAACTGATCCTCGGTGATTTCATACAAACATGCAGCTTTCACTGAGTAATTCTCAATAAAACGAGAGTAAAAATTCAAAGATCCAGTGAAGGATTGCATTTCTCGAAGAGTTTTGGGGAACGGCATATCCAGGACCTGCTGTAACCCCCGTGGGGCTGCTGTCAATCCGTCTCCAGATATAATATGTCCCAGTAAATCAGTCGATAGTTTTCCAAACTTGCTTTCCATTGCACTTATACTGATGTTAAAGTAAGTGAGCCTTGTTAGAATACGGTCAGTCAATTCCACGACTCCATCCCACGTTGATGCGCCGTCGCTAATATCGTCTGCAAATGACGTTCGATTTGCGACTGGTGGCATATCAGATGCATCATATTGATATCCAATTTTGCGGGTTCACCATTCTCATCAATTGTTTCCATTCCGGGAGGCAAATCTACAAAGCCATATAATGCATTGGTAATCATTCTCTGATATAGCATAGGGGCGTTTTTCAAGCCTTGTGCCATTCTAGTCCATTCGAAATGTCCTAGAGGGCATATAAATGCGCTGACCATTCTAGCTCTTTTGCTAGCCAGGATAACCCAAAAACCGCTTGCCTTATCCAAAGATAAAAACCATTTCAAGCCATGCAAGCCAGATAACATCGCATCTAAAGTAGGCATAGGTGACAACATCAAATCCTGTAAATCATTTATTCCTCGGTAGTCAATGCAAAGTCGAATGTCTTTGCCACCTTTCTTCAAAACGATGACAATAGGTGAAGCCCATTTCCAATTGGAAAATTGGATGAGACCAAACTGCATCAATCCTTTTAACAATTCAAACAATTTTCCCAAATACTCGACTCGGACGCGTCTAGCTCGACCAGCAATTGGCTTCGCTGAACCAACATCAATATCACACACAGCACCTCGAGCAGGTGGAGGCAGGCCATTTCCAGAGCTGATAAAAAACTTCGGAAACTTGCCGAGGACATCCAGCATTTTTGTCTTGTCATTCATGCTCATTCCCGCTTCACCAACATCGAGTTTTGAATGTCAAATGGCTCTACATCCTTGGATATTTCAGGGATGTAAGCCAGCTGGTGATGCATTTCTTCCGTTGACATGTCGACTCCTTCCTTTACAACAATTTCGGGTGGAAGATGAGATTGATCGACCTCTTGAGGTAACGAAGAGGCTAGAAATATGGAAGGAGCGCATAGACCAACATGAGAATCGTTGGCATGATACGCAAATATCGCTCGCTCAGAATCACTTTGACCATTCGAAGGGAGTTGCGGATCCTGCAGAAAGGCCTGCACCCCCTGTATACCATAATCAACTTCACTTGACAGGGGTTGCTGATCCTGCGGAGGGGTCCGTATATCCTGCACGACACATTCAATTTTTGAGTTGGAACGACAGTCATCCATGACCATTGTCAAGGGCTCATTTCGGCGCAGGATTCCTTTCGGTGTATTATATTGTGGCTTCGGAACCATAGGTGGTTCCAGCGCTTCATCGATCCAGCGTAGACGGTCTCTCATTTTTTTAGTTCGCACCGAAAGACTTCCTTCCATTGCTTCTCCTTGCCAGCCGCGATATTTGTTGCTCGTGGATCGAACCATATCTTGGTTCAAAGGTCGAACACCCTTTTCCGCGACAGCACCGATAATTGTGCCTTCTTTCAAACAGAGAAATCGAGCTGACACATTGGTGATTCGGTACATACAGGGTTTTTTCATTTCGTCGACGCATACTGTGGGTATCCATTTTGTCCCTCGATTTACCCAATACTCGGAATTGTCTGGTGCTTTGGCATATTTACTCAGCCACACATCTGCACTTTCACCAGACGCAATATTCAAATCATACCTCAACTTGATGTAGGTACAAAACGTTTTCACATATTCAATGTTCTTCGTCAACAAAGGAACTTATTCCCCATCAGGTAAATTCATTTCGCGTCGTGCGGTGTCAATAACTACACCAGCCTTGGACAGAAAATCCATCCCCAAAATCAATTCAAAATCCACAGGACCAATATCGCACACGGCCAGACTAAAGATAAACACTAAACCATTTCCAATCGTAAGCTTAATCTTGACCATGCCAAATGTGGTAATTGCATTCGATCCCAATCCGTTGATGCCAGTTGTTTTTGTGGTGTCGATGGGTATTTTCAACCGCTCGACCAATCTTCGATGAATGACACTCAGGTTGGCTCCAGTGTCAGCAAGAATTTTGATCGAGTTGTTCATCACAGCACCTTGCAAGAAGGTCTGACTGCTTCGCTCTTCATCATTGATATCAGCTTTTTTCCAAAAAGCTAATCTCTCCCCTTCGAGCAATGCAAACTCAGGTGGCAATGCGGATGGATCGGAAATCGCCAAACAGATTTGAGGAACAGGAGGTGGTGGGTCATAGGATGTATTGCAAATTAGACTTTCCTTGGACCTCTTCTTTTCCGCATCTTTGCTTTCTTCTCATCATGCATCTTCAGCTGTTGTATTGCCTTCAAAATGCTTCGTAGTTCATGAGCAATCGACACTTGTGGGGGTTGCGGAGGGTACAGACCCCTCTGTACCCCCTGCTCCACTTGTCGATCTTGATGACTTCGAGCATCATACTGGTGTGCAACGCTGGAATTGTTCAATATGCAGGGCTGCAACTCAGAGGCAGCAGCTCGATTCTTCGTTTTTCTTGGTTTTTTCTGGTTGTCTTCTTCTTTTTTCATTTTCGTTTCTTCATTCCTCATCACCTGCGTCAGTCCGGCGCAACTGGGGCTTGGCAAAACCCCCGGACTTAGCAGTTTAAACGATCAAGGCGTGGCACGTCGCATCTGCCAGCCTTCGATAGAGAGTCCAAATATGCTTTGACTTGAACGAGTTGCTCGCGCGATTCGCAGGGCTCATATTTGTTGTGCGTTGGTTCACAGAGTTGACAAGCTTTCATGCAACGTGCCAATGGATGGCCATTGCGTTTGCAAATAGGACAATAAATGTCCTTCCAGCATTCACCATTCACTCGGTAATGCTCTGAGTCGCAGTTTGAGCACCATTCCTTCTTGCCACCCATGGTATAAATTTCGTTGTCAGTCTTTGGTGTTGGAACGGCCATATCGTCGTCAGAGTCTTCGACGGCAAGATGAACTTGATATCGCTGTTGTTCTCGTCGTTCACGCTCACGCGCTCGGCGATCCATGTCCACCTTTGATGGCGGGGGTCGCAGACCCCTCAGTGGGTCCTGCACCTTCTGCAAGGCATGTTGTGCGTAGCGTGTTTTGAGGCGTCGCAAAGCTATCTTTTTGCGTTGAGCATCAAGATAGCGCTCGAGAGCTTCAATGTTGGGGAACGACATTTGAGAAAGCTGGTCGCCCAACGCAACATCCTCCAATGCTGAACAAAATTTTGAGATGTGGTCGTCGAGGACATCCTAATTTACCAGTATCGTACATTGGCTGTAATCGCCGCGCTGTTGAATCGATAGAAGAAACACTTGAGCGATTCACCTGGCTCTTGGATCATATGCAGGTATTTGTCGCTCTTGGACGTGGGGCTCTTGATCCATTCTCGTACAAACAATTTCTTGATAGCCCTCCACGTCATTCGTTCAGCGGCGGGTACTTGTTTCAGCCACGCTCGTACTGGCTTGCCAAGGTAGGATGCGAACCAAGATATCTTCGCTTTTTCATTCCATCGCGAGGTGTCGGCCAGCAACTCAAATCGTTGAATCCAATGGTAGGCCGCTTCGCTGCCACCTTCATCTCCATGAAATATCGGTGAAGAATCGACGGACATGACATTGACCGATCCGTGTCGGCTATTTCGGCTAGGAGCTGAAGCCCAATTATCGTCATCACTGCCACTGGGCTGTTCACTTGAGTCGCCACTTGATTCCTCGGAATCACTCGAAGAGTCAATAGCTTTCATTCATTTCGAACTCTTGGATTTACGCTTCGTAGTTTGAGCCGCAACTCCTCTGGTTCTTGGTCTTGTGGTGAAATCTGTGGTCAATTTCGACAATTTGTCTTTGGATTTCGTCGGTTTTGCAGGGGGTGCATACCCCTCCGCAAGGTCAGTAACCCCTGCCACTGCTTCTTGGGACCACGCTATCGTGCTTTTCTTCGACGATAAAGAGGACCGGTTGGATTTCTTCAGCGTGACCTCAGATCCTGACACACTTGGATGATACATTGATTACCATTCAGCAAACTGGAAAATCGTTTGAGCCATTCGATCCAGCATATAATTGTAAACATAATGCTTGGTCTCGTAGTCTTGACGGAACAATGTCAAGTCGTCACCATTCGGTTTGTAGACTTGGTAACCGCAATAGATCAATGCATGCCTCAACCATGCATAAGCCCGGATGACTGCTTGAGGGGTCAAAGGTAATCTTATCTCGAACTGAGGCTCTTTCAAGTCAAAAGGACTTTCGTATTTGAATCCAATCGTCTTCGGACGAAGCAGCCACTCAGTCCAAATATTCCCTGACGTCGTCAAAATCGCATCGACTTCCGATTCCATATAACTGCCGATGTCTATTTCTCTCGCTGTAGATTGCAACTGGGTTGATTTCTTGGTTTTGGCAGGTTGGTAGTCCCAGTCACTGTCAGACTTCGAATATTCAGCAAAATCCAGCGTCCTTTGCACAGGTGTCGTAAATTGATCTTCATTTTCTTCATCCGAAGCTGATTGAACTTGCTCCAGTAATGGTACGGACGTCCCAGCGCTTCGATGGGCCACTTCAGATCTTGAGACAGTGGTTTGAATATGTATTTTGGTTGATGCACAGGTCATGGTCGTACCATGTGATGTAGGATCGCTGAGCGACCAGATTGCTTCGAATATTACAAACGTAAGCGCTAAACCACTGTAATCTTACGCTCAGTAAAAAAGAGGCGCTGGTATTATTAATACCTCGTTGTGAAATAGAACTTCTGCCTGTAGGTATCATCTCAAGGCGTCTTGGCTAGAAGCTTTAAGATGATACAGCTCGTATGAATAACCTGGAAGTTAAAATATTTGCATAGTACCAGAGTAAGCATTCCTATGGAATGACAGTCTTCAACGTCGTTGTCTCTGCAATTGAATCAATTCCATGAGAGTCGCCACGCTGAACTATTTTTACAACGAAAACACTTTAAAACATTACACTATACATCCACTATCTATCTACGACGATTTATCGAATCCAAGGACAAGCACGGATTCACCTTGAACTTCCACGAGAGATGGCTGGACTGCGCCAGACGTGATCGATGTATTGACAAAGTCGGTCAAGTCGGTCTCAGACACGATAACGAACGGGTCGGCGTCAGTCGAGTTAGTCGGAGCGACGGGTTTTAAGCACAGTGGGTCTGCACAGGGAGGAATAAAGGCAAACGTAGAGGCACTCGACGATGCGATCGTGAGATAGACCTTGGAGGATTCCGTGGCGTCGTTGGTAGCCACAGCCTTGACACGTCCTTGTTTGGCCGCCTTTTGGAAGAGAGCAACTTGCTCTTTGTTGGAAATGGTGAACCAAGACGGAAGCTCGGACGGCACGGCAAGTGCGATGGATTCCGTCGGGGTGGAAGCAGCAGCAGCAAAACGAGCCAGAGCAATCGAACTGTTGACAGCGTGCGGTGGAAGAAGACCGAGGCGTTTGGCAGCGACTGCACCAGTTTGCTTTGTCCAATGCGTGAATCGGTCGTGGGTATTGTTGGCAGCATGCACCGATGGAGCCGAGAGAAGAATGACAAGAAGCGCAATGAAGAAGGCAATGGAGTTCATGGGAAATTGAAAAGTGAGAGAGTGAGAGGATTGCGATCAAATCTTGTCGAATTGAAATCCACTTTGGATCGTAGGATATCTTGCGTACGTGCGTCATTTGAGCAGCTCGTTGCAGACATGCACAGTGCTCCAACATCTAAAGAATTATCCTGACCGCAGCGAGCGAGTAATGGTGAATGAGCGCGGTACTCTCGAACTGCACTGTATTCGCTGATTAAGCGATTGAAATGTCAAGCCATTCGTCGCAGTCTTGTTTACATTTCCACTGAATAACGAGCCTTGTGGAAAACCTTCAACTAGTTGTGAGGTCTAAATCACTAAGCAATGAAGCAAATTGTTTGATTTCACAGAACCGACAAAGAATATGTTCGCTGGAGGTCATAGTCGTGGTCGATACTGATATTCACAACCGCTTGCATGCTGCTCGGATTGTGAAACACCGCGTGTTACAGAACTTAGACGAATGCAACGAAAGCAAATATTCCCTTCTACTGTTCGTGATATCGACTTCAAAGAAATTGACGGTTTGGAATACACAAGTGTAGATTGCGGAACTGGAATAGGTATTGAAAGATTTTAAAACGAGAGAAGGGAAGGTGTGCATTAAGCTGACACACGCAAGCATAATGCTAGAACCTATACATGCTATGCCGAGCGAAATGCTTTTGTGAGAGATATACAACGTCAGCAAACGAGCAGAGGCTAGTATTTGTAGCCACTTGGGTGTTTTCGGTTTGAAATTGCATCGTCACCTCAATCCTCGACATTGCGCATGGCTAGAAAACACAGTGTCAATGCTCGTGCATAAATTGACACATGCTTGTAATTGAAACCACATCCGAGCTGGATATTTTCGTATCAACAACATCAAACCGAGATGAGAGGTCTTACATTATCAGCAAGATTACACTACAATGCGTGAACTTTATAGTCTGATTGCTTTCTAAGTATAAAACCTCTTGGCAATTCTTCTAATGACCTCTCTTGAGGCTAGGATCTGCGGTGCCGACGCACTAAATCGTTTGAATTGGATTTTCTAATGATGATCAATACGCTGATTTGGTTGTATCAATAGAATGATGTCGACGCACAACAAAAAATCAAACAATAAGGGAAATGCCTTACATCATGTGTTTGGAAAAAGCTTGGAATTTATGATACCCAGCGAGATTGTACTCCCTGAAATTTATCTAGGTATGAAGAACAAGTCAGCAATTTGCAAGAGGTTCTTGCTGCCAGTCTTGTTAGAGGCAATGGAAACAACTTATGCCACGCGTTTAGAATGCACGGGAGAAACTAGAACCTTGTTGTTCACGATTGTGGTAACTACCCATGGTGCTACTGGGATAACTTATTGTTTCACGTAGATGTGGGCCGATATCACACGTTCGGCAAATCACAACTTATAGCGAATGTGAAGGTGGTCCAACCGGGACTAGTAGCATCGGACTGAACTCCCATGACCTTTTTTACACAGCGCAATTATGAGTATCTGCTTGAGCTATTAGTAAATCGACGGTCGCATAAATTCTTGTGTGATACTAAGTCGAGACCAAGTCCTGCTTCATATCATGGCAATACCAGTAGTCCAAAAGTATGTCAACTGAGTTGATTGCTCAGTGATAATGTGTCTGCATCTCGGGTGCACTCCTTTTCTGCCTCCGATTTGAAACTACACAACTTAATGAGTTGGTGCTATAAATATTATACTGTGTCAATCATTCAGCACCAACTTGTCGACCGGCTGCAAGTCAAGTACGACTGATATAAACAATTTGATCGCTTGTGTTACTCGCGTTGTCAAACACAGGCCTTGACAGTGCGTACGTCCAGCACGTTCAAACGAAGTGCAAGGGATTGCGGATGCAGGCAGCTGAGTTTTCATCTTGAGAAGGTCAAAGTGGCTACAAATATATTACATCGTGCATTCCTGGTACTTCCGAGTCTGAAGTCTAGCAACTGGCGCTTACATGTCCTCCAACACGTCACCAACCAAAAACCTTTCATCGCTTGTAACACTCGTCGTCCCGTGTTTCAAATTCAATTCCTTAATTTGCATTCCAACCAATGTATATGTACTGCAATTTGAATTATCAACGTGGGGAGGTTTTCCAAGTCTATCCTTCTCATCCTGCACCATATCCTTCACCTCCTTAGCCACGGATGCTTCTGCACGTGCTCAATCCATTGCAGTCGCAACGTATTGGATCGATTGCATTTTGCTGTAGCACCTCTTTGGAAGAAAGATTGTCGATATATTGTGCGTACGAGCTTTGGTATGTGAATTGAAGAGAATAGTGACAAGGGATGACCTTACGTCAGTAATTGCCTCTGGATCACTGAGCATTTCAGTGGCTTTATGCTTGCGGGACAGTATGCATAGCCAAGCGCGTAGATGTCATTTCGAAATAGAAGTATCGCCACCGGCAAACATTACCCTCGGTTCGTCCGTACGTGTGGTGTATACACCTTTGACAATGAAATTTGATATGCTTTAGGCAGTGTAGGGTTCGTAGGCTGTTGTGGTTTTGAAATCGATATCACTAACAGCAGAGACGAATACTTGAATTTGCTTGCTTGGCATTCAGCCAAGTTTGCGGTATAACACCAATATAATACCGTATTCGACACGTATGCAATGTAACTCGCTTGGTTTGGTCGGGATCATTCCTTAGATGTTGGAGCACTGTCCATGTCTGCAACGAGCTGCTCAAATGACGGACGGACGCAAGAAGTCCTACGATCCAAAGTGGGTTTCAATTCGACTAGATTTGATCGCAATCCTCACTTTCTCACTTTTCATTTTCCCATGAACTCGATTGCCATCTTCGCTGCGCTTCTTGTCATCCTTCTCTCGGCTCCATTGGTGCATGCTGCCAACAATATCCACGACCGATTCACGCATTGGACAAAGCACTCTGGTGCAGTCGCTGCCAAGCGCCTCGGTCTTCTTCCACCGCATGCTGTCAACAGTTCGATTGCGCTGGCTCGTTTTGCTGCTGCTGCTGCTTCCACCCCGACGGAATCGGTCTCCCTTGTTGAACCGTCCGAGTTTCCGCCTTGGTTCACCATTTCCAACAAAGAGCAAGTTGCTCTCTTCCAAAAGGCGGCCAAACAAGGACGTGTCAAGGCTGTGGCTACCAACGACGCCACGGAATCCTCCAAGGTCTATCTCACGATCGCATCGTCGAGTGCCTCTACGTTTGCCTTTATTCCTCCCTGTGCAGACCCGCTGTGCATAAAACCCGTCGCTCCGACTAACTCGACTGACGCCGACCCGTTCGTGACTGTGTCTGACACCGACTTGACCGACTTTGTCAATACATCGATCACGTCTGGCGCAGTCCAGCCAGCTCTCGTGGACGTTCAAGGTGAATCCGTGCTTGTCCTTGGATTCGATGCTGCGTCGTACTATTAATAGTAGTTGATAGTGCGCTGTGTTTCTCGTTGTAATGTTCAAGACTTTTTTTTTTCACCAAAATAGTGGTTCTAACTTGACAACTTTATTGAATGACTGTCGTTGCAGAGGCTGCTTGTAGCTCCCAGTGGATTCGTACGAGCTGCATCATCTCAAGATTACTAGCTGAGACTTCCTACGAAGTAACAAGTGGTGACACAGCTTTGTCCTTTCTAAACGACTGTTCAAGCTCCTTCTGAACGGGATCGAGACATTTGTCGATGTCGAGTAATTTGCAACCAAGTTCCAAACGTTTTCGTTCGACTTGGCAATTTTATCGAGTTGGTTTCATTTACTTCAAATTCGAGACCGTGGTTTCAATGGAAATTGTCGTTGATTCACATTTCATGGTCGTACCCCCCGTGACGCATGACAGTTCAACCGCCAGGCAGTGGTTAAGCAGTTCAGCCACTGCAGCTATGTGCAATTACTCATTAACCACTGGCAGCCACAAAAGACGGTAAACAAGAGAATCATCAAAGCTATCTAACGTTATTATGCATCCAGCTCTGTGGAGATGTCGTGGCGTGTAATATTATTGAATAGCACAAGACAATCCTCGACGCGCGAAAGAGTTTCCCCTCGTTTGCGATCGAATCCAACGAATCAAGATAGCCAAGTTATGTAGTGCCAAAGCCATCTCTGCAATATTGCCAAATTCAATTGAAACCACAAACAAATTGGACCTGAATTCGAGATGTCATGAGGTCGGCCTTGTACGAACTCAGCGAGATGGCACTACGATGCATGAGAATAAGGCCAATATTTAATCCTAACGTTACGATAAAACCTCTTGGCAATTCCTCACTTGACTTGCGAGGTCATGGCTACAATCTGTGGCGATGCGCCGAATTGCCAGGATTGGATGTTCTTTACGACGGTATTTAGTTGCCAATCTCAACTTGGAAAGAATAAGCCTACACTGAGAGGAGGATTTTGTAGAAGGTGTCGATTGGGGTGTATCATGGCCATGTACAGCGGAGTCGACGCTTTCGACTCCAAGTTAAATCCCAGCGACGAATCAAAAGGACAACGACGTACATAAAGTTCCGCATTGAGGTATTACAATATAAAACTTATTGTTTCACGCAGCTGTGGGTCGATATCACACGTTTGGGAATATACAACTTCTAGTGAATGCCAAGGTGGTTATGACGTGATTTTCTGTCAAAGGGCGATTCGTAGCATCGGACTGAGCTCCCATGACCTTTTTTGCACACCGCAATTATCAAGTATCTGCTTGTGCTAAATCGACGGTCGCAGTCATGTTTCATGGCAATACCAGAAGTCCAAAGGTATGAATAGTGATAGCGTGTCTGCATCTCGGCTGGACTCCTTTGCTGCCTCCGATTTGAAACCACACAACTTGATGAGTTGGTGCGATTACACTCTATCGATCATTCAGCGCCAACTCGACGACCGGCTACAAGTCAAGTACGACTGATGTAAACATTTTGATCACTTGTGTTACTCGCGTTGTCAAACACAGGCCTTGACAGTGCGTACGTCCAGCACGTTCAAACGAAGTGCAGGGGATTGCGGATGCAGGCATCTGAGTTTTCATCTTGTGAAGATCATAGTGGCTACAAATAATCGTGCATTCCCCAGACTTCCGAAGCGGCCTAAGCTTTCTGAATAAACAAAGTCTAGCAACTGGTGCTTGCATGTCCTCCAATGCGTCACCAGCCAACGAACTCTTGATCGATTGCAATACTTCTCGTCGTCTTTTTACTCTTTATCGTTCCACGTTTCCATTTCAATTCCATGTTGGTTGTATTCCAACCAATGTACTTGTCTGTAATTTGATATATCAATGTGGTACGATCCTTCCTTTCTTTCCGTCTCGTCCTCTTATCATGTAGTTCACCTGCTTGGTTATGAAAAGCCGCCAATCTTTCTGCAAATGCTCAATTCATTGCAGTGCACTTTGCTATAGCACGTCTTTGGAAGAAGTATTGGCGATTTATTGTTGGTGTGCGGATTGCAGTCAACAGTGACGATATGTGACCTTGTAATTGTCGCTGGACGACAGCGCACATTTCGGTGACTTTGTACTTGCGAATGCAAAAAGCTGCTGCGAAACATGCAGGCGAATAGAACTGTCCCTACTTCATTTGCTGGATTCGACCGCACGAGAGAGAGAGAGGAAACACGCTCGCATGTCAAGGATTGTTGACATTTCTTGTGCTATCCAACAGTTTGCAATGCCTCGTCATCCCCACTGAGCTGCTTTGTTTCGACTTTAAGCCGACTAGATGTAACTCAGGATTCGCTAGATCTACAGTCCGCCTGCTTTACTCTAGGAAATCGCCTGCATTGAGACTGTCCACTGCAGTCTCATGCTGGATAGTTCTTCAAATGTTGGAGCACTGTGCATGTCTGCAACGAGCTGCTCAAATGACGGACGTACGCAAGAAATCCCACGCTCCAAAGTGAGTTTCAATTCGACAAGATTTGATCGCAATCCTCACTCTCTCACTTTTCAATTTCCCATGAACTCCATTGCCTTCTTCGCTGCGCTTCTTGTCGTCCTTCTCTCGGCTCCAACCGTGCATGCTGCCAACAATATCCACGACCGATTCACGCATTGGACAAAGCACTCTGGTGCAGTGGCTGCCAAGCGCCTCGGTCTTCTTCCACCGCATGCTGTCAACAGTTCGATTGCTCTGGCTCGCTTTGCTGCTGCTGCTTCCACCCCGACGGAATCCATCGCACTTGTCGAGCCGTCCGAGCTTCCGTCTTGGTTTACCATTTCCAACAAAGAGCGAGTTGCTCTCTTCCAAAAGGCGGCCAAACAAGGACGTGTCAAGGCTGTGGCTACCAACGACACCACGGAATCCTCCAAGATCTATCTCACGATCGCATCGTCGAGTGCCTCAACCTTCGCCTTTATCCCTCCCTGTGCAGACCCACTGTGCTTAAAACCCGTCGCTCCGACTAACTCGACTGACGCCAACCCGTTCGTGACCGTGTCTGAGACCGAGTTGACCGACTTTGTCAATACATCGATCACGTCTGGCGCAGTCCAGCCAGCTCTCGTGGAAGTTCAAGGTGAATCCGTGCTTGTCCTCGGGTTCGATGCCACGTCATAATCTCTGTCTTCGTCTACGTAGATTGTATTTATAAATCGAAGTGTCTTGTTCAATTTCGTCTATTGTGTTGCTGTTTCGTGACTCCAGTTGTTTGAAATTGCTGGATCTGCTGCCAAAGTAATTCAATTTGGAATTGGTGGCCTATGATCAATGTAGTGTAGTGCGGGCTATTCATTTATCTAATCCGTGTTTTGCATAGTACACTTGACTGAATAGAGCTCAACGTTCCCTTTGGATCGACGTTTATAGCGCACAATCTTTTCGTGGAAGCGCGCAAGAAGCGATCCAACTAGTCTCTCGCTCGTGGCTTGCGGCACTAGAAACCCGACACAGTGCAAATCTGACCAGTGCTTCAATTCAAATGAATTCATGTACGAAGATTACAGTAATCGTCGAGCGTGTATTTGATACGAGTTTGCGATCGCTGATAGTGTCGTAGTCTAAAGTGTCCTTGTCGCTCGTTTCATTTCACACAGACGTCGCGACAGCACCGATTACGTGGGCGACTCATCTTTCGCTCGTGGAGCTACAGGTTGCTTCCCTGGCGCGTTCGACCGAATGATGTCTGCAATCACCCTCAGTCTCGCTGCATTATCTCTGTCTGGGCAGAAGGATGCTTCGATGGCTCATTAACCAACCCATTGTTGGCTGTATAGTGATTAGAATTCGTGGTGTCGACAATGAGCATGGCAGCATGTTGCACACATGTGTCAGTAGTTTGTGGTGGCGCATGCACTGAGATGATTGCAGATTCACGAGGAATGCAAGGGCCAATGTCTCGCGACGATTTCCTTTCGTGGTTTCTGCTACAATGGCAACATTGAACACTTGACAGGCGAGCCTGCACACTAAGCATTGTAATGCGATGCGACGTTCAGTAAAAATTGAAGCGAAGCTTCATTTGACATGCTTGCGGCTGTCAATGCTCGAGCTCGATCACTGGAGTGGTAGCTGCACAAGTTTGATGGAACGACAAGTGCCCAAGATCATCGATGGCATTCTCTACAACTTCATTTTCAAATTTTACAAGTCATGACATCGTCGCTCTTGTCATCACGCTTGCCGCGGTTGCTACCTCTACTATGGCTGCGTTAAATCTCTCGGAAACGCAAAAACAATTGAGCAACTGGTTCGACAGCCCGGCTGGTCAATCGGCAACAAAGCTCCAAGCTGTGCCACCAAACTCTCTCAACAATGAAACCGTTCTTGCTCGATTCGCCGCGGCCATCCACCCCGCTGAGGCTGCTTTGGTAAATAGCCAGCCGCTGGTCGATGCATGGGTGAATGCCTACGGCGCAAGGCCGTGCTGCTTTCCTCCAACAAGTGGCCCAGCAAGGGCGCCTGCATGTTGTGAGTAGCAACACCTCGTCGTCCACGACTGTTTATCTCTCTGCAGCCTCCTCGACCGAGAGTTTGTACACCATCGCATGCGCTGACCCGATGTGCTTGACCAAAGTCAATACGAGTGCAACAACCCCCAACTGTACAATCCGTTGGTGCTCCTGTCCCCGACCGAAGTCGCCAACTTTGCCCAGGCCAAATTGACCACTGGCGGCGTTCAAGCTTCCCTTGCGTCTGTCGGAGGTGAAATTATCCTTTTGCTCCAAGTGTCCACAGCTTAATGTTAACCCCACAAAAGAATAATGTTGTATTCATGCTTTTGCTCTTTTCGCCGCTACAAATATTAGCCACACCGTCGGACTGGGATGTTGATCTAATAAGCAATCTCGCCTCCGTTCCAGGTGTTGTTGGCATTGGATGGTCGACTGTTCATGTTGATTTGAAAGGTAGAATTACAACCAGGCGACATGGAGATCAAACGAGTGAGCCGATCGTTTGTGATGGACGCGCCAGTCGTGACTACAATCGATCCAAGTCTCCTGCAGTCGACATTGGTTTGCAATATGTGAGCAAACAAACACGATCACATCACCAGCGAAGTTGACGAATGAGCGAATTCCTTGGGTATAGTTGGCGTCACCGTTGACTCAATGGGGGTTGCCATGCAAGTTGACAATATTTCAAGTGAACTAACGATGGCGAGGATTGTGGCCGTGGCTTTGACTATAATCGGAGAATCGAACCGACTAACTGTTGATCCGCGAGTCAATAGCATGGGATCATTTGATAATAAATCTGTGGTGCTTTGCGGCTTTACAAGAAATGTTTCCAACGATGGAACCAAGAGTCCTTTTTGCAAAATCTCCTCGAATCTCCTTTGGAACGACTTGGAGATGCATAAAACATTTTTCACTGCTCGTTGCGGTTGCCCTTGGAGAAATGGAAAATACGGTGAAATCAACTTGACGACAAATCCAAGGTCGAGCTAGTTTGCACTGTGTCCAGCTTGTAGTGGTTCGTGACATTCCAAACCTGAACGAGTTGTACAGTCCGTCGATGCATTCATTTCGCTTCAATTCCAATCAACTCCTTACGTACAGATACGTAGGATTTATCATGCGAGTCAGTGATGCAGGCTTTATGTATTTGAGTGATGAAGCTAAATGACAAGCATAGCTCGTTATGTGGTGGTGAGCATGGGCTGAAGAGTGCACGGGCTTGAGAACAAACTATTGAAACAAGTTGTGGGGACAAAACAAGACAAAATCGAGCATCAGGGCGATGGAATATATATTAGGATCTCTTTAGGATTCATACATGAATAATCTCAACACACTCAACACATTACGACGTTTGGAACTCGAGGAGGAGCACGGGCGACTCTTCGACGGAAAGCAGAGCAGATCGGACGGCCCCGTTCAAGAGCGAATTGTTCAAGTAGGTGGTCGTTTCACTTGGGCTCAGGAGCGCAAAAGGGCTGTCAAGGGCGGTTGCTGTCGCCTCGGAGACGTTAATACGATGCATGCAAAGTGGTGGATTGGCGCACAAAATGGAAAACGACGAGGTTGTCGAAGCGACGGAGAGATAGATCTTGGACGTATCCGTGGGGTCGCTTTCAACGGCGCGCAAGCGGTTTTGTTGCGCGGCATGTTGAAGCCAACCAGCGCGTTCGTTCGTAGGAAGAGTCGTCCAGGACGCAACCGAGAGTTCATCGGCAACCTTTGCAGATTCAGTTGCCTTTGATGCAGCTAAAAACCGTGCAAGCAATCGAGAGTCTTCGACTGCGTTGACTGGAATGAGATGGAGTTGCTTGGCTGCTCTTCCGGCAGCACAGTTCACCCACAACTTCATTTGGGTTTGGACAGCAGTGAGGCCATTCACGGGCGAAGCGGAGAGAGCAAAGAGCGCCAGCGTCGAGAAGAAAGCAATCACGTTCATGACAAATTGGAAAATGAGAGAGAGCGCACAGACACGATAAAGTTTGCCGCGCGGTCGAAAGACTTGGATTCGTGCAGCTTGCTGCAACCAGACACAGGAATGTTTGGAGAATTGTCTCGCGCACAACGCGGACGTGCTAGATGAATTGCAGACGCTCGATCTTTCCAAACATACTGCTACAGTTGGGGAGTGGAGCTTGCACCGCATCGTCGAACCTCCTCGCCAACGACGAAGACTGCATGTAGTTGTTGGCAATGTTTCAGTGGACATCTTCACAACCCACGACGGTGGTAGATAAGGCAAGACAGTAAACCGAATGATTTGTCGCGAGCACGACCGCCTGCATGCTTTCAAGATGGATTCGATACTCGACTGACGTGGCAAAGCCACTGGAGATAGCACGATCTGCTGCAGGGATGGCGATCGCGTGGTATCAACTACAGACAAGGACGACAAAATTTGCCGACTCTCTTCGACCCAAACACTCCAAGAGGGTGGAGCCACGACTTGGTCGACTTTTGAGTCCAAAGCTCACGGCCTGGGAGTGTCGAAATGAAGTTCGAGGGCGATGAGTCCATTGATACGACGACGAAGGCGCTCTGACAGAGCTAAAGTTGTTCTTGGCTAGACCAAGGTCTTGTAGTTCGGTCCTTGTACCAGAATGAAATGCGATCCATAATCGCAATCCGCCGCATGCGGAAGGCTAGAGATGGTTCAAGAGCGGCGCGCATTGTGGATGCTCGTCGATAGATGTGGGCCAAGTACATGGTGCATTCTTCAGCGATATCATGCGTTTGAATCGCTCCTGGGGACAAACCTCAAAGAAGCACTTGAAGATATCGACGGAATCACGCTGCATCATGTTGGATGGTATGTTGCGTCTCGTCAGCGTTGAGCGAGATGGATCTGTTGTCAAGCCTTGGACAATCCTCACGACAACGTGATATGCCGTCAGCACCAACAAATGACGCACGATAGCTCATCTCGACTTCATCGACATCGGGCCTCAACAGTCTCCAGACCGTGCAAGAGGAAGAGGACGTCTATCCATGTTGAAAGTACAAGAGCTTGTCGTCATGGAGTGTTCTTCTGTCAAGACTGGCATAAGTGAATACAACCCAACAAGTTGCAGCAACTAAAGCTCGCTCCAAGGATGGCAAGAGGAAGCTTAAGTATACGGGAACTCGAGGAGCAAGATAGGCTTGAAGCATGGAACGACAATCGACTTGTTCACGCTCTTCAAGCACGATAGATCACTGCAGTACTTGTCACCGCTCGACAGTCTAGACGAGTGAAAGACAAGATGAGACGGATGGGCTATTCGTTGGCACGGCATGGACACGGCCTTATTTGTAGCCATTGCACTTGATTCGACGTCGAGAGAGACGGTCACAGTACAGCAGACGGAAGTTCAGTCATTGCAGTCGCCGCCTCGTTGACGTTGAAGGCGGCATCGAATCGCACAAGTGCCGTTGGATTGTTGACAGCATCAAGAGCGACAGTGGAGACAAGAATGTCGAAGGCAAAAGGAAGCATGAGGACTTTGTTGGCCACGTTGAGCTTCTGGTGATTGCCACAGCGTCGTGATCAACGAGATTTTGATCGATCATGCCCCCAGCAACTACTGAGTTGTATTCAAGGACAAGTCTCTGCACGTTGAGATCGACATCATGCATCGAGTGACGTGGAAAGCGGTACATTGAATCCTAAGAGACGTGAAGCTAAGCTTTCCAAGCTGCGATGCTCAATGGACACTCTACTTCTATAATTGCATTGAAAGTCTAGCGCATATTCGAAGAGGAATAGCTCAACACCAGAGACGGAAACGATTCAGAGACGGTGAATGCTGGGTTGGAGTTTCACATTGCGTTGAATAGTCGGCGAGGCAATAAATTTCATAGCCCTTGGGCGAGTTGCAGCACACTCAAGGGACGGAAACGAGTCAGAGACGCTCGAACATGCAATGGAATTTCACATAGCATCGTGGGCTTGGCTATGTCTAGGAGTACAACAAGATACAAGCGCAACGGGGCCAACAAACTGCTCATTCTTCCTTTTGCCTTCGACATGTTTGCCTCCATCGTCACTCTTGCCGCCATTGCACTATCTGCTGTCTCCGCTGGTAGTCTCCCCGACATCGAAGCTCAATTCAACATTTGGCTTCAAAGTCCAGCCGGCCAAGCTGCAACGCGACTCCAAGTTATCCCTCCCAATGCTGTCAACAACCCGACGTTGCTTGCGCGGTTTTCAGCTGCATCAAGCCCGACTGAAGCTGCGTTAGCTCTTGGTCATGAGCTCTTGGTCGCATCCTGGCCAGCTCTTCCCACGAATGAGCGTGCTAGCTGGCTTCAAATTGCCGCCCATGAAAACCTCTTGCGCACGGTCGAAAGCGATCCCGCGGATACGTCCAAGCTCTATCTCTCGGTCGCGTCGACAACGTCGCCGTATTCCATTTTGTGCGCCAATCCACCATTTTGCTTGCATCGCGTCAACGTATCTGCGTCGGCAGCAGCCATCCTTGACAACCCATTTGTGCTCTTGACCCCAAGTGAAACGACCACCTACTTGGACGATGCGTTCTCGAGCGGGGCCGTCCGCTCTGCACTTCTTACCGTCGAAGATGCGCCCGTGCTCCTCCTCGAGTTCCAAACGGCGTAGACATTTACGACACGCAATGTGTTGTGTGTGTGTGTTGAGGTTATCCTTGCATGAATCCTTAAGAGATCCTAACATGATTCCCTCTTTAAGCTTGTTTTCCTTCCATTCATCGCCGCCAACTCTTGAAAGTTCCGAGCGGAATGCCGTCACGACCAGAGCCCCCCAAACATTCCTTGACGATTCCGGCGAGCATGGCGATGGACGCGCGGGGTTTATAGCCGCGTTGTCATCCTCTGGGCTGTCTGAACGAAAGGAGAATGGTCGATGGAGGCATTGGTCATCGGGCTAAAGACATGAGACCCTCGTTTTTCGGTGAGCTGGAGGGGGGTTTCATAAAGTTCGTCTGTCGGTTACACTTGAGCGGTTTCACGTAAAATGAATCCCTGAGCGATTCGAGTCCTTGCGGGGGGTCGAAGCTCTCTCCATCATTCGCGTCGCTTCAGCCTGGCTAAAAATACCCGAAACGACGCAACTCCCAGCGTCTCAACGCTTGTGTAGTTTGCATTCGGTGTGGATCTCGACGTGTTGTCGTTCGAATGGCGCTGCTGCCTGTCCTCCTCTTTGCCTGCTCCGCCTTTGTCCTTGTGTCTCTGCAACTGGCATGGCGAATGCACAACATTGAAACGCCAGAGCCGCTTCGGACAAGTGTCATCTCGCATTCGCCAGATCGTCGTCTCGTCTTATCCCCCGACATTTCGAGTCAAGCGCAGAATGCAGTCATTCGCGGGGAGCTTCCGGAATGGCGGCGCGACTTCCGACGCGACAATTACACTTGCCTTGGCTGGACTCCAGCAGGTCAGTCGTTCCAACACGGACAAGTTTGTCAATTTGTGCACTTTGTAGTGGACTGCGCCCCCGACGCGGCGGCCAAGCCATTTTGGCAACGATTCGAATGCAACACTGAGATCCAACCAGGTGAATTGCCGCCCGCGCGGTCGATCCATCGCGCTCATGGAATTGCCGTAGGAACGCCTGGGTTTTGTGAAATCAAGCATCTCACAACGGGTGAGATCCACCGATTGTACACGAATTGCGACGGCATTCGCAAGCCGTTCAAATGCAATCAAGCGCTGTAACGCGTCGCGGTCGACTCGACGGGATTGACAGGATGACGATGTAGGAACTATTACGAGTATGCCGCGGATGCCAATCGCTATGTCTACACGCACCGACCTTCCGTGAAAGCGCAAAACTTGCGTGGCTGGGACACCTCCCGTGGCATTGTCATGTCGTTGTATCCCGAGGCATTGCCGAGTGGATATGCCGCGATCCGCCGCGTACGTTCTCTCGGGTCTGTATAGCTGACGTCATGCAGTTGCGGGCCGTGGGATGCACGCTGCCGATCGAGATTTGGATCATCCAGGAAGAATTGACGGCCACCCATCCCGTGCTGTACTACTTGACCTCCAAAGTACGTCCACGTCGTCGTCGTCGGCGCGGCATTGAACTCCCTCTCGTGTCTTGCAGTTCAACGCGATCGTTCGATACATTGAAGACAAATCGGCGCGCAAGTTTTACGTCAAGCCTTACTGCATCTACCATAGCATGTTTGACCAAGTGCTCTTTCTGGACGCGGATAATTTCGCCGCGCGGGATCCAACCTATTTGTTTTCCCACCCTGCGTTTGAAGCGACCGGTACGCTCCTCTTGGTCTCCGCGTCGAGAGTACCAACGTGTTTGATAGGAGCCATGTTTTGGCCCGATTACTGGCAGCCCAACAATACAATCTTTGGCTTGATGGACAGGAGTTTGCTCTGGAACATGCTTGGCATTCCGTACGTCGACATGTTTGAACAAGAGTCGGGGCAGCTTTTGATCGACCGCAAGGTGGTTTGCCGAGATTGCGAGAGAGAATTCAACTCGACTCCTCGTAGAAAAGCAGTGCGCAGCTTGAAATGCTCATGTACTTCTCGTTCCGCATCCCGCGCTTGATCAACGACTACGACTTTATCTGGGGAGACAAAGATCTTTTCCGCTTTGCCTGGTAAGTCGACGACTCCTCGTTGGATGGATTGACATTGCGGGCTTCTCTTCCTGCAGGATGAAAACCAACAAACCGTTCTACATGATTCAGAAACCTTCCGGGTCGGCAGGACTCAAGCATAAAGAGTACGAACGCACGCTCTCGTTGATCTCACGCTTCACGATGTAGCTATGATCTCTTCTGTGGCCACAGCATGGTGCAGCACGATCCAGAGGGCAAAATTCTCTTCTTGCACCGCAACACGTACAAACTCACAGGAGAACTGGCTGCTCCATTCATCTGTAAGTCCACTCGAGCGACGGCAAGCCCTTGATCTATCAACTTAGGGACGCATATTCAAGACTTTCGGGGCATGACCGCGGACGAGAACTACATCATTCGGTTCGCATTTGGTGGCCAAGCGTTTGTGGGTTTCAAGTACGTCGTCGTTGGGTTTGTCCATGTTGTCATCGCGGGCTTGTAGATGCTTTGGCAACGACACGCACTACACCGATCACTTTGACATGCGACCATTCTCGAGCTACGAAGAGTTGGAAAACATCGAACTCTCGTTGAATTCGTACGTGTCTTGTGTATTCTCCACAAGAGTTCAACCACCATGCGCATAGATGGGCACTCGAAGCAGTTCAGCTTTCTGGATTTGTTGGACGTTAAGGACCTCTTGATGTACTCGCTGCCCACTGCTCGTCAAGATCTCTCGATGAACTGTAGTTTGCAAGATTGATTGCCACTTGAATAGACTTGCATTCGCACTCGCTGTCTTTCTCATGGAACACTGGTAGACAGCGCCGTCAACTTGCATACCGACGACACCACATCGCTGGGGAGTTGGTTCCTCGACGATATAAGTTCTTCCTATCGTTTCTGTCGGCTGGACGCACCTTCAGAGCACGTCGCGGAGGAACCATCGACCGTGGATTGCCATGAAATTGATGGAGAAATGGAAATTCATCCAATGAAATAATGAGAGAAAAGATTTTCTTTTGGTTCGGTGGACATGGTACAGACGTGGTCGAGCTCGCGACGCTAACTTGGCGGTGAAATGCGGCGTAGAAGTTTCGTTTCTGTGGAGATGTGGAGCCGCCGACGTGGCTTCTCGCTGAGATTCCATGCATTGCTCAATCGGTCGCTTGAACGCTCGATCGACGTGAGATTTGACATCGAATGTGTAGGTGAGTCAACATGGCGTCGACTTGACCGTTGTGACGGAAGCTGTCATCTTGGCGATCACCAAAGCCGCTTCATACAACGAGGTACATTGATCAAGCAAGGATAGCTGAACGGACGGACGGGGAGATAGGTCCTTGATCACCTTGTCGTCGCTGTCGGAGATGTCGATGCCCAGGTACACATGTGCTGGAAGCGAGTCGGCTGACTAGAGATTTCCAGGCCATACTCGTCTCCATGAAGTGGATATTGGTCCACGCAGCTAAATACGACATTCGCGAAGCTGATTTACTGACAGAGGTGCAGCAATTAGGTAAGCTCTCCACCTCATTGCAGCTCACGTTCTGGTAGGATTGCCGTCGGAGATGGCACGGACGATCGCCTCCATATACCATACTCACCAGCAAGAGCTCCGCCGTCACTTGCGGCGAGCCGACACTTTGGTATGAAGCAAGGAATCGTCTCTTCATCTAGTTCACGTCCTAGGCGAATGCAGCTACGCCGTGCAAGTGGCAAGTCTCATACAACCTGGCGTCCCGATCGTCTCCAGTTCGTATTTATCTCATTCCAGTTGATTGACCGTGTCAAGTATAGACACTCGGCGCGCCTAGTGTTGAACTGACGCTTGGAAATGGTCCTCCGATGGAGATCGATGCGCGAACCTTTCGAGTTCTCTACCACGAGCTTCAAGCAGCTCGAGCGTTGATGCAGCAGAGCAGCCATGCGCTTTGAGGTGACGCGACTTGGCTCTGCTAAAAATTGCTTTCCGTAACTGAATGATCCAAGTCATGGAGTTTCACATCAACTTTGGAATTTGCCATCATGGCGACAATCCATCCCGTGTCCAGAGTTACGCTTCTTTTCGCATGTGCCGCGGCCTTTCTTGTCGCAGTCTTATGCTTGGACTTAAATGTTGCATCGCATATTCAATGGTTCTCGATGGACAAAGACCCTCGTCGCGTTAAAGCTACGAGCAAGCAAGCCCAAGGCGTCCACGTCGTCGCATCGCAAGCTCAAAATGTCGGTGAATCACACCCTTGACAGTGTGAATGGCTCTGCAATCACGACACCAACGCCAAGCTTACAGACGTCCAATCGACCACCGACGACCACGCCAACGCTTTAAGAGCAAGCCCAACCTCGATGGGCTTACATGCTCTACGCCACTGATGGGCGAACGATTTGCAATGCGATCATCATGGCCCGCAACATCCGCAATACTGGCACACCGACGTCGATTCCAATCGTGACGTTGGTTTCGAATGCGATCCCGAGCGATGTCGTCCAACATCTCCGAGATGCCGGCATTGTGGCGGTTGAGGTCAATCCATGGCGGCAGACGAACGTCAAGGATTCCGAGTGGATTGAATTCCTCATGAAGCTGCGCATCTTTGAAGAACGCGGCTACGACAAGGTCATCTACTTGGATTCAGACGCATGGGTGCATCGCAACTTGGATCATTTGTTTCATCTTGGCGATGCCGTCCTCTGGGCTCCGCACGCCTACTATTTGACGGACAGGTTTTGGTTTGGCTCGACGCTGCTCGTCTTTTCGCCGTCCAATGCGTTGTTTAGCCAAACTGAAAAGGCGATGGCCAACCCACGCATGCCAAATTACTACGACATGGACGTCATCAACGATCTCTGGAACCTCGACTGCGGTTATTTGCCAAACCATTATGTCGTCTTGTCGTATACGCTCAATGCCGACACGAAATGGTCGTTTGCATCCAAAGCCGAGCGGATAGCGAAAACGTACGTGACGCATTTTTCCCCTGGCATTGGCCTCGGCAAGCTATGGAACAACGCTCGCAACATATTTGCCACAAGGCATGGCGACGAACCGCTCTTGAAATCTCTCTACGAGAGCTACTGGGCTGCTGAAGATCAACTTTGCTCATGGTTGCATTAAAACTGTATGGCATAAATACAAACCTCTATTTCACTTAACATTAGTCTGATTCAGCCCGAGACATCGTGATGTGTAAGCAGTGATAGATAAACCCGCAGTCCCCGTCAAACATAGCTAGGGGGGCTTCGCTTGACCTGACTGGGGGGGCCTCGTCGCCCCTCTTTCGTTTTTACCTTTTTTGTGATGAAATCGTCGAAATCAAGGAGCTAGCGCTGTAGCCCAAGGAACACCTCGCTCTTAGCAATACATAGCATAACACAGACCGTAGTCTAAGTGCAGGAAAAGGCAAAGAACTTGGCTTTGTAAAGACCAAGGGGTTGAAGGGGTTATTAATTTTGACAGTTGTGTTACCTTTGGGATGGGTGCAGGGGGTGCAGGGGTTGACAGGGTTTGTGTTGGGTTGACAGGAAGATCACCACACAAAATTGGACGATGGCTGTGCTACCACCAACGTACCTTGCGGCGGTCGTGATCCTCTTCGTCTTGTTCCGTCTCCGCCACATTTTGAGCCTCTCTGCTCTTCTCTTGAAAGATGTTGCGTTCTTCCTTCCACCGGATTCCACAATGCTTGACTCGCTCAACACGCCTGTGGCCAAGAAGGCAAAGTACCAAAAGCCCGAGAAGACTGTCGGCGAACGTCTTCAGCTCATGCAACTTAGTATGTCGCCGATCGGTGGATCCACCCTCACGAAATGCCTGTTCTTTGACCTGTACGATACACTCGTGGTCGTGACTGTCGCGTCGATCCTCGTCTTCTGGATCATGCAATTTATGCCAGAGGCCATGCCTGACCCGAGCTACTATCTCTTGCTCGGTGCGTTTGTTCTCTCACTCCTTTTTCCATTCCTCATCCAGTATGGCATTTCGTCTTACGAAACCCAGCTTGGTATTGGTGTTGCACTCCTCGCGACGATTTTGGCCATGTTCACGCTGTACGACCCATTTCACGTTCTTGACTTCAATGTTGAAGGCTCTGCCGCCTCTATGGACCACCGATGGCAGCTTTTGATCACTGCCATGGGTTTGCCGTCTGGTACTTCCTCCTTGACGACGTTATGGCTATCTCTTCTTCTTGGTGGCTTGGCTGGCATGATTTCGTCCACGACGTTGCTCCCTGCCTTCCGTTTCTCTCGAATGTATTCTGACTTTGTTGCCTCGAAAGCCATTTCAACCTCCTGGAAAGTCGTCTTGCATCTCAATGTCTTGATGCCACTGGTTTTGTCTTGGGCGTGGTTCCGTCCACTCTCCAGTTCCCTCTTCGTTGGCTCCAATGCTGTTGCGTGCTCTGAATCGACATATTTCTCATGGTTTGCACCGCGGGACTGCGGTGACGTTCGCTTCTTGACAGAGTCCACTTGGCGTAACATTCGCCTCAATTTGCTCGTCGTGGCGGCAATTGTTCGCCTTGCCTGCTACCGCGACCACGTCCAGTATTTCCTGCTCGAACCCAAGCACAAAGTGACCCGCCAACTTCTTGTCAAGGGCCGAGTGGACACTCAAGCTATCGTTGACACGATTTTGATTCCGTTCACGTATGTGCCTGTCATCTGCGTGCAATACTTGACTCCAGTCTGCCTCTGGCTCGTGTCTGCGTTTTTGTTGCAACGCAAAGCTGATCGTTGTTTTTCATGGTTTGACTTTCTCGTTCGTGTCGTTGGCATCAATTCCATCCCGTCAAGTCAACTCTGCTCCGTGTCAACTTTGCCCACGACGCCATCGTTTTCCTTTGAAAGCGGTGGAACGTTGGGCTGGAATGAATTCACCGTCTTGCTTCAAGGTCTGCAGAGTTTTCCCCTCGCGGAGCCGTTGTGGTTTGAATCGGTTCTTGGTTTCCTCGTCTGGTGGAGTGCCACGTCATGGTTTGTTTTGAGCACCGTGGGCCTTGTCTACCACAACAAACTTGACCGTCTCCAGCAGCCATGGACGAAACAAAAAACCAATTGAGATTTCCAATCATAGACAATACTTTGTGCTTGAAATGTCAATACATAGACTTTACATTCAACTCTGAGAGCCATCACAACGTCGATTACCAAGCTACGTCCAGCCTTGGAGACGGCAAAGTCTTGAGGTCACATAGAAGGCATGGATAAATGGAAGCTTTCAACGGAACGGATGGGCAATAGATCTCTCTACCTAGAGCCACGGACACAATTCAGCTTCGGCTTTCCAAAACATGAAGAACAAGTCGTAAAAGAGCGGATGGAAACTCGGATTTCGCTCTGTGACTTGGGATCGCTCGATGAGCCATGGCTTGTGTAGCTCGTAGCCCACCGTGAAATGGTGGATATACGTCTTGTTGATACGCTCGGATTTGTTGGCAAAGCCAAACGTAGCGTCTTCGTTGAGAGTTGGAGTCAACACAACGTAGTGACTGGGTAGATAGCCGCAGTCGAGTCGCCAGAGATCGTTGAGGACGTCCATGTCGTAGTAGTTTGGTTTCGGCGGGTTCTTCATGGCTTGCTCCAGTTTGCCAAATAAAGCATTGGATGGAGTTAGCACAAGCAGCGTCGAGCCAAACTGGTACTGTTCGCCAATGTAATAAGCATGGGGAGCCCAAAGCACAGCATCGCCGAGGGCAAACAAATGATCCAAATTGCGGTGGAGCCACGCATCCGAGTCCAAGTAGATGACCTTGTCGTAGCCACGCTCTTGAAAAATACGCAGTTTGGCTAACGAATCCGTCCATGTAAAGTCGGAGGACCCTGGAACTATTTGACGCCATGGTTCAATTGCAATCGGCACCAGTTCCGCATCGTGGAGGCGGTCAAAGTAATCGCTTGGAACATCGTTCGTGACCAAGACAACGATCGGAATCTCTCGTGGCGTCCCAGAAGCTCGAATGTTGTGTGCCATGATGATAGCATTGCAGACAGTTCGTGCATCTGTGGCATACAGCATGTAGGCATGCTTTGGCAGAACAGTGTTCACAGCAGAAAAGATCAAGGCATGGGGAGGCTTGGTGGCGGTTTGCAAGAGGGCCAAGTCAAGTTCGAGCATTGAAAACGCCAAGACGATCACAAAGACAACGGCAATAAACCCCCATGTGCGCGGCGACAATCGACCAGCCATGCCGAGAAATTTGGGTCGGAGGCTCAAGTATGTCTGGTCCAAATCTGCGTGGAATGATGAAAGCATTGGACGTCTGAACCATATCTCACTTCCTGCTCGTCTTGGACCAATGGATCAACAAAGCATGGTTCAAAGCGACGACACTTACAAGCGACAGCGTGGAAATTCACCGCTCCAGATGGAGCAGCTCTCTTTCTTATCTCCAACCCCACTCACGACAACACGCGTCCCTTTACAGCATGAGCTTCAACGATACATGCTGTGAAATAGACGACGTGGACACTTTCGTTGAGAAGACAATGGAGACTCGTCTGCGATCTCCGCTAGGTACATCAAACCAGCGTCGGAAAGAAGAAAAGCTCCAGGAGGCTGCCCATCCAATTCGTCGTCGTGGGAGTGAATTCCATCCTCGACGCTGCTATTTGTGACGCCTCAACATTGACTTTACCACTCAAAGTTCCAGCTGCCACAGTAGACTGGATACGAGGCGGCAATGTCCCTTGGGACAGTCTTTGTCTTGATGCTACGTAAGCTACCTAAAGTGACAACGACGCACGGCGATGGCTACAGAGGATTTTAGGAAACAAACGAGAGAGCAGTCATGGATTACAGTATCGCTCCGATACTTTGATTGATCTTGAGGAGACGATCGAACTACCAGCAAATGGGTATAGGATGTCCTACACCGACAACGACGCAGGAGCAAGTCAGCCTCGTCGGACTTGGGTGTCAATGCGAGGCGTCCATTTTCGAAAGTGGCCTTTTGTTTGAATCAAGGTCAGAAACTTACAGCTTGTCGAGCAATTCCCTTCCACCGAAACACGACTTTGCAGGAGCATGCGCGGCTCTCTTGTGGATCACTGCCATCCTCTCACATCGAAGAATGACCTTACAGAGGGCATCTTGGATCTCATGAAGCGAACGTTGAGAGGAAGAGAACGACGGCAGGAACATCGACCGACTTACAACTCCGCATTTCGATCGACTTGATGCATGTAGCGCTCTTCAGGAAGCCTCCTGTGTCAACTGAGTCTGGCAACAAAACAACAAGTGAGCAATAAGAGGATCGTGTGAAGCAACGTTTGCTTAGTGCATGACAAAATTAGGAGACGTCTGTCGTAGATTGTCTCTGCAACGTTGGTCCTATGGGGACAAAGTTTCCAAGGTTTGGCAACTACTGTAGATGATTTGTAAAATGGGTCAATTTGTGACAAGCAAAATTCCGAAACCTCTTTAATATTATAATCGGAATCTGACACTAATATTCATATATAAAGTACATAGATTTAAACAGCATCAAGAATTTTGAGCTAGAATGCGTCACTGGTTTTGGGTATACAGTGACAAAGGTAATTAAGAATGGGATCAAATGTCGTTGTTTATAATTTTCTACATCAATCAAGTCATTAAGGAGAGTGATTGATTGAGCTTTTTGGACCCAAACACATCATAGTCATTGACTTTCATGGAATAACAAAAGTGAGGGCTCATTCTACAATTTGCCATCTCAAACACTTTTCCATCCAATGGGTGACGTGTCAAAAGGACCGCGAACTCAGTAGTCATGGACCCGCTTCGGCCTAGTCTATGATATTGCTGGGCCGGATACCGGCGCGTGCATTCAGGACAAAGCGTTTGTTTTTTCTATGTGCTTAGCTCAAAAGTATTTTTTGAGTAGAATGCATAATGAATTGTGATTTTTTGTTTATTTTCTCACTTTCAGTACCCTTTGGAGCAATTCGTCAAGTTTGGTCATTGCTTCATGCGTCCTTGTTGTTCGAATTTCTGTCAATCACTTGACATTTCAAAAAACCGTTGATGATCACTTTCTTGGACAAGCCCTCCCATGCTTCGTTTACCCAATCGACCACGTCAAAGCGATCAGGACGTCACAGATGGAATGGCCCGCTTTTGTGAAGTCCAATCTCATCTCGGAGATGCTGCACCCATCGCTTGCAAAGCGCGATCTTCAAGGGCTTCATCCAGGCTACGTCAGCGGGTTGGCAGATCCATGTGAACGTTGGCGGGATTTTCACAAGAATGATGTCAAGTTCCTCGGCAACAGCCACAACGTCAGGGGTGAAGTGAGCTCCAAAGTCATCCCACATCAAAAGAATTTTCTTCAAGTTCTGGTTGCGTCGATGGCCAAAATGATATTCCAAGAACTTGATGGATATTCGACTGTTCCACCAGCCTGATGGATTCCCAAATATACGCGATTGGTGGCGCTCATGAATCTCTTCGATTTCTTTCCAGAGTCGAGAACCAAAACCGTTGCGCTGAGTCAAGTTTTCAATCACTGTAGTCTTCACAACGGACTCAGGGGTCTTGAACACCAAGAACAATGGATACTTCGTGCCAACTGCATCCACGAGAAGCATCGCTGTCATGCGATCTTTGTCATGGCCTGAAGACTTTATCCAAACATTTTTAGCGCCTTTAGCATCCAAAGTTTTGTCGGGTACGTACTCATAGTTGACTGCTGTCTGATCATCATTGTAGATGTCTTCGATATCGTTTAATCGAATCGTCTCTTTGACTTTCTTTGAGAAGGCTTCAAGTGCAGCTTCGCCTTGGTCGTTGTTCGCTTGGCCAGAGCGGCATTTTGTTCGTAAGGCGCGAGACCAGCGACGTTTGAAGCCTTCAATCCAGGTACTGCTCGCTTTAAATTGATCTTCATGGTAACCTTGTTTTTTAGCGGTCTCCAGAGCTTTGCAAGCGAGGAGCAAATTGCCCACAGGAATGCCTTCTTTGCGTAATGCAAGTACCCATGCCACAATGTCTTCTTCGTCTTCCTTTTCAAGAACTGTAGCCCATCCTGATTGTCGGTTGGATTTCTTTGAACGCGTGGCCGGATCGTCTGCAAGTGCTTGAATCTTCGATCGACCCCTCTCCCAGCGGTCGATTCGCTTGAGAAGCGTTACAAGTGGTTTCCCGGTCACGCCAGGGAAAAAATAGTCGGCAGCGGCTCGTTTTGACGATTGTTTGGCAAAGTCCATGATACGAAGCTTCTTTTCATTCGTGAAGAATAATCTTTGATGTTGGGATTCCTTCCCTTTCACGTTCTTGATAGAAGAGCGCCCGGTAGCTCGTCTGTGCGGTGGCATGAAGGTGTTGTCGATGTGTTTCCCGCGCGTTGTGCAGTTTTGAAATCACCTCTTAAATATAATAGTATAATTTCAGAGAGATATCGTGAATCGCAGTATACTTTGCAATTTTATATTCGTATTTGGAAGTTTGCAATCGACCCATTTTACAAATCGTCTACAGTATTGTAAAGTACCAAATAGACCGGCTCCACCAAATAGTGCGGCCCCTGCTGGTGCAACTACCTGTATAAATTCATACCTTATAAGAAATATTGAGGACTAAAAAATAAAATGTGGAGGTTATACTTCCACGTCCCTGATTTTAAGAAATCAGGGCCATCTTGTCGTTGGTCAACACAATTCCAAAACATTGTAATAGTAGAGTTCACTTCCCTCGCTCCAAACAATGTATCGAAGAGTTCAGGCATGTCAAACCTAGATCTGTATACTCGACAATCACACAACATTCATTCAGCTCTTCTTCATGCTTAAAGATAATTGGATAGAAATGTGAAGAAATTAAGAATAATATCGAATCCAATTTCGTATTGCTCAAGTGGAGAACATATATTGGACTAAATAAATATCTTGCTTATAGTCTGGATATCATGACTTGAGGGCCGAGTGTGACTCGGAGAAATTGAGAACTCATTTTCCTGCAGCAGCTAAGTGAAGTGTGATGTTGGGGAACGAAAGAAACCACCCTGTTGTAGGCTCGTATGTCGCTTCTATCTTCGGAAAAACAATTCCAATTGTGATTGAATCAAAAATGAAATTAGAAATGCTTTCCATGGTGCTTTTCATTAATTCTTCCTCTGTATCATTTATACTTATGAAAAATTATATTTCATGTGTATCCGGAATATAATTATATAGAGGAAAATCAAATAGAGCGGCCCCCCTTGGGGCTGGTCTGGGTAGTCCGGCCGGCCGGTCTATTAGGTACAACTAGGGTGAGGCCAGGGCTACGCCCCTGGGTGGGGTGTAAAAGAAGTATTCTGATTGCCTACTGTTGAGTGAGTGACGAATATTTGTTTTTTCATCAGGAGATAGATCATGTCCTGACCAAAGAACCGTCGACTCGTTCGGAAAGAAAATCACCCAATCAAAGATCATGTTTTGAAACTAAGGAGACTATTCACTTCTTTCTTATTTTACTTCGATTTGGCCTCCATAGTATCCCAGTTTTGTCGTGCAAAATGCCAGTTCTTACACAGATAACACGAATGACTTGTCAGTGATAACACAGACGGTCGAGGGACCCAGCCCTATTCACGGCGCATTTGACGGGAAGATAATGATGACCATGCGCTTAGATGATGCTCAAGGCGACTATGCACTCAGATGATGCGCAAGGCGACTACTGACATGTCGGAGTCATAGTATATCTAGGTGGAGAAAGGCGAACCTTAGATGGTAATCTACAGTTGTGTCAAATGTGAGCGTGGCATATGGTGGGTGGAGGTTCTAGGAGCACGGTCAAGAAGGTCAGTATAGATGCCGAACTTTCAGCAGCTGCTTGTACTGCTGGTATAGAGATCTTTCCCGTTGCGGCAACTTTGCGCACGATGTGAACGGCGAAAAGACTGTTTCCAAGAAGCAGACTCTTTGACAATTTTATAGCTTTCCGCTGTTCGATATGCTTCTCCCATTTTAATGCTGAGGTTGAATCTAAGCTGAATGTGCCCAAGTTCAGATTGCACAATCTGTGACATCGATTAGTAGATGGAGGTCGTCGTTGGTTGACAACCACCTACTTCTTCATCTTGTAATAGTGTAACGGTAAATCTAAGTGTATGGTGCGTAGTTTCGAGTTGGCTAATCTCGAGGATTCGTCGGTACGATGCAATTCGACTTGATCCAGGAAGTATCGGCAATTCCACAACAACACAGTGTATATATTTGTACGAACATGATAGTAATGGATGAAGTTTTATGGAGTCCTGACTATTCTAATGCTTCTTGATACACAACGTTTTTCGTGTAGATTCCAGGCAGTCCTTCGTACTGTCCATTTGCGACCAAAAATTTAATATTGTCTTTTGCTTGGGCTCTTGACATGGCGACGTAAAGCTGTCCATGCGAGAAGACGGGTTCTGGAAGGTAGACACCCACGTGAGAAATCGTTTGACCTTGAGCCTTGTGAATCGTCATTGCAAAGGCAACTTGAACAGGAAATTGTCTTCTGCGTAGCTCAAATGGGTAATTGTTTTGCTCACCATCGTGAATTGTAGTAGTTCGGGGAATGTAAACGATCTTGTTCTTGTGGGAGCCGTTCATAATTTGAGCCTTGATACATCGTGTTTTCAGCTCAAGAACAATTAAACGTGTTCCGTTGCACATGCCTTCCGAAGTACACAAATTACGAAGCAGAATAATGGGGCAACCAACTTTCAAATGCAACTTGTGGCTGGGGAAGTTGTTGATGTCTATAGAATTCAGAAACTTGATGGGGAACTCGCATGCATCGGCGTCTGAGTCGCGTTTCTCAGCAACAGAATCGGCGGACAGATATGTCATTTCGCCGTCCGAAGTGAGTCGCTCAAGAAGTGTTGTGTTGATGTCAGTAACAACACTGTGTTTGGGTGCAAGGATAGCTCGACATCCAAAGTACGATCTAAGTTCATTGATGCGCAGGTTGTTCATGTCTTGATAGACGCTGTGTAAAAATGACCCCAAATCATCAGGCGAATTGTATGGAATCGCCAAATCATCAGGTAGTCGAATGTAATCGGCACCGAGTTCGGTACATGTGGGGTATGTTCCATGCCCAATAGACTTGAGCAATCCAGCAAATTCTCGAACACTCTCTGAGTTGTTGTTGTTCAACCTCATGTTCACCGTCAGATGAAACTTTGCGACATTGCTCCAAAGGTAGCTGTTCTTCAAGCATGCTTCGAGGATTAGCTCAGGTGTGCCCTTCAAAATGACTGAAAGCATTTGCTTGAAATCACCCGAGAATATGACGACTTTTCCACCAAAAGGAAGCGCGTTGTCCATCAAATCTTGTAGCATGTGATCAACGGCCTCCACAGCATACTTGTGCATCATCGAACACTCGTCCCAAATGATAAGTTCTGTGAGACGTAAAAGTTCCGCGAGGTGTGACTGTTTCCAAACGTCGCATCGGCTAAGCTCGTGCAATGATCTTGGGAGACAAAATCGCGAATGCGCAGTTGTACCCCCGATCAAATTCAGAGCAGCAAGTCCGGACGAAGCAACAGCCAAGGCAATTTTGTTCATGGAGCGCACTTGAGCCAGTAAAATGTTTGAGATGAACGTCTTCCCTGAGCCACCCTCACCTTCGAGAAAATATACTTTGCCTCTTCGAACAGTGCTTTCCTTCGTAATCTCGCTCATAACGTCGTTGTAGGAGACCTCGTGCTCTTCGGTCATCGTAGACTTGCCTTCCAAAATGCCTTCGATTTGTTCTTGGTTGTGCGAAGATTCCATAGCCACTAATCGGTTGGATTGACGGCCCCTGTTTGTTTCCTCAAGAGCAAAATATTGTTCGAATTGTGCAAGCTGTGGAAGCTCCTGAAAACGATCCAAGCTTGATCCATTCGACTCGAGGCATCTTGATAAAGCCTGAATTGCGAAAGCTGTGGATTTTTGAGAGTCGTCGGGGTACATGCGGTGGAAATCTTGCCTCATTTCATCTTCGAATTTGTTCCATAGCCCTCGTGCATCCGCAGGTTCACAGTGAATCAGAATACTGACAAAAAGTGTTCGGAGCTCACAGGGAGTTGCTGTTTCAGTTGCTTCTCGCATGCAGGTTAGCCATTCCTCGTCATTCTCAAGAAAGCCAAGGGCAAGTGCGGCTGACTTGAACTTCGGATGAACCACGCCGTTGACGGTTCGCAAGTCTTCGTGCGATGTCGGACCTCGTCGATAGCATAAGAGCAATCGCATATAAAAACAATCTCCCGAGCGGGGTGACACCGTCAGCATCCTCCCGATCATACGTTTACCACCCTTTTTACGTGAAGTCCACTTGCGGAGATTTGAGTTCCATACGAAATGCTCGGGGATATCATGGTACAGACATTCACGCGCCCGTGCTTGTGAATCACTGTTTTCACGGCACAGTTCAAAAAACGCGGTGAGTTTAGTCCGATTCCTCCTTGCCAATTCCTGAGGGCTCATCGGGCGGTCGGTAGGAATGCATACAACTTGTTCACCTTCCAAGTGTATTTCCAGGTTCTCGACAGCGTGAGATCGATTGAACATGTCGAAAGAGAAATTGCGTGTGAGGGCCTCACAGCACGATACATAGCGGGCATCTTGGTATTGCTTGATTTCGTCAAGTTCACTGGACTCAAGTTGAAAATTTGAGCGGTCTGAGCCCTTGAAGATGTACTTGTACAGGTACTTGACTGCAGATATACTTGTACACGCCTCGACATTGATGTGGCAGTCGAACATGGCACTCAACGGTGGGCAGTACGGAATAACATATTGGTTGGTATACTCAGAGGGCCGCTCTGCCGAAGAGCGGCGACGACGGTAGAGTGGATATCCATCACTGCCTATTGATGTTTCGTCGCAGTATGCTTTTGGAAAGTTTTTCTTGCACTTCCCGTTTTCCAGGCATCGGTCACTGCATTTGTGAATCATGCAGGTTGTAACAATTTTGTGCAGTCTTGGATTATTTTCCTTGTCGGGGATTTCTGCACTGATAATACTGTCAATATCGGCAGTTGTCTTGATTTTGTCGTCCCCAGAGAATATGACCAATATATGGGCATGAGGCAGACCACGCTTTTGGAATTCGACAGAACGAACATGCGCACCTTGTCGACCCAAAATTCCCTTCGTGAGCATGGCTTCAATGGCTAATAGCTTGAGGCGGAACATGCGCGTCAATAAGTCAGGTCGATCAGATGGAGGTCGTTTAAATCCATAGTCCTCTTTCGCCAATTCCAGCTCCCTGTCGATTTCAACCCACTTTGGATTGCATGTCGCAGTGATAAAAAGGTCTGGTCGACCGTACTTGCGAACGATTGCCATGGCGACAAGGTAAAGTTGTCTCATGTACCGTGGTCCACCCGTGTAAGATGACGGCAAAACAATCCTTTTTCCAATGCTGTTGACGTCTACATCATGCGAAACAGCGTCGTGAACTGCGCGATACGTGTCGCTACGGAGGTTGTTGGTTTGGTCACGAAGAAATCCAAGCCTTTGGTTTTCCACCTTTGCAAAATTGTCGACTGCAAACACTTGAAGTAGAGGTCCGCTGGCATGTAATGGAGAGAATGCACCGCGCTCGTACAAATGGTATCGAGCATAATTGTTCAAACTCACGTTTTTACCATTGAGACCTCTCTGGTTGCCATAAGACACCCCAAAGTCCCAGTAGGAAAGAGCAAAGGGTATTGAAGCGGGTCATATGCCGAATGAAATTCCTTAATGCGAAATAAGTGGTCTTCCCCAGGTTGTCGATCCAAACACACATGTTTACCAACGCGATAGTTTGGCACAACTTCGTTGAGTACGGGGCCATCGGTACCGTGCAGTAAGATATGACGCCCTGACTTGGACGTTTCTGAAAAACGGACAGCGATTTCAGAACACGTAGGAAGGTTATGCGTTCGGCTGTTGCTTCGAGGCTGAGCAGTGAGCACTAATCTCATGTCGTCATCCTTTGGAATATCCTTGGCATGCTTGTACAGCTGGGTGAACGCGTTGTGCTGTAGTAGTAGATGCTGGATTTTTGTCACAGTTGACTGATTAAGCATTCTTCGTCGTATGCTTGCTTGCGTTTCAGGATCCGTAATGTAGATCTGGGCGTAACTGGCCCCCAAGCATTCATCGTCGTATGCCTGCTTGCGTTTCAGGATCCGTAATGTAGATCTGGGCGTAACTGGCTTGTTCTTCGTCCGCAGGCAACAGTGGTCCAATAGAGTGATGCAATTCGCCTTGGATTGTATATGATCTCGGCCCACCGTTGCCGTGAATAATTTCTTTGGTACCAATAGATGTAAAGGCAAAGAGGGCGTACCGGCGAGTGTTAATGACAAAGCCTCTGGTTTTGAACAAATCAATGTTTTCGCGAAACTCGGGTGTGTCAGGCCAGGTAGCAACAGGCAGCACTCGAGCGCCTCCATCGCAGCAGTCCTTTTCTTCGCCTGGCCAAATCTTCGCTTCGCAATGGGGCAAATCGAACGCTGCTCAATAATATGAAGAGGCACCAATGATTCATCGAAGCATCGAAACTGACGCGCCCACTGTTGTGAGTAATCTTCTTCTTCGGGCGACCCTTGGGTTTATTCCGGAGACTTAATCCTTGCTCGCGAGGAGGTACAGCAATCAAATCCACATCCACGTTTAGGGGAGGATCAGCATTTGCCAAGGCAAGCAATTGATTGTCATTGTTGCAATCCACATTTCCATCGGGAATATATTCTTGCTTGGTTTCTTCTTCACCTCCTTCATTCATACGGTTAGGTTGTGGCAAAGCATAGATTCTTCGATTGTCAACTCTGCGCTCGCGATGTTCTTCCTCCTGAGCCGCCAGAAGCTTGAGATGATGGTCACTTTGAGCGTGACAATGGATTCCGTCTTCTCCCTCCTTGGACTCCTGTTTGTTGCTCTGATCCATGTCCTTATAGTGCAAAATGATATCACCCCGCCCTTGATTCGCAACCTCAGTGTTGCGCTTTTTTTCGCGAGCACGTTTTTTGTATTCCGCCTTCTTGGATCTTTTGACAGCCACCTCTTTGTCAAAGTCTTCAAAGATATCACTTCGTTTCTTTTTGTGAGTACGATTTTTGTACTCAGCCTTTTTGGCTTTGTCAACCTCTTCCAGGAGAGCTTTCCGCGAGCACGATTGTTGTACTCCGCCATTTTGGCTTTGTTGACTTCATCCAGCAGAGCTTGCCGTTTCTTTTCGCGAGCACGTTTATTGTACTCCGCCTTCTTGGCCTTTCTCATAGCCATCTCGTCGTTAATATTGCCCTTATTCAAGGCATCGTCATCCACAGCCATGCCATAAGCTTCAGTTGATGCAGACGCTTGCACTGCATTCCGCTCTGCTTGCTTGCCAGGTTCGGAGTTATCGATCGCATGTCCTTGATTGTCATTGTCATGATTGTTATTGCCTTTGCCTTTCTTAGAGGCCGAGTAGTTGTTATTTTCTACGCAGAAAACTGCCTCAGACAAATGTTCATACAAAAACATCCAACATAAAAATGATAATGTGATTGGATCGTAAAAATACTGTGGATATGTGTCCCGCCACTTAAGCTCAACAGTATGTGGTTTGCCAGAAAAATACTACTCATTCCTTTCATAAATCGTACAGAGTTCGCGGTATGTATTAAACATCACTTTGTTTAAATCGCGTTTTGAACTCGTACATCCAATGAGTCGAAACTTTGATACTGGGTAATACACCTGCTAAGTATCATGAAACACCCCTGAAGTGTTTCAATCTACTCGCCGTAGGTCCCACTATCAACAGTGGTACTCCGTCAAAAAAAGTAGCACCACCGGATACTATAGTGGTAACCAACGTTACACATTGTCCCCTTACTGTAAAAAGTTGAACTATGGGGAGAGGATTTACTCGTCCAAAGTCAATACTCCCTCCGTCCCAAAATAATGGAGCGAGTTTGAGGAGGGTTTACATGACATCCTATAATAATTTCAAGAAAATGTCAAAACACAAAATCATCCATCCTATTACGTAGAATCAATATCTGATTGGATATTCAAACAAAGCATGCTTCCAGCTTCTCATTGATGTAATTCAAGCGGGAAAACATTGATCAAAACCGACAAAATGACCTGTCAAAATATCCATACAAATATCAATATAAAACATTCACTCATTGATATAATGACTAACATTCATATGTAAGGACACCGTCGACAATGGGACAGGACGTTGAATGGAAGTGTCGCCGTAAGGGGATGGGAACGTTGGTGAAGAGTCTGAACTCAATTGCTTACAAGTAAGCGCGTCCTTGGAATCGCTTGTGGATCACAACCCTATTTAGATGTCTTTTGTTCAATTTTATTGGTCGTCAGGAACGACACAAACTCTAACATATTATAATCAAATTATAGAATTTCGAAGTTGGGTCTATTTTTATTCCAGGAGGTGTACGCCAATTTTCTGATTCGCTCCATTTTTTTGGGACGGAGGGAGTATGAAAATCCAGTAAAAACACACGTTATAGCTGTCCCTGGCTGCTCTATGAGAAAGTCCGGTATTTCGAGCCCAACAGGCCCTACTTCGTTACTATCACATAATGCGTCGGAATTCGCCTTTCGGAGTCCAAGCCTCTGGCCAGGGTATGGCTTAAAGCGGCAGAAAGGGCTCGTCACCCTACTGCACAGTGTGTTGACCGCTTATTCAGCGGCCTTTTCTGCCCGAGTGAAGCTATCCTAAGACATGCATCTCACCTTGCATCGTCCAAGAAAAACCCAACTGCCATTCAATTGTCTTTGGCTGGTATTATTTTAAATAGTAGGAAAATATTTTCTTTTTGTATGTGGAATTGTTTTATTATTAATATTATCGACAACTGACATCATGGGTGCATCGGGTCGTGCTGACTACACAGTAAAATCCGTCAAATTTTGTGTACTGTTTAAACTAATTGTGAGTAAATATATAAATTATTATAGTTGCGAACCTCGTGGTAGTAGTGAAGTGCCACTCAACATACTGTTAAAATGAATACCTGTTATTATCGATATTTTATCTCTTAAATTTGTTTGTCAACTGCCACGTCCAGCGTCATGGGTGCATGAACGAACTTACTCTTTTTTGTACACTTACGCATTCCGTGAGAATGGACATTTCAATTGTGTGATATAAATTATGATGACATTTGAAATTTGTGAGATATCTATTTCCATGAAGGACACTTTAAACCATGCACTGTCAAATGGCCCAAGTCTTGATCTTCGCCAGAGTTTTACAGAAGTAGACATTTCAAATAAGTGAAAATGAGTATGCTGAAGAGGACACTTGATATGTGTGACATTAAACGTTCACTTCGTTCCTTGGATGTTTCCATGGACAATTAGGTTTAGTTAGGTTTAAATAGGTTTAATACAGGTTGAAAGAGTCCTGGAAGACTGAAAGAACTTGTCTCAAATTACTCCTTGTTGTACTTGGATAAATTATGTGGAGATTAGTCATGGTTGTTCTTGGGTGAAGTATGTCCATTTCCCCCCTGGTTGCCTTGAGGTTTGTATGTCCATTTTACTCTCGCACTTTTCTGGGGTTTTTTCTTAGATTTTTAAGTAATAGACTAGGGTGAGGCCAGGGCTACGCCCCTGGGTGGATTGTAATAGAAGTATTCTCATTGGCTACTCTTGAATGTCGATTTCTTTTTTTCATGAGGAGATAGATCATGTCCTGCCTGACCAAAAAACCGTTCACTCGTACCAAAAGAAATATAAAGTATCCAATCAGAGATCATATTATTTTGAAACTAAGGAGACGGCATTTACCTGGCATTCTTATTCACTTCTTTCATATTTTACTTCGAATTGGCCTCCATAGTTTCACTTATGCTTCTTGATACATAATATTTTTTTGTTTACATTCCGGGCAGTCCATCGTACTGTCCATTTGCGACCAAAACCTTAATGTTCCCTTTTGCTTGGGCTCTTGACATGGCAACGTAAAGCTAACCATGCCAGAAGACAGGTTCTGGAATCATCAGTGAGTAGAATAATATCGACACCGAGTTCGGTACATGTATGGTATGTTCCATGACCAATAGACTTGAGCAATGCAGCAAACTCTTGAACACTATCTGATTTGTTGTTGGTCAAGCTCATGTTTACCGTCAAATGAAAATTTGCGACCTTTCTCCAAAGGTAGCGGTTCCTCATGCATGCTTCGAGAATTAGCCCTCGTTTGCACCTAAAATAACAGGATGCATTTCCTTGAAACCGCCCGAGAATATGATGACCTTTCCAACAAAATAAAGCGCGTTGTCCATCTAATCTTGTACCATGTGGTCTACGGCCTCAACAGCGTACTGATGCATCATAAAACATACGTCACACTTGTCCCTTTGAGCCAAAGAGGCCCACATTCGTTACTGTCGCATATCTCGTCTGAATTTGCCTTTTGGGGCCCAAGCCTCTGGCAGGGGTAAGGCTTAAAGTTGCCGAAAGTGCTCGTCACTTTACTGCAAAGTTTGTTGACCACTTATTCAGTGGCCTTTTCGGCCGAGTCGCCCGAGTGAACCTGTCCTAAGACATGCATTCACCTTGCATCGCCCGAAAAAACCCCAGTTATCTTTCATCTCACAAAGGAACTATACTGAACTCTTTCAACCTGTAGTATCTGACAAATGACGAACTGTGTGTGTGCCTTCATTAAAGAATATATTATCCAGATACAGTATCAACCCCCATATTGCGCGTCATTGAAGGAGAACTACTAAATCCTTATCTTTAGAAAAAGAATACCACTCCAGTTGATCCCCGCTAAATATATACAATAAGAGTGATTTACTTGTCTTGATATTTGCAATTGACAGTCTATATTACTTGGCCGATGTCTCGGACTACACGTTCGACAGGTTTATGAAAGAAACAGTCAGCAAGTCAGCCGCTGTTGAAACTTGAAACTCCTGTTGAATGAAGACATTGAATGGAAAGTGTGTGGGAGGTACGTGTGAAATAGGATATGAAGGCCAAGGTTGTTCAAACTGACGACGTTCAATATTACCTTGATCATTTCATGTCCTGAAACGGCAACAGATAGTATGTATTTTAATGGCTTATTGATAGCTATTCGAAAACCTACATCTAAGACATGACACTGTTCATTGCATTCCATGTCACTTTGTTCGGTCCAAGGAAATATCCATGGATTTCCGGATAATTATTTGGAAGGATAATACAGCGGCTTTTTCTGCACATGCATCTCACCTTGCATCGTCCAAGAAAAACCCAACTGCCATTCAAATGTGTTTGGAAAGTATTATTTTAAATAGTAGGAAAATATTTTCTTTTTGTATGTGGAATTGTTTTATTGTCGACAACTGGCATCGGGTAGTGCTGACTACACAGTAAACACTGCCAAATTTAGTGTACTGCATAAACTATTGTAAGTATAAAAATAAATTATCATAGTTTTGAATCACACGGTTGTAGTGAAGTGACACTCAACATACTGTTAAACTGAATACCTGTTATTATTGATATGTTATCTCTTAAATTAACTGCCACGTCCACCATCATGGGTGCATGAACAAACTTGTCTTGTACGGTTGAAATATGTGTTCGAACACGATGCCTTATTGAGTGTGCATTCAATGATGCCCTTTCATGGAACCAACATTAAGCCTAGAGAAATGTCCGATTCTTTCCTTGGTCTCGGTGACATGACAGTGTTCACTTTGTCCAAGGAAATATCTATCGGATCGGAATATCCATGGATGGTATTAAACCTTCCAGATAATTATCCGAATTAAGGTTTAATACAGGCTGTAGGTTTAATATAGGTTGAAAGATTACTCCTTGTTGTACTTGGATAAAGTATGTGGAGATTACTCGTTGTTGTACTTGGATAAAGTATGTGGTGATTAGTCATGGTTGTACTTGGATGAAGTATGTCCATTTCCCCCCTGGTTGCCTTGAGGTTTGTATGTAGATATTACTCTCGCACTTGTCTGGTTTTTTTTCTTAGAGTTTTAAGTAATAGACTAGGGTGAGGCCAGGGCTACGCCCCTGGGTGGAGTGAAAAAGAAGAAATCTAATAGGCTAATGTTGAATGACGACTATCAGGAGATAAATCATGTCCTGACCAAAAACCGTCGACTCGAACCAAAAGAAAATTAAATTATCCAATCAGAGATGATATTATTTTTAAACTAAAAGGAGACGGTATTTACCTGGCACTCCTTATTCACTTCTTTCATATTTTACTTCGAATTGGCCTCCATAGTTTCCCTGTTTTGTTGTTTCATGGAGTCCTGACTATTCTTATGCTTCTTGATACACGATATTATTGTGTAGTCTCGGCAGTCTGTCGTAATGTCCATTGATCACCAAAACTTGTTGTTGCCTTTTGCTTGGGCTCTTGACATGGCGACGTAAAGATGACCATGCGAGAAGACGGGTTCTGGAATCATCAGGTAGTCGAATTTTATCGACACCGAGTTCGGTACATGTGGGGTACGTTCAATGACCAATATACTTGAGCAAAGCAGCAAGCTCTTGAATACTCTCTGATTTATTGTTGGTCAGCCCCCTGTTCACCGTCAGATGAACATTTGCGACCTATCTCCAAACGTAACTATTCTTCAAGCATGTTTCGAGGATTAGCCCAGGTGTGCCCTTCAAAATGACTGGATGCATTTGCTTGAAGTCGCCCGAGAATATGATGACCTTTCCACCGGAATGAAGCGTGTTGTCCCTCCAATGTTGCACCATGTGATCGACGGCCTCCATAGCGTACTTACGCCTCATGAAACACACGTTTTAGTTTTCCATCGCAGCTCCATGAAAATGTTCGGTATTTCGAGCCAAAATGGCTCTACTTCATAACATTCGCATATCGCGTCGTTACTCGCCTTTTGGAGTCCAAGCCTCTGGCCAAGGTATGCTTAAAGTGGCAGAAAGGGCTCGTTCACCGTACTGCACAGTGTGTTGAACGCTTATTCTGCGACCTTTCTGCCCGAGTAAAGCTATCCTAAGACATGCATTTCACCTTGCATCGTCAGTGAAAAACTCAACTGCCTTTCCTTTCGTGGCGCTTGTCTAAAGGAACCATATTGGACTTTTTCAACCTGTAATAACGGACAAATGACAAATTATGCTAATCGATTATCAATTCCAATCTGATCCCACTACTGTGCGCCTTTGAAAGAGAACCATCCAATCCTTATACATAGAAATAGAGTAGCTTTCCAGTTGAACCCCACTGACCACTAACGATAAGAGCCATTCACTTCTCTGGACATATATTTCAAAATTTGCAATGGACAATCTATGTGACTTGTCCCATGTTTCGGACTACACATTGGACAGGGTTATGAAGGAAACAGTCAGCGAGGAATGGTGCATGAAAGTAATTTGAAACTCCTGTTGAATGGAACTCACAGTCAATTGAAGGTGTGTGGGAAGTACGTGTGAAACACCATGCGAGATGTTCAACCTGACGACCTTCTATTTCACCTGAATCAGTTCATGTGGGGAAGCTGGCAACAGTAAAACCTACATTTAACGCCAATATCTTGATTTGATCTTCTTCAGTCAGTTTGGATCGCGATGGCATGAGATGTTGAGGTGAAATCACTGACTGAAGATGAGTGGACAGCATGGACAAAACAATTCCACATTAATTAAGCTCATTCTACATCATCAATCTTCATTATCTAGTTGACATGTGGTTGTCTTAGAGTTTAAGTAATAGATACAATAGATATAATATCAATAAAACAATTCCGTCAAGTGCAACGCGCATGCACGACAAGCGGTAAATCAGACGAACGGCAGGGGATGGAATAAAGTGGCCATGAGGATACAACGTCAAGCAATAATTGCTGCCTCGACTAACTCGAAATGTGATTCTCATTTCCTGATCTCAACCCGCCGACCTCGTCGGCAGAACCACCTCATGGCTCGGGCTCACAATGTAAACTGACTGCATTAAATCCCTAAGGGTATGTTTGCTGAAGCAAAAAAACTGCTTATTTGGTCGAAATTTGGATATTTTCTGAGAAATAACTGTTTTTTTGTGATTTCAGCGAACACGAATTTTATTCCAATCAGTTTGTCCCAAGTCCAATTTCCCAGGAAATAACCAGGAAAAATAACCACCTCTGGAGGTGTTTATTCTGCTGGTTATTTTTGATAAAGCTCTTGAAGTTTTTCACAAGAAGTTCCGCCATGGAAGTCAGCTTTTTCTCTCTTGGGTTACAATAACCAAGTTAAAATAACTGGTTATAGTGAATAACTGGTTGTCTTGAGCGAACAGACCCTAAGGCCCTGACAGGGCCTTAGGGATCTCAGGTTTTTGGGTCAAAACATATGGAAAAAGGGCCAAAACCAGGTTTTTGATGGTTTCAGCGAACACAATTTGGTTTTGGGACCTCGCTACAATGTCCCAAAGCCATTGCCCCACTGAAAACCTGATTTATTATTTCTCCCTCTGTAGCAGTGAGCTGGGAGAGCCAGTTTGAGATCATGAGGTTAGGTGAATTCCACCCAATGGGAACTGTATTTGCCCCAAACTCATGCTTTTCGTAAAGTCGGAGTTGAAATATCACGTTTTGTCACCGAACAGGGCCTTAAGAACCTCGCCTACAAACTTCGTTACTGTCTCTGCTGACTTCAACCTACAAGGACACCAAAGTCACTACAACGTCACTATCGATAGTCACTAAAGCTGGGCTCCCGCTCGCTCGACCGGTGCAACTTCAAAAGTACACTGTAGCAATCCACCATAGCGTTTGTCGACTTGATCTTCCCAGGAGACACACGCTCATCTGCAGAGCCTGCAGAACACTCCCCTCTTCTAAAGGGAGTGCCCCAGGTGTTCTTCGAGAGATTGTTGCAGTTTCGCCACCATAGCTTCACTCTGGTGGCTCTTGATCCTTCGACGCAAGATGACTGGTATGTCTTCATAGAGTTGGATCGCAGGCTCCCATGACGACTCCTCGCGATCGAGGCCCATCCACTTTACCAACAACTCAAAATTTCCATCATCATTGCATCGCACTTTCAGAAGGTCTTCCACATAAAATCCTTCATCACCATAGGCGATATGTTGCACCAGATCGTCTGTAACTTCAAGACCACTTTCAGCATACATTTTCAAACGACTTGCGTGGTGCAAAGATACATCATATGGTTCGACCAGTTGTTCCACTTCCATCAGATAGTCAGATACAACTCGTACAACGCAAGCAGGTCCTCGCCAATTTAACGCCAACTTGTTGGGAAACTTCACGACCTTTGCCACGAGCACAAAATCACCCTATGTAAACTTCGCGAGCTTGACATTTTTCTTCATTTCTCGGCGCGCGCGCGCCTTTTCTCGACGATTCTTGCTGATCTTGATAACATCAAGATGGACACGATCGAGTGATACGCGTAACTCCGCCATAATTTTCACGCGAGCGGCGTCCAACCAGTCAATATCATGCACGATCTTGGTTCGGGGATGCACAAAACCTGCTAACGGGGGTGTAGCGTTAGCAGGCAATCCCTGGAAAGCGGTGATAGGCGCGATCCCACCCAAGCGATCGGACGGCTGGTGATTCAGCGCCCCTTGAACAAGGGGTAGTACTCGGTACCACTCATTGACCTTGAGTTTCATCTCACTTATAAGAGATCGCGGCACCCGCAAAATCAGTCGATTGACCACCTCGATAGTACCATTTGCCCATGGCGTGTGAGGGGTCGTGATATGATGGTGCGCGCCAAGAAGCTTCTTGATCTTGTGTACCACTTCATTCTTGAAGTGCGATCCGTCATCATATACCCAAGTAAGGACAGTTCCATGCGTCGTAAACCATTCCATCAGAGCGTCAGCCGTGGCCTCTGCGGTGGCCGATCGGCTAGGAAACAGACGACAGAACCCGCTCATGTCATCTTTCACCACCAAAACATACTGCCAACCATTCTCCGCGATCGGCAGTTGTAACCAGTCAAAATGGATGAGCTCGTTCGGGCGCTGGGCATGCAAAGCAGATCCCCATGGTCTTGGCACGATCTCACCATCAATACACAGGCAGTGTAAACAACCTTGAATAAACGCTTTGACATTCGATCGGGCGACCTTCCATTCGAACTTGCTCAGTAACACTTCAGTCGTTGCGGCTACTCCCCGATGTCCAGCAGCACCTTGGTGAGCGATAATGCACAAGCGTTGTTGCAGATCGCGAGCGTCATCCGGAACCCAAATCTTTCCAGATTCGGTCAGGAAAAAGCCTTACTCTTCACTCCAAGTCACCCGATCGGCCATATCTACCACCCGATCAGCCATGGGCACTACCCGATCGGCCCGGACAGTCGTCAACTCGGTATTTTCGGCCACTTCCAATGACTCATTCGACATGACACCCTCCCGATCGGCTCCTATCGCGTCGCGCTGGACTTGGACAATAGTATTCGCTGTTGGCCACTCGAAGTCATGCATCTGCAGAGGAGATACGACAGTCACCAGACGTCTCAACCGAGCAACCACTTCAGGCCTTGCAGCCGCGCCCCAGCGACTCAGCAAATCACCCCAAACATTGTCATCACCTACACATGTTCGAGCGTGTAGGGAAATGTTGATAACACCATAGCCCAGCGCTGTAACTTGTTGGCTTGACACTTTGCCATCCCAGAGTTGTAACCCAGCGGGTTAAAGATGTAAATGAGGTTTCTGTGATCGGTAAACGACCGAAAATCTTCTTCTCGAAGCAGCAAGTACTCCAGTCGCTTGCACGCTTCCACCACAGCAAATGCCTCTTTCTCGATCGTCGGCCAACGACAACTTGATCCAGTAAACGAGCCACTCAGAAACGCGAGCGGCTCATGGCGTTGCTCTTCCAAAGGCAATTCCAGATCTCCCTTGGGGATTTGAGTACACGCCGCCCCCCAATGTGACACGCTTGCGTCCGTAAACAGGCAAATAATCTTCTCCGGAGTGGGGTGCGCGAGCGGTACCATGCGACCCAGCGTATCTTTGACGTCATCAAAACACTTTGCATGATCTTTGGACCACCCGATCGCAGCCAATTTCACCCGAGCGAGCGCCGCTTTTTTGCTTGAGCCTCCAGCCGATCGCACGGCTACTTCCAAGAGGCCACGCAATGGTTCCACCAAGCGCGCGTAGTCAGGAATGGACGTCCTCATCCAGTTGGTTGCACACAAAAATTGTTGGAGGTCAGCTCCAGTCGCAGGGTACTCCAGATCGCGTAAACCTTGCACCCGATCGGGGTCATGAGCGATCCCATCAGCCGAGATAATCTTTCCACACATAATAAAGGAGGTCGCCAAATAATTCGTTCACCACCGATTGACAAAACGCAACTGCATCCGTCTGCCCCATCAAGATCCTTGTAGGGGTGTAGACACCAAACGGTGTCATGAATGAAAACAACATCTGGCAGTCAGGATGCAATGGTAGCTGCCAATATCCCTTGAGCCAGTCCAAGGTAAAAAATACGTGATCGTAGCCATCGCGGCGTCCAGATTGGGCATGGGCCAGGGCATAGGTATCGTCCAAGCGTTGATGTGACGGCTGTCGATCGTCATGCGATACTCCCCGGGTTCTTCTTTGACACGATCCGCGGCGCGGATGCCCATGTCGCTCGATTATTTCGATAAATTAGCCCCGCAGCTTCCAGATTCCGCAAATATTCCATATGCGCAGGTGGGTAGCGTCGTAGGGCACACTTCACCGGCACAGCCCCATCCTTCAGACGCACTTTCAAGGGCTCAACATCCACCGGCAGATCGCGTCCAAAATCCAACCGGAACACATCAATATGGTCAAAAAGCACTCGCCGAAGCTCTTTGGCTTGCACTTGATTCAATCCGTTGGCGATCGCGTCCCCGATCTTCGCTTCCAGGACCGATCGGACCTCATCGACTTCACCCGATCGCTTCTCCAGTGATGGGGTCATGCATAAGCCATCGTCCTCACCATCACCATCATCACCAGATCGCGCGCTTTCACGTAAAAGTTGGACCCGAGCGGTACCTCCAGTTGTTTCCACAACATCTTCCACATCCCAGATGGACTTTTGTTTGAGCGCGCTCACGAGCAGACCATCAGATGAAAACCCGAGTTTCTCCATCACAGGCTTCCCGATCAGCAGATCCACATCGCTTGACGTCTCGTCGACCCAGGCACTCAATCCGCGCAACATCAATGGCCCAAAAGATGTCTCCAGAGCGATCGCCTTGAACTTCGCTTGGCGATAAACACGGAGCGGCTTCGAGGTTGAGCCATATGGCCTCAGCAACAGAGGAGATTGCTCATGGACACAAACACCCGATCCCAAATGATCGAGTGTATCGATCAGACCCTTCGTGACAACCGACTCATCCGAGCCGGAGTCGAGTAGAATACTTGGTAACGTCAAAACGCGCCTTCAAACAGTTGGTAGCGAGTAGCGAACTGGCGAAGGAACTTGATAAATCGGACCACGTTCGACTTCATTGGCTTGTTTCGCGTCAGCAGCAGTTGCTTCTCAACCGCTCGCTTCAGAGGCGCTGGCCTGATAGCCTTCACAATCAGTTCAACAACCATCTTGCCTTCTTGTTCGATCACCCATTCTTGATGGTCAGCCTCCAGCGCTGGCATCAGAAGATCTAGCATGCGGCTCACTCTTGAGTCTGCGTCTGGGATTCGCATGTCAAACTGTATCGCAGCCGACAGACGCGATCGCAAGGTGTCAATCTCCATAGGGTTCGTATCATATGCTTCCATAAACCACGCGATCCATTCTTGTTCTGTAACTTGAGAATGTTCCTTCTCCAGATCGAACATCGCCACGCGTTTCTTCGTTGCATAATCCATGCACGCACTCACAGGCATAGGAAATGGTCGCTCACCCGCTGACTGTAGCGCTTCGATCTGGTTCGCATATTTTTGGTACTCTCGCATAATGTTCCAACGCTTGGTCTTCGTAGAGCCCTTGAATGATGGAGGTTGAGGGATCGCGGGTGCATTCAGGACCCAGATCTCGTCTTGTCCCATGTCGGCGTCTTCGACGTCATCAGGTAGGGGTGTGTCGACCGATGTTGGTTCCGATTGCGCGGCTCACCGCACACCTCACCGCGCGAGGGGAATGGGTTCCAAGACCCTTGGTCAACAGGTGGCGGCTGCACTCGCAATGGTGAGTGAAACGGGACGGCCAGCCGCTCTCGGCTCGCTCGACGGCCTCGTTTGCCTTGTTCTTGAGTTGCATTGTCTTCGCGATCCCTCGACCGCGATCGTTCGTTCGCGTTCCCGCGTCCTTCGTCGCTCATTGTTCTTCCGAGTGATAACACTAAAGAATTCTTTGATCTCAACCCGCCGACCTCGTCGGCAGAACCACCTCGTGGCTCGGGCTCGGGCTCACAATGTAAATTGACTGCATTAAATCCTCGCCTACAAACTTCGTTACTGTCTCTGCTGACTTCAACCTACAAGGACACCAAAGTCACTACAACGTCACTATCGATGGTCACTAAAGCTGGGCTCGACCGGTGCAACTTCAAAAGTACACTGTAGCAATCCACCATAGCGTTTGTCGACTTGATCTTCCCAGGTCATCTGCAGAGCCTGCAGAACATTTCCTCTATGGTATGTGAATTTGTCCAAAGTACTCTTGAAAACATCTTCCTCGATATATAATTTCATAGTTAAATTCAGATTACTCAAAAATAAATTAAAAAATGGTTGTGAAGAGGATGGTTGAACGAAGACTGGCGCGAAAATGTGCTGCCGTTGCCTTGGTGGTCACGATGGTCTTTACGATGTTGGCTCTATTTATTGACTCGATTCTTTTGACTGCAGTGGGGGAGCAGAATCGCCACAGCTCGCAAGCGACCAACCCAAAGCAAGCCTATATGCTCTAAGCGACAGATGCAAGGACAGTCTGCAATGCAATCATCATGGCGCGCAACATTCGAGCCTCTGGCACCCCCGACGACATTCCCATTGTTGTCTTGGTCACAAACGACGTCCCCAACCACATTCTTCAACGCCTCATTGATGCCAAGACAGTACCAATCCAAATTGAACCGTGGCGCCGAGCTGGCGTGAGTGATCTGACGTGGGTAGACTCCCTCGCAAAGCTTCGCATCTTTGAAGAGCGCGGATACGAAAGAGTCATCTACTTGGACTCCGACGCATGGCTCCACCGCAACTTGGACCATCTTTTTGCCATGGCGGGCGATGCGGTGCTTTGGGCACCTCGGGCCTACTACCTCGGTGAAAAGTACCAATTTGGGTCCACGCTGCTTGTCATCACTCCATCCAATGCATTGTTCGACAAGATTCAAGAAGCCACGAAGAATGCACCCAAGCCAGAATACTTTGACATGGACGTCCTGAATGATCTCTGGCACTAAGATTGTGGCTATCTCCCGAGCCATTATGTCGTTCTTACTTCAACGCTGAACGAAGACTCCACGTTTGGCTTTGCCACCAAAGCCGAGCGTATTCGCAAGACGTATATTCATCATTTCTCAATGGTCAATGGGCTACAGAAGCCATGGTTCGTTGCAGATTTCCACCTTAGAGATCGGGACCCCAATTGGGAGCCGCTCTTCTATGACTTGTTTGACATGTACTGGAAAGCTGAAGCTGAGTTATGTGCTTGGCTGTAGTCTAGTACGGCGCAGCGCAATGAAGTTGAAGATTGATGACAAAGCAAATTCCTTGGACGAAGGTCATAGTTTTTTGGTAGCCGTATTGTGCGTTTAATAATTGAGATAGCATTCAGCCACTGCTATAGAGTCGGACGTTTTCTAAATTTTGGGCGCTGAACTTGCCATTCTGCACGGCTAGGTCAATCACAGCTGGCAACTTGCCTCAATTGCGGAGAGGGGTCATCGCTTCCAACGATGGATAGGGCACGATATTCTATCAGTGAAGGGTATGCATGATCAGCCAAGTGATATACTCGGGGGGTATTTAAAAAAGATGAGTTTTTGAGTATTGTTGATTTGATTCGAATTTCCAGACCCCCTCACGCCGGCGGATCGATTCAACAATCGACACCATTGGCTAATAAATAATTTAGGCGATTTGATTGGCTGAACAAAATTTAATGAAAGTACAGTTCCCACGAGAGAAAGTCCTGCTCCAATTCCAGAGCAATGACATACTTCCTCTGTATTGGAATACTGTGTGCATATCAAAAAACCACTTTGTTTGAAATACTGTGTGCATATTGATGTGATTGGTCGAATGCAAAAATATCCGAATTTTATTGGCTAAAATGTATCATTGTGATTCCATGCCAACATGGTCGAGCAACGACGTTGGGCAAGTAAGATTCGTCATGAGTGACCCGACTCGACGTAAGGCCCCCCACATTCGAATTATAAAAAACTTAATTTGTATTTTTATTCGGTTGGTGATAAGGTGATGTCGATTTTCACCGCCAATTTGGCTTCTTCCCACGAACCCTCGCCCTCTACCTCTTTATGTACTTTCGAATATGATATAAATTATCGATTTTGGATAAATATTGAATTTTTGGGGTCACTCCGAAAATGCACACAGTATTCCAATACAGAGGAAGTATATTTCAATCATACACGAACTTTATATGCATATAACTATACTCATACCGTGAAGGAGTGAATATATGACATATGACAAAATGTTTGTGCAAAAAAGCATTGAAGAAATTAATGTGCCACATTTTGATAAGGGTGCGTCTGGCAAAATCTCAAAATCAATATGCCATTTTTAGCAAAATTGGGATCAACGATTTATGGCACATTCAAAATGGAGGTAAAACCTCTTTATCGTAAAATGGCATTTTGGGAGCCTCCAGTGAGTATATCCCAACCAAAAATATTGGATTTGGTGCAAAACTCTTGGAGCTAGACAAGGTCATATTTTGACCTCAGTTATTGAATTTGGCCACAAAATGCCATTTTGGGGCTATTTAATGCAATATCTTCGGTTGCCAGACAGGCCCTAAATGACCTAGTCATTGAAGAAATAATGAAATCACTTGGTAAAGGTGAAAACGATTTCATTTTTACGCCATGATAGATCAAAAACATTCAAGTAGAAGAAGTCTCCTACTGTCAGGATGTCCAAGTAATAAAGTCTCTTCCATGGAATAGAGGTTGAGAACGGCAGAGGAAAAAAAACTAAACGGTACAGAAATTGTCACCCCAGATATTTCCTCTCAGTGTGACCCATGGACCCTTCAGATAATGTTCTCCAATTCCAAATTTTAGTATGCCAACAAACTTTGATATCAATTGTGAGCATGTTAGAGGCTCTGACATGCATTCTTCCTATTGTCATTACTAATACAAGAATAGCCAATCAAAATCATGATATGAGGCCAAATGATATTCGTATGTTCTTGATGAAGATCGACTTTGTGATCAATTGAACGTATTTTGGTCATTAATTTGCACGACAACTCAAAAAATGAATTGTAGATCATTTACCCCGATTAATGCACATCTCTGTGTCTTAGATCACTTTATCTGTTGTGATCAAGAAGTGAATATTTGATATTGAGGTCTAATGTATTGGCGCTATTGGAGGTTGATACAAAAAAGTAGTTGTGACTTACGAAACACATACGAAAGGACTTTTGACAAAAGTGGGGGCTATTTAGAAAATTTAGACAAGAGTGGACACCTCTGACAAAAGTGGGGGCTTTTTGGCAGGAAGTGGGGGCCTTTTCATGATGTTTTCACCAGCCCCCACTGTGTCAAATTATCATGAGTTGGCCTCCTGAAATGGAAAGATCACGACTCATATACACCAAGTGTAGCTCGGATTTCTATTTCTCGCGCAATTTGAAAGCGCATCAGCAGAGACGAATCTACAAAGAAGCTCGTGATCACAAGTTACGAGAAAATCACCCAAATAAAAAAAGAGGTTTTAAGCGCAAGCGCCAAAGCTATGTGCACAAACTAGAACATTGTGATATTTGCAAGATAGTAAGGCAAGTTTGATGAAACTCAAACGTCATACTAATTTTCAAAACTTTGCGCAACCACACTATTAACACTATTTTATGGAAATGACCCATACGATTGGAAGATTCCAAAAAAGAGGATAAAAAGCCCCACTTTTGTCAGATGTGTCCCACTTCTGTCTAAATTCTCCTAAAAGCCCCCACTTTTGTCAAAAGTCCCGTACGAAACAAAAGATCCGGATACATGATGGATTCACGAAACAACATGTTTTGTAAAACGGAAATACATCCTTTTCACTCACTTGAAATTAGTATGAAAAAGCAAATGGCAATATATATATACGATTTACGAAACAACACATATCCGGATATATCCGGATGAATTGTACTGGTCCCAGAAACGATCATGCCGCCAAGGAAGACCACCAACACACAAAGCCGTGCCGAAACAGGGGATGAGATCATTGCGTTGAGAGTTGTAGGTAATACACGGTATCTTGCGCGCTTCCACGCAGACTTTATTGAATACGGGACCATCAAACTCCCTCTGTCTGATATAGTTTGGAAAGAAATTCTGGTCTACCACTCGATCAAGCGTAGTCGAAATGGCGAAGAGCTCGCGAGATTGTGTCTTGGAGACTTCTTCCAAATTTTTCTCTAATCTATGAATTGTTTCTAACATTGATGCAAATAATTGCTCTAATTCTACCATCTTTTTTTTTGATATTTTTTTGTAAGTGACTTGATTTCTATTCTTTTTTTCTAACTTTGTTTTTTTGTTCTTTTTTTTCAAATTATTTCTTTTTTTGCTGTCTATTTTGTTTTCTTAAAAAGACTTAGCTATTCTTTTCTACAATTTGCTTTCCTCTGCTAAGTGTGATACATTTGGTAGCACTTCCAAATGTAGCACACTTAGCGGCACTACTCCAATATACCCCCGGTCGGGATTTTAAATACATTCAAATCCGGATAATGTTATCCGGATATTTAGAGAAGGAGTTTTCAGATCTGTCGACGATTGCGCTCAAGACAAAGGGGCAACAACAATATGTATTAGGATTGCTTACGAAAGCTATCACTAATCCTTTAAAATACATCGCACCTGTTGCATTGGTAGGAAAGTACCAACTGCGCCACATAAACATGTCCAAATAGGACTGCAAATGGTCGCTGCGTACACTACGCATGGCCTTGAGGTACTGCTTGATACGGACTTCCCACACTCCTTCGATTGACTGAGTGTGGGCGCCGTTCACTGGGTTAACAAAATTGCTCGAATGGTTTACCCACATGTGTGAGTATCCCATCCGAGCAAGAGCAGGATTGTTCGCCAACGTGTTGCGTTCGTTCGCAGACACGTTGGCGCTAAACTTGTCTGATACAATCAACGTCCCTAAAATATGATTGGTTAAAATGATTGAATATAACTTACCTTCTCGAATGTGATTGGCTATAATTGTAACAAGCCTTGTACGCGTGCGATCATTAAAAGTAAGCACTCCAAATCATTTCTTGGTAGCTCGATCGACGCCGCCGAACAGCCAACGGTCCTCGTGGTGCGTGCCACGTCCATATTTCGACTTCTTCTTTAAAGAAGTTTCGTCGATTTCAACAATAAACCCAACTCCTCCTATCTAATAAATCGTGAGAAATGATATTGGTGATGAGTAAACATTCTGACAGGTACCTTGAGAGTGCATGCTTCCATTTCGTCGTGGCACATTTGCCGACAAAACTTGTACCAGTTACTGACAGTCGTCTGGGAGACTTCATGGTCATCAATGCATGATTTAGATGTCTTCATCGAGGCCCAATAATACAAGATTCGTATTATAGTGGCTAGGGCCATCTTCGACTTGCTGAACTTGCTGTTCTTACGCACACTTATCTCACAATCACACGAGGCTCGATGACATCTCCATCTCTTCTTGTCCCAAGATAACGTCATTGTATTACCGCATGTATGGCAACACATACTAGATCTAAGTAGACCAACCTATGGAAAGATTGTCAATCATATATATAGAGCCCGCCTGCATGCACCATTCAATGGTAGTTATTTCGTCGCATGTTGTCTCCATGACCTCGTTGTAGGAGAATCCTGACAAGTCAGAGAGGTCGTATGTCGACTCCATGGTGAATTTGAAAATGGTTGGCGTACATTTCATGGCATTTGCCGGGGATAAAGTGGAGTCCTATACAAAATCTAAGTGTTTTTAACTTGTGGTTCTGGTGCTTTGTTGGCAAAAACCACAACCAAACCAAACTTGATTTCATATCAACTTTGCCCCAAGATTGGCCGTGTGAATTTCTCAAAAGTTCTCTTTGCCATATTTGACTACAGTAGTATTTGTATAATTTCATAGTTAACTTCAGATTAACTGAAAAATAAATTAAAAAATGCTTATGAACTGGACATGAGGATGGTTAATTAAACGAAGACTGGCGCGAAAATGTGCTGTCGTTGCCTTGGTGGTCACGATGGTCTCGACGATGTTGGCTCTTCATATTGACTCGCTTCTGTTGACTGCCGCCGAGGAGCAGAATCCGGAGACCAACTCAAATGTCCAAAGCAACCACAAGCTACGCCATCCAGCTGATTTACCCCGCTTGGATTCAATAATGGCCACTGCTTTGGAACTTCCCCAAAACTACAATACGCAAGCAAACAGCTCGAAACAAGCTTATATGCTCTAAGCGACAGATGCAAGGACAGTCTGCAATGCAATCATCATGGCGCGCAACATTCGAGCCTCTGGCACCCCCGACGACATTCCCATTGTTGTCTTGGTCACAAACGACGTCCCCAACCACATTCTTCAACGCCTCATTGATGCCAAGACAGTACCAATCCAAATTGAACCGTGGCGCCGAGCTGGCGTGAGTGATCTGACGTGGGTAGACTCCCTCGCAAAGCTTCGCATCTTTGAAGAGCGCGGATACGAAAGAGTCATCTACTTGGACTCCGACGCATGGCTCCACCGCAACTTGGACCATCTTTTTGCCATGGCGGGTGATGCGGTGCTTTGGGCACCTCGGGCCTACTACCTCGGTGAAAAGTACCAATTTGGTTCCACGCTGCTTGTCATCACTCCATCCAATGCATTGTTCGACAAGATTCAAGAAGCCATGAAGAATGCACCCAAGCCAGACTACTTTGACATGGACGTCCTGAATGATCTCTGGCGCTACGATTGTGGCTATCTCCCGAGCCATTATGTCGTTCTTACTTCGACACTGGACGAAGACTCCACGTTTGGCTTTGCCACCAAAGCCGAGCGTATTCGCAAGACGTATATTCATCATTTCTCAATGGTCAATGGGCTACAGAAGCCATGGTTCGTTGCAGAGTTCCACCTTAGAGATCGGGACCCCAATTGGGAGCCGCTCTTCTATGACTTGTTTGACATGTACTGGAAAGCTGAACCTGAGTTGTGTGCTTGGCTGTAGTCTAGTACGGCGCAACGCAATGAAATTGAAGATTGACGACAAAGCAAATACCTTGGACGAAGGTCATAGTTTTTTGGTAGCCGTATTGTGCGTTTAATAATTGAGATAGCATTCAGCCCCTGCTGTAGCGTCGGACGTCATCGCTTCCAACGCTCGATATTCTATCAGTGAAGGGTATTCCAAGTGATATACTGGGGGGTATTTAAAAAGATGTGTTTTTGAAAGTACTGCTCCAATTTTCATTTATCCAATGTATTGGCGCGATTGGAGGTTGATACAAAAAATTAACCCAAATTGGGAAATTTCTAGCGAATCCACAATAATATATCACTTTGCTGATCTTGTTTTTGGGAAAGCAGAAAATCCACCTTATATTACAGTATTTTAAATCAACGTTGCGTAATTAGAGTACGTAGGCGAATCAATGGGTGACTTGGGGTAAATCGACAAATCAGCAAACAAGAGTCTATTATTAAATATTTTTGACCAATCAGAACGGCATATTTTCATGACAGTGTCGTCCTCAGTCATGTCGCTTGTGTGGACGCAAAATTTGACCTCAATGTAAACAATGACCAATCGAATGACCGTTGAGCCTACCCACACGGTACACGCATCTCGCGGATTACAGACTCATCCGTAGGCAAACCGCAAAGATCCAATGAATGGGATGGGTGCTCAAGAAAGGCAGGTTTGCTTGGGCACCAGGTGGCGTCGTTCTCTGCCCAATGGCCCTGTCACTGCTTGCTGTTACACATGAAGACTCCGGAGCTCCGAAAAATTTTGTATTGTGATTGGAATTTGCACGACGGAGGTCAAGCTTAACATGATTGGTCAAAATTATCGTGTTTAAATTTCTCATCTCACTCACAATCATTTGCCACAGCTCGCAGTGGTCGGACGAGCGAAACCAAGTGAAGTTGGTCGGTACGACGAGAACGCTTGCCTGGAACCGATGCGCAGACGCGATGTAAGTATGAATTGATGTATCCAAGCGACTGAGAGACCTCTTCCTCTGTAGGTGTGCTGCTGAATCTCAAACCAGACGCACGGCACACAATATCAAGTTGGCCCAAGACGAACTTCCAGTTGGACAGCTGCTTTCTCTCCCTCGTTGTTGGCAAGTCCACAGGCACAATGAATCGATATGGCGGATGTCCTCTTCGTTTGTTCCCGAGCCACCATAGTCGCCAAGCGCTCGCCACACCAACCGATGGAAACTCAAAATTGGGCGGCACCTTTGTCAACCTGCCACCCCAACAATACAACACCCAACCGCAGGCTGCTCTGTTGCTGGAGCTGGTAGAGAGGATGCACAATTTACTCGTGAGAAGTAACTATCCAAAGTAGATTCGAGATACTGACGAGTAATTTGACCAGTTTGAACACCATGATCATGCAACACTTTCTCGATTTGGGCAACAATATCAGACGGCAGACTGGCGATAGCATTGTAGTTTTTCTCAATTGATTTCATCATGTCCACGTGAGGAGGAATGCCAGTGGATAGAATACGGTCCGACTCTAGAACAACTTGATCTTTCAAACTCGATAGCAATTGTGGATTTGCAAACAATGATGATGACAGAAGAGGATGCTTCATTGGTAAGGAATCAATCAGCCAAGTGGAGTGATATACAATGGACGCTAGAAGAAGAGATAGAATATTCTGAAGATCGCTAACCAACGCTAAACGAGGGAAGACAATTGAAAGTGCTTGTTCGATCAATTTCTGACATCCATGAGGAAAATGAGGGGGGAGAACTGCAAATTGGGCTCCATTTGCAGGCAAACCGGCGACTACTCTTCCCAAATACTGGTCACCTGCCTTTTCAAAATGGATATAGCGTTCCAAGACATGACCCAATGTCCAGCCACATCTAAGGCACACACTAGCCATAGAGGGACCACATGTGCTGCCAGCACAAGCAAAAGTTGCCACTCCTTTTCGTATGGAATGCGTACCAATTGTGGATGCGTCGGAGCTAGAAGTAGATTTAACCAAGCGAATCAATGCTTTTCCAAATCGATCTTTCTGGTTGCCACCAGGGAAAACTGAAGTCGGTTCAATTTGTGGATGGCAAGCCAAATATACACCAAAGGCAAGGAAGACACAAATAGATGGTTTCAAAGGATTGGAGTATATGTGGCGAGGATTGCGACTTTTGTTTCCGTTTTGGTCCGTCTTGCTTTTGTGGAAAACTATTCCAATCGCATCTTCTTCGTGCGTAATGTGGTCGAAGCGTATGGTTTGTGTCGAATTCGACCGACACATCAAATTCCATGTCAACACAAGAAAAAAGTGACTGAAGCCTCCATCCAACGTCTTGAGCGACTCCATGCAGAGATGCTCGTACATAAAATATGACATTGGACGCTTTCCCGAGTCTTTGACTCCTCCATTTTGTGTAAGCTCGGCATGATGCCGTCTCATACCTATCACTTAAACTAGCCGAATAGACATGGTTCTCGCTACCTTGAAATAAGTCTCTCATGTCGTCGTTGTATTCATCAGGTACTGGTAGTTGGCGTCGTTTATAGAGATCATTGATAGCTAAACGATAGCTGCAAATTGTACTTGGCTTGTTCGATGTTGTTTGCCACATCCATTCAACAAATGCTCGGAAATGAGTGTAGTGAAACGACAGTAGATTGATGTTACCGTCCTCACTAAGCATCGATGGATCGCCAAATAAATTGATCCACTTCTTCACCTGGTTTAGCCCGCTTCTATAGCCAGCTTTCGTTGAGTTAGACACTCGCATCTCCCGAATATCGTCAAGCGTCGATGCCTGACGTGGAATCGACGACATGTTTTGCAAAATGACCACGCTGACTGGTCGAATGGCCTTTTCGCGTGGCCAATCAACTACGACCAATACGAGCGCGACACGCGTCACGCAAATTCGATATTCTAGATAAAAATGATTTGATATAAATCAATGTATGTACTCGAATCTCGAATCCAGCTCGAATGGAGAATTTGCAGGATTGCTGTCGTGCAGGAATACCTTTAACCGGACATCCGTCACGCAAAAACCGTATTATGGCCGTCAAAATTCATACAGAAATTACTGACAGTGTCGTCGTCTGCCTGTCCAGTTTGGTTCATAAGACGTTATCGCAATTGACATGCAGCGCCAGAGCCGCTCGAGATGGCTCATGGGCATGCTCCTGTCTGGCATTGCCCTCATCTTTGCTCTGTCTGCGTTCACGTCCATCGTGGAATGGCGCTTGCTTGACTTGCAGAAGTCTCAGGCCACAGAGAGCGAGTTGTTCCACGTCTTGGAAGAAGATGTCAAGTCGTTTGACCCAAACTCTGAAAGCGTCGGTATTGTATCGTTCGTCCCTGCTGGCAAGACGAAATTCATCAACCAAACCAATCACATGCTCTTCTCTTCATGGAAGTTTGCGTGTCGAAGTGTCTTGCGAAATACAAGAGGACGCACAGACTTGTTTTTGTTTGCCCACCGCGACGTCATCGATCAACTCCCATCCGAATGCATTCGCCTCCATCCCGCTAATATGACCCACCTTGACAAAATGACAGATCACTGCTATATTATTGAGCACACGCCATCTCCTGACGACTATTGGTTCCGCTACTCATTCATGTTCAGTCTGACGTTCCTTGCCGACCCAAAGTACCAGCTTATGCTCACGGGATACGACAGGCTCCTCCGCACGGATACGGATGTCGTCATTACGCCAGCGTTCCTGACGTTCAAACCGTCAAAGTTTGTCGTTGGGCGTGGTGGCTACATGATTGAGAATTTCACCAAGACCAAAATTCAAGAATTAGCAGCCGATTTGAAAATGACCCATCAAGGAGTCTTCAACGTTGGCTCGACTTGGTTTGGGCATTCCATGGTACGCACAACCTTTCTCGGAGGAATTTAACATTTTGCTGTAGCTTGTCTTGCTTATGGCAAACAAAATGATGGATGTCGCCAAGTTTATTCTCGAGAGTCCCAAGTACAATGTTGACATGGGCTGGCCGACGTGGCATATTGGTGTCACGTCAATGTATGCTGGTGAAATCGTCGTCAACCATTTTATTCCTAAGGACAATGTTTGGATCAACTCGGAGAGTATTGATATCAACTGCAACGGTCGAGAAAGGACTGCTGAAGTCTACCATAGTCACTGCTGGCCTGGTGGGCACTTCGACTTGAAATCACATCACGCTCATAGCATTCTTCTAGGTGACCAGTACCCCGGCTATTTCAACAAGTGGGCCTACGAACGTGGCGAGTATTCGACGGAAAAGTTTCCGAGGAAAAAGCTCAACTTGTCCTACATTAACGACTACTTCATGGCGATGGTTTTGTACGGCGAATAAAAGCTGCAAATATTGTACAATAAGTTTCTTCCTGAAATGTAGACTTGCTAGTCGTCGTTTGGCAATCGTCCTTTCAATCAATAAGCACACGATGCGACTGCCGAGGTTAGGGCGGTGTGTACTCTCTCTCTCTCGCGGCTTTTGGCCACAGATACCTTCGACAAGGCAAGTAGATTTGACACCGGTTTGTTAGCAGGGAGAAAACAACTTCGTTCCCCTCGCTCCAACTGACAACGTTCACTAAAGCAGCTTTTACTAAAGTTAGCCACTCAACTAAGTACTCTACAATGCACAGCAACCACATGTCAGGCAACGCACTGCAAAACACGATGTCAAAATTAGCCAACTCGGGGAAATCAAGGAATGGACTTGCGATGGAAAGTTATTCTTACATTCGCGTTGACAAGTTATCATCGATGTGGTTTGAACTCATGGAGCAACGCAATGCGAGGGGTTGGTGCCAACAGAGTATGATCTTCGTCCCAGGAATGGCAAACAACATCATTCAAGAACAAATTAAATTACATTATTCTCGTCAACCCGATGGTTGTTCAAATTCTTTGGATGGTCCTGCATTAGAGCCAAGCACATAACTCAGCTCCGGCTTTCCAGTACATGTCAAACAAGTCATAGAAGAGCGGCTCAAAATTGGGGTCCCGATCTCTAAGTTGGAACTCTGCAGCGAACCATGGCTTCTGTAGCCCACTGACCGTTGAGAAATGATGAATATACGTCTTGCGAATACGCTCGGCTTTGGTGGCAAAGCCAAACGTGGAGTCTTCGTCCAGTGTCGAAGTAAGAACGACATAATGGCTCGGGAGATAGCCACAATCGTAGCGCCAGAGATCATTCAGGACGTCCATGTCAAAGTAGTCTGGCTTGGGTGCATTCTTCATGGCTTCTTGAATCTTGTCGAACAATGCATTGGATGGAGTGATGACAAGCAGCGTGGACCCAAATTGGTACTTTTCACCGAGGTAGTAGGCCCGAGGTGCCCAAAGCACCGCATCACCCGCCATGGCAAAAAGATGGTCCAAGTTGCGGTGGAGCCATGCGTCGGAGTCCAAGTAGATGACTCTTTCGTATCCGCGCTCTTCAAAGATGCGAAGCTTTGCGAGGGAGTCTACCCACGTCAGATCACTCACGCCAGCTCGGCGCCACGGTTCAATTTGGATTGGTACTGTCTTGGCATCAATGAGGCGTTGAAGAATGTGGTTGGGGACGTCGTTTGTGACCAAGACAACAATGGGAATGTCGTCGGGGGTGCCAGAGGCTCGAATGTTGCGCGCCATGATGATTGCATTGCAGACTGTCCTTGCATCTGTCGCTTAGAGCATATAAGCTTGTTTCGAGCTGTTTGCTTGCGTATTGTAGTTTTGGGGAAGTTCCAAAGCAGTGGCCATTATTGAATCCAAGCGGGGTAAATCAGCTGGATGGCGTAGCTTGTGGTTGCTTTGGACATTTGAGTTGGTCTCCGGATTCTGCTCCTCGGTGGCAGTCAACAGAAGCGAGTCAATATGAAGAGCCAACGTCGTAAAGACCATCGCGACCGCCAAGGCAACGACGACAAATTCACCAGCGAATCGTCGTTGAACCATCTTGATGTCCTCCTTGTGTTCAGGTCAAATATGAATTCAAGTTTGGTTGTGAAGAGCAAACGAACAATCTCAACCAAAGCATGAAATGATGCAAACCTTTTTCGTGGCAGTCAATACTGCTTTTCGTTGCATCCTCATGGCCACTCTATTCCACCCCTGCCGTTCGTTAAGAGGCCTCACCCATGTCCACTTATCCGTCAGACTCTAGGGCGATGCAGCTACAGTACCAGACAGCCATAATTTCTCAAGAATCGAATGACATGTGTATGATGACCGAACATTCAGTGTCCCATCCACTTCCACTGCCATGAGCACAGTCACGACGACAAGCAACAGATGAAGGAAGCTCGTCCCGTCTAGAGCTCAGCGAGCATTCGATCCGCAACTTAATTCAGTGACTAGCTCAACATTCACGATCGAGTCGATCTCCCTCCCGACGCAACCTGGAGCATGAACTTTGATTTCAAAATCATACAAAGATATGAAACCTCACGGCTACAGCCTGGGGGGCTCAGGCGAATTTTCCGACCTGGGGACAGCCTTGGCCTTCATCGATCCAGTGTCGGCATTGCCAACAACTGAAATATTTTCGTTGGCCATCGACACGTATAACTCACGCGACCGCCAGAAGAGACCACTTGAAGACGCAGGACGGCTGCGCAAGGCATACTGGAATGCATTAGATCATCAATGCAGCCACGAACACAACTCATCTTCGGCCGCCCAGTAACTTTGATACAGAGCTTGCAGCAGCGGCTCATGCGACCACTGCAGCCAAAACGCACTTCGAGATGTATCCCATGGCTTGCCCAACCCAACGCCCGGCGAGAAATGCGTCACGTACGTCTTGGCCATGCGCTCTTCCTTGGACGCAAACCCCCACGTGACATTTTCATCCAGCGTCCCCGTCAGCACGACGTAGTGGTTGGGCAAATAGCCGCAGTCCAACTTGAACAAATCGTTCAGGACGTCCATGTCGTAGTAATCTGGACGCGGCGGGTTTGCCACCGCTCGCTCCATGTCGTGGAAGAGTCTGTTGGATGGAGAAAAGACGAGCAACGTCGAGGCAAAGACGTACTGCGGCGACAAATAGTACTCGTGCGGTGCCCACAGCGGCGCGTCGCCCAATGCAAACAAGTGATCCAAATTGCGGTGCACCCACGCGTCCGAGTCCAAGTAGATGACTTTGTCGTAGCCGCGTTCTTGAAAGATGCGCAACTTGGTGAGCGACTCGGTCCACACATCTCGGTGCGCCGTTCGATTTTGTTTCCATGGCTCGACGGGGACAACGACTAGACCCGCGAGATGGAGATGTCGGACGATCTCAGTCGGAACTTCAGTCGACACCAAAGTCACGATGGGCATGGACGTGGGGGTTCCCGTGTGGCGAATATTGCGTGCCATGATGATGGCATTGCATACCGTTCGTGCGTCGGTGGCGTAGAGCATGTAGGCCATTCGAGGGAGATCTTTGGATGGCAGCCACGTCCACGGGTACGACAACGTGGCCTCGTATGGCTACAGTGCATATTGCAGGGACTAAGCCAAGAGAGCTCTGGCTCAGGTTATTCCACGCTGCTGGTGATTGTAGGCATCGCGAAGCACGACCAACGAGATTGCGGCGCTTGGTCAAACTTTCAACCAGAGCTCTCTTGGCTGCTGCAAGCTCTGTATCAAAGTTACTGGGCGGCCGAAGATGAGTTGTGTTCGTGGCTGCATTGATGATCTAATGGCCATCTACAACACATCAAACACCGAGACCAAGGCTTTCTCCTCGTCAGAGACTCTGGGAAGAGTGGAGTTTGCCGCCGGCAGTCGCACGTTCCTCTGTAGAGCTTTTTGTTTTACGTCATTGTGAAATTATCCTGTCGAGAGCTAACTTGTTGTGATTGGAACCATGGACACAACTCGTCTTCAGCGTGCCAGTATGCTTCATAGAGCGCTTTCACGAGGAGGTAGTCACCTTGTTGTCCGTGAAAAGCATCCCGCGGTGTATTCCATGGCTTGCCAACGCCAGCACCCGGCGAGAAATGCGTCACGTACGTCTTCGCGAACCTTTCCTCTTTCGAACCAAACGACCATTTCGTTGGCTCGATGAGCGTATACGACAGCACGACGTAGTGGTTGGGCAAATAGCCGCAGTCCAATTTGAACGAGTCGTTCAGGACATCCATGTCGTAGTAATCTGGATCTGGACGCGTTGGGTTTGCCACCGCTCGCTCCATGTCGTGGAAGAGTCTGTTAGATGGAGAGAAGACGAGCAACGTCGAGGCAAAGACGTACTGCGGCGAAAAATAGTACGCGTGCGGCGCCCACAGTGGTGCGTCGCCCAATGCAAACAAGTGATCCAAATTGCGGTGCACCCACGCGTCCGAGTCCAAGTAGATGATCTTGTCGTAGCCACGCTCTTGAAAGATGCGCAGTTTCGTGAGAGATTCTGTCCATTCGTTCGGGTGGTTTGCGTGAGTTTGAGTCCATGGCTCGACAGGGATGGCTTCAATCTGAGCGTCGCGCAGTCGTTGAATGACGTCGTGAGCGACGGACCAAGAGACGAGCGTCACGATTGGAATCGACGTTGGCGTTCCCATCTTTCGAATGTTGTGGGCCATGATGATCGCATTGCAGACCGTGCGGGCGTCCGTGGCGTAGAGCATGTAGGCCATGCGGGGGACCTCGGTCGAGTTGACGCGGATCCATGCCCATGGATATGAGCTGGTGGTTTCACGGGGATCCATGGGCGTCGTGATGGACGAGTCCAAGTTAAAGATGAAGAGGGCACAGGACAGGGCAAGAAGCGCCACGACGACGAGAAATCCTCGCTGCATGGTTGGTGTCATTCTCTCAACGGGGTCAAGGCGGACAAACTTGCAACCTGTGTCTGGAGCGACGGATGAATAATTGTAATATCCCGCGACTCTTTCAACGTATGACAGTTCAGTGTTCAATCATCTGTGTTGCTCGTCGACTTTGGCTCAAATATTCGTCTCTCTCATCTGTCTTAGTGTATGACGCCACAAGATCTGTGGGTGCATCTTGCCCTGTAGTGTAACACCACGCGATGGAAAAGCGCTCGCATTCACCAAGAGCACCGCTCAGGAGTGATAGACTATGCGAGATCATCCAGTTTGTGGCCGGATTTAGGCTCGCCGTTGATCGGACAGCCAGTTTGGTTGCAAAGAGGGATGCGGGTGTGAAAAGTTTCAAGTCACTAGGAATCGCGACCATTCCATAGTGACTGCGACAGGAAGCCCCCCAGAAGTTCACAAGACTTGGCCAAGAGAATGAGATCAACAGCACCGACGAATTACAACGTGCGTGAGGAGAAGTGTTTCTACAGCTTGTCCAAACTCCTTATAGACTTCGAACGTACACGCCATGGATAAGGGGACGACTTGCCACTGTAACGATCTCTATACCATAAACGATTTGTAAGTTGGGACCAGTGATGGGCATTGGGGTCAAAAAGCTCAACCAAACCCACAGCCAGCCGGGATTTGCCACCCCCAACCGAGCCGACCCAAACCCGAGTGAAAACATGAAACCGAACTGACACAATCCTGTCAAATATAATGTGATATAATATTTATTCTTGAAGTTTTTATATTTTAACTTAATTTTTGTAAACAAGCCTTCTCATGTAACCGAGCCGGCTGAATGTTGCCACCAGCCGCAGGCAGCCGAGGCCCAAAAACCTTGGCCACAGCCGACCAAGACATCGGCCAGCCGCGGTTTGACAGCTGGCCGCGGTTTCGGCCATCACTGGTTGGGACCCGACAAAAACTCTATGAAACGATAATAACGGTGCATATTATTATAGAGTTCCTCTCATTCATTCAATTTCTCGATAACATAATATATAATATTTCGAGAGGTTAGTTTTTCATATTTGGCGGTGTAGTTTGAAATTCATGGCGCCACAATGCCATGTTGCGCCGCAGCGATTTGCGAAGGGACGACCATCGATAAAGAAGACAAGAAGAAATCCACCTAAGCATCAATGCACCTACTACACCTACGAAAAAAGGCTTGCTATCATCAACGATGCAAGAGACCATTCAATCAATGAGGCTATCGGCCAGTTTTTGGGCAGCTCATTGGTAACTCGAGAAAAATGCAATGGAAGCGCATCGACCGCTGGCGGAAGGACCGGTCGAATATCGAGAAAAAGGGAACAGATCCGTCAACCAAGTGTCTGAAGACAAACAGAGCGATGTTTTCCTCCACAACGTTGAGCAAAACACAAGAGGAATCGATTGCAACTTGGGTTCACGACCTTCGTCAAGAGGGGATACCGATCAGTCGAATGTTTCTAGCTGCAAAAGCTCTTGAAGTAGCCGCTGCGGCTGGTTTATCTTCTCAGCAGTTCAAAGCTAGTAACCATTGGGTAAACGGTTTCATGGACCGTTGGCACTTGTCCATGCGAATGAAGGGACGTTCTGGACTGTGCAGCGACGACGATGGTGAAGCTGCCCTGGAAAAATTTTCCAACGAGATTCAAGACATGATATTCAACAAGAATATCGTAGAAATCTACAACGCCGATCAAACCGCTGTCAATTACGAAATCATACCTGACAGTACAATCAACGCGAAGGGAGCCAAGCACATTTGGATCAAGAGCACTGGGCATGAGAAGGACAGGATGACCGCAATGCTGCTTGGTGACACAAAAGGAAACAAATACCCAATGTTTCTTGTACTCAAGTCGCCAGCTTCCAAGATACAAGCTGTGGTCCTTGAGAACAACGAGAAGCGACATGGCTTTGGGGTCAAAGTTTGGAGCGAGGTTGAAGAACTCTAAGAGCGCCATCCAAGCCAAATTTACGATAATCCGAGCGCATGGTGGAGCAGCTCAATGTCCGTGGCGGTCCTACAATACCATTTTGGTCATCGAAAGGGAAAAGAACTGCCAAACGTCTTACTTCTTTGGGACAGTTTCAGTGCGCATTTCACAAGTGAAGTTCTCGATTGTGCCACTGAGCTGTCAGTGATTCTTGGAAAAATCCCGCCAACTTTCACTTGGAAATGCCAACCGGCCGATGTGGCTTGGATGCGTCCATTCAAGAATGGCCTACGTCAAAAGTGGCTTGAGCATTTGTCAGCATCCATCAAGTACCTGGAATCGGGTGAACGGCAACTTGAATGTCCATCGAGGTTTGATCTTGTAGAATGGGCAAATGATGTATGGGAGCATTTGCCCCGACAAACCATCATCAACGGCTTTCGAAAATGCAGAATTCTAGGTCACGATCGATCAAACATTGCCGGTAGCGAGATTACCTGCGACGTTGTTGTTTGAAATAACTGAATGAATGGAATTCTGGCATATCCATACGCCGGTATCCAGCCTAGCAATATCATGAGCGAGGCCGAAGCGGTCTCATGACTACTTGGATCGCGGGCCTTTTGACGCAGAATATTCGTTGCCAAGAATTCCAGGAGAAAGTAAACATGAAGATAAAAGAAATCAGTTTAATAAAATAATTTATTCCAGTGCCCAGAGCACATGAAATTCCAAAATGAGCTCAAAGAGGCACTATAATTTGATGTGTTGACAATGATAGATTCTGAACTTTGATGGCCATCAATCAATCAATGGTCGTTGAATATTCTTTGATTGGTTCCGACAAATACCCCTTAGACAATATATCTCTAGAAATTGGTGTACTTTATGATCAATGAGATAGATTCATTCCACAAGGGAGGAAATTCATCCTGTATTTAAGTGTCCTCTTTGATTATATATATGTTGCAATTTTCAGAATATCATTTTATACAGTGAAAGGTTTTCGGAATTTTCTCAAAAGTCCCAACGTACAAATCATTTATGGTATTTCGCGTTCTGGTCAGTATATTTCGACCGGACAAAATAAAGCCATAGTCGGCGCTTCTCTTCGTGGAGTTTCGCCCACTTTATATACAGAGATCCCTGGGTTTTAGTCCAATCAAACTGAAAGTACCACTGGGACAGATTCCCGACAGTTTGAGGCATACCGGTAGTACGGCCAATCAGAGAAGGAACGTGTCTAAAATTTCATCTTCGCGGCATGCAAAGAGCCATACACCACCATATATGTCGCTTGCGACTCTATATCAAGCCTAAATTGCAATTTTGCTCTTTATCGACATATAGATGACACACGACGCAACGGCGGAGATATTTGGAAAGAGTTGACGGGCAATAGGCCACATAACTGCCATCGATAGTTGATCGTGAAAGTGGTTGATGGTCGTGCATTATTCGGGAAGGACGGAAAGAATTTTAATAAGCGAACCTAACGCTAAAGTACAAGACTATGGCGTAGACAACTCAATGGATGCGCGGATGCGACTTGTGGCTTGTCATGGAGCGCGGCTCGAGGCTTGTGATGCCTGTACGAGTCTCTCCTGTTCGTCAAAGTTCACTGTTAAAACAAATACTTAACACTTGTATAGTATACAAAATGTATATTATTTTAGGGACATATTCATGGCGGACATATTCTCGAGGAAATCTGTATACCGCATCAAAGGAACTTGTTCCACCACCACCAACACCTCTACGTCTCCTTGGACCGTATAAGCGAATCAATATCTGCTAAGCGGTGGATTGTTGACGGATATGATCGAGGAGATGTTGAAACTCAAAATGTTGAAGAAGAGATCGAGACATTCTATTTTACCTTTCATTGCAAAGCAAATTCTCACTTCTGCCTATTCTCTGTTTGCTTCTCTGTTAAACTTCATCCTCATTATGCTCAAACTTATCTTTAGCACATCTCTATCTCTTCCATTAGTTCTAATATATTTTCCATTCGACGTTTTACAGGTTATGAGCCCAACCCGCGCTACCGAATTCGTCCTTGCCGCCGCCTTCGTCCTACATAGCAGTTCCCGCCGCTGTCTGTCCTTTACCTGTCTGTCCGCTTTTATTTTGTTGGCTGCTACAAGACAGCAACAAAGACGGCCTAGAACGAACAAAATTACAGTCGTGCTTGTATTTCTTTTGTGAGTACCTTCTTGGGAACTACTGTAAGTTCCTCTTCTAGTGACCTTAACACCTAGTAGATTTGGTCAATTTATGAAACTCAACCCGAAGACTCTCGTCTCGAAGTCCGAAGTCAAACGACTCCGCAAGCAACGTCAATTTCGAGCCAAGAAACAAGCAAAGCTCCTCAAGCAGTTCCGCCGCGTCGAAAAAGACACCAAAGCCGACAAGATACACCAAGACCTTGTCAACACTCTTCACCACGTTCAACGAATCAACAAAAAGTTCGAGGACATTATTTTGACAGACTTTTCCGAACAAGACAAGAAATTTAAGAAAATTATCCAGTCTCTTCTCCATCAAGTCAACACTCTCACGGAAAGTTCTTTGCAAATTCTCGATCACACAGTGCCACTCGAAATTTTTTAGCACATTGCTACAGACTTAAGCTTCATACGTTTTTTGCTGCCCTTGAAAGCTTCTATGGTATCACTGTTAGGAGCCCAATTTCGTATCGTGTGTCGCGGTATGTTCATCTCCTGTGCTACCGCATAGGACGGCATTGTCTTCAATAATTCTAGGGCACGATGACGCTCCTCGATCGTGTGTCACGAGTACTTCTTCATGGTTCGATTTATGGTATTGAAATTGAGACAAAGTGTAATTTATATTGCTCTTTGGCGCGAATTGAAATCCCGCCAATCGGAGAGGAACATTTCAATTAAATGTTTTGATTTGTCAAATTTATAGTAGTGCCATATCAAAAGTCCGATAGGCCAAGTGAATGGTTGTTCCCTGTAGATGACCACACTTTCGGACGAAACAGTATTGAAGCCTAGCGATATTGAGCAACATGTGTGTCGTCCGTAGCTAAAGTACAGTCGCTAAATCCATAACGCTCTGCATTCAACATTTCGAGTCGAGCACAATCGTTTTGTGAGGCCAAATCATTTCAGACGAAGATACATCAATCAACGCCGTAACCACTCTCGTTGTGTACTGTCTAACTGTAACAAATTCAACATCTTTTGCTCGTGCTACCATACCTAGCGATGCGCTTGTACCGCTATGTCCTAGTCTATGTAAATCGCATGATAGTTGGACCCATACAGATTTTTGTGAGCAGTGCAAATTCGTCATTCCTTTCAGTCAACTGTAAAATATAAACAAATGTAGTAGACTGACTAATTCGAACTTCCTGCCTAAAATCACTCACACGCATTAAAGGTTGTACAGATAGAACCTCGATGGATTTTGATAATATCCTTTTCTCGCGCATGTTGCGCTCGTTGAGAAGATGAACATGCTGCTTCAAGAGTTGCTCAATCTTCCTCCTACTTGAAGGAGAAAGGCGAGGACTCAAAGTAATTATTGCTCGAACCATCATATCGAGTTCCCTCAATAAAGCCTACCGCGTCGAAAGGAATGTGAATGACGTGCATCAAGTACTGTTATCCGAAACCGGATAGAACGAATCAAAACGAGATTTGATTTTGCTTTCCTCAAAAATGCTTTTCGAAGGGATTGTGAAAACAAAAAGGAAAAGCAAATTTTCTACTTCGAAGTATTTTGATTCCCCAAAAACCATGTTAGCAAATGCTGTTTATCGCCAAGATATGGTTCATCAAGAGATTGATTGACAGCTACAGCCACGGACAGAGCTCTGCCGCCGCGTCGTAGTACATGAAGAACAAGTCATAAAAGAGCGGCTCAAAGTCGGGATTGCGATTTTCCAGTTGGTATCGCTGGGTGAGCCATGGTTTATGGAGCCCGTAGCCCATCGTGAAGTGGTGCACGTACGTCTTGTTGATGCGCTCCGATCGGTTGGCAAAGCCAAACGTGGGTTCTTCCACGATCGTGGGCGTCAAGACAACGTAATGGCTGGGCAGATAGCCGCAATCGAGGCGCCAGAGATCGTTGAGGACGTCCATGTCAAAGTAATTCTGTTTGGCGTGGCTGGCAAGTGCGTCTTTGATCTTTTGAAACGCCGCGTTGGATGGTGAAATGACGAGCAGCGTCGAGCCAAAGAAGAGCTTCTCGCCGAGGTAATACGCACGAGGGGCCCAGAGGATTGCATCGCCGAGGGAGAACAAATGATCCAAATTGCGATGGACCCAAGCGTCCGAGTCCAAGTAGATGACTCGGTCGTAGCCGCGCTCTTGAAAGATGTAGAGCTTCGTGAGCGAGTCGGACCAGTAGTCACTCCCCGCCGTGTACTGTTGACTCCACAGATCCACGAGCTCGACTTGGATGTGAGCATCGCGGAGACGTTGGATCCTGTCCGTTGAGACCGTCTTGGACACCAAAGTCACAATTGGAATCGACATTGGCGTGCCTGTTTTTCGAATGTTGCGGGCCATGATGATGGCGTTGCAGACCGTGCGGTCGTCCGTGGCGTAGAGCATATACGCCCACCGCGCAGGTTTATCGACTGGCGCAGTCGTTGGCAGCGTTGTGGCATTTGTGACTGTTGGTGTTGGCGTCTGTGTGGTGGTTGTCGGCTTTGGCGTTGCTAGTTCCGACAGAGTCGCGGTGGGCGTGTTGGCGTTCGCAGTAGAGTTATTGACGTCGCTTAGCTCGTTGAGCAGCGGCGTGGCTGTCGTAGCGTTTGAGTCTGTGGCTGTCATGGCGTTTGACTCTGTGGTTGTCGTACTCCTGTCGAGATCCAACGAATCCAAAACGTGCTTGACTCTGCTCTCATGGGCATGGGCTGGCTGGCTATCGAGTGAGAGATGGAAACTTTTCACCACGCGAGAGTCCAAGCAAATGACGGCCACCACAAACACAACAACTAAGCCAAAGACAAGGACCGTCTGGCGCCGTGCATAGCCGTGTCGATTCGTGTCCATCGCGGTGGAAAAACAAGTTTATAACGCCCGACAATGTCGATCGAAACATCAAAGCCTCGCGCTAAACTTCTACAAATCGTCGAAGCTTTCTCGAGTGCATTCGTCGTTGAAACTTCCACACGGCGACGAAGATGAAATGCTGCTTTATCTTGTTAGCTCCATGGGATGCTCTGTGCAATGTCTTGGACCATGTGAATCCGCCGCTCCAATATGGCGATGAATGCTGGGTTGAGGTCGGTCGCTCCTTGGTCGATCAAGCACGTTTGATCCAACATGCCGCGGCTGGCCATCGACATGGCGGCACGGCGTTTGTGCCGTGGCGTCACAAAGCGCGGAACTCTTTGAATCGCCGCCTGGCCTCGCTCCGTCCAATTTGTCGTGTTGGACGCCATGTCGCCAACCGATTCAACGAGGTCGATGATTTCGCCGCCATTGACAAACAAGAGCGTCGCCGTGGCCTCCGCTTCGAACGGCATAAACTGCGCCAAACTACCGCAGAGGGTGTTCTTGTGCTCGTTGAGATCTTCCGGCTTGGAGACGACGCTGGCTGCCCAGTCGGAGAACCGATATGGCCTTTGACTCAATTCAAATGCGAGCCAAAAGCTTTCCTTGTCGCCCCACGAAAAGGGCGGATCGTGGAAGCGTCGGGTGCCAGAGGACTTTGAGCACTGTGGGGCCAGCGACGCGCTTGTCAAGGAGAACCATCGACGAGTCTTGCTCATGAGCTGTCGCTCGAGCGTAGATCTGCGACTTTTGCAGTTGCGGGGACGGGCTTTGGAACGGTGGGAGGCCAAAGTCATGGTACGGAAAGGTTTCCAGGAACGACGAGAGGTACGATCGCCCGTCGGGCATGGCTTGGTTGAGCCAGAAGTCGATGGGCAAGACACGATCTTAGAAGAAAAGCGTGCCAGTCTCAACGACGGGCGGCATGGACCAGAGCGCTGATGGGTCTTTGGCAAAGATGTTGTCCACGTCGAGGAGCATCACTTGGTCAAACGGCGACACGACGACAGCGAGGGGTTTGAGCCAAAAGTTTTGAAATTTCTTGGCCACGGCCTCCGTCAGGAGGTTGGCCGCGACGACGACGCGACAGACGTCCACGATCTCAATCGACTCGGGATCTCAATCGACGAGGAACGATCGAATGCTTGGAGGAAGCTCCGAGTCCAAGCAGTGCATGATCTGAATCGGATCCGTGTTTCCAAGAGCTCGTAGCTCTTTGACGAGCGATGCGCCGATGGGAACAAATGCGCGGTGCAATGAAAGCACGATGCCGCGCTTGGCGTGGGCAAACTTGGAGGGAAAGCCTTGCTCTGCAGGGAGATTAAAGAGCGCTTGGAACGACGTGGAGTCTGCAGTTGGTGGCGGCTTCAGTGGAATTGTTGGGCTTGGCAATGGAGAAGAGAACGAGCTGTTGGAGCGATTCATGAAATCCAACGCAAAGAACGGAGGACTCGACGAAGCGTTGCGAGAACTGTTGGAACGGTGAGCTGCAGGACGAAAATGCAGCCCAACGGTGCTGACAGAGGCATAAAGACTGCGTAGATAGATGATTTGGCAGACGACGCAGACGAGAGAGATCTTAAGGAAGAGCGGAGAAAGAGATGGCCATCGGCTGGTTGTCATTTTTAAAACTGGAGAGGATAGCCAAGTCGGTTTCAAGGAAACGCCAAGGGAGCATAACAATGGCAGCATGAGTGGAATCGGTATCGAGTGTATTGGCTGTGATTAGACTTGGATTTGCTGCAATGCGTCGACGAGGAATGGCTGCAACGCTTCGAGCTTGGACTTGACAAGACCAAGTGGCGCCTCGCCGTTTGAATACGCACACAAGAGGTAGCCTGGACTGGCGGAGATAATCCCGAGGCATTTGTCCTTGTCGAAATTAACAAAGAGCACTTGGAGGCTCTCGTCTGTGAAGATTTCCTTGGCTGACTGCGCATACTCGCCCCAGACATTGGCTACGATGGCACCGACGACTTTGGCGTCGACGGCCGTCGTTTCGCTCGTCAGGGAACCTACAGAGCCCAAGAGAGCTCCATCTACAGTCATAAGAAGCGTTGCAGTCACGCCGTCGCCCACGATTTGGCTCAGCACGTCGGGGAGGACCTTGGCACGGATCATCACGGTTGTCTTTCTGTCAGCAAGGTCAAAATATACAACACGCACCAAATTGAGAATGAAATTTGCGCTTTTCAATTAAGTAAACTCAATAGTATAAACTAGAAGTATACTTGATGCGTACAGTGCAATATTTTTATAAGTATGGGTGCGGAATATGAAGTTAACGCACCTATTTTTTATATTTTTCTTAAATGAAAATTCATATTTAGATGATTATTACTTTTCATTTAAGTAAATGTTTTCAACATAACTTGAAATGGTTATACTTAGCTTACTTAAAGATAAGATTAGTTTACTTTTATGAAAATTTTGAATTATCTATTGTCAAGATATACCTTGCTTTAAGGACATCACCAATGCTATATCCTTTCTTTAAGGACTTTTAATACAATTCTTAGTATAAATTAGATGCTGTTGTCATTAAAACAAGGTAATTGAACAGAAAATACTTTTTGCTTCAATTACTTTGTTGAGAGGTTGGCAGTATAAATTTCCACGTGACAAATGCGCGATCTCAACCGCAAGATGAAGTTGTCGATCCTGGCCGCGTGTTTGGCTGGATGTGCCGCCAGTGTGCCGCAATTGCATGGCCTAAAGCCTGAATTTCAAGCTCAAGTGGCTGCTGCTGCCTCGGTACGTCGATCTTGTCGTTTGGCAGCGTGAAATGATGGCATTTTTAGTTGAACTGTGACAGCGGCACCAAAAATATTCCAATTGCGAGTGTCAACGACGACTACTGCGATTGCCGTGATGGAAGTGACGAACCAGGCACAGCGGCTTGCTCACACACGCAAGTCCAATTCTATTGCGAAAACAAGGGTTTCTTTCCCTCGGAAATCCCCACGTCGAGGGTCAACGACGGAATCTGCGGTATGGTTGTTTGTTGCCACGTGTCTGGTCACCACTTCATGTAGATTGTTGTGATGGAAGCGATGAATACAACAGTGGCGCGTCGTGTCCACAAACGTGCGCCACGCTACGTGCCGACCACGACAAGGAAAAGGCAGCACAAGATGCAGTGTTGGAAGCTGGTCGTGAAGCACGACTCAAGATCGTCACGACGTCCAAACTCCAGAAAGAAGAGCAATATCGTCGCCGCACGGACTTGGAAGTGGAGAAAGCTCGCCTCGACAAGGCAGTTGAAGACGCACGAGCGCTCAAAGTGTCGGAGGAAGCGATTGAGGTTCAAGAACAAAAGGCGGCTGCTGTCGCCACGCGCAAAAAAGTCGCAGTGCATCTCGGTTTGCATGACTTGTCATCCGAGCAACTTATCGAACTCGTACACTGTTGACACCTGCCTCGTCTGATTGAATCCCTTAGGTGCTTGATCTCTCTGTCAAAGTTCCATTGAGGAGCGACGTTTTGAGTGCCATTCGCGGCGTGCAGACGTCCGACGCGTCTGTGATTGATCAGCAAGAACAAGCGTACGAACTGACGTTGGCTGCGCACAAGAAGGAGGTCGAGCGTGTCAATCAAGTCAACGACGACCTCAAGAAAGCCAAAGAGGATGCTCGCAAGCTCAAGGAAGATGCTGGTGAAACGTTTGAAGAAGAGAATGACGACAAGTACAAGCCACTCGAAGTGCCAACGCCGCCTGAACGTCCAATCGATCAACTGTTTGGTAAATTGACGTCGGACCAGTCGGTTCCTCGTCCTGGTGAGAGAGTCTACGACAACTCGACTTGGCTCACTAAATCATGCAACGTAGAGGCCAAAGCTGCGCGTGAAGCCCTCGACTCGGCAGAATCCAAAGCTCGAGAGACTCAATCTGAGCTCGATGCGATTGAGAAGAAGCTCCAGCTCCAGTACGGTCCCGACGACGTGCTCTTCTCGCTCCGAGACACCTGTGTGGAAGTCAAGTCGGGCGAATACACGTACAAGATGTGTTGGTTTGGCCAAGCTCATCAAGATCACACGTCTCTCGGGTGCGTTTGAACATCTTCTATCTGCCAATTGACTTCACGACTACAGGAAGATGGAACCGATCGGACCATCCCCACGATTGAACCGAATCAAGTTTTCAGGAGGCGCCAAGTGCTGGAATGGTCCTGAGCGATCGTTGACTGTGACTTTGACTTGCGGGGAGACACAAGAACTTGGTGGCATTGAAGAGCCAAGCACGTGTGTCTACGTTGCGACGCTGCAGACTCCAATTGCTTGCTCGCCAGAGGCGACCACGGCTCCTACCTCGACGCCAAGTCATGACGAATTGTAGTCGCGTTAAAATTTAAACTCGTATGAGCTCTTCCAGCTGCCGTTGCTTGGTGGGGATTGCATGTTGTGCATTGCCATGGGTGAGATAGGATTGGCGTTACCTTGTGGAAAACCGCCGAATTGACTTGGAGGATAGTTGCCTTGAGGAGACATGGGTGAAAAGGCTTGAAAGCCGCCCATGGATGGCTGGCCTTGCGGAGGATAAGCACCTTGAGCAGGATAGCCACCTTGGGCAGGGTAGCCACTTTGGGCAGGATAGCCGCCTTGAGCTGGATAACCGCCTTGAGCTGGATAGCCACCAGGCACATTTTGTTGAGGAGTCGCTTGCCATGGCATCAATTTCGGCTGGTTGCACTCTTCAAATGCTTGGAAGACGTCACGGGCTTCGGTTTGCTTGACGCTGCTGTTGTTTGTTGGGCTGACCAGAAAGCCAAAGGAATCGACCACTTTGGACGTTGCCGGTGGGGGTGCAGGCTGTGCAGCAAAGGGATCGAATGAAGACTTGGGGAAATCAGCAAAATCAGCAAACGCTGCGCTGGCGACGGGGGCCACTGGAGCTGCGGGGGCACTCACATTAAGTAAGTCAACAGCTTTGCCAGAATTCACACGGCTGGGCTTTGCCTCATCAACCACAATATTTCCCTTCTCCCCTGAATTCGTGCGGGAATTGCTTCCAGAATTGGGACGAGAGGTAGATTTTGCAACACTGCCACGCTTAGGCAAAGGTTGACTGCCCAAGATGGCATCGCAGCATGCGATAACTTCGTCAATATTGGCCCGCTCTTCAACATCTTCACACAGCATGCGTTGGATAAGCGCAGGGACATCTTTGCCATAGCTATGCCCCGATGGGATCGTGTATTTCGACGTTCGCAGGCCCTCTGGAGGAAACGGCGGCTTGAAGAATGCCATCGTATATAGAACGCAACCCAAAGCCTATAAACCCTTGAGAACGTGGACTGTACCAAAACCGTACCCAAATATCGACAGCTTCAGTGAGTACTCCGCTGCCAAACATCGCCGTGCCTTCAATATCAGCTAGCTCGGGGCTTCGATACATAGCTGTCGTGCGTTTCTCCACGATGTCGATTTCAGTTGTGCGATCTTCCTAAGAAAATAGGTGAGCTTTCATATGCGTTTCATTTTTAGAAGCAAACCTTGGTTGTGAGAACACGAGGACCTTCAACACACGAGCCGAAATCACACAACTTGTAGACACCCGATTTGGCGAGAAGGAAATTTTCAAGCTTGATATCACGATGGGCAATTGGAGGCTCTTGTCGGTGGAGATACTGAACGGGTCTAGAATAGCGCGCGTTTACTGCCTGTGGATAATAATGGAGTGCATTACATGCAGAGTGGGCGGAATGTCTTGATAAGTTCTTCAAGAGTAAAGCGTTTTTCGCCCATTTTCTTCATATTGTCGTATAAATGCCCGCCAGGACAGAATTCCATGAGAATGAAAACTTCTTGCTCCGATCGACTTTTGTTGATCTGGCTGTCGACAAACTCGACTATAGACGGGTACTTGAATCGTCGATGAAATTCAATTTCGTTCTTGAGCAGCTCCATATACATCTAGACACACTTTAGTCGATTTCGTGGGCCAAAGAAGTGTACAGCATCATTTGCGACCAAACGTTTGAGAACCAATGTCTGCGAGGAAGACGTATCTTTGACCAGAAAGATGAATGACGAGCCTCCTTCGCCCAAATACTTTGTCACCTCAACGGTATGGCGTCCAATTGTGCCTACACGTCCAATTTGAGCATGTACGTTCCCCATCTCGCCGTTCTCTTGCTTGATGCGCGCCACAAAGAAAACAAAGTGATCAAGTTTCTCTTGATCCACCTGTAACCGCTCAAGATACCGGATGTACGATTCGTACATTCACCCACTTCGCCTGCGACATATGGGAATGCAATCGTACATTCAAGTTGTACGGAATTGTGTACGACATTTCGAAAATGCACCAATGTGGTCTTCTTCTTCCACATAAATTCAATATATATAGCCAATCAAGCATTGATTTTAATGTACGTGTACGTTCACGTTGCTATACAAATGACCTGAATTGCCTTATTAAAAGGATGACATATGAGGTACGTACAGTACATTGTACAATCTGGCTGTTGAATTTTCATCCAATTAGAGGCTATTATATGGATAATTTATGAATATTTTAGCCAATTAAATGAAGCCTTGGGATCGCCCTCGCTGAACCACTTACTGACTGACTTGAGCGGTCGAAAACACTTGCGTTTTTAGCTTTGGTCTTCCCGACATGTCGATGATTCCTCGCCAAGTGAACGCGATCAAGTACGATAAGCCTTCATGGAGCTGCATATCTTAGCCTTGTTTGAATAGGGTCGCTGGTACGCGTGGTATGGCCACCGAAAAGCAAAGTAAGCAGACCTCTTGCGCATGTTGGGCTGACTCCTGCGTCTTAGTTTTGATGCGTATTAACGCTACGTCCAACATTGCCAAGATCACCAAGTCGATGAAGATGGTGTCCGCTGCTAAGATGCGCGGTGCTGAAAAGCGCTTGTCGGACGGCCGCCCCTTCGCCGTAGGACACGACCTGGGTGCATTGTATGACTTTTATCCGTGTGTAGACCTTTTTGGACAACATTGAAAGCACCATCCGTGTCTACGAAAAGGATGGTGTGATCCCTAAGGAAGAATTGACTGGTTCCAACACGTTTGTTCCTATCACGTCTGACCGTGGTTTGTGCGGTGGTTGTAACTCGTTCGTGGCTAAGGCTGTGCGCAACCAAGTCAAGGATAACTTGGACAACTCGAAGCTCTTCGTCATTGGTGACAAGGGTCGTGCTCAATTGCGCCGCACCCACGGCTCGATCGTTTCCGGCAATGCCACCGAAACCTGGATCACCCCACCCAACTTTGCCAAGGCCAGTGCTTTGGCTGAAGCCATTTTGGCTGGCGTCAAGGACGACGAAAAGGTGCACGTTGTCTTCAACAAGTTCGTGTCTGCCATTGCCTACCAACAATCGGTCCGCACGGTTGATGTGACCAAGGATGTGTTTGAAAAGTATGAACTCGAACCTGACAACAAGGAAGAAGTGTTGGCCGATTTGCGAGAATTCCAATTGGCGTCGTCCATTTTCCACGGCATGCTTGAATCCAACACGTCGGAAGAATCTTCGCGTATGACTGCTATGGAAAACGCCTCAGGCAATGCTTCCGATTTGATCAACAGCTTGCGTTTGGTCTACAACAAGGCCCGTCAATCCCGCATCACGACTGAATTGATCGAAATTATCTCTGGTGCTGCGTCGTTGGATGCCCAAAAGTAAACTAAGTCTGTCGGCATGTCTGAATGAGAAAAGATGGATGCTTTTTTACTTGTCTTGTTCCTTAACGAATTTCTGCTATACTTGCTTTGCCACAGGTGTTGCCAAATACTCCGCGTTGTCATTTCCTTGGCCGAGGCATGTCGAGTACTGCAATAGGTCGGATGCCACGAATTACACGGCACTGACGCAAATAATTCCTACGCGCCGGAGCCATACGATCAGGGCTTGCACTGCTGAAAGCTGTAGGTGGCAGAAGAACGTAAACCCTTTCGTAGCACATTTTGCCTCGGCTTTGACTATCAGAAGCTCAATATGATACGACAGTTGAGGTTGATGGAAACCTAAAACGGAGTACAATCTAAACCATTGTGGCTTTTCAGCTTCTTTGAGAACTGAAGATGAGTGAAAACTCCCATGTTGTGTCAAAGACTACAGTGCTTGGTGGGCGTTGCCAAAGCTTGTTCGACAGAGCTTGATGCCTGCAAGGCCATCTCCTTCGTAACCCTCTGGCTCTCACATGCCATGCAACGAGCTGAATCAACAAAGGTATGATCTGCCGCCAAGCTCGAATTGATCATGAGGAAACAAAGCACTAACTGGTTATACTTGCAGACATTGCTTCGACAAGACATGAATCATGACTTGAAATCTAACATATCTGAAGCTTGGTGTTCTTATATTCGTAGTGAGCGCAAAGACTTCGGAGATTAAAGTGGAGCGATGGAGCAGATGACGAGATCAAATGGCTCTTTTTTAAGTTACGTTAATAATGCAAACGCTTAGACTTCAGCCACTGGCGTTTGGGCTGGACCTTGTGTCGACTTTTCATACACGTACTCGTCAAAGTATGTGATTTTGAGGAGCACAAGTTGAGCAACAATACCAAAGCCCAAAAACACGCAGCACGCATTCCCGGCACTCTTGCTCAAGTCAAACACATGATTGCTCGAGGCGACGACAATCAATGCGAGGAGCAATGCAACACACACCACAGCTTCAGCAATGAGTTTGGTTTTCGCAGTCAACTTCACCTTGTTGAGCTTGGAGACTAGCACAAAGTAGCCGGCAGCATACACCGCAACGACGAGACTCACAATCAAACCAAAGACGCCAGCTCCTGCACTGTTCAACTTCGTCGTTGTCAAGAAGGCAATAAAGGCGAAGAGGAATTGAGCCGCGCGGAGCACAAGCGGCAACGAGTAGTTTTCCCAGTCGAAGAGATCTTTCCAATACATGGCAAATTCCAAAGTGCCTCCAAGATGCCGTTAAACTTTTTGCCGTGTGTCAAGAACTGTCCAACCATCATTCCTTGAATATGGACAAACATTTTGCTTCAATTTGATTGGCGAAAAGTATACATATTCTTTGAGTGGACCAATCAGAGAAGGAGTGAGACAACGCGCTTGGTCTGGCTGGACACGACACACCCACGGAAGAGCAGAGCCACGCGATTGCTTGCTTCGGAGCCTCCCATGGGGTTTGTTGATACCACAGTACTGTCAAACGGCTGTGTTTTGCGATACAAAAGCTTGAGATCGTGCATACCACGCGCCAACCTTGGAATTTGTATCCACGATACATTGTTGAGCTGCCCCTTCGTGTAATTTGGACTTCAAGTTTCGAGCACCACGGCCTTTCAACTGAAGTCCAACGAAGTTGAGGATGTAGCCAAAGCTATTGACTGGAAAGGATGCTTGCGACGAAGATGGTAAGCTGCACGTGCATATTTCATCAAAAATGCAATGCGCAATTAAAAAATTCACACATTTGGCTGACAGTCTCAAAGGGCGACTTGTGGGGACGTCTGTGACTGGTTGTACAGACGCTCATGTTTGAATGAAAGGATTTCGCCCCCATGTTAGCTGTACCCCGCGAACTCTGTTTAAAAAGAAATGCTAGCTTCATTGATTTGACTTAAGAGGTGGCTTGAGAGGCGTTTTTGAATCCAAATAATATCGAAAAGAATCTCAATTTTGATTCACCGTAAAACCACATATTTTTAATGTACATCCATTTGCAGAGTACTCTTGAAGAATAATCATTACGCTGCGCAATGATCATTTTTGGCTCCACACAAGTTGGACGGTCTTGAGAGCTCTATTGCTGTGTTCCATCAAGCATTAAAGTCCCCTCGATAAATAAGTTGCTCACATGCGTCAACTCGTTATATCCATGAAGTGAATCAATAGAGCCTCGCCACACAGACACGATTAAGAATTGCGCTTAGGTTCTTGAGTCTACGATTTTATGGCATTCGGATCGTTCCTCAGTTATACTTTCGGTAGGGGTGCTCGGCTGGTGGCCCCACCATGTTGTGTAGGACATCTCATTCAAGTTGATGACTTTTTGCCTTTGGCTTCACAGCTAATGTTATGGCAAGACAACGGATATCGCGATCTACTGTGTCTCGAGCTACAAAATGCAAACTTGACCAAAACTAACTGCACTGGGAAAGAGATGACATTCACATCATACATTTGCTTCCGTCAGAGCGTCCTGTCCACGTCATTCTCTCAATGAAGCAGTCGACTGTTGTCCGGTTCTTGAGCGTAATGAACAATTGATGTCGATCCTGAGCAAGCTGATTCACATATCTGACGGACAGGCAATGTTAAAACAGCAAAATGTCAGTGGCGTCGACACCACAGTTCCTCCAAGGGACAGAGAAATATCATCGGCATTTTCATGCAGGAGGCGCCAGTTTGATATGCGATGATGTCGCGTCTAGGTGCATTCAAGTCCTCAAATGCAATCGTACTACAGTGCTTGTCTTAGTCGAGATAGCTTGTGGTACGATTGCATTGCTGCAAGTTGAGGTTTGCCAAATGACGACACAAAGAATTATGAGCCCAATGAAGTCAACGCAACTTGAACATGCAAGAATCATTGAATCAACCACGCATCCTTGGGTCTTTGGGCAAACCCAAGATTGGACGGGGTGGAACACTTGCTCGAATTTAAATGTCACGGAGTCAAACGCATTCAAATCTTCGGCGAGAGGATCCCTTTCCATCTTTCTTATGAGCCGCCATGTTTATCGCAAAGTCATTGAGATGCCAGATCGATTGATATCGCCATGCCAACTTGCAGCCTCGCTTTTGGTCTCGATTTTGCTCGCAATCTCGCTCTGACTCCTCCACCCCAGACGAGTACTCCATACATGCATCCAATTATCTTGGGACTTCACCACCATGTGATCGTCTTCTTCCCGCTATGACGGTACAAAGCAGGGCCAACATCAACGTGAGGTTCCACACCGCCGCTGGGATTCCGTGCCGCCGCCATGAAATTGCAAAATGGCTTGACAGACAGCGAGAAAAACGAGCTGATCTCTCCACACTCTCCATGCAACCAAGCACACAAGACGCTCGTGTTCAACGTTATTACGACATGGTGTCTGTCGCAACGCCATGGCCGGGAAATCCCTGGTTGTACCTGACAGTGAACAAATTCACGAAAAAATTGATAAAATGATCGAAAATGCGTGAAATTTCATTGACTTTTCACTCGGATTTGTAAAAAAGAGTTGAACGATGACAATAGACATTCCATGCTGGCCTTTTCTTTGCAACAAACAAACCCAAACACAATCCGTGCCACTCTTGCGCAGCAACTGTGTGTGTACTGTCTGTGGTGTACTCGAGGGATTGCCGCCATCGACGTCATTCGTGAGAAACACTCACCCCCACAGGTTTCCTCTCGCCATACAAAACACTGGAAGATCTCAAAAATGCCATGCACATGTCTTTACGAACTCGGACCACTGGGACCCCATACACCAAAACAAACCAGTACGAAAGTGCATACTTTTTTCTGCTCGACACGCTCTTATCAACGGAGAAACTGCTTGATCCACAAAGAGAATCTGTTCACTTGGGCTTGCTTATGAAGTTACTCGTACTCACATCAGTCAACGTGGCTTCGATTTTGGCTTTATTGAAATCCACGATCCGGATAATTGATGCAAGATCTTCAAGTCGAGGGTAGGGGTCCCAAGCTATAATAATTTAAATTTCATCCATGCATATACAAATATTAAGATATAATTTAGATTTTGAATTAAAAAGGCGGGAGTGATAGTATCCGGATACCTGAGTTTCGAACCAAGTCATTTGTGGATTTCCGTGCTATCTATGAAGGGGATCGGCGGCGCGCTTTCCGTGTTGCTTGCGGCCGCAGTGGCTGTTGCTCCACCGACAGAGAAGCCAGCACCTGCTGCAACGACTGCTAAGCCAGCGCCTACGAAGGCGCCGAGCACGCCTGTTGACTTTCGGGACTTCGTTGCCCATGACGATACGCAAACGTGCTCACAAGATAAGCACTCGACGCCTTTCAACATGCAAGTGCGCGGTGTAAATCTTGGTGGATGGCTTGTATTAGAACCTTGGTTGACTCCATCGTTGTTTTACCAATTCCTCGGCACGCAAGAGCGTTTTGGCGACAAAGCGCCAGAAAAGACGGGTATGGATCAGTACACGTTTTGCACGGCCTTGGGCAAGCAAGAAGCGAACCGTCAACTCCGTATCCACTGGAACCAATGGGTCACGGAAAAGGATATTGCCGAACTCGTTTCGTACGGTATCAACTCTCTCCGCATTCCTGTCGGCGACTGGATGTTCACCCCGTATGAACCTTACATTGGTTGCACGGATGGCGCAGTGGAACATTTGGACCGCGTCTTGGACCTGTGCAAGAAGTACAAGATCAATGCTCTTATTGATATTCATGGCCACATTGGAAGCCAAAATGGTTTTGACAACTCGGGCCGATCGCATCAGGTCAAGTGGACTTCACTTGCGAGCACCCAGCCAGTCGGCACGACAACGTTTGAGCATTGGCCAATTCGTTATGCCGAATGGGTACGTTTAGCACTAATTTACATGTTCGTGATCAACGTCATCGTTTGTAGGCCGGTACTTTCGACCCCGTCAGCCACAAATACTCGTCGATCAATTACACGAACTTGAATCAATCCCTCGAGGCCGTAAGTCGCATAGTCAAGCGATATGCATCGCATCCAGCTGTGTTGGGCTTGCAACCTGTCAATGAACCTTGGGAATTGACTCCTATCGATGTACTCAAGAATTTTTACTGGGAGTCGTACAAACGCATCAAGAGCTTGGCTCCATCCTGGAAGTTTGTCTTACACGATTCGTTCCGCTTCGGTCTGCAATTCTGGCAGGATTTCATGAAGGGCTGCCCCGATATTGCGCTTGATACCCATATTTACCAAGCTTGGATGAATCCATCGACGGCGGAAGACTATGGATCAAACGCCTGCCAGCAGAAGTACACTATCTCCAACATGGAAAACGCTCTGATGCCCGTCATTGTCGGTGAATGGTCGCTTGCGACTGACAATTGTGCCATGTGGCTCAATGGTTTCAACGACAATCTTCCTGGTTTCCCTAAAGTTCAATGCACAATGCAAAAATGCCCTGTGGATAGTACGTACCTTGGCTACGGGTTCCCTGGTACGCCCCTTGATACCACCAAGCCAATTCAAGGGCCATACGGCACTGGTACTTCTGGTCCATCTTTCGGCTTGTGCCCAGTGAGCAAGAACGATTCGTTCCCGGGCATATCGCACCGAGATTTCACGACAAAATTGGCTCGCAAGAAGCTCAATGGTTTCCAAGTTGGCCACGGCTGGTACTTCTGGAACTTCAAGACTGAGCTCGATTTCACGTGGGACTTCTTGCAGCTTGCCCGTGCTGGTGTATTCCCGAAGAACGTGAGCAAGTATGAGCCTGATGAAGTCGACAATGCATGCATTGCTGAAGACAAGGGTGCATTTGTCTGCCAAGCCAAGCGTGGCGTCAAGGATATTGAACTTCTCAATGGTCTTGCCTACGCTTGCAACTCTGGTGTTGACTGCTCCAACATCAATGAAAAGTACCAAACGCTTGTCGAAAAGTGCGACTACGCGTACAACGCGTATTGGCATAAACAACGTGAAAACGGTGCGACGTGCGATTTCGGTGGTTCCGCACATCTTGTGAGCGTCGGCTCGGATTCCCCTGAAAGTGAATCGCGTCCCGATTACGTCTGGACCGGCTCTGGCATTTCTGGCTCTGATCCAGTGTCGAACCATGAAACGAGTGGCAACTCGTGGGTCGTGTCTGGTGGTTTTGTCGTTGGTGGCCTCTGCGGTGTCCTCGTCACGTTGGCTATCTTGAGCTGGCAAAAGCGCAAGAATGAACAAGCTGGAAGCACTGCTGGCGAACGCCTTCCTTTGATGTCGACCACGACTGCGAGCAATTAAACGAGCGTAAATATGTGCTTTTGATATTATACTGTGCTTAAAAGAGTAGTTGATGATGACGATCGCAGGAGAAGCGGCGGCGGTGTTGGTGTCGTGCCGTAGTCGGCATAATGACTCTCTTGCTTGTCGACGAGCTTGGCATCGGCACATGCTTCGAGGATGTGCATGTAGAGATAAATATACACGAGGAACGAGCCTTCCGTGATGAGGAGCGAGAGTGTGTCGAAGCCAAACGTGTGCCAAATATCGAGCGAGCACGGCGCTTCACAGAGGACGCCAAAGAGCACCGCTCCTTCGACAATTTGGAAGAGAATGAGGAGCCACCACGATCGAAGACACCATCCTGCAGTTGGAATATCATAGTAGATGCTCGAGTACAATCCACAGAGTCCGCCGAGCGCTGTCACGGCGATCCAGCCGATGTAGCATGCAACGACGGCCAAGATCATGCCGTCGCTCCATTTACTCGACGCGATCGTGCGATCCACTTTGACTACTAGCGCTGCGACTTGCAGAAGCATCAGGAGAGCGAGCGCCGCAAGGATATACCGTCCAGTGGCGCGCAGGAGGAGCATAATGTCGCGGTGGTGGCACACGGCGTGGAGTCGCATGGGCGCGAGAATTCAAGTGGCAGTTTCGAGCTCAAGGTCAAATATAAATTTTCAGAGGCAGAGCGTTGCAACGTCGCAAATCGGTGCGTTGCGACACTGGCAAAAATATGTCACGACTTAGAAGTATACAAAGATCAAGATCAAGATGGAGGGGTGACCTCGTATACATGTAAATTATGTTGAAGTAGACGTTTGAAAGTGTGAAATTACATATTTCGAGAAAAGAACGTTTGGGTGTCCAGCAACGTGTAGCCGATCGCGTGGCGCGTTGCGCTGGCAGCGGCGTTGGATCATCTGTCGCGACGCCTTGTCAGCGCGTTTATATAGCGGTTTGATGGATAACAATGACAAAAGCATGACACCGCCAAGATGGAAGAGATCGATGGACGAACGCAGCGTTCCACAGGAAGATCGCGAACGAGATGAGCAGGGTGCGCATCCTCTTCATCTTTCGCTTGCGTCATGGAGCTCATCGAAACATGAAAATGGAAGCCATGACTTATTGAAGAGGATCCATACAAAGCCCTGCTACAAGAGGAAGCAACGCCGTGGTGGTCCATTTGGTTGCTTAACATTCGTTGGAAATGGGTTGGAAGGCGACGGACGATGTCGACACACATATCACTTTATGGTGACGAAACCTGTTACATCTGCAAGAATGTGGTGGTTGCATGGAGAATGCCACGGCCTTGTTGACGCTCTGGAAAGATAAAAGAATGGACGGCTGCAAATTCAAGGCCTCAATGCAACAACGTCGTCTGACGCCACAAGACTCCAAGCGAGGTTGAGCACACTTGCAGCTTGCATACTTGTATGCCACCAACGACGTCGTGGGCCAACGTCTTTGATGCAAGTGGAGCGATAAAGAGATCACCACCAGGACACACATGAAGACAAGGCGACAGCAGTGAAGGGGTTTTCAATGTCATCCACCAAGCACCAAGCAATCTCTGGTCAACATTAGACAACGTGTGGCTACAAATGTGTGGTTGCTTTGAAATTGTGAGCTGAGACCACGACTGCGCACTGTCAGGAGGATCTCGTTGAAAAGAGCGGCGACGAGATGATGGAACATTTCGATGGAAAGAAAGCATGAAAAACGCCTCACAAGAAGAGCAACAAGCTTCGAACGATCTGTCTTGGAAGCACACTTGAGGTCCATTTCATGAGGAAGGCAGCAGTTTTGCCAAGTTGAAAGCTTTGGTATCCCATGCTTTGTTCCGTAGATTAGGACGACTTGGTCAAGTTGGCGTCAAAGGTAAGAAAGGAATACAGCAGTACATGTAGTCGCCCGGGCTCTGCTTTGTGCTTGTGCAAAGACAATCAACGTGCACCCATGCTCTCCGTTTCTGCTGCTGGTGCATCGAACCCTCTCGTGATGTTTCAACTTGAGGCTGCTCGACTGCGTCGTTTCCCCACATCACTATCCTTCTCATTGAGATCTTGCTGCGATTCTTCTCAACGGAGCCTTCGTGAGTCGGACAACTCGTCAATGAAAACTGATTCCATGTGCTCCGCTGTTTGTCGGCTGTCGGTGCGTTTTCTCCACCATTTTGCCCACGCTGGAGCTCCAAATGATCGCAACGACATGATACAGACACTCATACAGCTCCCTGCCTCCATAACGCATCGTGGCATCGGTGGAAGTCGAGTCATGGCGAGAACTTGCCGCCTTGAAATTTGTGCGGTTCCACCTGGTCATGCCAAGAATCCACCTTCTTTTCTCCCCACGCAGCGTATTTTTATTCATCGATGCAGCCATTATACTTGATATTTGTATACTTCTTCTATTTAATTCACGTGATTTGTTTATTTCATGAAACTGGCCAGAGTGGTGGGTGAACAAGTTGTGTGACTGACGTCATGTCGAAATGGCCTCTTCTCGCGACCAGTTTGCAATTTAGAGCCAAGGAAACATGCCACCTCGCCCTTGTCAAGGCCATTTAGTGCTCCGTTTGGCTCAGTGTGTGCTCTGCGGCGTTGGATTCTTGCTCAGCTCGACGATGACCCACGCCGTGGCTGGCTGCTTTGCGCTCGTCATGCTCTTCCTCCTCACGTTTGCGTCTGGCGTGTACAGCGTCTACATCGTACGACGTCAGACTTGGAAACCCAGCCAGTCCATCAAGTGGCTCTTTGAAATCGTCTTTTTGATCCTCCTTGTCACGTGCTTTGCCGTCTTGAGCGCCACGTCGTCCCTCTTTACGTGCTCTGAAGCTACCTGCACGTGGGCGTATATCGTATGCATTGTCGTCGCCCTGAGCTCTCTGCTCCAGGTGCTCTTCATCTATGACCTGTACAAGACACCAAAACCAGTCCTGGCCAAGCAGCAGTCGCATACCGAGCTGGAAACGCCACAGTATCCCCTCGAACATGTTTAATGTCATTATCTTATAGTCGTGACGCTCACGTGAACCAACGAGTACCTCGAGCGATAGCCTGCTCGTCAGCAATGGAGGATGCAGTGTGGATTAGATAAGTTAGGCGATCGATCCATAGCGAGGAGTTGATGATTTGGCGGCTTGGATCTCGACCAAGGCAATCCCAGACTCGTCAACGTCGTTGGAGGCGCTTGGAGAGTCGTCTAGTCTCTGAATAAAGGTGTAGACTAGAGCGATAAAGCAGCTTTCAATGGCAACGAGGAGCAAAGACTCGAAAAGCACAGCGAGTGTCATGCCGTCTGGCATGAGCGACGCCATCGATACGAATTGGCAGCCACGGAGAACCATGAGGAGGATCCACGTGACAAGGCAAACACGAGCCGCTAGAACGTTCAATTTCCACGCTGCCACGAGACCAGCCAAGCCGCCAACGCCAGAGACTGCTACCCATGCAAAATGGCTCGACACGAGGACACCGTACCACGACTCGTTAGCAAGACGCTGTTTGTTCACACTGCCGACGACTTGACAACCGACGAGGATCGTTTGGACAATCATGTTGATTGCGACAACAGCGACAAGATTGCGCAGTCCATTGAGCTCCATCGACGACAGGAAGCAGAGCATCGTGTCGGGATCCAAGTCAAGATTCCAAGTGAAGCTCCTCAGCCCCACATGGCGGCGGCACGCAAATCTTCGATATTCGAACCGACAAAGTTGAACGGAGCCGCGGTAGAAAAAAGAATAAATCGAGTTAAAATACACAAGCAATGAAATGTGCGCTAGATAGTGAACGACATGGACGATTCCGTGCCGTAGGAGACATTGTGCTGGTTGACCACGGGCGAGAGCATCGCTTCCATCACATCCTGCGCATCTTTCCCTTTGGCGACCCATCGATCGGTTGGTTCACAAAGCTGGAGGAGTTGAATGTACCCATGGATGAACACGATGAACGCGAGCTCGATCATGAGGAGGGAGAGCGTATTCCACACGAGTGTGTGCGTCGCTTCAGGACTAAAATGCGCTTCGGGAACGAGCGTGACAATCGCAATCGTGGCTTCGACAATTTGAAAGAGAGCCAACGCGACCCATGTGTACAAGCACCAGATCGCAGACGGGATGTGATAACGATGGGCCGAGTAGAGTCCAAAGAGTCCGCCGAGGAACGATATGGCAATCCACGCTGCGTAGCACGACACGAGCAGAGTAAAGCCCATACTGCTCCACGCGGAAGTTTGCACCACTTCAACGAGCTTGTAACCGATAAACATGGCCTGCAGGAGCATGTTGATCGCCAGCGATGCAAAGAGATAGCGCGCGAGTCCGCGTAGCGAGAGCAATTGGTCAAAGCTGCACGAGGCGAGAGCGCTCGTCCACATCATTTTCACCTTCCGGAGACGATTACTTTATCACACACGACCTCCGTCTTGCTCTGTTGTACCATCTGCCCTTGGTTGGGATGGCAGAGCATGGGTTCAACAGGACACGTTTAAACTATTTCCATCAAAGTTAAACCTACGTTTGTTTATGACGTGGCATGCTGAAATCGCAGATTTTGACTGATCTGACTCTATAATTCGTATTTTACCTATTTAAACGTTCTCGTATTCGATGCCTCTGCAATGTATAGAACCCCTGCACCCCGAAATAGATGAAACCCTGTCCAACATGTGAAATCCAGTAACCCCTTAACCCCTTACAACGCAAACAATGATTGGGTTAATGGCGTGGCAGTTTGACACCGGCGTTTTCATCATTTGCATCGGACATCGATGATCGTGGTGGTGCGTGAGGCTCGAGAAAGATATCCCATTGACGCAGGGTGCCTTCGGAACACCAAGAAATGATGTGCGACCCATTTGTTGTCAAGCTCAAAATGCGGCCTGTATCCAGTTAATTTAGAATGTGTGGGGGATATTTCAACTGACCAGATCGAGTCGAGAGGGATTTCACTTTTTGCATTGATGGATAGCTCCACAGAGTCATGGCTGGGGATTGGAATCCATGGGCGCTGAGAAGTTCCTTGTGGGAGCACGACCAGACAAGAGCTGAGACTTGAGCATGGGTTTGTGTTGAGTGGAGTAGCATGCCTGTGCGGGTATTCCAGCATTTTATCGTTCGGTCAGCAGTGCCACCGCCAGTTGCCAAGAGTGAAGACTCCCATGGACACCATGCCAGAGCTTTGACAGCAGCCAAGTGATCGGACAGTTGAAATTGCGGAGGTGTCGACAGACCTGATTACAGTGTAGCAACGTGAGACTTTCAAAGTGGACACGACATACCTTTTTTTATGTCCCAGAGATTGACGAGATTGTCGTTTGCACCAGAGGCCAATGTCGAGCCACAACGTGTATAAGATAAACCACACACTTCTTGCGAGTGCCCTCGGGATGTTCCAACTGTAGCGCGACTGAGACGAAGATCATGGTGGCGAATGGATGCGTCACGTGAGCCTGAACTCAAGATGTGATCAGCCGTCGCAAGCGAGCCAACACGGTCTTCATGTGACGATATTGTACGAATACAAGTGCTTGTAGAGACGTCGTAAATGTGGATCTTGGCATCGCTTGTTCCAACTGCAATATTTGACGACGATGTCCATGCCAAAGATGTGATGTAATCTTCTGGCAACAATTGAGAGATTGGAATCCGTCTTTGGATTGCTTTTGTTTGGTAGAGAACAACATTTTGGAGTGTAGCACAAGCTACAATTGGCTTTGAAGGATGGGATGCGAGCACATTGAGGTAAAAATCATCTTGGGTAGGTTCATTCGATGCTTGAAAGAGGACTCGTGAAAGCGATGAGACCTGGCGGATATAGTCGGTGACAGTCGATCCCAGTTGGATTTCCTGGAAATCTGGCCGTGGCGGTCGAAATTTGGGTCTCAGAATTTGGTGTTCTCGGGGGATTGCTGAGAGCAATTCGGTCGATGTGAAGGCATAGGCATCTGAAACCGGCGCAGGTTCTGGGACAGCGGACGCCTCCTTCAAATGATTGAGACCGTGATCACAGACGAGAAATTACCTGCATCTTCATACGCTTTCTTAACCATCTGGGCACTTTGACCGATTCAAAGTCGCTGTGAAGATTCGCTTCGACCTCTTTAATGTCAATTGTGTCAATGTCGGGAAGTGACGATTTCTTCGTCACATTAGCATTTTCCTTCTCTGCACTTGCATTCAATCTTGAATGTGAACGTTTGGACTTCTTTGCTGACGACCAGAGAACTTTCGGCTTGCTCGTGTCGTTGTGAGATGACGCGGAAGGAGCAGCTCGCGGAGTTCCCTCCATGTCGGAACCTGTTTTCAAAATCAATGAATTATCCGGAATTTTTATCCGGATTATTTTAAGCCAATCAACATGTGTTTATTTAAATCATCCAATTAAAATGCCCCGAAATGCATATAGGTGAACTATTGGACAATTTTTAACCAATGAAATTTGTGTATTTGAATGAGAAAGTACATTTCGCGCCTTATTTCATTTTGAAATCTTCCGGCAACATCACGAGGGGTCTGAATTTGAAAGAGAAGTCGAGTCGAGGAGTCGCGAGCGTAACGTAGCAGCATGCAGGTTGTCCCAAGATGCCTCTGTAGATGGATGCTTCTCACCAAACACTCGTCGGCTCGTTTCGTGCGCTTTGCGATAAAGAGGAAGTGCCAAATCGTACCGACCTTGACCATCGTAACACAAGGCAAGATTGTTCATTGTGCGGCCTGTCGCTGGGTGGTCGTCCCCAAGATGAGTCAACTGCAAGTCATAAGATGGTTGGAGCCACTTGAGTGCTTCATCAAGCTCGCCACTCTCGAGGTAAATGTATCCCAAGAGTGACATGGCGATCGTCGTATCGTAATGTCCTTCTCCCAGCTCATTCGTCCGGTGTATGACAACTTCCGTAAGCAATTCGGCTGCTTGGTCGAATTCGCCAATGTCACAGTAGCAAAACCCCAGTTCGTACATCGTGTTGAGCGTGTCTGGATGAGCTCGACCGAGTTCGTAACTCTGACGTTTCATGCTCGCTATCAATAGATTTTCCCAATTGATGCGCGGCTCGCCTCGACCAGCACGGACGCGAGCAATATACATCGAAGCTTTGCAAGCAGCAATGTTGTCTTGGAATAAGTCGAGAGCTCGAAGTAGGTACTTTTCTGCCTCCTCTTCACGGTCTGCGTCACACATGAGCGCACCAACGACAAGACACCATGTGGCCGATTCCACCAATGTAGTGTTAGGGAGGACACTTTGCTGAAGCACGCAGTTAAACATCCAACCAGAGAGAGCACCAAAGATTTTGTTGTCAAGATCCGTGAAGCCAATCTGCTCGTCGATGAGTTGAACGATTCGTGCTTGGTCAGATCGCTTCGTTGCCCGTGCGCGCTCGCTCCTGACTTTTCCCAACATATCAAAAAATGCATTCGATTGAGAGCGAACGTCGTCAAGGAAAGCGCGTTTTTGAGGTGTCGCCATGGCAACTTGAAACTCGCCACCTTCCAGCAAGGTTGCCAGATACACTTCGTAGATGCACCAGATGCGCGTCAGTGTGATAGGATCATTCCAAGGATGGACAACCATTACCATCCGCCGGATTGTGCCGAGGGTTGTCCGAAAGATCTCTTCGAAATCCACTGCATCATCGGACACCACGTCATGTTGATTCACGTTGAAGACGCAGAACCAGAGCGCTTCCGTCGACGGATCCAACTCTTTCTCGTCAAAGTAGGTGTCAAGCGCTTGAACCGTGTCGAGAAAGAGGTAGCTCCATGCATGGCTGACGTACCACGAAGCCGGACGCAGGTACGTGATCGAGTCAACGGGGTCTGCAAGAACGTGGTTGACGAGCGATTGCTTGGTAGATAAAGTGTACGGCTTGACGAGCTCTCGACAGACGTCCTTTGTAGTGAGGCCTTCGAGAGGAATTTTGCTTCGGCGGATGAACTCATGAAAGAACGCCAATGTGAGTCCGAGTGGCGGCGGTGACGATTCCATTGCTGAAAAAATTTCCATCCAAAATTGACATTTTTCCGAAAAAAACAATTTTTCAGTCCTTTCTCGAAATGATACAAATTTGATACAGAGCCGGATAAAATCGTCCGGATAAACCAAGTTGGCGACACAATTTGATGAGATGGAGCAGAGGAAGGAAGAAGGGACTGCGTTTTTCAAGCAAGGAAAGTGGACGGAAGCCTTGGCAAGCTATCAAGCAGCTCTGGCCTTTCCAGATGCTCCACTTGAAATGCAGAGTGTGCTGCTTAGCAATATTGCAGCTTGTCAGCTGAAACTCAAAGATTTTGCTGGCGCCGTCGAGTCATGCAATCGTGCGATTGACATGCCCAAGTTGCCACAAGGTCTGATGGAAAAGCTTCTCTTTCGCCGCGCTCAGGGGAACATGGAGATTGACCAGCTGACAGCCGCTGCACGAGATGTCAAGGCAGTCCTGCAACTGAATCAAGGGAACAAAGCTGCGGTGCAATTGCTACACACTTTGCAGGAGAAAGCTCGTGCAGATGCATCAGGCGTCGGAAAAGCTTTGAAGTCGTTAAAAGAAGCACCAACCCTTGATGCACTGCGCTTCCTCGAGCATGCTCCTGTACGTGATTGCATCTTTTCATCACCCCATTGATTTCGATAGGACTCTAGCGTGTACCGTGACGTTCTTGCCCAGCAAGGCGAAGCTGTCTTGTGGAAGTGTGTGTACAGATACGAAGACCGCGCAATTGGCGCTGGTGCTCTTCGAGTTCTGCACAAGATTGCTACTACGATTTCGGCTGCACCAATATTGGCAGCCATCGATATTCCAATCTTGACAACTTTTGTCCAGCTGCCAAACACCACTCCTGAGATGAAAAAGGACGACTTCGCACTCGAGACTGCTGTCACTGGTCTCTGTGGAGCGCTTTCGGCGTATCTTCTCACCCAGCCTGAGTCGTCGCAACAAGCTCTTCGTGCGTTGGTTGATGCTGTCTTGAACGGCCTACGTAGTCCTGAAATTCCTCTCCAAGTGGCTGCACTTGACTCACTTCTAAGTGACATTAAGGATTTCGCAAAGCTGAAGACGCTTCTTGATGAACTTGGAATCTTTCCATTGCTCAGAAGCCGCGCAGATATATTTGAAGAGAAGACCGTGTCTCGAATTGCCCTCGTATTTTCCCAAGTCCTTGCCGCTTTCGAGTCCCAAGATTCTCTTGTTGAACGTATTGTCCAAGACAATTGCATTCTCCCAATCATGGTAGCATCCACTATGGCCGCTGCAAGTCCTGGAGCCATCCTTCTCTGCAGTGTGTTCCTTGTCAATGCCAAACTCGGAAGCCTTGCAATTCAGCGTCAAACGCAATTCTTCCCACATTTGAGCTCGCTTCTGTTGGCCCACACGACCAAACTCGCATATCAAGAATTGGTCATGGATCTTGTCGCGTTTGTTGCAGGTACGACTTCGACTCTTCGAAAGCTTTGTTTATCGTAAATATCTAGGATCGGAGACTGGTGTTGCTTGCATTCCGCTCGAATTACGCGTTGAATTAGGGTATGTGTCCAAGTTTGTTGCGAAACATTGCGAACTCCACGGCGTCGTAGGAAAATCATGCAATGCGATATGGATGCGGTGCACCTCAAATTGCAAGCCACAGCGGTCGCAGCCCTCGTGAAAATGAGCATCGTGGAAAAATCATTTGAAGCTGATACCCCAACTGGCAGAGCCATGATTGACATCGTATTGGAGTTGATGGGACGTCTTGACGAGGTAGACCCAATGCAGTCCTTCAAATGACTAATTCTCCATCGTGGCAGTCGCATAGTCGACCATCCTTGGTCGGTTCTACTGCCCAAGAACGTGCAGTCGAGGCCTTGTCGTACTTGATTACGTATACAACCGTCAAAGATGAATTGGTATGTCATCATGGCCTTCTCAAGATTTACAACAAATTCTGTGGCGCAGGTGAAACAATCTGGCGCATTGAATCCGTTGTTTTCGATTTCAGCAACCATGCCGTCGAATCTGCTCTATGGCATTTCGTACATTTTGCACCATCTCCTCACGTCCGAATCGGAGCTGAAGAAGCAAAAGATGGCCACGAGTGAATTGACTCCTGATCAATACGAGCAGCTCCAGAAAGCACTCAAGCAAAAGTCCGAACTCGACGACGGCGACAGTCCTGCTCAAGTCCAAGCCCGTTTATCTGCTGTTTTAGCTCACCCTACAAGTATCAAAACACTCGTGCAGCTTCTCAAGACAAAGAGTCCAGCCATTTTGGATATGGCCATCCAAAGGTACTGTCCCTGACAAGGATATCGATTGATGAGAGCTGTAGTGCACTCCATGCCACTGAGTGCGTACCCGTGCGAGGCAAACTCGTACAAGGAGGACTCTTGGCTGCTCTCTTCCCCCGCGCCGTGTCATCGGAAGCTGCTCAACAAGCCATTGCGAAGATTCTCATCACGACCAATCCCAATCTCATTCCATCGGCGCAGCTTCTCTCTGCTGTGCAGCCACTCCGCACGCTCTGCCAAAATAAAAATGACGCAGCCTTGTTGCACTTCGAAGCTCTCATGGCTCTTACCAACATTGCGTCTGTCTCGATGGAAACAAAAGCTCGGTAGGTAAAGTCTTCTTTTTTTGTTCAAGCCATTGCAATTCTAGCGTCCTGGCCGACCAAGGGTTGAATGCAATTCAATACCTCCAATTTTCCGACCATGCTCTTGTCCGCCGTGCCGCTACGGAATGTCTAACAAACTTGCTTCCCCACGACGATGTCATCGAGAAAGTGTTCTGTCAACCCGATAAGCTTCGTCTTTGGCTCGCATTTGCATCGATTGAAGAAGCCGAAGAAGATTTTGAAACAGCGCGAGCTGCATCAGGTGCTTTGGCAATGGTGAGCCAATACCCTGAGGTATGATCAACAAGTCAACCTAGATTGACTGCTTTTGACTAGGTTTGCAAAGTTCTCTTGGAACAAAACCCACTGACAACATTCCAAGCCGTCTTGGCCGAGTCTACATCTCCTGAGCTCATTCACCGCCACGCCTTTGCTGTTCAAAACTGCCTCGAATATGTTGCGTCGCTCAAGGACAATGCGGAAGAGGGCAACATGAAAGCTACATACGAGGCCCAATATCTTCTCCTCAAGCCGACTGTTGCTGCACTTGTCAAGAGGACGAAAGAAGCTGAAATTCGGCCCATTGCACAAGCGTGCCTGGATATGATTGACAAATTCGACGCGTAAAATGAAAACAAGTCATTAATGCTCGCCATGTTTGCTCACGGATGGAGAAATCGCCACGCCATACACTGACACAACGCATTGAATCGTGCTGTTTTCCCACAAGACTGTGCAGTAGCCTTCAAACACAGCAGCTGAGCAAGACATCGAGTTTACTCTCTCTTACCATCAACGACGGTATCCCAAAAGCAAGATGCGGCAGTTGTCACACCAGCACCCGTCTTTTGCATGATCAAACAGGTCACTACCCAGCCACGGCATGACTTCACAAAAGCACAAGTACTGGGTGTCTACCTGCGTATTTAAATGGCTTGTTGAGGTTCTGGAGGCCGCTCAGCACAAGCGCAACGAGCGAGTTGGTCCAGTCATTGACCTTTTTCCGATTGTAGACTGTTTCTTTCAGCGTTGACTCGATGGCCTATTCGACATCGTTTAGTTTCGTCTGGACCTGATATCATGTACAGTTTTTGAAATCGGCACGACATCGTCTGCACTAAACTCGCTCTACAACGTCGAGTTGATGGAATCCTGCATCTGTCGTCGACTTACATCGCCAGTGTCCATGTTGTGCCTCGTCACCGAAAGATCGAAAATTGCCTCGACGACTTTTCGACGAACTCTCTTATAAGTAAAGTGTCCAATAAAGTAATATCTTGAAATGACTTGGTGGGTTGGGTATTCGATAAAGTAAAAGATACTGACAATCCACATCACTCACTAAAGTGCATTACATGAATGTTGGTTTTATCTTGGTAATTGAAAAGTATACTATAAATAGTATTAAATTTTGACCACTGTTCTTCCACTAATTTCTTATTTTAACCAATGAAATGTCAAAGAGATACGTCAAGTTTCTTTCGCACAGTCCGGATATGTAAAGTCGAAATTCCGTGGAATCTTGCTGAGATGACGGCGGAAGAAGCGCCGGCACGGGTCACGCCGGTCAAAGAGACATTGTCCGCCAAGATGAAACAAGTGACCCCGACCATACAGATGAAAGATGAGACCGTCGAGGTGACGGTGCAAGACGAGACGTTGGTTGTAAACGTGGACCAAGACAAGGCGAGTGCAACGAACGAAGCTGCGCCCGTAACGTTGATAACGACACCCAGTGCCAAGGAAAGTCCAAAACGAGACCGAAGTCCCCCTCGAATGAAGAGAGAAATCGAATGTCCAGGTGCTCCGAAGAAGAAGAAGCGCAGGAAACTGCGCAACACACCGCAACTCAACTTGGATCCTGAAGAAACCCACTCACCGTCGATAACTGTCGTTGTGCGATCTCTTGAAGACGAATTGCGTGCCGCAGCCGAAGCGGATGGTCATATAGAACATCTATCGACGTCAGATGCCTCATGTACACTGCTTTCCTTGGTGTCGTCGTCAAACCCATCAACTCCACCGCCGACAGAGCCTTTGTCCAGCCCGAAAAGTCCTCCAACAGCAGCGACTCCGCCTTTGACAGTTGTTCCGATATCACCTACAAAGAGTTGATCAGTGTATCAAGACCGCAGCAAGTTGCAAGAACAAAAGTATCACTCCTCGGCTGACCTTGACCCACGACAGTTGATCATCCTCTCTTGGCATGCTCCTAATTCTCCACCAAGGACGCGCACAGCTTTCTTCCCACTTGGGGAGAAGTGAACTTTCCAGCCACGACTCGACCAAAAGATGGCTTGTCATATAATTTCCATTGTAATCACACGTATTTGTCCTTGAATTGGCAAAAGTCGCTCTTCTCACGCAGTCAGCCATTCGCAACGAAACCACGACCTTATTCGCATATCGCCGTCGTCTTGAGTCTTTGCACCACCGCTGTGTGTCCTTCAAAGGGCTTCCTCTCAAGACTGTTCACCCTCGCGCTTTTTTGCGTTATGAAAACATTCACTTTAAAGATTCGACCGACATTCTGGGAGAAGATTCGCGCGCAAATTTGATCATTTTCAAATATGCCGCGTTGGACACAAAGCAGAAGGTACGTACGTTTTAATATTAATCTAATGGGAAAACTGACGTGTGTCGGTCTTAGCACGTTTGCCGTAAGGGTTTTCAGCGCTAAATTGGTGACCACTCTTGCTGTACTTGTTGTCAGGACGCTTTCGCTTGCCATCTTTGCCAGTTGTCTTGACTGGGAGTGTGACCTTGGGCGGAACGGTTAAGCCAAACGATTTTGCGACAGCAGGCAGATCAAGACGGCTGACATCAAAGATGTTCTTCAAGCCGTGCGACGCATACGCCAAGAGATAACTTCGGTATGCCTCTTTGGCGGATTTGTGAAGGTAGTAGGTTTTTTCGACGAGCTTCATGAGCTGCGACTCAACTTGAGCAATCTTCTTGGTGGGGAAGTCGTACTCGGACAAACCGACCTTGGCCGCTTTCAAATACTTGAGAAATCCAAGTTCTTCAGGGAGGAGCATGAGAAGTGCTTTGCCTGACCCTGTAGCACCACGAGCAGTACGACCCACACGATGGATATATTCCTTTGGATCATCCGGCGGGTCGAATTGGATAATCCAATCGACAGCGGGGATATCAAGACCACGAGCTGCTACGTCCGTGCAAAGCAAGATGCCACTCTTGGCACTGCAAAACTGGAAGAAGGTCGTCGTCCGCTTGTTTTGTTTTTGCTTGCCGTGAATATCAAGGACCGGGACATCAATGTAGTTGAGCAGCTCGCCGTAAAACTTGACGGCATTGCACGAGGAGAAGAAAACCATCACCTTCTTGTTGAGGTTCTTCTTGAGGAACGTGAAGAGAAGAAGGAAGCGCTTATCACTGGGAGTGACGACATACCTTTGGCAAATTGTGAGTCAAGTCAACAAAGTTCAAGATTACCCTTGCTCGAGCGTTTGGACAGTCGCTTCTGAGTTGGCTTCGTCGTCTACGCCCACATAGACTGGGGTACCTTGGATTGACACCTTGATGAGATCTTCAACCTTTTTCGTTTGCGTGGCAGAGAAGAGCATCGTTTGACGAGTCTTGGGAATGCACTTGATGATTTGACGCATTTCTTCTTCAAAACCAATCGAGAGGATGCGATCGGCTTCATCAATCACAAATATCTGCAAGTTGTGGTAGATAAATCCTTTGGTGTTTTGCAGGTGATCCAAAAGGCGACCAGGAGTGGCAATCAAGATGTTGACACCTTTTACCAATCGTTCCGCTTCTGCGCGGCGATTAGCACCACCCATGACAATGCCATGCGTTTGGGTATGGTATTTCGTGATTTCCTTGACGACACCGTAAATTTGCAAAGCCAATTCACGTGTTGGCGAGATGACAATGCATCCCGTGCCTTTGCGTGCAGTGAACTTGACTTTGTACAACAATTCGACGGCCGGAATGAGGAAACTCAACGTCTTACCGCTGCCCGTCTTCGCCGCACCGAGCAAATCGCTGCCACTCAACAATGGTCGAATCGACTTTGCTTGGATCTTCGTCATCTTGACAAAGTTCATTTCAGCAAGAATGCGCTGCGTTGGCTCCGACAAAGGAAGCGACGCGAACGTTTCATCCGAGAAATATCTGCTGTCTTGTTGCACTACAGGAGGCGCTGCGGCGGCGGCGGCAGCTTCCGAGTCCGAATCGCTCATGTTGCACTGCAAATCGAAATTGAGCTTAAAATGACCCGCGCAAAACCATTGGTGGCGAAAAGTTGATATCAATAAAGTACGCTTTACCGTAAAGTAAATTAGTTTAGGGCGGGTCTGGATGCCACCAAAAATGGCACAAAAAGGCCAAAAAATGCCATAATTCTAAATATGCCATAATTTTCAGTTTTGACTGTCTGAATGCCACCTTTTCAAAGAAATTTTTGTCACAATTTTCTGGAGTTTTGGCCAAAATATGCCATAAAAAAAATGGACCAAATCGGTCCATTTTATTTATGACATATTTTCGTCATGAACGCACTGGTCGAGTCAAGCTTGAGATTCAGCTTGTCATCTCTACAAAATACACGCACACACTATATATTAACACTGTTGCATGTTCTAACACTCTGAAAAGCGGTGGTGATCGACCCTTGCTCATCTCTGGCTCCTTTCAAAGTTTCCGGTTGGAAGTGTCTGACACAGCAGTATGACAACAATCGTAATGTTGAAGTCCAGAAGTTGTGGCATCCAGACAAAATACAAATTCTCCAACTATTCCGTTTAAATTGTGAATTTCGAACTTTGGGAAATTTTTGCAAAATGTCATTTCACTTTTATGGAATATAAAAATTGATGGGCATCCAGACCAGCCCTTACCAATACTAATAGTACTACTAAAGTAGCTGGATAAACGGATAATCTGCCAATATCCGGATATGTTATTAGAGGTGGGAAGAAATTTTTCTCAAGTCTCTCCACACCATCATGGCGATGTGGTTTGCTCTCTGGAGCGTCGTTTGCGCCGCTGCTAGCGTCCTGTGCGTCCATTCCTACAATATCCATTGCTAACAAGATGTATAGTGGAGCTAACATTGAAGGACGTATTGCTTACCCAGCCAATGTCCCCGCCCCCGCGTCGGAAGATGGATCGTTGCCGGTGCATCAGGTTGTATTGGACGGTGGAGTCCGCTCGACATTGTCGACACGCGACGGCCGTTTTGTCTTCTACGACGTGCCAGCTGGACGCTACACGGTGGACATCTACTCGACCACGCACATGTTTAGTCAGGTAAACTCATCGTGGTGTTTGATTTGGAGGGCTTGACATGGCGACGACGAATAGTTCAAAGTGGATATCAGTGCCACGAATGAAATTCGCGTACTTGAGTTCAAGTACCCAGGAACTCCCAAGCTTGCTGTCTCCCATCCTTTGGTTGTGGATGCCCATGCAAAGATTGAATACTTCGTGGTACGTCGTATTTCATTGTGGATCTCTTGTTCATTATCATGTGACTTCTAGCCTCGTGAGAAATTCAGTGTCTTGGATTTGATCCGCAATCCATCCTTCCTGGCCCTCGTTGTGCCACTCGTCATGATTTGGATTTTGCCAAGATTGAGTGAAAACATGCTTGGTAACTTTGCTCGCCCTGAAAGTGATATTGATCTTGTGTGTAGATCCCGAAGAGTACAAGCAAGCACAAGAGGAAATGGCAGCCGTTGGCGATCCCCAAGCTATGCTCAAGGGATTGTTCGGTGGCGCCGCCGCTGGTGAATCCAAAGATGACGAAGATAGTGACTAAGAAACAGGGGCTTCTTCAAACACTTTCTCGTCAATAGTCGACAGCGTAGACTTCCATTTGACCATTTGTCTATTGTGACTACTCGACACAAAATAGCATCAGTCAAAGGTGCGAAGCAAGCATCCTATGTGCTGAGCGTAAATCAGTGTGAGAGGCATGGTTGTCTGTGTGGGCAATCATGAATATGATGTTTCGTCCATACATGGCAGCTTTCCTCTGGTCCTCAATCAATACTACCGCCGAATATCTGAGCTCTTCCATTACATGATTTTAGGCAAATGAGTCTCTCCTGGTCTCGACAATTGTACTTGCCCCACACAAAGTGCCCCATTCAAGGCGATCCCAAATGCCCTTCAACTATGCTTCAGACACCTATCGGCATATTTCTACACCAGCTACGAGCCCCTCGATGCTAAATGAGAGGCTCCTCGTAGCGTCGTCGATGTCAGAATCCAGGGAAAAGCCCCTCGTTGGCATTTTCCCATTCAACGAGCTGTTGAAATATCATTTTATTTTTGTATCATTTTATGAATTGATATTTTGGTTTTCTCGAATTGACAAACCACATCCAGAACCGCTGGTCATAAAGATGACGACTCGCGCGCGCCTGGAACGATTCTACAGCAAGTACAACCCCGACAAGAAAGGGGAGATTGAAAGCGTGATGGAAAAGTACAAAGGTCGCGAGACTGCGCTCTTTGAAGCGCTCGTGCGCAAGTACGGTCCGGAACCTGACGCGAACGAAGAGATCACATTTGTGGACGCCATGACATTGCGACTCCAAGCCTTCTACGAAAAGTACAATCCTGACAAGGTGGCTGAAGTTCCAGCCGTCTTGAGCAAATATGCTGGCAAGGAGAAGCAGCTCTTTGAAGCTCTTGTCAAGAAATACGGCCCTGAACCTGGTGACGAAGACGAAGAGGATGATGACGACGATGACGACGACGATGATGAAGACGAAGAAGAGGAAGAAAAAGCACCAGCAAATCCATTGCAACGAGAGATTTTATACTGCCCAATTGACAATTTGCCGCCGGAATACTGCGAATATGGCCCAATGTTCAACGAGTGCAAGCCATGGCTCGTTGAACACGTGCCCAATCTCTTCATCCAGAAGTACAACCGCACGATTTCAGAATTGGTCGAGGTGGAAGCTCAAATTGCCGCGGGTGTTGAAGGCGTGACGCTCGAAGCTGAAGGCTCCAAGAGTATGTTTTCTTCAAATGACTGACTGCTCACTTGTCCACTGCAGGTGTCAAGAAGAAGAAGGCCAAAGCTAGTGAGAGCGATGGCAAATCGGGTGGCAATGTCTACGTCGAACGCTTCCAACGCCAGAAGAAGAAGTTTGTGACTGTCGTGGCAGGTCTTGATGACTATAAGGGCATTGATATCAAAGACGTGGCGAAGCGCATGGGCAAGAAGTTTGCTTGCAGCGCGTCAGTGAATAAATTGGACAACGGTAAGGCGCAGATTCAACTGCAAGGCGACGTGCAGCAGGAATTGCCACACTGGCTCGTGGAAGAATTCCAAATCCCAGAAGAAAACCTCTTCTTGCTTGAAAAGGGCAAGAGCGAACCTGCCTTTTAATGCTTCTTTCGTGGATGTGTCTGTCCCCTGGAGATTTGATGCAGAGACGACTCGGTGGCTTTTATTTCCATGTAGGCGGTAAGGAACCATTGCCATTTCAATGCATGGGACCTTGTCGAAATTCTCTCCTTGGTTTCGTATCCTTGGCTTCTTAATTCCTAAGCTTTGAGAGTTTTCAATCACTTGACCTTCTCTCGAGGTAATCTGCCTCAATGGCTGCGATGACTTCGAAGAGCTGGCTGCACGGCTGACTTGTGAATGAACAATCCTCCAAAGACTGATCGAATTCGTTCAATGAAGCAGGAATGTTTCCGGAATTCCTTGATGAATGAGTCATGCAGACAGCTTTGCCAGCTTTCTATGTCGTGAGCAAGATAGTTGTCAATCCAAAGTCAATACCAAGAGTAAGGGGACTATGGATGACGACTCGTTGGCAATCTTGAATGGAAATTCATCAAGTGGCAAGGAACTCGTGAATTACCTCATCACTTCAGGACAGATGATCACATGCAGCATAGAATGAAAGTTCAACACACTTTTCAAAGATCAACACGACAACTCACTTTAAAACTCTTACCTTGGCCATGAGAGTATTCTGCAGCTCGTTCGTTTCTGCGCTTTCTGACATGCGTTGCATCCATTCATGATCTTTCGGGTGAAGATACATTTGATGAAGATACATTTGAACTTCCTGTCCGGATGATCGACATCTGGATATCCGATTGGACAATTTGTTGACTTTATAGGTCACACAACATGTTCGCCGTGCGCCATCCGTTGTTGTCAGTTCCTCGCCGTGGACTCGTCGTCCGCTTCATTTCGTCAAAGACTACAGCACCAGCTCAAGCTGCATCGTTGTCGACTATTGATGCACTAAGTCCCCGAGAAGGTCTCCCAAGATGGCCGAATTTGACGAGTCCAACCGGTTGCCTTCGAAGTCTTGACTGGTTCGGCACTGCTGTGTTTGCCGTCAGTGGATCGTTGACGGCTGTCACGTCAGGTTGTGATCTCTTTGGTTCTGTACTTGTTGGTACCATCACGGCTACGGGTGGTGGTACCTTGCGAGATGCTCTCGTGCTCAACAAATCCCCATTCTGGGTAGAAGAGTGGGAATACCTTGTCTTGAGTGCTGCAGCTGCTGCGGGCACCTTCTACCTTTGGGGTCAATTGTCTCCTGGTAAAGAGATTATCGAAGGATCAGGCATGACGTTGAAATCTGCCGATGGTGGAGAAGGCACTCTTCTTGATTGGGGAGATGCAATTGGCATTGGAGCTTTCGCAGTCATCGGAGCCATGAACGGTATCCGAGCGCAATGCCCTTTGCTTGTCAGTTCAATTTGCGGAATGATGACGGCAACTTTCGGAGGTATGACGCGTGATACATTGTTGAATCGACCTGTGCGCATTCTTCACCCCTATGCTGACACGTATGCTCCAGTTGCATTCACGACAGCCACAGCTTACCTAGCAATGCGAGGTATTGCGCCACGCCTTCAAGGTATCCGCATCGCTTCATGTGTTGCCCTCGGTGTGGCAATGCGTCAACAAGCCTCGACTCATGGATGGCGCTTCCCACATTGGGATCTCAAGGGATCTCAGTCTGTTGTCTACTCCTCCGTCGATCCACGGATTCAAGAGTCATAACATTATGATTGAAGTTTTAGCTGACCTGTCACAGACTTGTTCTGAATCATCTTTGTCCTTCCCTATGCACTCCAAGATGATTACCTCACGTCATCACATGAGGAAACACGCTTTGAGAAATGGAAAGAAATAGACAATACATCAACGATAGTGCATCGGGAACCTATCCATGGTTAATTGATAAGAGGTATTCACACATACCTTGTTGGCAATCAAAGGTCTGTCTCGTTTGTTCCTTGTCCCTGAAGTACACGTGTCATCTTCATCAGCATTACAGAACGTATTCAAGCGTCCTACGTTCACATCATCAAGCAATGCAGACTTTTTCGCCATATAGCCCGCCTGTACGGTTCGCGCCTTTCTTAATGTCCTTCGCGCGCTTTTCAGACTTCGTCTGACGTGGCAAGGTTGAAACTGCCAGTGTCGCGATCTTTGATGTGATTATCCGGATATCTTGGAAGTTTGAATCGATTATCCGGATATTCGGTGCTTTCTTGGCTCGTCCAGCACACGAAAAGGAGCGCCATGTCCATGTCAGAAAGGCACAAGACATCTATCGAACCTCAGAGATACATGACAAGCGACGTTTTCCTCAGCGACTCCATCAACTTTGCTACTGACGTCAACCCAAAAAGTGTCGAGTTTCTCTATTTACCCTCCGGTGAAATCCTAGCTCAACCTCAGTCGGTCGTTGGTGGCGCGATACCTCCGCCATTGCAACTGGGCAGCGCGAATTACGCTACTTCACTGAAATCTGGATACGACTCATTGACGCGTTCGATGCATGAGACTGCTTCTCATTCTGTAGCACAACCGGGAACTGCTGTGAGTCGTCGAGGAAGCACCAAGATGACTCCACATCAACAGCGCATCCTCGAACTCGAGACGCTTTTGCAGAATGAGAAAAAGCGCTCACTGGACAAAATGCGACTTCTCCTAGACGAACAAGATAAGTCTCATGACCTTCAGACGCGATTTGCAGCTCTCCAGGCCAAAGTCTCCAGTTTCGAAAGCACATCAACACGACAAATTGCTCATATCGAAGAGCTAAAAGCATCGCTTGCAGCATCTGAAGCGCGAAATGCCTCGCTTGTTGCAGATTTAGCCCAAAAATCGAATCAAATCGACCGACTTGCTGAAGATGTCGCCGAAAAATCGGTTCAAATCGCCGTGCTCCAGGCTTCCCCCCAAGCATCCATAACTCAAACGTCCTCAACTCAAGTGCAACCTGTAATGCAGTGTGCAAACTGACTTCTTCACATAGACGTCCTCTCCAAAAGCTTCTCCTAACTCAAATGCTGCTTCAAAAGAACCATCGACGACCGCAGAAACTCAAGAAAAGAGCTCATTAACATCAATCCTACAAGCAGTCCGTGTTTGGAAAGAAATGGCTGACAACTGGTATGCGCAGTCAATTGCAATGAGTCATGACGTTTCTGTTGTAGGTGTACCCAGTCAACAATTTCCCAGTCAAAGACGCTTGAGTCCCTCTTGCTTGAGTTTCCATCCATACCATCCACAGAGGATAATGGCGTCTCGCCAGGGTTGACAACTGAAGCCTCTGCAGTCATCGCCATGCTGAAGCGACGTCTTGCCTATGTCGACAAGGAATGGCGGCAAACCCATAGTAAATATGTCGAGCTCAAGGAGCTGTGTGCTCGGCAATGCGTGCGAGAAGCCGACCTTCAGAACTTCGTGGTTATTTCCGTCTCTAAAACTTATGGTCTAACTTTGTTACTAGAATGAACATCGATTAAGAGGCCAATGCAGTTTGCGTTTGCCGAGTTCCAATACTGTTGCAGCCCCGACGCCGTCGACTGCGCTGCAAAGTCCATTGCCTGACAACGAAATAACAAAAGAACAATCACCTCGCTACGATGAAAGCAAGAAACCTCCGGTTCCTCGAGGTCACATGAAAGTGATCATCAAGCGCAGTCATGGCCACGAAACGACAACAACAGCAGCATCTTCAGACACGTCGTCAGCAATTCGAGCAAAGCTCCAAACTCTGCCAAGGAAAACATCCACTTCTCCAGTCGTCGTTCCGTCTTCCCGTTTGGCGAAACAGCACCAACAGACTCCAACCCCTCGCAAGAAGAAACCTTCGTCAACGACATCTTCAGGTCGACCGTGGGTTTAACATGGAGAAATTATTGAAATATGAAAACAACCATTAATCAACGAGATATCGACACAAAGGAGATCCAAGCCATGACTAAGTACATGGAGCTCAAGAGGAAAATGATATTGCAAAGAACCCGCCAGTATATTGAGAAATTACTGCAAGACCATCGACCAGAATGCTTAACGGTACGACTTTTGGAAACGAGCACGGGCGCTGGGACCACCAAACTTCTTGGCTTCGCAGCGGCGAGGATCAGCGACCAACAAAGTACGATCGTAGGACAACAAGATGTCCTTGATTTCGTTCTTGGAGGCTTCATCGACGTCTAAACAGATACATAAGAATGGACAATGGAGCATTGATGGACGTACACTTTTGGTAGTAGGCGACCAAAGCCTTGGCAATCGCTTGACGGATGGCGTAGATTTGAGCAGTGTGACCACCACCCTTGACGCGGATGCGGATGTCGACCTAGGCAGACAGTCCATGTTATTCCCAAATCCAATCTTCATGACTTGTTTCCACACACACAGAGGCAGCATCTCGCTTGAGAAGCGCATGTGTATACCATAACAAGGTAAGACAGCAGACAGCACATTCTCCAAGTCAATGAAGAATGTACCAACCGCACACCGAAAGATATGGATACACACAGCATGTGATCGCCTCTCTCAAGTCGAAGAGGTCGATCCCACGCACACTGAGGAATAGAACAGAGGGACGTCATCCACTTACGTTGGCAAAACGTTGTTGGCCCAACAACAAGATTGGTTCGTACGTCTTGGTGCGCAACACTTCAGGTTCGACCAATTCAATGGGGCAACCGTTGACCTTGATCAAACCACGGCCGCGCTTGCAGTAAGCGACGGCGGTCGCGTTCTTCTTGCGGCCAAACGTTTGGACCGATTCGATCTTGCCTTCCGAGCTCATGTGTTTCTCTGCGGGTGAATGCTAAAGTACCATTCGTCCAAAAGTTGAAAAACCTCTTGGAATTGATCAAACCTCTTAAATTTTATACGCTCTCCACCAGCCAATTTCACCTTGGCGTCTCCACCAATCGATGGCCAATTTACGCATTTGATTAGCCAAAACTAAAAAACCTAGCAAAACTCATAAAACCTAAATCAAAACACGTTTTTTATTGTCATAGGACTTGGTTGCGTGGTATTGAAGAGATTGTCAAACCTACGAAGCGAATCATTGAGATGAATGCTGTCCTATATGTAGATATCAGAGGCACGCCAAAGAATATATCTGGTGCTTGCAATCAACTATACGGTTGGCTTGGGGAGCTGACACTGATTGAATTTTAGCTATGCAGGAGAGGGAAAGCTGTGCGAGGTCTTAAGCCGTACAATTAACCTTACGCTGTAGTTTCAAGCAAGCGACGTACGTTTACTTGGTATGCTTTGACCAGAGTTCTTTTCCCTTGATAATACGCCGAGCGAGTGGATATCTAGCTAACTGGTAATTTAAAAGTATTCCAATAACAGTTCCCATCTATACCTCCACCATGTACAACGTTTGCAAACCGCGAGGAAAACTCCATGTTTGAAGATATTAGACGGATAATAAGAGGGATAAACAGGGATGTTTGTTATCTGCTTCGAATGCATAAGTTTGACTTTTCTGAAATAAACGTGTTTTTAATATTTAACGTGGTTTTAATAAATCTTTGGTGGTGATTGGATGGTGCAAGAGTTGAAGTCGAACAACGCGATTTCGACTGTGCCGCGGAATTGATGAGACCTTTGACCGATGAAGAGATGAAGACTGTCTTCGAGAAGATCAGCAAATAGTACGCTCTACCTCTCCTCCAACTTTGTCTCTTACGTGTCTCGTCTTTATGTAGCATTGGCCGCAACGTGCAGCATTTGGTCGTGCGTCCTGATGAAAAGTTTTGCTTTCGATTGCACGGCGATATTGTCTACTACGTGAGCGAGAAGCTCATGCGTCAAGCGACGAATATTAGCACGGACGAACTCATGTCGTTGGGTACTGCAGTTGGCAAGCTCACGAAGACCAAGAAGTTTCACTTGCGCATCACATTCCTCGACTACTTGGCGCAATATGCCAAGTACAAGGTGTGGATCAAACCCAACTCTGAAATGTCGTTCTTGTACGGCAACAACGTCGTCAAGTCTGGTCTGGGCCGTATCACAGAAGGCACACCACAATACGCTGGTGTCGTTGTGTTTTCCATGAACGATGTCCCGCTTGGCTTTGGTGTTGCTGCCCAATCGACTGAAATGTGCAAAGATCTTGCGCCTACCGACTACGTGGTGCTCCATCAAGCGGATATTGGCGAATACCTTCGTGTAGAAGATGAAATGTTTTAAGTTAAACGACGATAGATACGTGCATTTACGCTCATGTCCATCATAGTTACCAGGGGTTTAGCGAGGAACGGGGTGAAGGGTTTAGGGGTGTAGGGGCTATGTACACTGTGAAACCGACACAGTCTGAACCAGTTACGTTTCGCCCACTTTTAGATTATGCAAATCACGCCGCTGGCCAAATGACCATGGATCGGGATTCTCTGCTTTGCAGGGATGAAACACACTGTGATTGCGATTTACTTAGCAACGCTTGCACTCCTGAACTTTACTCAAGACGAAGCGGAGAAACGAGCAGGGTATACCAAACATCGTGGCGGCGACAACCCAAATTGGATCATTGTGTTCAATCTAATGGAACTCTTGTGTCAGAGCTATGAAGCGATTGAGTTCGTGCCGAAAGTTGCCGATCATTCCATTGTTGGGCTTTACTTCTTTTTTAGTCGTGTTGCCTGTAGTATTGACGTCTTTGGTGTTTGTATTTCGACATTCTGTGGCCAAAGTTCTCTTGACTAACCTCCTCTTGAGCTCGAGAAGCTTGGCTCTGTCCTGCTTGATCCATTTGTTTAACCTGACGGTCCATTTGCTCGACTACAAGTTTGTCGTCTCGAATATTGGAAAAGACCCATCGTGGCTAACAAAATTTGTCATGTATGTCTTCTTTAGATTTCGTTGCCAAGAGCATCATCCGATTGGGCTCCCTTGATACTGTCTGGCGGCTAGAAGTCGTTGCCTCGGCTTACCTCTCGTCCCCAGTTGATCGCTTGTGTACTGCATCCTCGGCTCCAAGAGGGAAGTTGCCGTCGACGTCTAAAACGTACGATCGCGTCTTGACGACATAGTTTTTGAAACTCTTTGTCATTCTAGTCAGCCAGTGTGATTTGTACGATGGAATCACCAACGACACGTTGAATCAATTTCAATTGCTGAGCTACGTGGACATTCAATTCATCAAGACAAGCTCATGGGATGGCCAATTGCCCCCCCTTCAGTTTCAATCTTCACCGCGAGCAACAATCTATTCACCGATATCCCCGCCTTTCTTTAGCGAAATCTCCCATCATCACTTGCTCTATTGCGCTTTGCGCACAAGCCCGTCGTATCGTCGTCGTTTGTGATCCCGCAGGCTTGGCGTGTCATGAGCAAACTAGACTTGACCAACATGCCAACGCACCATAGCCTTGATCTAGTTATCCTCAATACATCATCGAGACTACTACACCTAACCATCACCAAGGCGGGGTTAAGGGGTTAGGGTTGGGGCTCGTAAGTCGGGACATTAGGGGTTTATCATCCAAGGGGTGTAGGGGTTCATTCAGTCGTAACTGAATGTTTGAAACCGACAGTGTGTTAAAATTACATTTGAGGTTTGTAGTTTTTGAGGTCATGCAGGTGACGCCGGTCGTACCGCCGCTGGCAGCCAATGTGGACTTGATCTTGCTGAAAAAGTGGCCATGGTGTGGCATTCTATGCTTTGCTGTGATGAAACATGTCATGCTTGCAATCTACTTGTCGCTGCAAGCGATCCTCAGCACAGTCCATGACCAAGCTGAACAACGCGCGGGCTACATGTACAACCCAGATATGGTTGCGCTCGTGTTCTTCCTCCTGAGCAGCATCCACGTCAGCTCGATCGTTCATGTTGCCTGGAAACTTGGATGTTGTCCTCGTCGTCTGTCTCCACCGGCGATTCGACAAAACAAAGTCAAACCGAAGGCAACGATCGATCGCGCAAATTCCATGAGCTCAGTTTTAGCAAGCCCCAAGTGGATTATACTCTTCAACTTGGTCGAAATCATCTGCCAGAGCTACGAAGGTATCCTGCTCGCCTCCAAAGTGTCCGATCGAACGATTGTCGGCTTCTACATCGTCCTCGTCGTGCTCCATGCAATCTTGACGCCGCTGCTCTTTGTCTTTCGCCACTCCATGGCCAAAGTCCTCTTCACCAACGTCCTCTTGAGCTGGATTAGCTTAGCGCTCTCCTGTCTGATCCATCTCTTCTGCTTGATTCTACCTCTGCTCCACTACAAGTTTATCGACTCCAACGTCGCCAGGGATCCGCTCTGGCTGACCAAATTCGTGCTGTACGTGCAGTACAACACAGTCACGACGCCGGTGGACTTTGGAGCCAAGAGCGTGATGCAGCTCGGCGCGCTGGTCACGCTCTGGCGTCTCCAAGCGGTGGGCATCAAATACTTCTCAAAGCCGCCAGACAGACAAGAAATTGCAACCAACTCGGCGATCGCAGGCACAACAGCAACGTCCAAGCGAGTCCACCGCGGCTTGTCCATCTACTTGGCATGCAGTGTTCTCTGGGGCGTTGGCCTCTTTGGCTCGTTGCTTCAAGCGCTGTGGATCCGCCAGCCGTGTCCTCCAACTTGCCAAGCAGCGCTCATGAATCTATGGGACTCCACCTGTCAATGCATGTTTGTCCATGTCAATTGCGTCCAAACCAACTCGCAGGACGTCGACAGCGCGCTTCAGACCAGCCAGCTCGGCGTGAAATTGTACGCGATTCAAGTCAGTCAGTGCGATCTCGTCGATGGCATTGCCAACGCGACGATGCACCAGTTTCCAGCGCTCAGCTACGTGTCTATTCAGTTTACAAAGACAAAAGCTTGGGACGGCCAATTGCCCAACTCGATTTCGTTCTTCACAGCGAGCGACAACATGTTTGCCACCGTTCCAGCCATCCTCGACCGTGAATTGCCGCCGTCGCTCGTCTCTCTAAGTTTTTCCCACCAGCCCATGGCAACTTCCCCCGTCATTCCGCAAAGCTGGAAGGTCCTAAGTCGACTGGAAATGACCAACGTGAACCTCTCAGCCTTCGTCAATTTCACGGGGTTTTCACTCGTGACTTTGCGCATTGCCAACAACAACTTGACGCAATGGCCACCGTCGATCATGGCCATGCCATCGCTTCTCGAGCTCGACATCTCTGGCAATGCTCTCCAAATTCTACCGTGGAAGTATGTAGTCGATTCTCCACCGTCCCTTCTTCGTCTATGTGGAAACCCCGTCCAAGGCTTGAATCGGTCGGAACTTTTCCCAGTCTATCAAAAGTTGCAATCGGCGTCGTGTCTGCCCGTCTGTGCGCCGCAATGCTTTCCATACATGGTTGGCAATTACGTTTGCGATCTCGCTTGTTTCAACGCAGCTTGTGGCTACGACGCTGGCGATTGCCAAGCCTTTGCATTCACTTGAAGTTCTCAAACCCGACGCTCGACGGCCTCTCGCCGCGTCCATGGCGTTAGAAATTGTCCCTTCAGACACTATTATTACAGCGAAAAATGCCCCCCTGGGCTGGAAAATCCACCGAATTTGCAGCTTCCCCAAGGATGGTGGTCTAGCCTACTTATAGCCATCCAAACCCTTGATATCTCTTTATTAAAGTATCGCTATGGGGTCGTGCAATATTGCTTTCCCCTGCCCCCTGTGAAGCCCCCCCTACAGTCGACTTGATGAAAATCCAACGAAATGGCTAAAAAAGCACAAAAAATGATAAAAATGTTTCAAAATTTACAGATAATATCTGCATTTTCGACAATATGTTAGCAATTTTGAGTGAAATTGGACCAATCAGCGTGCATTGGTGTCAACAACCATTGGAAACGAGAATGACCGAGAAGCCCAAGTCGCTCGCCAAGCATCTCGTCGCTGGCGTTGCCGCTGGAGGCATCAGCACTGCGATCTTGTACCCGCTAGATCTCGTCAAGACGCGCTACCAGATCCACGAGTCGTCGCCGAAAGCGTATCGTTCGTTGTTGCAAGCGTTTACGTCCATTGTGCGCCAAGAAGGAGGCTCGTCGTCGCGATGGAACGTTCGTGCGCTGTATCAAGGCATGAGCCCGGCTTTGTACGGCACGACGTTATCGTGGGGACTCTACTTTTTGTTTTACGAGCATGCCAAGAGTTTCTATGCGGAACAGACGACACTTCCAGCGTGGGTGGGTCATTTTGCATCGGGCATTCAAGCTGGTACGTCCGTCGTCCGCGAGACAAACTCCGTCCGTTGCTGACTTTTTGTCCAAGGTGCCATGTGCGTGCCATTGACAAATCCAATCTGGCTGGTCAAGATTCGCATGCAAGTCCAAGCCACACACGCGACGCAAGTTCCGTACACAAGTGTGTCGAATGCATTGAAACGCATTGCAGCCGAAGAAGGCATCTTGGCCTTGTACAAAGGCATGATTCCAGCGCTCTTCCTCACGACCCACGGCGCTTTCAAGGTACAATTCCAAGCTCTTTCCAGCCATATCGTCGACGTCTGTACATTAGTTTGTCGCGTACGAAGCACTCAAGACGGAATACAACGAGCTGGTCGGCAAGCCACTGGTCCAATATTGCAGCCGCAAGACGTTGGCTAATCGTGTCCATTAGATGTTTCCACACACACTGACGGTCGGCGCGTTGGCGCAAGCGTTTGCATCCACAGCGACGTACCCATATCAAGTCATAAAGACACGGCTACAGCAAGGTAACGAACGTCCGTGCAAGCTAGCCAACATACCGAGCTTAGGTGGCCCTTTGGCCGACAAGTACCATGGGACTTGGGACTGTACGAAGCGCATTTTCCAGTACGCTTGCAAGCCTCCTGATGGTTGTTTCCTAAGGCACACATCTTGTAGGCAAGAAGGCATTCGTGGCTTTTACAAAGGCTTGACGCCCAATTTGATCAAAGTGTTGCCGACTGGCGCGTTGATTTTTGCCGTTTATGAGCACGTCTATCATCTTTTAGATGGCGGCGTCGAGTAAGACAACTAGAGACTCTTCATATCTATCCGCTCTGGTTTTTGCATGGCCAACGTCGTCGTGAGCTCTCTCTTACGAGCTTGGATGCAGCTCAAAAGCTCGGCAGTCGCCGCCGTCAAAGCCACAAGCGGCGTTGTAGCATGCCAAGTCGCAATTGCAGTTGCCAACCATGTAGGGAAAGCACTGCGGCGCACAAGACGGAGCGCAAGACTTGACAAGCGACGTTTGGTACATTTGGAGACGCTCTTGGTGGTTGACATCGTCGAGGGCATTGCCGCAGTGAAGAATTGACGTCCCCGAGTCGATCATTGCCCACGGCACGTCGTGGATCGCATTGTTGGAGATATCCAAGCTGCGTATCGACGTTGTTGTTGGAATCGATGGCGGCAATCGACTCAAATGGTTGCCCGAGACGACCAACGTCACCAGTCCAAAGCCCGTCAAGTTGATGGATGGCGACAAGCTCACGTTGGCGACGTCCAAGCGTCCTGCGACCTTCCACACGTTTGGAATCTCCAGCGGCGTGGCCATGGGCTGGTGGGCAAAGCGAAGAATGACCAGCGACGGTGGAATCTCATGCTGAAGAATGTCTGGAATCGCCGCAAAGGCATTGTACGCCGCCGTGAAGAACATGATCGTCTTGGGCAGTCGGCCATTCCATGCTTTTGTCTTTGTGAATTGAACGCTGATGTACCTGAGCGCTGGAAACTGCGCCAACGTCGCGGTCGGGATCCCATCGACGAGATCGCACTGGCTGACGAGAATCCCAAAGAGATTCGAGCCAAGCTGGCTGCCCTCAAGCGCGCTGTCGACGTCCTGCGAGTTGGTTTGGACGCAATTGACATGGACAAGCATACATTGACAGGTAGAGTCCCATAGATTCATGAGCGCTGCTTGGCAAGTTGGAGGACACGGCTGGCGGATCCACAGCGCTTGAATCAACGAGATAAAGAGGACGACGCCCCAGAAAACACTGCCTTTCAAGTACGTCGTCAGGCTGAAATGGATGAATTTCGACGGTGCGGTCGGCTTGAGTGCGGCCAACGAAGCTGTGCGCTGGTGGTCGAGCGGCATGGCGACAAATGTGGCCGCAAAGTCTTCAAGGCGCCAGACCGTCACAAGCGAGCCGAGCTGCACGACGATTTTCGCGGCAAAGTCGACCGAAGACTGCACCGAGTTGTGCTGGACGTAATTGTTAAACTTGGTCAGCCACGCCGGGTCTTTGGAGAGATTCGAGTTGACGAACTTGTAGTGTAGCAGCGGCACGAGGAGCGCAAACAAGTGGATCAAACAGGACAAAGACAAGCTAATCCAGCTCAGGAGGATATTCGTGACGACGAATTTGGCCACCGAGTGGCGAAAAATGTACAAGAGCGGCGTCAAGAGCGCGTGGAGGACGACCATGAAGAGATAGAGCCCGACGACCGTCCGATCGGGGACTTTGGCGGCAAAGTCGACCGCTTCGTAGCTTTGGCCTGCGATTTCCACCAAGTTGAAGAGAATGGTCCACGTTTGGCTGGACGACGTGGAGAAGAGAAACGAGTTTGGGCTTCTCCCAACTGCTGGGCTTGTCTTCGTTGGATGGACTTGCCGCTTCTTCGCCTTGAGTGGACGCCGCCGCTGCGGCCATGTTGCCTTGGCATGCACTTTCCAGCCAGTGCGAAGCATTGAGCCGACGTGGAGGCTGCTAAAGAAGAAGAAAACAATCGCGACGTTGTTGGGATTGTAGATATATCCTGCTCGTTTCTGGGCGCCGTCTTGCGTGATGTTGAGAATGCCCTGAATGGTCATGTAGACGGCGATGATCGTGTGCTTGGCCATTGCAAAGAAGAGAATGACAAGCCATGGCCATTTCCTCGCCAAGAACGCGTCGCTTTTCAACGCGACGGACGAAGACGACGACGGTGGTCGCACTGCTATCTGCATGGAGCTGTTGATGCACTGAAAAGACACGGCAGTTACATGTAACTGCCGCTGTCGGTTTCAAAGTTTGAAACGTCCTAAAACAGCGCAAACTCGGGCGATTCGACTGCTGCCAGTGTGAAGAGATCAAGAGCATCTCAGCTAGACGACGACGTGCCCATGGGCAATCAATCTCGACCATTTGGATGCAACTTCTCTAATTGTAACTGACATTGTAACTGATTTTCAGTTACAATTTCACGATGCGGATGACGCCGAGCTTATCGCCGCCAGTCGCAATATCGAGGTCAAACATGGATGATGCGATTCTAGCGACCAAGAAGCCGTGGCTAGGCATCCTTGGCCTCGCTGCAATCAAGCATAGCATCATTGCGCTGTACTTGTCGACGCTGGCGCTTCTCTACATCACACAAGACGCCGCGGAGAAGCGAGCAGGATACATCTACAATCCCAACAACGTCGCGCTCGTCTTCTTCCTCATCGGCTGCATCCATATCGGCTCGATCTTGCAAATATACTGGACACTCTGCTGCAAGTCCAAGCGTCGTCGTCCTCCTCCTCTGTCCAAACGATCGTCTTCGCGGCAAATCCGCCCGTCCACCGCCGACCGAACGCAGTCGTTCAGCGGGATGAGCTCCAACTACAACTGGATCATCCTCTTCAATCTCGTCGAAATCGTCAGTCAGAGCAACGAAGCCATCGAATTTGCCGCCACAGTCGCCGATCAAACCATTACATTTTCCTCGTCGTCCTCCACGCGCTCTTGACGCCGCTCTTGTACATCTACCGCCACTCGGTGGCCAAAGTACTCTTGACCAACCTCCTCCTGAGCTGGATTAGCTTGTCTTTGTCCTGTTTGATCCACTTGTTTGCGCTCCTCGTGCCGCTCCTGCGCTACAAATTCGTCAACTCCAATGTCGCCAAAGACCCAGCGTGGCTGACCAAGTTTCTCCTCTACATTCAGCACAACACAGTCTCGTCGTCGGTGGATTTCGCCGCCAAGACGATCCTGCAGCTCGGCTCCGTCGTCACGCTCTGGCGGCTCGAAGGTTTTGCCGCCATGTTTGTCGCCGCTGATATCGACAGCCGACGGTTAGCTTCCTTGGCAATGACAACAGAAATCTCTCCGCCTTCCGTGTCGACAGAACGCGTCCGACGAGCGCTGGTCATCTACTTGGCATGCAGTGTTCTCTGGGGCGTTGGCCTCTTTGGCTCGTTGCTTCAAGCGCTGTGGATCCGCCAGCCGTGTCCTCCAACTTGCCAAGCAGCGCTCATGAATCTATGGGACTCCACCTGTCAATGCATGTTTGTCCATGTCAATTGCGTCCAAACCAACTCGCAGGACGTCGACAGCGCGCTTCAGACCAGCCAGCTCGGCGTGAAATTGTACGCGATTCAAGTCAGTCAGTGCGATCTCGTCGATGGCATTGCCAACGCGACGCTGCACCAGTTTCCAGCGCTCAGCTACGTGTCTATTCAGTTTACAAAGACAAAAGCATGGGACGGCCAATTGCCCAACTCGATTTCGTTCTTCACAGCGAGCGACAACATGTTTGCCACCGTTCCAGCCATCCTCGACCGTGAATTGCCGCCGTCGCTCGTCACGATGCGCTTTACGCACCAGCCGATGGCGTTGCCGCTCGTCCTTCCAAAGACTTGGAACGTCGCGAGCAAGTTGGAGTTGACCAACGTGAGCTTTTCACCAGCCACCAACTTTTCAACTTTTTCCCTCGTCGCGCTTGGCTTGGCCTTCAACAACTTGACGCAGCTCCCAACAGCGTCGATGGCATCCATGGCGTCCCTCGCTGGCGTTGATCTGTCGGGGAATGCCCTCCCGAGTGTGCCTTGGAATCTGCTAGCCAAGGGCGTTCCAGTTCTTCTTTGTGGGAATCCCCTGCGAGATGCCAACCGCCCAGAGCTTCTCCAAACCTACCAAACGTCCGCCGCCAAGTACTGCGAGCCGCTCTGTGCGCCGCACTGCTTTCCGTACATGGTTGGCAATTACAACTGCAATCTCGCTTGTTTCAACGCCGCTTGTCGATACGACGGCGGGGATTGCCACGCCTTTGAGCTCTCCATCTCGTCGAGTTGATCCAAACACGCGATACGTAGCTGGCCTCGCCATGGCGACACCGCGGCGGCTGCATGCGCCACCTCTCTATCAGGTTTGCCATTGGAAATTATGTATTGTAATTGGAATTCGTCGGACAGATCGGTCGACGTGAATAATTTTATCCAATAGAAAAATTATTATTTTGTCATTGGTTGAAAAATGACTCACTCTTGTGTCACCCAGGTCTTTGCAGCGTCTATTAATAGATAGACAGCCAGGCGTCGAGGGGATGGACAACACAAAGGTTTCAGTCTCTTCGTAAGGTATGATTGTCTATTCTAAACAAAACTGACAGCATTTTGCAATCTAGAAGCATCGAGAATCTGCAAGACTTCTTCCTTCTTCTGCCAATCACTAGTTCGGCTTAGCGCAGAAGAAAAATCTCTTGTTTATTCAAGGAAGACTTGATAATGACTATAATCAAATTGACCTGTCTGTATCAATCGTGGTCTCTTCGATAGAATCTCTGCTTTTGATAATAACATGGCCCCACAAAGTAAGAACAAGCCACCATTTGACCTGGTTGACACCAGAGCGGTATCCTCGTCGCGTGACTCCGATATCCTGTTCCTTCTGGCATCAAATATGGTGCAGTTCCTCGCATTTCAACTAACAAAAAAAGTGTGAAATGACTGGTTGTATTTTTTGCATTCTCTAGCCACTGATTGGCTGCATGTATCGTCGGACGGAATGTCCGAAAAACTCCTTTCAGATCCAACTAGTCGTAATTGTCAATATTATGCATTCGATTCCAAATTGGACTGGATTGACAACACAGTGCAAAAAGCACTGTGTTTTGAACACCCAATCATAATGCAATAAAGTAGAGGAATTGACTTTTCCACTTTTGCTTTGAGCGGACGATGGATGGAGAATGCTTTTCGATCGAGCGTGCTCTGAAAAATCGCATAAGTAAGGGAACTCGTGCTGCATATGACTCAGGTATTAATCAAATAAAAAAATGGCTACGAGAAGCTGGAAAAGACGACAAACTTCGTTCTGTCCAAGTGAACAGTGAAGACGCAACGATAGACCTTGAACAATTCACATACACCGATTTCCTGGATTTTATTACTAGTACATGGAAGATGAATCACTCGCCAATTGAAGTGTCTAGACTTGACGTCATTAGAGCATCCACACCGGTAATGTCTATGTCTATGTCCAAAATGCAAAATTCGAATTTCCGGATAAAAACTGTTACTATCCGAACGATTGTACTACTGTGTACCCTAAATTGAGAATTCCGTGTCCAACCAGAACTGCATAGACACGGAATGTGTACCCTAAATTGAGAATTCAGTGTCCAACCACAACTGTATAAACACGGAATTCTCAATTTAGGGTACACAGAAGTACAAATCTTTCGGATAGTAACAGTTTTTATCCGGAAATTCGAATTTTGCATTTTGGACATAGACATAGACATTACCGGTGTGGATGCTCTTAGGAGTGAGTCCAGAAAATGTGCAAACCAAAAAGAGGGAAATACAGGAAGAAATAAGAAATCACAGGACAATGTAACACGCGTTACTGAGGCTAAATACATATGAGGAGATATCCCATTGTTGGGTGCCAAGGAAGGGAAATAGAAGGAAAATTCCTTGTGAATAGTTTGGGCAATGATGATACATATGTGTGAACGAAGAGCAGACATCTTTGGTTGACGACTCCAACGCCTTTCTGCACCCTTTTCGGTGCGTCTCGTTTACATATGACAACAGTTACATAAACGTCGATTCTAGCGGCAATGTTGGCGTCAAGGCTGGAGTCGTCAACTACTACTACTTGTAGCGCTGCGCGATTTAGAACTTCTTTGGACTGGTTGGATGTACGCAATGCGCAACGCACCAGAGTGAACAGCCACACGGCAACCCGCCACATTGGCTGGATCATGCCAATACCCTGGTGGGGGATGGTATTGATAAAGACAGATTCTCGTCATTGTTCGGTTATTCTACTACAAGCTTAGCACTAACGTTAGTGTCAACATCTAGACGGCAACCATGGCTGTAGGTTATCGTAGATCACGCCAACGAAGCTCTCGATGGCAATGCTTGTGAAAACGACGGCATCTCATCACTATTTGATTACTACGTAGTAGTATTCAGTTCGAGTGTGAGCAGCTAGGATGCCACTTCGTTGCAGAGGTTCATAGATTGTGCTAGCGATGCGCTCGATGGGGATGGTAGTGAGCAGGACAGATTCACATTACTAGTATTTTTTAATTAAACTTGGTTTAAGTCCACTACTAGCGCGAACATCTAGACCGCTTCCTTTGCTGTAGGTTAGCACAAGTCATGCCAATGATGCACATATCCGGAATACCCAGCGACACACTTGGATTTGTTGATCGCGCGGATGCGCCATGGGTATTCGTTGGAGGGAAGACCGCAGTCGTCGTGCATTTCAAGGAAGTGTGTGTCGTCCTCTTATGAATGTAGAGCGAGACAAGCGCCCGGTAGTTCGTCGTGCTTTAGTACGTCAAGCCAATGAACCACGTCGCTTCGGGTTGATCGTCTGGACAGAGACGGAAGTGATCCAACTGAGTTTGGTTGACGACTATCGTTTGTGAAAAGGACGGCATCTCATCACTATTTGATTAGTATTCAGGTCGAGTGTGAGCAGATAGGATGCCACCTTTGTTGCAGAGGTATATAGGTCGTGCTAACGATGGGAATGGTAGTGAGCAAAAGTCTCGCCGTAGGAAGACGGGAGACGGGAAAGGCGTGGCGATGTCGCTCCAGTTGAAACTCTCGTACAAGTAAGGATGGTCTGGCGTCGTCGTCGAGTAGGAAACTAGTCACTGCTCTGCAGCACACCCAGAAGACCAAAATGCACAAGCACTATCAATGTCTGCGCAACGAAGCAGTATTGACGGAAATGGACTACTCGTACTAGGATGGGTTCCTTCCTGGTGTCTTCTTCTACAAATACCTCGCCTCTGTAGTCGACATTGGCTGCGGCAATGACACTACAGCAGTGCCAGAGGCCATGGTGCTCAAGTCGGTGAGGCATGCAAAGTTGCAACTATAGTGCTGGCTCCCAGATACGATCGTCTTTGGTGGGATTTTCCCACCAGTGCACACTGGCTCTACAGCGACAATCATGGCTGCATGGTGTTGTGCAAGCAGATTTTGTCTAGGAAGAGAGGCTGAATGTGGTCTGGAGCCTGCGCGTCTCCGCGATGGACGTCATTTAAAACAAGTCAATGGCCTGTTGGGGCGTCACATGGATCACAGCTCGCGCGAGGAACGCAGGCACTCCGTGGATGTTGTCGACCTCAGTGTCCAGTCTATCGAGCCATGTTTGAGCTTGGTTGCTCGCACTTATTGATTCGCAACACCATGGCACACACTGCCCGCTGCGCTCTGACGCGGCAGTCTAGTCAAGTCCAAATGCAACATAAAGGCTGACATGACGCCGTCTTCCCCAAAACCACAGGCAGTTAAGAGTACAAGGCAACAGCAGAATATATATGATTTGTACTAGTATTAGTTTAATCTAGTCATCACTGTCATTCAATTGCTCAAAGACTTCTATGTCAGTCATGTCGTTAAAGGATAGGTATCCTCTGCGCAGGACGTCTTCTTGAAGCAAACGAGAGCTGATGTACCAGTCCCGTGCCCCTGGACGCACGTCATTTCGCAAGACATTCAGTTGGTTTCGCACGAACTGGCATCTTGACCTGATAGTTGCTCGCAGATGTTGCTCACAAGCCATGTGGAGCTGCAATATGAGTACGTACCCACGGCAATGAAATTTAGATAGCGTTTTCGTCAGGCTGCAGCTGATTGCTCGAGTCCAGTTGATTGGATATCGAGACCATTTGAGGAGAGCTGCGCCTTTTCTCAATCCCGCTCTTTCAGCAGGAGAGTTGGGTACAACATGTGTGACAACAAATGTTGCATCGAGTTGGCGAACTTTGAAACCCCATGTGTCACAAACGCAGCGTCGTGCAAGCACGACTTGTAAACGGAACCGGTGGTGAGTTTGGAGCACCCCGTGTGATACTTGCATTTATCAAGCTAATGAATATTGGTTAGCAGTATGTCAATTGAAGTTAAACTAGTAAATCACTTTCACAGTTTCTCTATTGTTCCCTACTGGCAAACGCCAGTTGCAGCTTCCTGTTGTGATCATGCGTTGAAGGTAGTGTGTTTTCTCAGACCCAACAGTATAAGTTGTACTAGTACATTTAAAAATGTAAAAAGAGTATTGAGTATGAGAGAACTTACGATGATACAAAAAAGAATAAAGATTAGAGAGGAATATATGGATATTCTAAGTTTATCAAATTTAGAGGTTCATTTCAAGTGTGTAAATAATGTTCAAACATATGAGTGGTGGAAATTACCACTTCTAAGAGTAAAAGCATGACATGCCACAGTTATTCCTGGTCGTTTTTCATATTTTAGAGTGGTGAAAAGCACCACTAAGTTCATGTTTTGAATTCTTTACAAAATGGTGTTTTTCACCGTTATAGAGAAGAGATGTCCTGCTGGGGACATCTCGCTGGAACTGTTTAGTGGGACTATCAATACATATGTGGAAGTGTTATGAGACAAGAAGTGTGATTTACCATTATACAAGTTATTCCTACCAAATGAATCTTACGGCACCTGTGTCCTATTCCATATGTACCGCGCCTCTGTTGGCCCTGAGGCGACCTCGTAAGTTGCCTTGTACGAGTAAATTCTCTTCAGCATCTTCTCGTTGACGTTGTCTTTGGGTGCGATTTTGCAGTTTTCTTGGAGCTCCTTCTAAGCTACGAGGAATATCTCCAACATGACAGCACACTGACACAGTGTGCACACAAATATTGTTGCCACCCAAACTAAACAGCCGCATCGCGTTTTGCCATCTGTGCGTACTACGCTCCAGCCATTCTCGGGTTGCATATGCATTTCCAAACGACGCAGGTCTCTGGGCATACGGCTTCGTGCAAATTTAATAGGATTACGATATTCATCTGCATCATCTTCCTGGTCAACATGTGCATGCCCTAAATGCAAAACGTTCCATGTCATAGGATTTATTCCAACGGGACCAGACACACGTAAGCGGCTGTCACGTTTCAATTGGAGATAATGACGCTTGAGACGCTCCGAAACATAAGGTTGGGGAGCCCAAGGTCGATTGAGTCTGGATTCTTTTGAGAGTAAATTGCAAAACCCTTGGATTAAATGAGGCATGTGCAGCTTTTGATTATTAAGAAACTATATCTCAAGGTCAAAGACATTCATACACTCAACCTCACTTACTCTTTTTAAATCGGCGTTGAAATGCTCATTCGGGTTGTTTGTGTAGGCGCTACCACAGTCGCTGTGATAAACTTGCCATTTCCAAAACCGTATGTCATTTCGATTGCTGAATCTCATATCTCGTGGCAACCATGTGTCAAAGAAATAAGTTCGTAATTTGGGTAGCTCTCGGGAACCACTCCATCTCTCGTAGAGAGCACCCATTCTTTCTTGTAGCTCTTCGAAAGATAAAGACAAATGCAACAAGTAGATGTCGAAGGTGACTTGACGCCATTCATGCCATTCGAGGCCTCCCTTTCTTTCGAAACACGTCTTTAAAACATGAAAAAAGCACATTAGATATTGAACTTCATGCCCTCGTGCACCAACAAATTCAAGCAAACCTCTGTCTTGCGCACGATCAGCGTCACCCATGAAGAGGACAGGCGACCATGTGTAGTTGAGCTTGCTCTGCATAATTGATTGCAAAGATGTCAAAACCCATTTGAAGTCGTTGTGTGTTCTTTGTGATGTTATACATGAAATTGTCCAACTTTGTCAGAATAACCGAGGACAAACACAGGATAACCAGATTTATTGGTCTTGAACGTAGTGTCGACGTGCACAATGACCCTAAAGTCAGGGTTGGAAGTGCAAACAGAAATATAGCGTTCGAGTAAAGAAAGAGTTGTGAAGGCTACATTGTAATTAGGAGGTGAAATTATGACATGTTTACCCGCTCGAAAAGAACAAAGCCCACCATCACCCACTTGCGGTTTGCCATCCACACATGGTACTCCGAAGACAAAGGTTTGATTTGAATCGACACCATCATGAGACAAACATCTTCGTGCAAGTTCAACTTCAACTGCTTGCACCGTACTTTGATGTTGCATTTCCTTGGACCTTATGTATTTTATACTGTCTTGTACCTGCTGTAGAGAAGGCAATGGAGTTTGTCCAAACTCGTGCCTGGCATGAGCTGCCTCCAGCTTGTTGTACAGATCTTTTGGCTTGCGGGTTGGATTATCTTTTAACCAAATACGTAGAGCCTCTTTCATGCTATCTGTTACCTAAATTATTTATTAGCTGTGAACTCTATCCAGGAGACACTTACAGCAGCACGGACTGGTGATCGTGCACCACCATCAGGAAACTGGTTAGAGCGGTGAACGCCCTGTGCAGCCACGTAGGCCAGTCCTAAGGGAACACATGTTATGATTCTATACTTGACTGGACATTTTTCTATGTTGCTCGCATTGAACCCATTGAAGTCAGGGTGGCACCGACTGAAAACACAACAGGTGTATTGCACCTTCATAGGATGGGGTTCAAAGCAAGGAGCATTGTACACGTCAGGGTGTTTCATAGTGCATGGCTTGTTATTACTGTTTGGCGTCCTGAAAGAAGGGAGGTTTGCCAGAAACGCAGCTAGCTCAGTTATTGGAAGCTGGATTAAGGGAAGAAAGTTCATGAGCTCTCAACAAGATAAAGACACGATGGAAAGGACTGGTAGTACACTTATCACGAAATTCCAGCTAGACAGTGATTAATTCCAAACGATGGCATAATACACATTACTCTATCTCTTTTCTTCTACACAAGCATTACAAATACTGCGATCGATTCATTGTGCTCTCTCGGTTTACCGTCGATTACAGACAGTTACTCACAAGAGACCGTTATGTGTATTCATGTAGTGGATGTTTTGAACATCCAAGAGTAGATCGCGCGAAGTTGTAATCGACGGGAAGTGCAATTCCATAACATCTTGAATGCGACTGACACTCTTATGAAATGTCTCTTCACTCATGTTCTTCATTGTTTTGGAGAGCTTCTTGAGCTCTCGACGAACGTCTTGAGGTGTGGAGGGCATGGCAGCTCAAACGCAGTTGTAACTAATCATCGTTTAATCACCCACATGACACCTGATAGTTATTTTTATAATGTACGACAGTACGGTACAATGTGTACGATGTACAGACGTCCAATTATTCTGAACATGCACATACTGTATAAAATGATTTTTGGACCCCAAAACTTTATTTCGCATTTATACATTCATACGAAAACAGTATATACAATAAAATGTGCGAGTTTCATGAGTGCCTATCTGGATGCCGAATCGACTATGCTGAACAAAATTGTGAGATAAAATCTATCACATATCTATTATTTGCCACCCAGCAAATTGTTTCGTTCACTCGCCTTTGGCATGAGTGGCAAACGTGGACGAGGATGGTGAGACAGAAGTGTCTGTTCGTGTCAAGCATGGCTCCACGTACGTCACGATGCATTGGTGGCTTGATGTCTCGATGCAAGACGTGCGTCGAGTGCACGAACCGCAGCGCCGTGAGGAGTTAGTACGTGATGTACGCGATGCGCTGCGCGTCGAGGTGCTCCCGCCACTGAATCACGCGATGGAGATCAGTTTCCATCAAGTCGGTCACGATGTACGTGTCTTCAAACTTGCCGATCGCCGGCGGCCGCATGTAGTCGAGGCCTTGGACAATGTGCGGGCCGAGATGGCGCATGAGGCAGATCTCGCCTACAATGCGCTTGGCGTCGACCAAGTCGTCAGATGTCTTTGGGATGGTTTTGATCACGACGGCGTTGCCCGTTGTTTGGTCGACTGTGGCAATCGAGACGACATAAGCGCCATGGCCGATTGCGCGGATAACTAGATGCGGAACTTGGTGTCCGATACCGCCAAGGTGTGCATGGTAGTCATGTCGACGTCCGACGGCTTGCGCTTAAGACTCTTCAAGCTCGAGATGCTGTACGTCGACGTCGACGACAACTCGGCTCGCGCATGAAGCTGCGTCAAGCGGTGAAAGCTTTGTTCCCTGCCAAGCGTCGATGATGGCTTCGCACTGTCCTTGTCGTCGCGGTGAAAGAATGCAAGACTGTGCTGGAGGCGGCCGCTCGGCCTCGGCACATCTTCCAACGATGAACCCGCTGCCGGCTACATGAAGACCTCGGGCTGGACGAGATCGTACCGGACTGGCACTTGGTCGAGCGCCATGTCTTCCTCCGAGATCGTCGTTGCCAACGACAGTGCAGACGCGAGGTTGATCTGCGTCACGCTGACGAGCTGCTCGCCCGTGAAGCCATCGACCCACACCCAGACCTCAGCACACAATGTATATCGGTATCGAAATGTCTGTTCGGAGTACATTGAAAACGTGCAGAAATACTGGCTGAGGTGTCTTTCGGGCCTATCAATACAATCTCGATTAATGTTTGGTGTGCGTGCAGGTTGTGATCAACCATGGCCACGTCGACTGAGCAATGATACGTGATGTAGGTTTGATGCATTGTTCTGATTGAGACTGAGCACCACATCGCTCATGCCGTCAATTTCAAAAGTTGATCATCGTCTCAGCTTCAATCGCTCGATGACGATGACTCCCTCGACAATTCTTCCATTGAAATGGGAACAAATGGGAAGGCTCGGCAAAATGCAACAAATGGATGGATCAAGCATGGTGTCATGCGACAGCCAAATACCGCCTCTTTAATGTTAGTGACGACACAGTTCTCTTAACAATGATATTGTGTAGATGCGTCTTGTCGAATCTACCTCATTTTTTATATTTCTTTGAAAATTTGGGTTGCAAATTGCCATAAAATTAGTCAAAACCGGCGAAAATGTTCTCAAGTCTCACATTTGAACTAATCCTTTCATACTTGATGACTTCCGAATCTCCACATCTCCCTCTTTGTTTTTATTGGTTTTTCTATCGACATTATGTATGAAACTATGTACACTTTATAAATTTATATTTTTCTTCTTTGTAATTTATACTTGTGGTACTGATCTCCCTATATTGTCGAAACCTGCTAAAAGTATAAATTGATATAGGTATTAAATAATACAACATTCACAACAAAGTTAATAATATTGGAACCCACGAAATTTAATCAATCTAAAATAATAAAGTATTGAAGTATATTGTGTTATGAACGTTTCCAAAATGGTGGGTTGTATGAGAAAACACACTTTTCATTTTTTGCGAAGCAATTTGATTGCCAACCATACAAGCAGTAAGAAATCAACATTATATTAACTGCAGATACAAAGTCCTTTACGTGTTTCGCGGTTGACCTCTGGTGGACAATAGGATGGGAGTGCGACGACGTCAGTACGATGAAGTAGCTCTCCACAGTGTGACTGATTCGCAGTGCTTCGATCCCTTTTATAACTACTAGCGTGTCCACCCAGGCGGTCAACCAAGAAAACGTCGATCGCCCGGGTGGACGCGCATGACAACATGCACGTTTGGTACTATGCCATCTCCGGTTCGGGGACTCGCGATCTCTGGTGTGCCGAATGAAAAATGGGCAGCACAAACACGAGAAAAGGGACACAATGATTGAACCTTACTTTAGTTAAATAATGTATAGAGACACCCTCTTTTGAATGACTTTCAATAATGTTTCCTATTATTATGTCTTTACGTGCAATTATTGGTTCTTAAAATAAGGTAATATTCTGGACCACCCGACATCATGGGTGCGAAAAAGTGCCATGAGGTTCTGTGGTCATTCTGTAATTCCAACCCACCCAGACCTGTTGCACTAGCTGCTGCTTGGCTCCTTGTTCCTATGCTAACATCTGTGAATAACATGTGCTCGACAGCTTCGAGGTGAAATTGCCCAATTTTGGTGGCCTTCCCTTAGGTCAAAACATCCAACTGCGTTACTCTTTCATTTGAGAAACAGCCGTTCGTGTAACCCGTTACACTTCCTTCAATTCTTCCTGTGATTACCCAAATCCTGACTGTTGATTCCAAATTATTGCGCGCAAATTCATTTTACTCCATTAGGAGTGCCATCAAGAATCTATATAAGGAACAAGGTGTTCAAATGCCTGTCGAGTTTAACGATGATATCAAAGACTTATATTCAGGTAAACTAGTATAAAGCAGTAGCTCATTGCTCGAATAGGAATTCGAAAAGAAATTGCATCTAAAATTCAACAAGGGGAGCAGCATACACCCGGCAAGCTGCACTTGTCTTTTTCAGACTTTGAAAATCGCAAAATGTGATCGATTTCCAAAAATATCCAATGAAAAACTTCTGTTCTCATCATTGGACAAAAAGAGGACAGTGCGCAGCACACTGTAAATTCCGAAGACAATACATTACAAACTTCAAGTAAACAAAATCGGGAATTGTGTCCGACTCTAACTCAAAATAGCCATATAGTGTCCGACTTTTTCTGGTTTATGGAGGAAAAATTAATTAAACCTAAACACCTATCAAAACACCTTTTAAAACCAATAAAGCACCTGTTCGTGTAGGGATTGCAATAAATTGTTTCCAAACTCTGGCTTGTCTCTGCTTTCCCCACAGTGAGTTGATCCTAGCAGCAAACCCTGCAGGAGATATTGGTCTGTTGTCATACTTTCGACATGGAAACGCACGATACAAGTCGTAGTTGTTTGAATCCAGCAACGACAAGGGAGAAGGGGGCATTGATCCAGGTGATTTCTAGGTTTTTAGTTCGGTTTTTAGGTTTTAATTAATATTTCCTCCAAAATTGCAATGGCAAACCAACTCCTACGACGCTGATAGAGAGGTGGCGCATAAAGCCGCCGCGGTGTCGCCACGACGAGGCCAGCTATGTATCGCGTGTTGGATCAACTCGACGGGATGGAGAGCTCAAAGGCGTGGCAATCCCCGCCGTCGTAGCGACAAGCCGCGTTGAAACAAGCGAGATCGCAGTTGTAATTGCCAACCATGTACGGAAAGCAGTGCGGCGCACAGAGCGGCTCGCAGTACTTGGCGGCGGACGTTTGGTAGGTTTGGAGAAGCTCTGGGCGGTTGGCATCTCGCAGGGGATTCCCACAAAGAAGAACTGGAACGCCCTTGGCAAGCAGATTCCAAGGCACACTCGGGAGGGCATTCCCCGACAGATCAACGCCAGCGAGGGACGCCATGGATGCCATCGACGCTGTTGGGAGCTGCGTCAAGTTGTTGAAGGCCAAGCCAAGCGCGACGAGGGAAAAAGTTGAAAAGTTGGTGGCTGGTGAAAAGCTCACGTTGGTCAACTCCAACTTGCTCGCGACGTTCCAAGTCTTTGGAAGGACGAGCGGCGACGCCATCGGCTGGTGCGTAAAGCGCATCGTGACGAGCGACGGCGGCAATTCACGGTCGAGGATGGCTGGAACGGTGGCAAACATGTTGTCGCTCGCTGTGAAGAACGAAATCGAGTTGGGCAATTGGCCGTCCCATGCTTTTGTCTTTGTAAACTGAATAGACACGTAGCTGAGCGCTGGAAACTGGTGCAGCGTCGCGTTGGCAATGCCATCGACGAGATCGCACTGACTGACTTGAATCGCGTACAATTTCACGCCGAGCTGGCTGGTCTGAAGCGCGCTGTCGACGTCCTGCGAGTTGGTTTGGACGCAATTGACATGGACAAACATGCATTGACAGGTGGAGTCCCATAGATTCATGAGCGCTGCTTGGCAAGTTGGAGGACACGGCTGGCGGATCCACAGCGCTTGAAGCAACGAGCCAAAGAGGCCAACGCCCCAGAGAACACTGCATGCCAAGTAGATGGACAAGCCGCGGTGGACTCGCTTGGACGTTGCTGTTGTGCCTGCGATCGCCGAGTTGGTTGCAATTTCTTGTCTGTCTGGCGGCTTTGAGAAGTATTTGATGCCCACCGCTTGGAGACGCCAGAGCGTGACCAGCGCGCCGAGCTGCATCACGCTCTTGGCTCCAAAGTCCACCGGCGTCGTGACTGTGTTGTACTGCACGTACAGCACGAATTTGGTCAGCCAGAGGGGCTCCTTGGCGACATTCGAGTCGACAAACTTGTAGTACAGCAATGGCACGATCAATGCGAAAAAGTGGATCAACGAGGAGAGCGCTAAGCTAATCCAGCTCAGGACGACGTTTGTCAAGAGAACTTTGGCCACCGAGTGGCGAAAGACAAAGAGCAACGGCGTCAAGACGGCATGGAGCACGACGAGAAAGACGTAGAGCCCGACAATCGTCCGGTCGGGGACTTTGGCCGCGAACTCGATCGCCTCGTAGCTCTGGCACATGATTTCCACCAAGTTGAAGAGAACAATCAAGTTGGAATACGACATTGTCCATCGAAATGAGCTGGCTTGACCGCCGCCCGTTGTGGATGCTTTGGGATGGACTTTGACTTGCGCAAGTGGTTTGGACGGTCGTTTGAGCGGCTTGGCCTTGCATCGGAGCCTCCAGCAGATGTGAAAGATCGAGCAGATGTGAAGAAGGCTCAGCACGAAGAAGACAAGCGCGACCGTCTTGGCTTTGTAGACATACCCCGCTCGTTTCTCGGCATCGTCTTGCGTTGCATTGAGGATGCCCTGCGTCGTCAAGTAGAGCGTGATGATCGCGTGTTTGAACATGGCAAAGCAAAGAATACTCAGCCAGATCCACTTGGTCGACAAGATCGAATCGATGCCAGACTTGACCACCTTGGACGGCGGAGGCTCGGTCGGCGCAATCTGCATTTCGATCAAAAAGGACTTTAGTAACTGCTATAAAAAGACTGCTGAAGCAGTTACAAAATTCGATGAAACCGCTGCACCTTGTCGTCTTTTTTTCGGCTCTTACTCGTTGTCCACTGCTGCTACGCCTTGCCTGCCGCCTTGAGAACCTTCTGCTCTTGTCTCCCAACAGAGTTAAATGGAGCCCTTGGATATCTTTACGAGCCTTTTATCGTGGATTAAAAGTGAAAGGGGGAAGAATAGATGTACACTCTGCCAAACTGGAAACGTGAAATTGAATATACCTCATAAACTAATGGAAATAAAATATAAATTATCATAGTAATAAGCCACAATCGTAATGGTGGAGTGCGCTCCAAGTTCTGTTTAATTTAATAACTTTATTTTTTTTAATATTTTACCGGTCAAATTTGTAGTTCAATCTCGCGGAGTTTAGATTAAGAGCTGGGGGGGATAAGGGGGGATAAGGGGGATGGAAGGAAATAGATTAAATAATACTTTAGATGACATGTCAATTGGGAACTTAGGTTGCCTCTAAATTTCGATATATTTTGATATACAATGATACAAGTTCCTCGACAATTCACATTTCCTTTGGCATTCAATAATATTATATTTAAGAAGTATCTCACGAAGTGTCGACAGGCACTTGGCAGTCACTTCGTTTTCTCATGTCAACTGCTGAGACCCCGCCACATCGTCGCCCAGGTCGGCCTGTCGTTAAAAATCATGGCCGTCATGGTCAGCCAAAGTACAAACGCGAATTCTATTCGTGCAAAAAGAAACTATTCATCATCAACTGGGCTCGAGAACATTCGATGCGTCAAGCCATGAAACGCTTCTTCAAAGGCGTAACAGGCGTTCAACGCAAGACAATTTGGAAGCGAGTACGACGATGGGAAAAGCAACGAGAGCACATCGAATCTGCCGCGAACAACCCCTCAACAGCATCTAATAGAACATGGCGATTAGTGGGCATTGCAACAACTCTTACCGCAAATGCTGAAGAAAACATTGCGCGCTGGGTGTCACAACTGCGTGCTGAAGGAGTGCCTGTGAGCAACCTCATGCTGAGGTGTAAAGCGCTTGAGATTGCAAGAGACGAAAACCTAAATGAAAACCAGTTCAAAGCAAGCACTACTTGGATCAAAAGTTTTACCAAGCGGTGGGGATTTGCCATGCGAGCAAGGACTCGGTCCGGACAGTCAAACTTTGATGAAGGCTTGGCAGTGCTCGAGACATTCAGCTCCCACATTCGTTCAATTGTGGCGAAATTTGACATTGACGAAATCTACAATGCTGATCAAACTTCAGTCAATTACGAGTACATACCAAAGCAAACATGGAGTAAATCCGGGACCAAGTCTGTCTGGATAAAGTGCGCAGGCAAAGAGAAGGAAGAATGACAGCAATGGTTTTGGCTGACATCAAAGGCAACCGATATCCTCTCTTCCTTGTACTAAAGCAGAAAAGGTCAAGAATTCAAGCCACCGTTGAAGAAAACTTGACTCACCGGAATGGATTTGGAAAGCAAGTCTGGAGGAAAATTGATGAGCTCCATGAAAGACACCCTTCACGTATCTACGGCAATCCGTCAGCATGGTGGAACAGTGCAATTTCGAATGAATTCTTGACATACCATTTTCGGCGTCGAAAAAACCAAACGCTGAAGCCCATACTTTTGCTCTGGGATGACTTCAGCGCACATTTCACAGCTGATGTCGTTGAGTGCGCTAAACTTTGCAATGTCATCCTTGAGAAAATACCACCGACCTTTACCTGGATGTGTCAACCAGCTGATGTCAGTTGGATCAAACCTATCAAAACGAAAATGAGGCATAAATGGATCGATCATCTCCGTACACAAGTCTCAACACATTGCCTTGATGGAGGAGAGCGTTGGAAAGTTATGCCACCGTCTCGCGCTGACCTTGTCGACTGGATCAATGATGCTTGGGAAAGCATTCCACGGAGCACTATTATTAATGGCTTTATCAAGTGCAAAATTATTGACTCACCTCTTCAACACCACATGGAAGCAGCCGACGAGGATAACGAGGCAGAGCAGACGGCAACAATGCTTGAAGGTCTCCTAGAAAAGAATTACTTTGACGTGCATGAGCTTGATGATACCGATGATTTCCTTGAGTCCAATGATACAAACAATCTGCCGGCATCCGCACAGGAATAGACTTTTGCACTAACAATTGATAAGATATGTTTTGATTCTTGTAGACTCACCTTGGTTGCGGCGGCTCTAAGCGCCGGGCACCTTTGCCTTATCCGACTCACACCATGAGTTCAGTGACTCATCGGAATACCAAGGGTGCAGGAGTATTGGCCGGTATCCGGCCCAGCAATAGCAGCGGGCGAGGCCGAAGCGGTCCCGTGCCTACTGGGAGCGCGGGCCATTTGACCTCATCCCACAATATCCCGAAAACCGTACAGTATGCCAATTCGCATGAGCCGGATAGTCGCAGGTCGCCCTGTATCCGGACGGCTTGTGCACGTTGCAGCAGATTGAAAAATGAAGAACCTCTTTGTATTCGATGTGCTGTGATGTAATTTGACAAGGAGTTTTCCAAGCACTTCTATTTTAGGATTTAATTTATTACTTATTATTTGTATTATCATCATACGACTTAATTCAACCTGCAAAACATGTTCTCCTTCAAGCACTTATGCACAAATGAACAAAATTATAATTAATTTGAACCCACATATTCTATTTCTTGTATAAAAGCATACGTTTTGACAGACAGAAAGTATCATTTTTGGGAGGAATTTCAAATAATCCACAAAAACCATGTCTCATATAGTTCCCAATTGACATATCATCTAAAGTATCGGCAAACGCACGGAGACGACGCATTCTCTTACAAGGATTCATGCGCTTTCCAGACGGGCATGCGCCAGCCATGCGTCCACGCCTGTTGCCGCATGGCAACGACAAAGGCGATGCAAACGAGGATGCGGGTCGCTTGGTGTTTGGGGGCAAATCGGTGGAGACTCAAGTAGACTGTCGCGCCAGCGAGCGCCACGACGCCGTAGATTTCAGCGTGGGAGTACAAGATGCGCACGGGGCGGTTCAAGACGACGTCGCGCGTGACACCACCAAAGGTTGCGGTGATCATACCACACAACGCACTCACAAAGAGAGGACAGCCAGCGCGGAGGCCGTTCATGGCGCCAATGACAGCGCAGACGCCAACCCCGACGGCATCCCCCCAGTCGAGGAGGACGCCAGCATCGCCCGTGGAGGATTTCAGCGAGACGCCAAAGAGGTGCCCAGGGGGAATGAGCCCCCACGTTAAAAACATAATGGCGGCAATCGTGCCCGTGAGAACGAGGTATTCCCACTCTTGCACCCAAAACGGTTGCTTGTGGAGCACAATGACGTCGCGCCACGTGCCGCCACCAATGGCCGTCATCGTGCCGACAATAATGCAGCCAAGGAGGTCACAGCCAGTCGTTGCAGCGGCCAGGGAGCCCGTGGCAGCAAAGATCGACGAGCCAAAGAGATCAAGGCTGCGGAGGAGCGACGTCGCCGACGAGAAACCCGGCCATCGCGGCAGCCCTTCGTATGGCATGGGCAGTGGCGGCGCTTCAGGTTCCACACCGAGAGCCTTCTCCTCGATCGGCGTGAGCTCGCACCACGAGACATCTGGCGTTTCCACGGGTTCAAACACAGGCGTGGGCAAAGGCACCATGATTCGAATTGGACAATGCTAACGACGAGAGATGGCAGTCGAGTCATATGGCAGGTTCCGACGCTTCTTGAAGTCCATTGCTTTCTTCGTGAGACAGAGAGCGGATGTGCCACGTGTGTTTCGGGTCTTCTCCCATTGGTAAGTGGATGATGGGCCTGGAAATATCCGCTCCGCGATGGGTTCACAGGGCTGAGCCACAAGAATCGTGCAGGCCGTGATGCAAACCTTGCAGTTGGACCAATATGAACGTCCTTCCGTTCCGCTTCTTGAGTGATATGTGGATTCATCGAGCTTAAAGCTAGTACGGTAGGAGCTTCAGCATAATCCAAAGCCGCTTTAATAGCATCGGCGTCGTCTTTGCCATCGACTTTGTGGTGAATCTACCATGGAATTGATGTGACCACTCCTTCAGCCTGGAGCCGATACTAATCAAAACTGTTAAAATTCATACTCTGTCGAAATTAATATTTACACCAATGATTAATTTTCACAAGTATTATTAATAATCCTTGTTGAAATTAGTGCACTCTATGGGATTCTGATAGACATTCAGCGGCAATGTAGAAATACAAGCGCACCACATGCGTACGTTATCAAGGAAGAGAGACGTTTAGGTCACGAAGATAATAGGGGCAGTCAGGAAAAAGTACAGGCGACGGACTTGTCCAACCTTGATTTCTTGCCAGAGGGAGCTAACATCGAATTGAATCTCGACTACAATTAAGTATGTGCCGTGTTGACATCGGCACGATATTCATCGAGAGCTGACGGTGTAATGCTTGACATGCTCCTCTTGAACTAAGTAGTGAGCTGAAACTTTTTTTGATGGAAATTACGAGTTGGGATCGGTTCATGAACTGGCGCAATCAATCGACAGGAAAGAGCTCCAGCCGCTAGTCTATGATTGTATTGATCAAGATGTCTCCAGACATGCTCTCAGTACAGTGTCACCAATAGAAAAGGGCATGATTCGCTTGACCATTTCGATGACTTACTCAAACATGGCACACTTGATAGTCCGATAACCTGTTAAAGTTAATATTCCTAAATTTCCAGCATTTTGTTGCTTCAAGATTACAGTGTCTCCTCGATTCTCGCGCAATGCGTAACTCAATTTTCTGTATAAATCTATATATAAAATATTGAGTTTATATATTACTTCTCATGCAAAGACCTTTAAAAATTTATAGTTTTTGAGCTTATATTTTTTGGTGGTGTGCAAACATCGAAAAGGCACTGTAGTTCCTTTGGACACTCCTGAGAATCATGGGTTCGTCCATGGCACAACCTTCAGAGCGCCACGTCGAATGGTCTTATTTGCCAACGAGACTGCAGCTTTGACGCATCTTGAGTGCCGTCGGCGGAAATCCTGCATCGATATTTTATAACCGCAGGCCATCAAAAATAGATAAGTTCGACTTTATTTTCAGAGTATTTTCGCCTTTCTTTTTGACGAATTGCCACAAGTGGCTGCAATTTTTCCACCCATGGTGGACTCTTTGGCCGAACCAGAAGCCGAAACGTCTGTGATGGCCAGTAGCTCTGTGATTCCGCCGCTTGTGATCGCAGGTCCGTCGGGAGTTGGCAAAGGCACGCTCATCAACAAGCTGCTTGCGAAATACCCGACGTTATTTGGCTTTTCAGTGAGCCACACGACACGTGGCCCTCGTCCTGGTTGAGCATCCTTGACAATCGACCACGGTGGCCTAAGCCATGATATCTAGGCGAAGAGAACGGCATTGCGTACCATTTTGTGACCAAGGACGAGTTTGACGAAGCTGTCGAAGCCAATGCGTTCTTGGAATACGCTCGCGTCCATGGCAATGGCTACGGCACGAGCAAACAAGCTGTCGAAAGCGTCCAAAGCCAAAACAAGATTTGCGTCCTAGACATTGATATCCAAGGTGTCCAGCAAGTCAAGAAAGCCGACTTGAAGGATGTCCATTTCCTCTTTGTCGCGCCTCCATCCATGACCGATTTGGAGTCGCGACTTCGTGGCCGTGGCACGGAAACCGAAGAAAAGATTTCTCTGCGTCTCGCCAACGCCGAGGGAGAACTCGCATATGCCAACGAAGGCCACTTTGACAAGATTTTGGTCAACCGCGAAGTCGACCAATCGTTTGCTGAACTCGAAGCGACGCTGATCAAATGGTACCCAACTGTAGACTTTACTCAAACCAAGGAGGATAGCTAAATGGACGGCTAAAAACACTCCTTTCCACTTCACCAACGTTATTCCACCAACAAGCTGTAAATTGGTGCGAGGAGAAAGTCGAGTGACCATTGCAACTTGAAGGCATTCCTCTTAAAACTCCAAGGCTCTTGGCTGCCATATCTGTAAAATCGACAAAAATCATTGGAAATGCGCACTGGGGCGGCAATAATATTAAGAATTACATTGACGAGCAAGTGGAGGATGGAACCATCTCGGCGGGTTGCATTTTGGCGGAATGGACGCTCTCAAACCTTGAGGCCATTGGAGTTTCAACGCATTGTCGTGGGGCTCTTCGTGGTTTGAGCAGCGGTTGCGCGGATGTGTTTGGCCGAGTACTTGCCATTGAGTTCCCGGTTGCGCCGTGCTTTGTTTCCCTTCTTCTCTTGGCGTGTCTTTGGTTCGGCGTCGTGGCTTGGCATGGTTTTCAAAAATGACAGCAGAAGTCCCGTTCGATCTGGTTGATTTGGAGAGTGAAGATCCGTTTTTGGGAGTGATGGTCTTTCTCGACACTCCAAATTTTTCAGCTGAATTTGCACATCCAGCGAAATTCACGATCAACTACTGTAGCTCGCTTAGATCTCCATGGCTTTTCAATTTTTCAACTTTATCGGCGTTAACATATTCTATGGGCACCACAGCCCAATTTGGCCCGTTGAAATGGCCCCTGAAAAGTGCTTTTTGATGGCCTTTCAGGTGATAGACTTGGGGAAGTTTGTCGTCAAAATTCATCGCTTCCTATTTACAATTTACGCCATGGATTCGCCATCATTAGTTCATTCACGGTAGCGTAGATTCGTGTAGACTGAAGTGTGCTGCAGGTCTGTTAACCTGCACTCGTCAACATAACCAAAGCAAGGCCACAAGGACAAACAAGGCCAATCGGAAAACAACGTCTGTAGGACCATCCTTGTGAATGCTCGAGTGCTTGGGCATTGCTTGGTCAAACACGATACTGCTTGGATATGCTCAACGACTGCACTGCAGCGGGCAGTGTAGTATGAAGCTACAAAGATTGATAGACTCTCAATGAAACTTGCTGATGGATTTCTTATACTTCCATCGTTTTTATTGGATAAATTATAAATATTATAGCCAATGAAATTGCCCCTATAAATTTTCAGCCACGTATTTGACCTTCGACTGCATTCACTTGGCGCCGCCGCCATGATGCCGAAACGTCTTCTCTATGGCCTCGCGGCTCTTGCAATCATTCCAGTTCTAATGGCTTGGACGTCCATGAGCTTGTTTCTTGGCCGATCCAAGCCGGTCGCCGCGATTGTTTCCATCTTGGCCATCGTTGGCGTTGCAGTTGTTTGCGTTCTGCAGGACAATCTCGTTGGCTATGATATCCCAGCCGTCGCAACCGCCACGATTCTGCTCTTGACGTTAATTCCACGCAAACTCTTGGTCGTGCATGTGTCTCTCGTCGTGGGCTTTCTATCGTATGCGGTCACACGCCGGCGGTATTCGACTCTTGGTCCGTCCTCAGCGTTGGGTACATTCTCATTGAAATCCTGTGGCTCACACTCGCCGCCGTAGATAACTTGGTCTTGTTGAGCTCCATCGCCATTGTGTGGACGTTTATCTCAGCTCAATCGCTTTGGATCCGAGCTAATTCAGATGCTCTCGTCCAAGCTGAAGGTGTATTGTACAAGACAGCCATCCAGCCAATTCATCATTTACTCGTCGTGGCTGGTATGGGCACCGTCCATGTTCCATACGCTGGCAAGGACACCTCCAAGAAGCCTCTGACTGTTGTTTTAATCCATGGTTATGCAGCTGGTAATGGCTTTTGGGCTCTGGTACGGATCCTCACTGCAGACTGAGCTTAACCTCCGTCGTTGCTTGTAGACTTTGAATCATCTCGCCGAGCATTTCAACGTCGTAAGTCCTATCGACTTGGAAATGTCGAGTTTTACCCTGTCGAGTGGCTTGGCATCGGTCGCTCCGATCGTCCTTCCGTGGCATTTAAATCCGTAAATGCCACAAAGTACCATCGAAATGTTCTAACGCCGCCTTGGCTAGTACGATGAGGCCGACGCGTTCTTCGTTGAGAGTCTGGAACGATGGCGTCAAGAGCTCAAGCTCGACTCGATGGTCTTGTGTGGCCATTCCATGGGTGGCATGTTTGCCACACATTACAGTTTGAAATATCCAAAGCACGTCCAGGTAATCTTTCCTAAAGAGAGAGGCAATGAGCCGATGGTATCGTAGCAACTCGTTCTCGTTTCACCATGCGGCCTTCCTGAAGTTGAAAGCCCCGTGCATTGGCTCTTTGATCTCATCTGGTCGCTCGAAATCACACCCATGGTCGTCTCTTTCAAACAAACCGCACTATGGCTAACTCGATATGCCATAGGATCTCGTGCGTCTTGCAGGACCCTTTGGCCGTCGCTTCGTTCGTTTTATCCTCAGCTCGACTGTCGCGTCAACCCGAGTCAAATGCGATCAAAATGGGCCACCTCCCCATGGATGTGATGGTCCAGTACGTCTACAACAACTGGGCTCAAAAGAAATCCGGTGAAGTTGCCATGTACACGCATCTTCTTCTCCTCTTCCTGTGGCTCCTAACCACTTCGTTCTCCTAGCGAGCGTATGCTAAACGGCCCCTCAAGCACATGCTCGTTCCTGACGAAGTGAAAATGCCCATCTCTTTCATGTAACCTGAATCGCCGTCGTCGGGCGGCTCTACTGACACTGTCTGTAGCTACGGTGAAGATGGCAATGACTGGATGAACTCTGCCCATGCGGCCAAAGTACGCCCAAACTTGATTGTCAGGGGTTGACATGCGTATTTAGATCATCCCTGGACTTCCCCAGCACACTGTGCTACACAAAATTCCATCGGCTGGACATCAAGTCTTCATGGACAACCCGCAAGAGTTCAATGACCGGATGGTCGAGTCGATTCTTGCGGCAGCAGCGGTGGCAAACTAGTTGGAACCATGTAGCGGCTCATTGAGATGTGTTTATTTCCATTCGTTATGGTCAATTTCGTCTTCGTGGAGAAAGTCGTCTTCGGTCATGAGCTCCGACATGCCATACTTGTCCATGTATTCGTCCTCCGAGAGGTGGCCGTAGAGCTTGTGCTTGTCGTTGACCATGTTTTCCCAGTGGTCTTCCAGCTGCAACATTTGACGTGTTTCAGCCGTGAGGAAATGCACGACAATGTTGTTCACGTCGGCAATCATCCAGTCGTCACTGTCTCGACCTTCCACCACGTAGCCAAAGTCGTCTTGCATATTGCGAGCTTTCATCTACAACAAGCTCAGCAACGTGTGGTTCCAAAGACTGCTTTAATACCGAGAGAATGACCATGTCGGCCATACGACGCATGTGATTGCGAGATCGCCCCGTGCAGAAAACCATGTACGATGCCAGGCTCGACTTGCCTTCGAGATCAATCGTGTAAATGTCGATAGCTTGCTCACGTTCGAGGGCAGGAATCAATTCTTCCATCGTCAAGTACGTGCTAAAATTGGGTGAGTTGACACATAGTTGGCATCAAGACGGACTTTGGAATTGGAGGAATGATATCGGCGTGGCGGGAGCCAGCATCAGGCAACGTCCACTCGTGGGAACCGTCGATACCGCCAACTTCTAAGTTGCCACTTTCATCGTCGTCATTGGGTTCACCATCAGGGAAGTTGATAGGTGCGCCTGGTTCCAAGTACATGCGGACAAGCTCGTCGTAGCCTTTAGCAGCATCCTCTTCCGTCCAGAATTGACCAGCATCGACTTCAATTTGACCCACAGTCACACTGGCACTCCATTTTTTGATACGATCGGCGTGGTATGTCACACCCAAGTAGTGCTCCGACGGTGTGCCGTCATCACCATCAAGATCGTCATCGCTTTCTTCGACAGACGCCGTCGGGTCTTTGTCCTTTGTCTCGTCGAGCACACAATGAGATTGATGAAACGAGCTCACACGAAGCGCCATAAACGCAGGACGGTAAGTCAACGCATTTCGGGCAGTAGAAGATCGAGTGAGAGCACTGAAGAGGCGTTTTGATGGAGCTTGACGAGCTTTTGCCGCCAAGTGCTTGAAGCTGCGCGACAGCATTGCTTTGTTTTATTGGTGGGCAATTCAATGGCATTCTTTTTCCGGATAATCCGGATAATTACCAATCTGGAATTAGTGACAATGCAACCAAAATATCTTGGAATTTGTATGCTTCAGTGCCGCCACGGTATTTTTGAGCCTTTTCTTTCGATGAGGTCCTCTGTAGGCATCAGGATTCAGCTGAAGAAAATGTCGAGAGTATGAAAACTGAGTGTAGTTTCACTGGTGGCTTAAAGTTTGTCAGGAACGAGATCAAATTGTCTTGATTTCACTATACAACACGATATAGTGACAAAGCACCAGTTCAAGATATGTCACTATATTGCCCAGAACTTGTAACTTGCAGTTTCTATGCAAGGAAATGTCACTGAGCGAGACCATGGATGAGATTACAAAGTCCCTCGATTTAATGACTTTTAACTTTTGCTTACCTGAGTTTAGTGCAATATAAGAGACGAGTCATAACAATAAATAGTGACATAAGAAGTAGTGTCACAATAATCAGGTTTTGCATATCTTACACTGAATCAGGTGAGCTATTTTGAAATTGAGATCCTAGGTTAGATTCCTTCCACCGCGGTCTCATGATGCGGCGCACGTTGCGGGGATCGCAGCCTCCGTCGATTTTGATCAAGGTTCAGGAGGAATCCTACTACTTCAAACCATGTCCAGAAGGAATCTCGATCGGATCTGACCCCACCAGCGATTTGCGATTCGTCCATGACAACAAAGTGCTTTTTGCGCGCCAAATTCCACATTGATTGATGTCTGTAGGTCGAAAGACACCACGCGACGCTGGAGCACACTCCCGTATGCGGCGTTTGGGTATATGTCGACCATAGCGTGCAGGGAACCTTTGTAAACCACCGCCATCATTTGCAAAACGAGGGAATTGTCGTCCGAGATGGTGACCGCTTTGATATCGGCAATACAGTCTTCTTTGTTCAGTTTCAAGTGCCCAAAGTTGTCCCGACAGCAGCCAACGCTGGACCATCTACCCCACGACTCACAAAGAAGCCTTCTTTGGCAATGATGAAGCCTGAATATACAAATTCCCCTGTCCCCAAGCACAAAAGGCATGTTTCAGCCCCGACGTTCAATTTCGACTCGATTCAAGAGAATTCAGAGGAAGTACTGGCACCTTCTCCTCGTCGTATAGAGAAGTCTCCTCCTCCTCCTCCTCCTCCTCCATCATCTACTCCACCCCGCGTTCAGGTTTGTATCATTTCGTCTCAGATGGAACTAAGAAAATGTCAGACAAAAGCCCCTATTTCGACTCGTGACGACTTGCGGATATTAGTCTCAAAGAAAATGGCCCATTTAGTCCCCAAAGCACTTCCACCTGGGTTAACAGCAATGCCTATGTCCCCAGTTCCTCAAGCAGAGCTTCGCCAACAAAAAGAGCTCCTTCAGATTCAACTTGCAAAGAAATACAAAGAAGACGAATGGCTCCACCAACAGCAGCGAGAGTTTCTCAACCGTGGCAGCAACACAGCGAGCCGACGAAGCTTTACATTGGACATTCAGCCGCCATTATCACCTACCACGTACGCTTGAGATGATTGTCGTCTCATGAAGTATGTGCAGACACGAGATCGAAGAAGTTCTATCCAGTGTTGGCAGTAGCGCGCCGACGGAAATTGCATTTTATCGTCAGTCGGTACGTGTGCTCCAAATTTTGGTCGTTGAAATCTTCTAGTTGGACTCACTTGACAGTGATGATGATGATGGCGACGTTGAGGATATCGCAGTCATTTCTCCATCGTCTTATCGCTCGTTGGATGTCTCGCATCTGCGTCATTCATTCGACGCACTGCTGAGCAGACAGCCAAAGCAACAGTCTCCGTCACAGCCGCTACAACTGCAACCTTCACGTTGGCAGCCAAATCCTCCACCAAATCACGTCGACGACGATCGAATCAACAACGTGCGTCTAAAGCGTCATGCGCACTTGGCCAAGACAACTCCTCTCTTGTTGCATCCTCTCCATTCCCCATACAAGGCAGCAAAGCACAGGGCATTTCTCGACTCTCCCGTGGGCAAAGCCAGTCCGACGCATTTTGATTACACAATGTAAGAGTGTCAATTTTGGACTTTCTCGTCTGGTAAGGTCACTTGTCGATTTGATGGAAAAATGAAAAGTGAACAAAGATCCAATCCAAACGGACCAATCAGAACGTAGAATCTCTCATCTCGACCAATCAAATTGCATCAAACCGCTTTAGAGGCATTTAATTGGCTATTGACACGGCTGTGGCTTCGATATTTCATCTTGAAGAAAATGGATCGTATTCAGAATGGCGAATGTCCTGACAAATGCGACTGGCCTACGCGTGCAAGCGTCGCTGTGGTGGATCGTGCTGGATATCTTGTGGGGGTTGACATAAACATGCGCAATCGTGTAACTGCTCAATGCCGCCGTCGAATCAAACACGAGCGGAGCGTCTCATGCGAACAAAACATACGAAATTCTGTCCAAGGTCGAATGTGATTGGTGCTTGGCACACGTCGCCAACTCCTCTTGACACGACATAAAAATTACCCCAGCGTCAAGAGTGAGTATACAAATTTCAAGAGAAATGGCCAAACAAGAAGTGTGCTTTTTCTCACGTTTTTCTGGCACGAAGCTCACTCTCTCCCGCTTACTAGTCGACTTACTAAAGGAACAAACATCCTGGGAATTTTCTTCTCGTCACTTGCTTCCTTCCCAGTGCTCAATCGCACTACTGTACAACGTCCAGGATGTGCTCCTCGTCCTCTGCATAAATTTACAACCCGTTCGTTCCAACGGAATCAATTTCTAAATTGCAGATCCACTACACTTCGATTTTTTTCATACGTATTCCATTGCTGTGAAATACTAAGGTCAATTGCTCCATGACTGCATAATTCAATGAAGAAAATAAACTGTGGACCTTGCAACGCGCAGAGCATATATTGACCTGGAATTATGCAGATTGTTTTATCCATCCAAGTGAAAAAATAGCAAACAGCAGCACGAGCAGACAAGGCTTACCTCAAATATTGCCTGAGCTTGTTTTTTAATTGTGGAAAATGTTCCTCGTTAATCTTCAAGAATACAGTCTAGACTGTCAGGAAGAAAACATATCAAAATTTATATTTTTGAAAACTTATATATTCATGTATGAAAAATAGGAGGATCAGTTTACAAGAGAGATCCACGAAGTCGGCATTGATACAGGAATCAACTGGGCCAAAGAGGCATGGGAGAAAATCTCAACGTCGACTGCTTCCAACTGCTGGAAACACACCAACATCGACGGAAACACTATGGAGGAACTCTCGACGAGTTTCCAACACCTCCAAATCGACCCAATGTCCATTCACTTCGTAATGTCGGTGATTATGAATAGAATTGGGCCGATTTGGTCGCTTTGATAATTCACCGAAAGCTTCTCGACGGTGTCGACGATGATGTTGATGTACTGAGTTGGAAACAGTCGAATTGATAGCTCCTGTGAGGCAGTCTCCATGTTTGGCGTCTTGGTTCATCACTCTCTTGTCTTGATCGTTTTGTGCCAGTCGCTAGGCTCCAAGAGTCTTTCTTATCTTGTTCGACGGCAAACAATACACTTCAGATTGATTCAAGGTCTTGGTTTGCCATCGAAAGGAAATGACTTGATTTTGTATATCTCTGCAATGTATTATCTCTCTCAAAATTTATATGAAAACCTCTGAAAATTTTGTTTCTTCCTGACAGTCTAGACTGTATCATACAAGAATTACGAAAATTAATTCAAACTGATTAAAATTAATATTTTTACTATTTTTAGAATAGTAACTACTAGAACCACAATCTCAACGTTTGTTGGCCGACGACATCTTGGCATTCGCGGAATCGTGGCAGCAGCGTCACAGTTGATCGGTCGTCGGTTCCGTGCGATCATTGTTGGAAACGAAAGCTCGAGAGCAATGCAAATTTCCGGACAAGATTCTTCAGAGATGCCACACACCATGCAATCGCAACAGCAACAGAAGAAGGAACTCGTGAAGGAAGAGCAACTCGAGCTGCTGCCCTCTCGTCGGAAATCCATGGAGAGTCTGCAATTGCCATTGGGATCCAATTTGGAGATTGAAGAGTGTACACCACTGTCAATGCAACCCCAGAACGAACCGTTCAAACTACGAGAACGAAGGCAGAGCGTTGAATTGATCTACAGCGATATTGACCCAGCCGAACCACCATCAAATTTAGCACCTTTGAGTCCCAAGAAAGGCACATGCGTGGTCCAGACACGATGCACAGACTATGTCAAGCTCTGCCTTTGTGAAGTCAAACGGCATAAATCACTCACCTCATGCTGGCTCGTGTCAAACGGCATCGTGTACGACGTGACGAACGTCATCCAACAGCATCCTGCCGGGACGAAATGTATCCTGCGCAAGGCTGGTGGTCAAGATTGCACACAAGATCTGAAATTCCACTCGAAAGATGCTCAGCGGTGTTGGAAGCAATGCGCAATTGGCAAACTCCTTCCCTGCGGTGACATCGACCCTGCCGCCGATGATGGCCCTGGTCTGTGTGCCATCATGTAGCTATCCTAACTAATACCTATATTTATTGCTTTCTTCATCTTCTTCTCCAGATCCTGTTCTTCGTCGCTTCGACTTTGCTGACAGGGTCAAAACTGTCTTACTTAGATGTCTCTTAAAGAGCTCTTCTACGTGAATTGCTTCATGAACTCCGTCGCAACGACACGGCCACGCGCATTGAGGTTGATCTTCATTTCGCTGATTTCCTTGTCGATATCTTCCATAAATTGAATGATAAAGTCGACTAGTTTGTGCTTGTAGAGGTTTTCCAAGTGGGTATGAATGATCAAAAAGCTAATGGAATAGCCCTACGTATCATTCAAGTAAGATCAAACACAAGGAGACAGAAAGACTTCAATACCTCGATCGCTTTGCGGCGCATAATGATGAACTGTTCAGCGCGTTGCATAAGAAAGCGGGAAAACTTGTGGCACAAGATCGTTTCGATTTCGTCTGCTTGCTTGATGCAAATGGACACGCGCGTAGAGTTGACACTGGGCTCGATGAGGCATTTCTCGCTCTCGTTACGGCAAATCACGACGGGATTCAACACGAGCTCACGGCTCAAGCCGACTTCGACTTCAGGTTTGTTGTGACGTTCCACGACTTGGGATGGGAAGTTCTGCAGACAAAGAGCTCCATCCAAGGTGGCGCGGATGGCGTTCAAATAGGGTGCTAGAGTATTGGCCTAGACAGAGATAAATGAGCCACCACGATCGAACACGACCGACGACTTGCCATTGCGAGCTGCGGGGAGGCAAGATGGGGATGAAACAAAAAAACCTGTGAAAGAAAATCTCTTTCAATAATGAACAATTTAATGACTCAAATGAAAAATTTGAAAATTCCAAAATTCGGATATAGCAATAGAAATTGATTCTGTGTTGCCTGGCGTGATGGCTTTGTCAGGTACTTCGAAGTATTTGACTTCAAGCTTCAATTTTTGGGCACAGGCATATGGAACGATGAAATTCATTTACGTGCAGACGGAGTTCCTGGCAACGCCAATCTATTTATATTTTGGATAAATGAACCATTATCATATTTATTTTCAAAGGTTCATTACAATCATAACACTTGTAATAGATCGGCCTTGGATTTGCTTATCGCAGTCGCCAAAGATCACAACGATGGACACATTTAACGACACAACTAAAGCTTGGATATGAAGCTCCAAGACAACTTTCAAGCATGTTTGTTGTGTTCGATCACACCGTCCTCACATTCCCATACAATTTGACCAAGATTATCCGGATCCGGTTGAATTCATGTTAAAAGATGGTGGGGCGTGGAGAAACTACGAAGGGCATCGGAGTGACATGGATTCCGCTGTAACACATCCATCAGACCGACCAAGTCTACCGGGGGTTGAGTTCCCCCCGGTACTTGGAGAGGCTTCAAGAAAGTTTACATCGTGCGCGATCCACCCCAGAGAGAGAATGGACCCCGCGGGGTGAATAAATCGCGGCAACAAATCTGGAGGTTTTCATGTGAATGCTTGCATCAAGGTGGGCGACTCGGGTAACTACAGAAGTGGTAGCATTTGCAGAGCTCCCCTGTCAGACGACTTTCCAAGCTGGATTGGTCTACGCTTGTCATGAGCAGTTGAGAGTATATATTCCAGGATTAGCAGTCTTGAGCAGACTAGAAGAGACGAGCGACCATGGTTTCCAACTTGGAAGCATCGGCACCGACAACTTCGTCGACTTTCTTTTGATTTTTGTACACTTGAAAAGTTGGCATGGCACGCACACCGCATTCGGCCATGACTTCCTACAGTTTACGAGTCAACTTTACATCAACCAAAACGCTTGCGTACATCTAATTCATCGACATCGACCTTGACAAAAGTTGCCTCGGGAAATTTGCCACTCAATTCGGCAAACAATGGAGCAATACGCTTGCATGGACCGCACCATGTAGCGGTGAAATCCACGATCAACTAGCTCAATGTCAGCAACAATCCATAACGACTTGGATCAACCGGCTTGTCCGTCGACAAAGCAACGTGTTTCTTCCAATCTTCCACAGAGTTCATCGTGATCACATTCGACGCTCCTGCCTTTCGCTGGCGAAGATTGCTGGCGGCTTCAGCCGACAAGCCCGACGACGAGGACAAAGAGCCGTCTGTCTTCTTCACGTCGTCAGACTTACCGGTGATCCAGCCCCACACTTTGGCGAGGAACATCACCACGAAGGGAAGGATAGAGTAGATAGGAACGCAGAATGGTCCGATGCAAATCTACAAGCGCTTCATCCAGTTAATGCGTCCACCCACCATGTACCGTCGTCATGAGGATAAGATGAGCTATGGGCAAAGAACAATTCCACATATCCGAACGTATCCGGATATTCCAGTGGAAAAATAAATTTATTTTGCTATTCAATTATTTATTTTCAATAATGAAAAACTGGAGTCGTGCGGAATTAATTTTGACGCAAGCAGATTGACGCAACAATTGACGCATACAATTTTCAAGTATAAAATAACAGACGTCCGAAACGCGTTTTTTAAACGACGGGACACGTTCGAAAGAACCCAAAGCGAACCCAGAGAAAAAGGTGCCACTTTCTAAGAGTTCCAAGCCAACATGGACACATCGGCTCAAGGCGATGACCTGTACAGGGTGCATCTCGTCCCTCTCATTCGAAACTTTAAAGGCCAATCTTCTGGTACAGTCGGCGAGAGATTCACGGTCGAGGCATCTTCTCTAGATCAATTCAAATCACTTGTAACAGATCACGTGCTGCCATTTCTGAAGCGTGAGGTAGTTTTCTCTGACGATCTAGAGCCAACCTGGTCGAATGCGACAGTCCCCGACAGAGAGGACATAGACAAATTCGTTCTCTTTTACCCACCCTCAAAGAGAACATTGGATTTTCAAGCGATTAAAACAAATACGTTGCAATCATGGCTCAACAAGCAAATTAACTTGCTGGTTCATCGATATTCCAACTCTGTTTCATCCAAAGCGATGTGGAATATTGTTGAGCGTGGTTTAATTATTCCAGCTGAAAGAGATAGAGCTGGGGCTGCTTCGATGTCGGCAGTCATGGAATTAAAAAGTAGACTAAAGGCCATTCATGGAGATACTTATTCATCTCATGATATCTACTGGCATGTATGGGCAAATTTTATTCACACCTCTGAAGCTCATATTCAAGAGTCACTACTAACACAAGCCCCCCCGCCACATATCATTCAACTGTTTGCGAATACACCCTCAAATCCATTGATTCAACAACGAAATGCTCGTCTGGGGCTCCAAGTCGCGTCCAATATCAATGAGAATTTTGCAAGCAAGTTTGACGTGATGAAAAACCTTGTAGGGTCCCTGAAGCGGAAACAAAATGAAATGAATGTCTCGTTGGCAACATTAGAGTCTCAAATTGACTCTTTACAAAATGTATCCGACACAAATGCTTCGTTGATTGATGGATTTTCGACATCGATCATGCCATCAGAGAATGAATACGGCCGAGCAATTATTGAGGATATTGAGGACGCCAACGATGATGACCACATCTAGTTTGCAGAAAGTCTTGGAAAGTTAAATCTGCTCTAGTGATGACTTTAACATGAATCATTCACTGCTGAAAAGCCAATTGTGTCGACTTCCTGCTCCAGACCAATGCCAGGATTAAATTGGCCATCAGAAACATATCCACAATTGCTAAACATGGGTTTGAAATTGTAGTTGGCAAAATGCAAAAGGGCCTCAGATGCTGAAATTTCAGTGCTTTGAGGACGACGGCTGTAGCTCAAACGTTTAAATTTGCGCTTCACCAGTCCAAACAAATACTCGATGGGATTGTAAAAGGGGCAATAAGCTGGTAAGAACAAAGGAATAATTCCAAGGGATCGAAGGTAGTACACAATATTTGGATGGCAATGAATCCTGGCACCGTCCATAATCCAAACTGAAAATTCCCCAGGATATTGCTTGACCAGCCCGGATGTTCCAAATTGACGCAAGCAATCGACAAATTTCCACCGTGTAAATGTTCCTTCGGTCATAAACGTATCCAAAACGCCATTCATACCCAAGAAACACAGTAGGGACACACGGGGCTTTCGACAGAACACTCCACGATGGATCAACTTCTTGCCTCTCCTACAATAGCCATGTCGTCTTCAAATGTCGCGGTCATCGAAGCTAACTTCATCCAGGGAAACCAAGTTGTGTAAAAGCCATGGGATTGCAATGGGCTCGTCAGTGAAACGTACGATATCCTGGTAGCTGATTTGGGGGGCTCGCTGATCAAGAACTTTCCATGTCAGCCCAGCTTCTCGGAGAATTTTCCATACTGTGCATGCATTGATCATAATTGAAAACTGCCGTATAAACCGCGCTTGCGCTTCTTCTAGGTATAGTAATGGTTCAGCATTGTACAAGTTCACCAGCCATAGCTTCATCGTAGACGAGAATTTTCTCCCTTTTCTTGGCATTTTCGTTGATCTCGACACACTTCCCGTTTACTCGTATAGCGTGACCCAAGACGAAATCGAAGTTGGACATTTCGCATAAATGCTAGCAAGCTTATGCTTTGGAAAGCCAAGGATGAAATAACCATATAAGCAGTGATACTTGGTGTTCTACGACGCATGCTGGTTCGATACGACTTGCCGGATCATGCTAATGATTCTCTCACGATCTCAAAATCTTACTGTTCTTTACCGTTGTCAAGGCATCGTTCAGCATTGATATGCAGCCTAAACTCGGTGTACAGGAACCGAGTCAACAAGAGACTGTTGCTTCTCACCGAGTTTAGGCTGCATGTCAATGCTGAACGATGCCTTGACATACGTCAACGTGCAGCCACAATGCGTGCATGTGTGTTAGCTTTGTGGATGCAAGCAAACTTTACCATGTGTGTATCACGATCGGCAGCCTAAACTCGGTGTACAGGAACCGAGTCAACAAGAGACTGTTGCTTCTCACAGAGTTTAGGCTGCATGTCAATGCTGAACGATCGTGATGCACACATGGTAAAGTGTACTTGCATACACAAAGCTAACACACATGCACGCATTGTGGCTGCACGTAGACATATGTCTCAATATTATTCAGCATTGGAATGCAGTCTAAAGGATGCAAGATGATCGTGAGAGCATAACAATCCTCAATCATGGTGAGTTATGCATAACAGTGCCTGCTATTACCCGGTGCATTTAAAAAAATAGGCGTGTGGGTTTCTAGTCTATTCTGGTGAATGAATTGATAACAGTTTGAGATCAACAAGTCAGACATGTCTCGTAAAATTTTACCAAAGTACGCAAGTTTCTACTCGTACTTGCAACTTGTGGGCTCGCCCACCATCACGAAAACGCAATAGGTCATTCAAAATAAAGAATTTAGTTGTCTCTATTTGAGACTGATCTAATGTTGTCCAGAGCTTTCTTCCCCAAGAAAGTCGGAAGTTTTGTTGTGTTGAGCAGGCAGAGTTAAGTGATCATAGAATGTTTCGGGCTCGAATTTGGTACATAGGGGAGCAAATCCATCAAAACAGGAATGACACTCCTGTTTATCATGCATGCATTTCTATTAAGAAGGAATACGCCTCCGCAAGCACCAACTTGAGCGTGGAAGTCACCATTGATACTAGTATCGATGTCTGTCCTGTAGCGCTGGGATTGGTGCAAATGTTGGTGCTGCAAGTAGTTTAAGCGGCAAAGGAAGTTCCTAACAATCATCTACAGGTTGCGCCTTTCAGATCTATCAAGAATATACACGCGATAATGGAGTGTCTGTTGTGAAGGGATTGCTTCTCGCCTTGCTCCACCACGGTAATAGTATTCGTCAACTTAAATAGTGTATGCGTCAAACTTAAATAGTGTATGCGTCAATTATTCTGAACGCTTGACAAATAGTACAATTTTGGGCGAAAACCACAATATATTGTTTATATTGACCGCTCATTCGAGCATTCGCGATCATGAGAAAGCAAACTTCCACCAGGGATAAAGCTGAAGGCGTCTGCAGAAGCTATGGCATGTTGTGGAGCCCTCAAAGCTCGACGTGAAATAGTCCACAAGGTAATACTATATATTATCTCGGTCCAAGAATGGAGTGAAGAACCTCCTTATCCATGTCAGTGAGTTCGGCCGCGGGCAACATGATGCTGGTTGGCATCAACAATTCGCAGTCGCCGATATCCACAAGTCCTACGAGATCACTCAACGACTCCACTTTGTCCAAAATTGCACTTTCGTGGCTGTCGAGCCGGTGGCGACTACAAACACCCCTCGAGCGAGCATGGGCGTTGCAACTTACTTTTCACTTTGCACTGCAAACCTCCCCCATGGCGCACACAACGGTGTCTCGCATGGGCCACTTTCACACATCCGTCCACCTGGCAAATCGATTTGACGTTGCCAGGGCCGTGTCGACAGCACAAGCCTTGACTTCGCACATTGGCATCGCATCCGTTGTAGAGACACTTGGGTTTCCCGCCATGCTTGACGCATCGATTGCGCGCGTAGGTTTGGTTTTCACAGGATGGGATGGTGCATTTCGTGCGGTGTTTATGGACGTCGCACTTGGCATAATATTTAGCGGCATTTTGACATCCTTGGAACATGCAAAGTGGAGTGGCTTGCATGGTTATAAAATTCTCTTTCTCGACTTTGAGAGCTGATGGCGAAGCGGATAATGAATCAACCTCTGTTGAAAGTGACTGCAGAACTGTACGCGCATGGGAACGGCCTCGTCGGCACCTGAGATCTCATCATCGATCGCTTGCAGTCTAGGTTTCACAAACTTTTACTGTACGAGAAAAGGTTCATGGAGTATGCACGAAGTTGAACGCGTGTTGTGTCCCGGCGGTGTTGTGCTCGACAAGCCCCCGCGACAGCAACCACGCTTGGCTTGCTGACTCCCAAAAAAAAGACTGATTCATTCTTCGTTAAGCATCCTGCAGCCTCTGACGTCAGTCACTAGTATCCTTACACTAATTACGCTTCGCGCATCAGCTCACTCGTCCGGTTGAATACCTGTGTTGTACCGACCTACCGTGAGGTACATCGCACTTCTGCGACGTCGCTGCAGAACATCCCCCTCTTCTAAGGGGCACCGCCCAGCTTGGGTTCCAGGATGCGTCGCATCTCTGCCACCAGGTTTTCGTCGCGATGACTTCTCATCCATCGTTTCATGATAACGGGGATATCTTCCATCAGCTGGAGCGCGGGTTCCCACGAGGCTTCTTCCTCAGCTAGACCCATCCACTTCACGAGAGCCATGAAGCTATCGTCGGGCTCACGGCGAACCTTCAGAATGTCTTCAACATAAAAACCTTCGTCCCTAAAGGCAATGTATTCCACCAAGTCTTCAATCACATCCAAGCCTCCCTCACAGTATAATTTGAGGCGACATGCGTGGTGTACAGATGTTGCAAACGGCTCGACCAACTGTTCAACTTCCATGAGATAGTCGGCCAGCATACGGGCAACGCGAAATGGTCCACGCCAGTTTAATGCCAGCTTGTTTGGGTACTGGACAATCTTGCCGACCGAAACAAAGTCCCCAGGTGCAAACTTTGCTACCTTGACATTCCTTTTCTGCTCTCTGGCGTCACGCGCTTGCTTCCTCCGTTTTTCGCTTGTCTCGGCAACGTCTCGGTGCAACACATCCAACGCATGGCATAGCTCGGCTACATACTTCTTCCTCTTGTCGTCCATCCAATCAATGGAGTGGACTTTTTTCGTCTTGGGATGTACCAATCCCGTCAGAGGTGATTTTGCGGGCAGTCCCGTGAACGCAGTGATGGGGGCTATACCACCCAATCTGTCCGCTGGTTGGTGGTTTAACGCACCTTGTACCAAAGGCAACACTCGAAACCACTCGTCGATCCTCAATCGCATCTCAGACAACAACGTTTTCATGCAGCGCAGTATCAATCTGTTGACCACCTCCACAGTGCCATTCGCCCACGGCGAGTGAGGTGTCGTGATATGGTGGTGCGCCCCAATGAGTTTCTGGATCTTCGCCACCACCTCGTTTTTAAAGTGGGACCCTCCATCTGATTCCCAGGTTGTCACATTGCCATACGTAGTGAACCAATCCATCAATGCTTCGGCAGTCTTCTCCGCGTCAGCGGTCGACGAGGGGTATAAACGACAGAACCCACTCATGTCGTCCTTGACGACCAGCACGGACTTCCAACCGTTCTTCGCCTCTGGCAGCTGAAGCCAATCGAAATGGATAAGCTCGTTCGGTTTTTCTGCGTGGAGGGCTGACCCCCATGGTCTCGGAACAACCACGCCGTCGACACAAAGGCAGTGGATGCAGCCTTTCACAAAGGCCTCGATGTCTTCCTTTGCACTCTTCCAAGTGAACAAGTCCATCACTCCTTTCGTCGTCACATCGATTCCTCGATGTCCAGCAGCCCCTTGATGAGCCACCACACACAGTCTTTGCTGCAGATCAACTGCGGCATCGGGCACCCAAATCTTGCCGTCGTGCAACTTGAACATTCCAGCTTCCTCGTCCCACAGAACATCCATCCCGTCCGTTGTCTTGTCTCGCAACGCGTCGCGTTGAATCATCGCAATCTTGTCAGCCGTCGGCCATTCAAAATCCAATTTTTGTAAAGGCGACACCACAACAGCCAGCTGTCTCACACGCAGCACTGGTCGTCGTTGTTGGGCTGCTCCCCAGCGGCTCAACAGGTCTCCCCAAACGTTTGCTTCGCCCGCCACATGCTCCAAAGTGTACGGGAACGTAGCCATAACCATGGCCCATCGTTGCAATTTGTGCGCTTGGTAGCGCGCCATCCCAGAGTCATAACCCCGGGGTTTAAAAATGTACAGAAGGTTTCGATGATCAATGAACAGCCGGAACCCCTGCTGGCGGAGCAACAGGTACTCCAACCGCTTGCAGGACTCCACCACCGCGTAAGCCTCTTTCTCAATAACTGGCCAGCGACTGCTTGCTCCCGTGAACGATCCACTTAAAAAAGCGAGTGGCTCGTGTCTCTCCTTGTCGACGGTCAGCTCCAAGTCTTCCTTGGGCACTTGCGTACAGGCAGCCCCCCAGTGGTCCGCACTGGCATCTGTAAACAGACAGATGGCCTTGTCTTCTGACGGGTGTGCCAGCGGCACCATCCTTGCCAAGGTAGCTTTTACTTCTTCGAAACATTCATCGTGCTCGGCAGTCCATCGAGCAACCGCCAAGTCCGCCTTTGCCAGAGCTGTCTTCTTTGCACTGCCAGCAATCTTTGTGGCCACGTCCAACAAACGACGCAATGGGTCCACTCGTTGGGCATACAATGGTATAGACGCTCTCATCCAATTGGTGGCACATAAGAACTGCTGCAACTCGGCGGCAGTCGTCGGCGCCTTCATTTCGCACAACCTTTGCACTCGGCTTGGGTCGTGGGAAATACCTTCTGACGAAATCACCTTCCCACACCACTTTGCCTCCTTCAGATAGAAGTCACATTTCTTCGGGTGCATCTTCAGTCGGTACTCTTGGCAGATGTGCAGCACTTTTTCCAACAACACAAGCAGCTGCTCGGCACTTCTCGCGTACCCCAGCAAGTCGTCCAGCCAGCCGAGGACCCCTTGATACATAAGGTCCCCAAAGAGCTCGTTTACCACCGACTGGCAAAACGCTACCGCGTCGGTTTGCCCCATCAGAATTTTTGTGGGCGTATAGACTCCAAAAGGGGTCATGAACGAATACCACATCTGGCACTCGGGGTGCAAAGGGAGTTGCCAATACCCCTTCAACCAATCCAAGGTAAAGAAAACTTCCATCCCCACCAACGTCGCCATGGCTGCTTCCAGGTTGGGCATGGGCCAAGGCATCGTTTCAGTCCACGCATTGATAGGTCTACTTTCGATTGTCATCCGGTACTCGCCGGGATTTTTCTTCGGCACGATTCTAGGCGCTGCGGCCCACGTCGCGCGATTGTTTCGGTATATAAGGCCAGCAGCTTCGAGCTCTGCCACGTGCTGACGGAGGTAGTCCATGTGAGCTGGTGGGTATCGCCTCAACCCGACCTTCACCGGCACCGCACCTTCCTTCAATCTCACTTTCAACGGCGCCACCTTCACTGGAGGGTCTTTGCCAAAGTCCAAGCGAAAAACATCTTGATAAGCCCGCAGAATTCGCCGCAGTTCGTCCACTTGCCCAGGCGGTAGGCCTTGTTCCACGGCCTCAGCCACCTTCTGCTCCAATACTTCTTGGACTTCATCGTCTCTCCTCACTCTACTCAACTCAGGCGTCGCACAGGCTTCGGTCTCGTCATCGTCGCCGTCCGGCTCTTGCTCTAGCTTCAGTTGGCGCAGTCGATTCACTCTTGCCATTGCACCAATTGGCCCGGCAACGTCATCCATGTCCGAAACAGGTTGTTGCTTCAGAGCTTCCACTAGCAGCCCATCGACAGAGAAGCCCAGCCGTTCCATGGCTGGACGGCCGATCAGCAGATCACAATCAGCTGTCCCTTCGTCGACCCACGCGGTCAGTCCGCGGAGCATAAGCGGTCCAAACGAGGTATTTAGCTCCAGTGTCTTGAATCGCACTTGCCGATACACTCGCAACGGCTTCGACTCGGCCCCGTATCGCTTCAGGTCACACGCAGTCTTGCTCAAAAACTCAGGCTCGACTCCCAGATTCCTCAATGCTTTCACTAGCCCCAGCGTCGCCAATGATTCGTCCGACCCAGAGTCAAGGAGGACAGTCGGCAGTGCCAACACACCTTCGACTGTCACTCCATATTTGACCGATGTTACTGCTTCGCTCTCCTTGTCAACCGCTTTCACAGCGTTCACGGCCTTCCGACGATTCTGGTGCCAGTCAGCTATCAACTGTTTGGCTTCCGTCTCAGTGATGTCCGGGTGGTCTCTAACCAGGTGGTCATTAGAGCCACACTTGAGGCATGTCATGGCGGGTTTCTTCGCATCGCCCGCTGGTTTCTTTGTGCCCTCTGCGCGTTCCTCGCCTGCTCCAGAGGCGTTCTCTTTTCCACGCGCTTTACCACCTCGTGGTGTGCCACGCTTCATTTCTTCATCGGCTGGCTTCGCCGGCTTGTCGTTGTCCATACCGCCATACAGTTGGTATCCCGTTGCGTACTGACGTAACCACTTCACAAAGCGCACAACATCCGCTTTCAGCGGCTTGTTCCTTGATAGCTCCATTTGTTTGGTCACTGCCTTCTGCAGTGCCACCGGCTGTATCGCCTTGGTTATCAATCCCACAACTATTTTGGCTTCCTGGTGCAAAACCCATTCTTGGCCATCGGCCTCCAAGGCTTTCATCAAGTTGTCCAGCATGCGGCTCACTCGTGAGTCCGCATCCGTAATCCTCAAGTCAAAGACGATCGCTGCTTGTAGCCGTTTCTTCAAAACGTCCAATTCAACGGGTGTCTCTTCATAAGCCTCGTTGAACCATTTGACCCATTCCTCTTCCGTGATCTCTTGGATGTCCTTCTCGAAATCAAACACGGCCACTCGCCGCTTCGTAAAGTACTCGATACAGGCGCTCACTGGCATCAAAAACGGTCGTTGTCCCGCTGCTCGCATTGCATCCACTTGCAGTGCGTACTTTTGGTATTCCCTCATGAAGGTCCGACGTTCCGCCTTGGTGGACCCTTTAAAGCTTGGTGGTTGTGGGAGGGCAGGAGCGTTCAGCACCATACCGCAATCATCCATGGCTTCATCTTCGATGCCAACATCTTCATCCATAGCACCACCAGCTGCCCCGCAGGATGGTGTGCCGGCTGTTGGCGCGCTCTTCGGCGCTCCGAAGGAACCATACGGATTCCAGTTTGCCGCGTCTACCGGCGGCGGTTGAGTTCTCTTGGGCGACATGAACTGCCTTGGGGTTCTCAACCGCTCTCGGCCTCGTCCTTGTCCCGCTCGGGTCCGCGCGTCGGATTCTTCTCGCTCGCGCGATCGGGATCGATCACCCGCGTCCGGGCTTTGGTCCTCGATATCAGACATTGGTTTTCCTTGTGAACCTCACTATAGAATTCTTTGTTGTGTCCCGGCGGTGTTGTGCTCGACAAGCCCCCGCGACAGCAACCACGCTTGGCTTGCTGACTCCCAAAAAAAAGACTGATTCATTCTTCGTTAAGCATCCTGCAGCCTCTGACGTCAGTCACTAGTATCCTTACACTAATTACGCTTCGCGCATCAGCTCACTCGTCCGGTTGAATACCTGTGTTGTACCGACCTACCGTGAGGTACATCGCACTTCTGCGACATCGCTGCAGAACAACGCGCTATCCAACTTAGGGTTGGACGAAAGGTTCCAGATCAAATGAGACAATAACGTTACTATAATAGTATTAGCTTTGCTCGGCTTGACGATAGAGATCTCCTTAACCATCTGCTTGGTTTTAAATGATGAAAGCTTTCCTCCTTGGACTTACAATTACAACTTCTGCTGGGTGTGGACTTATTGTCCTCGTTGTTGACAACTCATATAGCAATATAGAAACAACTACTTGGCAATTCTGTGATAGAAGACTTTATGGATCAGAACATAATTTAGATATCTATCAGTACGCCAAGAGTTTGTGGAAGGTGGTCAAAATTTATGACATAACAGTACTGTACAGTACTTTCTGTCTGATCACGACGACCCAACGACGACCGAGGTAGCCAATCGAAGTTTATTCTTTGGCATCTACGATCCCACCAAGATATCGAGGCTCCATGAAGAGATGCCAGCAAAGAAAGAAGTGGAACATGGGGAATCCTTGCTTCAGGGCGCGTATCAATGGACGAACTTTTCGTTTGTTTCTCTTATCTGGAACTTGTAAATGAGCGTATGACACTGCTAAGTTCCACGAACAATAACCATGGACGATAGCGTCAGAGACAGTGACGTGGAAAACTTCACGCTCAATGTTGGGAAAAGGTGCATTTTGTGCGGTGTTCATGAAGATCGTATACTAGTATTTTGCAATAGTTTGACACCCTTCGCAATGACGAGTGGCTTGCATGGGTATGAAATTCTCTTCGACTTTGAGATTTGGTGTCGAATAGGATTCTGGATCAACACTCGTGGACGAGCTGAACGTGGCTCGAGTACTGTACGCGATGGGAACGGCTTAGTTGGCACTTGAGATCTCATCATGGGGAGCTTGCAGTCCAGAGTATGTGACGGTTTTGAAGATTACAATGTCAATGTTCTTCTATCTACCGCCAATATCTTGAACAAATTTAAAAGCTACAGAGGATTGCTAGTCAGTTTAGAATTAACCTCAGCCAACTAACACGGTGTTCTGAACTCCAAATCGTGTGCGTGGGAGGTCCAACCAACTCAAGACAGCCTCACAGAATAACCCTTGAAACGAACGGCGCCTATCCAGGGGACAGTCAAAACTAAGAGTTGAAGTTCACGAAATTTTCACCGTACAAGAAGCGCCAATAGTGTCTGCACGAAGTTGAACTCGTCATTGGTGTCAATTAGTGCACAATAACAATACTATATAGTACGTTGGACGAAAGATTCCTGGCATGAGACCTGTAGCTTTGCTCGACATAACGATCGGGACACATCGCCTCTTTTTTTAAGGCCTGAAAACTGTCCAAAATATTCCAACTACGACGTCTGCGACTTAACATGGATTCCCCATTGTCGTTCCGCACGCCTTGGGATATCGACATGCCATGGCGACAACTAATCCAGCAACTGCTTGGCAGCATCCAACGACAGATAATGAACGCTGGAGCATGTGAAATCCTCGTCTTTGCCTCGGAGCGATCATCAATGGACGAACTTTTCGATTGTTTCTCTCATGTGGCTAACGTAAAACCAGAAGCCACATTTTCGAGCTCATTTGATTATGCCTGTGGCGTTATCTTCCACTGCTAGTGTGATGCTCATGAAAATAAAGCTCATCTATGCAGAAAGGGAACTCATTCTACAATAACAAAAGACAATAAGCATGAATACCAAATCTCATTAAATACATTATAAAGTCTTAGATCGGCGCAAGAACACGATCCAAGATTTCCTTATCCTTGTCAGCAAGTTCGATGTCCGAGATGATGTTGCCAAATGGCAAATCAGAGTCGCAGTCGCCGATATCCACAAGTCCTACGAGATCACTCAACGACTCCACTTTGTCCAAAATTGCACTTTGGTGGTTGTCGAGCCGGTGGCGACCACAAACACCCCTCGAGCGAGCATGGGCGTTGCAACCCTCCACTTTGCACTGCAAACCTCCCCCATGACGCACACAACGGTGTCTCGCATGGGCCACTTTCACACATCCGTCCACCTGGCAAATCGATTTGACGTTGCCAGGGCCGTGTCGACAGCACAAGCCTTGACTTCGCACATTGGCATCGCATCCGTTGTAGAGACACTTGGGTTTCCCGCCATGCTTGACGCATCGATTGCGCGCGTAGGTTTGGTTTTCACAGGATGGGGTGGTGCATTTCGTGCGGTGTTTATGGACGTCGCACTTGGCATAATATGTAGCGGCATTTTGACATCCTTGGAACATGCAAAGTGGAGTGGCTTGCATGGTTATAAAATTCTCTTTCTCGACTTTGAGAGCTGAAGTCGAAAAGGATTATGAATCAGCTCCGAGGGACGCGTTCGATGCTCTATCAAACAACCACCAGGTGGCAAACAGTAGAGAATGCAAAAAACATTTTTCGCACAATAATGGATAAAATCTCATCATCAGATGCTCAAATTTGACAACGATTGGTACAGCGCACTATACACAATACAACTGTCAAGGTACTGTTTGAAAATGAAGGTCGACCGCAAGATTTAAGGTCGTAATCGACGCGTGGAATTCTCCCCAACACCACAATTGTATGCACGAAGGTGAAGACGCCACGACAATTATGGAGTACTTGCCATCAACACACATGTATATCCCATTTAATTCACATGAAATGTGTTTTTCCCTACTATCTAGTGTTTTCACTACGATTGGACTAACTATAAAGGGATACGGTACATTTCTCTCTTGGCAATCTTCATGTCCAGAGCAATGAACATGTCCCCGAGGAAGTTCCATCCACGACTTCCGCGATGTCGTCCAGAAGAAAATGAACGCGATCTTGCGTGGCTTGACAAATTCAGGCAATAGGAAAATGCATGTTCAACAACAACATTTACAGAGACGAAGCCAATCAAATGACAGATATGGATATGGATTAACTTGATTGGTTGAATCTGGATTCTTCTCATTGTCGTTCTGCACGCGAAAATCGACTTAAAAATTCGCACATCTCTATGGCGACAACCAAACATGAGAGCAACTGCAGGACAATTTTGTACCACAAGTGAACAATTTGCGACGAGAACCACTTGGAGAGTGTGACATTGGACCGCCGCAATGAAGAAGGACAGGTGTCCTTGTGGATGATGATCTCGTCCAGCCGGTCGCCGTCGGCATTTTTCACAAGGTAGAGCAGTTTTCAAAATGTGGTCAACGTGCCGTTCAACGGATGCTCAAATCCTGCACTCCCTACTGGGAAATGCAAAGCGCATAAGTATCGCGTGAAATGCGCTATCGAAGACTGCAACAACCAAACGTATGCTCGCAAAATGTGCGTCAAGCACGGAGACTGAGAGAAATGCCAGTTTGAAGGATGCACGTCAAATGTTCGAAGTCAAGGCTATTGCTGCAAGCATGGTCCTGGCGTAAGCACCAAAATTATGTGCCAAGTCGAAGGATGCTCGCGAACAGCCCATGCTCGACACCGATGTATACGTCATGGCGGTGGCGAGAAGTGCAAATTTAACGAGTGCACCAAACTTGCCCGATCCAGTGGATTATGTGTTAATCACGGTGGCGTCGCTGAGCTGCCCTCGGTGGCAAACGATACTGCACCAGAGGATGAAGACCTCGTGGAATACATCGTAGGTGACGCAGACGTCATAGAGATGGATGCTTTACCCGCAGAGTCATGCAATTGTGACTTTGACTTGACAGAGGAAGAATATGAAATGGTCGATTATATAATGAAAGCTTAGTGCAAAAGTCAACTTGTTCACTTTTTTCATGTGAGAGTGAGAAAGAAGCTCCCCGTTTAGCTTTGTCTCTAATGCTTCCGCCGTGAAGGCCGAGAACATAAGCAGTATGTGCTCTTGCGGTAATTTGATTGAATGCGTACTCAAGTAATGAGTACTGTAGTTCAACCTCAGCATACCTAATACTAGTACATACTAATATGCGAATTCTGGAAACAGAATGACAACCTACAGTAGTTTCAATCTTTTCACAAACACAACGTGGTACTAGTACTTCAGAGTTGGACGGCATGGATTGGAATTTCAACCGACCCAACGACAATCGAATGATCCATTTGAGAAGTTTCTCGATAAGTTTCGAGGATCCCTCCGAGGATCACTCATGCAGATTGGAAGCTTGCGACTTTACTTCGGCATTCCTTGAAAAAAGATTGAATGGATAGTCGTGTCGGAATGGGCCATGCTGGACGAACATGTCGGACCTTTTTCGTGGCTGGGAATTTTTCCGAGGTACTATCTGGTTGTGTCGACGCCATTAATAGGTGAATGCACGTCCCAGAAGAAACGTCACGAATTTCCCAGTTGACATCCTCGGCACGAAGAGGCCCCCCGCAGAAAGTTGGAGCGAAGTTGTCCTACAATCGAATCCATTTTGTTTATGATAAATCTACTCAATGCATCTGTGGCAAAGTGAATATTAAAACGTGTATACCTGGAAGATTTCAATGCAGCTCTAGCATGGACTCCTTCGCAGATATCAAGATGACCAGGTTTCTTTCAATATTGTACAGACAAGCTCAAAAACGATAAAGCGAGAGTAACAGAGAATCTCACTCGTATCGTTCAATAAATAAAAATATTCATTATCTTATCGCAAGAACACAGTCCAAGATCTCTTTTTCATCGTATGTAAGCACAATACCAGAATAAATGGTGTCGACTGGTTCAATCATGTCTTGGTCAACCAAGTCCATAATTGAAACGAGATCGGTCAACCAATCCTCTTCGCCCCACAGGTCTTCATTTCGATGGCGGCCGCAGAGACCCCCCGATCGGGAATATGAGTGACAGCCTTCAACTTTGTCCTCCACCGTGACGAACGCAACGATGTCTAGCATGGGCCACTTTCGAACATCCTTGGACTTCACAAATAGATTTCACGTTGCCTGGACCATGTCGACAGCACAAGCCCTTGCTTCTAACATTGGAGTCACATCCCTCGTAGAGGCACTTGGGCTTGCCGCCGTGTTTGACGCATAAATTTCTCGCGTACGTTTGGTTTTCACAATGCTTTGTGTTTTCCAAGGCTGTCAAAATGTTGCCACGTATTTTGGCAAATGCGAAGCACATAAACATCGCACAAAGTGCATGGTGGAATCATGTGGCTTGCATATTTATTCTTCTCTCCTTGAAAGTACAGTCTTGATGTCAAAAACAGTTTTGAGCCACATGGAGATTTCTCGCCGAGATTCTCGCTGGTCAACCCAACGACAGATGCGACTTCAGGTTTTGCAATATTTTTCGACCAATTAAATTTTATGAATAATTTTTATTCGATTCTGATTGGATTAAATTTGAATTTTAAAAAGTAGAATGGAGGTCGAAATCAGGAATGCTTGTGCTAAAGGACCACTGTCTTTACATACATTTCCGCCAGAGACCAGCATTGTACGGACGACAGAACGAGACGATGCCGACGCGAGGCACATCGCAGCGTTGCCTTCCACAACAGCAGGATGCAAAGATCCCAAGGATCTCACTGGGGCCGCTTTACAAATTTGTGGATCGCTAAAATAAGTTTAGACATTTTGCAGCATTGTGTCTCTCACTGCTTGGCAGTGGTAAATCCATTTATATGTTTTCAAATGTTAACGTCAAGCACAGAAAGAAAAGTCTCGACTTAACATGTCTTATTAGGCATCTCCAACAGTTGGGCAAAAGTTAAAAGCCATAATGAAAATTTGGCTCTGGTTTGACCAACAGATTCACACAAAAGAAGTGTATAAATTGATGTTGATTGGGTACAAATCCCAATAGACATCATTTCTTCAAAGCTGTGGGGGCATGGAACCCTTCATACTCAACAAGCTGTGTGCGGACGACGAGGGAGAACAGTGGTGGTTCGACATGGTGACGCGAATCCACGCTTTGACTATCGCTTGGTCCTCGGCCGGATCATAGTTTGATCCATGTTGTTACTTTGGCTTAGCGCTCATGCTTCCTTTAAAGTAGAATTGAATGGTGGTGGGTTTTCGTAAATCATGTGAGTGTGATATGTCTGTCCTTACTGACCCTCGTGTGAGTTACATCTCGTTTGGCTTCGGATTTATACCCTCGTGTGAGTTACATCTCGTTTGGCTTCGGATTTATTCCCTTTTCAACCTGGCCACTGGAATATCTCAGCCAGATATGGTATGTGTTTACCCTACAATCTATATTTTTAGCTCGGGTTTAACCGCACTGGTGGACGATTCCGATGTTCGATTAACAACCACTTAATCCAACCATCCAGTACAGGGAGTCTCAGTGAAATTTCACGCCACATCCATGGACTTCATCGAAGAATACTGGCGGTGGATTGATATGAATTTTATTCGACTGATTTAATAATTCATTCGATTAACAGAGTCTCAGCCAATCAAATTATCCCAAGAATTTCGTCGATCCACTGACGCCAAATCAATGTGTGCAAGCACGATGGTTCAAGAGTTGAGACAAATTGAACGAGCTTCCGTGCATATGATGCAGAGGTGGACAGCGAAATGAGCACTTGAATTCGACCGCACGTGCTGGCAAATGACAGCGCAAGAGTGCTTGTCCAAGTGGACGAAAAGACCAGCAATCCATATCGACACCACAGTCTTGATCAACGACACTTTTCAAATTCCCAACGACTCAAACAAGACCATGGACTTCACCTGTCTTTTCAACGGATGCTCCAACCCTGCGCTACCCACTGGCAAGTGCGAAGCACACAAGCATCGAGCCAAGTGCGCCATCGAAGACTGCTTCAATCAAACGTATGCTCGCAACATGTGTGTCAAACATGGCGGGCGACAAAAGTGTCAGTTTGATGGATGCTCGTCCAATGTGCGCAGTCAAGGCTTTTGCTGCAAACATGGACCGAGTGGAAACAACAAGAACTTGTGTCAATTCGAAGGATGTATGCGAGCAGCCCATGCTCGTCACCGCTGTGTGCGTCATGGTGGTGGTCAAAAGTGCAAGATGGAAGATTGTACAAAGTTTGCTCGATCGGGTGGTTTGTGCTATCGTCATAGCGGCGTGGTTCGGCAATCATCAATAACGAACGATGTGGCGGGACAAGATGAAGATCTCTTGAGTAGTAGTATGGGTGACGCGAGTTTGATGCATTTCTCGAGCGTGGACGATTTGTTGGCAATATCGACTTCACCACCGAGGAGCAAGAGATGCTTGACTATTTCTTTGCGGCGTAGGCCCACTCAAACATTCGACAGCTTCTAACGAAAAGCAATATTTATCTCTACTTTCCTTACATACTGAGTCTTCCACTCCTTTTGAAACAAGCTGAAGGACATTGTTTGAAAGGCAGGACTAAATATCATTTATAATCATAAAGCTTTATATTCAAATCCAGATTGACCTTCCACAACTGGTTATGCGTATGGTAAATCAATGGCAGATTCGATCCTGCCTTTCACTCTAGTTTGCTCATTTGAAGTCTGTCCCTGCGCTTCCATGCTATTTTATCTTAGCACTAACAGTATAACTTAATTGTTTGCACGCCTTTGGCAAAACTTTGCGATAAAGTTGAGATTACCACGCAAAATGCATGCCGAACTGACGAGCTGCCCACGCGGACAAAACGCCGACAGTTGATATCGAAACCGCCCACCGTCATGAAACTTTTCCGCTTAGATGGTGTACCAACCTATTGCTTAAATTCTTAAGCTGCCCCAAGTATTCTTGAAAAAAGTTGAGTCTTGCTGGCATGTGAAGTCCATGAAATTTGGAAGCGTCGAGGATTATCTCACTACTGAAAGCTACAATTCATCCAAATCCTATTTATCAAGCACTCGGCAACCTCTGCGACTCGATGATTTACTACAAGACTTTTCTTGGCGAGTATCTCATCGTAGTATGTAATTCGTGGTTTCATATAGGGATTGAAGGTCAACTTGGGAGTGTATCTGCTTCAGTCCACCTCTCTCTAGTCATTCATTCCATCAATGAATCATGGGTGCACCACATGCGAACGACAAGGACGACACGATAGGAAAGCCCTGGCAAAATCATTTCCAACCCCCCACAATAGCCCCAAACATTCTAGACATTCCTTTGGTTTACGAGTCCATCACACAGCTTTCCTTCGTAGGGCTATATTATGCTGATTATGCAGTATGTTAAACGCTTAAAATGAAGAGGAGGAAGTGTCCTGGAAGCTCGGACTTGCGATCGAAAAGATCGTCCTCTGGGTTGGAGTTGAGATAACAACGAAACCACTACAATAACAGAGAGATAACCAATCAAAATTCAGCACCGTCAATTGGATCATTTTGATTGGCCAAATCGGCGTTTCTCATTATTGTGCTGCACGGAAAAATGACGCGAAAAATACAACGACTCCATTCAACTTCCCAGAACCTTGCCAAGGTCGGATATCATTACCACCAGCACTAGCCAGCTAGGTATACGACTGCGAGCAAGAATGCATATCGATTTCTGGACGATCATCTCGTACAATTTACTTGAACAAAGATTCCCCCCCAACTCGAACAGTTTTCAATTTGGTCCCCACAAGCAAAATGGATTCGAGTTGCCTTTTCAACGGATGCTCCAACCCTCCTCTCCCCTCTGGCAAGTGCGAAGCTCATAAACACCGAACCAAGTGTGCAGTCGACGATTGCCTCAATCAGATGTATGCCCGCAATGTCTGCATTAAACATGGTGGAAGACAAAAATGCCAATTCGAAGGATGCACATCGAACGTTCGAAGTCAAGGGTTTTGTTGCAAGCACGGTCCTGGAAACAACAAGAACTTGTGTCAATTCGAAGGATGCACACGAGCTGCCCATGCAAGACGCCGTTGTGTGCGCCATGGTGGTGGGCAAAAGTGTAAGATGGACAATTGCACCAAATTTGCTCGAACTGGCGGATTGTGCTATCATCATGGCGGTGCGCTACGACAGTCGTCGCCACCACTAGGTGGATCAAGTCCTGACGATGAAGATCTCTTAAGCTGCATTTTAAATGACTCGACCCTGATGCAATTGGCAAGCGTGGATGAACTCTTGGCTGAGGCATGCAACTGCGACTTTGACTTGACAAAGGAGGATTACGACATGCTCAACTCTATTATGAATGCTTAGAGATTACATTTTCAATACATTATTTATACGAATCAATTTTGTTTGCCGTACAAATGTATCAGCTCACGGACATTGCTGGTAGGGCTGTCTATCGTAAAGCTGCCCTTGTGATTCAACGCATAATTTCTCGAAATTAAGCACACAGAAAATCAAAACGAGCCGCTTCCAAATCACAGCAGATAAATTTTCAATAACGTTAAGTTAAATACAGATGAGAGTAATGTCATTGACCTATTAATTTTGAGCGACCCAGCGACAAGAAGAAAAAAACTACGGCCCAACTCTCGAGGATGCCTCCAAGGAACCCTGCGAGATCGAGCCAACTACTTCTGTCGCAGAGATATTTTATCGCACGACAAGGTAGACCAAGGAGCGATCCTCACGTGCTTGTTCCATGGAGTTTCAACTGCCGGTAGTCTATCGCATCCACTCAACGGGTTGAGACCAAGTTTTCGAACGAGTTTACTAACACCCAAGAATGCAAGGACGATTATTCGTGACCAAGACTTGCTGCCACACACTGTACTAAAACTTGCCACAGTCGAGGCTGTTCACAGACGCTGAGTACTGCCATTGCGAGCTTCGTGATGGAATCGAAAATGCAAGTCGACGAAGGAAGAATGGGTCGTATTCTCTGCTTAAATTGCAATCTCGGATCAAGCATATCCTCAAGATGGTGGCATTATCTCATCAACCAACAGTGCCTGTGGATGATCTGCTCGTTGAATCTTGCAACTGGAACTTTGAATCATCTTTGGCTAGCTGGCAAAATCGAACGAAACTGTAATGAAGTATATAATGTCCACGAAGCCAACGCGGGGAAGCATTCCCATGTAGTACATTGCTTCTAGCTCTCCATCACGGCGTCGATTGAACTCTCATGCAAGTTTATCCCGATTTGAACTCACGGCGCATCAGACGGCAGTTTGTCGCTGGGTCAATATTCAGGTGAATTTATTTTGAAAACGAGATGTAGCCAATCAAATCGTCGGATTTATTCCAAATCAACCTTTCACGAAATGAGGGTGTCGCTGGGTCGAAAACCGCCTGCCACTCTGGAAAAAACCACGGCAGCGGAGCGACGCGAGCGCTTGCGAGGCCAATGAGAGAGGTTTCACCCAACGTTCCCTGGCCTGGCGTCATCGTTTAACGTCTGGACGAAACTGAGCGGACGGACTCGGGATGGAAATCTCGGATTTGCCCAGTCTTGAACTTCCTGGAACAATCTCGCGTCGTCCGATCTCTCTCGCGTGGCAATTAGGTCGCGATCTACATGTCGGCTCTTCCAGGTTTCCATGACACGTTCAAGACAAATTTAATTTGCCTCTTTAAAGGCTGCGTGAATCACGCAGTCATAAGTGGCAAATGTGAATTCCATAAGAATCGAACCAAATGCACCGTGGATGGATGTCAAAATCAAACCTACGCTCGCAACGTGTGCATCAAACATGGCGGCCGGCAAAAATGCCAGTACGAAGGATGCACGTCCAATGTCCGCAGCCAAGGGTTTTGTTGCAAGCACAAACCAGAAACGACGAAAAACTATTGCCAAGTCGACGGCTGCACCCGAGTCGCCCATGCTCGCCATCGATGTGTGCGCCACGGAGGAGGACTGAAATGCAAAGTTGAAAACTGCTCCAAGTTTGCCCGTTCGTGGGGACTCTGCTACCATCACGGCACCGTTTTGCGTCAGTCGTCCCCGCCTCGTCCTGTAGTTCCCATTCAAAGCTATGTGGGGTAATTTCACTTTTTTTCAATTCAATTTATGATGAAGTGTGTTAAGTTTCAACGGGAAATAATTATTCCTGAAGCTTGGCCACATCTTTCAAACACATTTTATGTGATGCTCCATGCATGACGCTGAATTTTAATGGTCGTCTGTCCCTCTTCTCTCTTTTCTCCACGTCATGGGATCGAAGCAAAGCTTCATTAGTCATCAGTGGACGGCCTTTTTTGCGTTGAAATTTGAAACGGGTCCAGTTGTAAAGGAGCAGTGAATCATGCAAGTGTTGAAAAAATTGGAATTCAACGGTCATGTCAACGTTACTTATGTCATCACGATAATATTAAAGTTGAGTGAATAGCCAAAACGCTCTTGTTGTGTGAAGAGAGTTTCTCTTGCAGTGTAGCTTGGACAATCTCTCTTTTTTCATCGGGTTTACAACAAGATCGAGGTCGTTCAGAACAGTGAGATTTCACTCAATGTATCCAGTGTTGTTGGTTTCAACTAACGTTACGTTGGATCGCGGTGTTCTAGCAGAGCAACACAATAACCAACTATCATATTTAAGCGATAAAGACATCATGGAGCGATAGTTTTGGTGAGTTCAGTTGCTAATAACTTCTAGAGGGACTTTGATCAAGTGGATAACAACGTGGCGATTGACTAGTCCAGACAATGCGTCACAGATTTTGCACGAACGATCGAGAAGAACCGTCTCGATGACATCTAAACATTGATGACTTGTGTCTAAAGTCACGCGCTACGGTGTCGTATGCAGCAAACATCAGAGAAACCAGCCGAGGTTTCGTCCCCATCTGACAGGGCGCGACCCCCCAACGGATAAGTATTTAATCGGTCATCACTCAAAAGTTCCTGGGATTCGGATGGACTAGTGGCGACCCCCCCCTTGCCTTTGATGGCCATTTTAGAAAAAGTTCACAAGATGCCATTCACTTGTCTATTCAGTGGATGCTCCAACCCTGCACTTCCCACTGGGAAATGCGAAGCCCATAAAAATCGAGCCAAGTGCGAAGTGGACGACTGCCAGAACCAAGCTTATGCCCGCAATGCGTGTGTGAAGCATGGGGGAAGACAGAAATGTCAATTTGACGGCTGCACGTCGAATGTTCGTCGCCAAGGTTTTTGCTGTAAGCATGGGCCTGGGAACAACAAGAATCTTTGCCAAGTCGACGGCTGCACAAAGGCAGCCCATGCTCGTCGACGCTGTGTCCGTCACGGAGGAGGTCTGAAATGCAAGGTCGAAGGCTGTACAAAATTCGCACGCACGGGGGGTCTTTGTTACCACCATGGCGGTGTCCTTCGCGAAACGACGGCCAACGATGTTTCAGATGTCGACGACATTCTAGCGTATATCATGGACGACATTGCAAAGATGGAGCTGTCGAGTGTGAATGCGCTCTTGGCCGAGACGTGCAATTGCGACTTTACGGAAGAAGAGCATGAAATCCTCGGATATTTCGTCGCAGATTCACCTTAACGCACTTAAAAGTTTAGAGTATAACATCTTACTAACATGATAGAGTTCTAGAAATAAATTGATATTCGAGCCAAGTTCTGCCTCGATTCTAGCTCGTGATAAAGTAGTTGAGCATTTGATGTTCTTCCTCGGTAAAGTCAAAGTCGCAATTGCACGTCTCTGCTAGCAATCCATCGACATTTGTGATATCCATCTTGGCGACGTCGTCCAAGATGTAAGTATAAGCTGTTAAAGGTACTTTGGGCACTTCCATTAGACCTTCAACAACGAGCAGCACTCGAGGGCATCCACCCTTATCAGATGATGTAATTCAACTAACAACGAGAAGCACTCACAATCAACATCATTAGCTAATAGACTAAACAGACCTTTCTAACAACGAGAAGCACTCTTAAACGTCAGCCTGTAGCTATTAGATGAAACACATTACTTCACTCCAGAGCTAATAGACAGCCGAATTTACTCACTGAGAGACAACACACTAAAGACGACACACGACAGAGCGACTCAAGCGAAATGCTCACCCCTCAGAGCATTTTGCATCAAAGGTATATCGGGCACTGACGCGAATTTCCATAACAGTATAACAGTATGACAACAGCAAAATTTGCTGGTATGATCTTGAGAAATTCTCCGATAAAGTATATTTCATCGAGTGAAAATAAAATTCAAATGGCTCGACCATCGAAAGCACCAGAGGAGAAGAAGCCTAAAGTCCAAGTCGATAGCGACTACTATTATTTCCATCGGAATAGAATATTAGCTTTTCACAAAGCTAAATATCATCTCAAAGTCGAGCTCAATCGTTTAATGCAAATCATGATCAATGATATTTAATATCTGAGCATGAATATTTTTATGACCATACTCATATACATTCCACGATTTTTTGTTTCTATCGTGAGAAAAAGTTATACATTATATATATCTGAAGACATGTCATCCAAAACCAATAACGCGATTAAGGCCAACAAAGCCAAGTCAGTCATCTACCAACAAGCCAAATCTCTCGGTCTTCCTGTATGGTGGCAAATGCAAGCACCTCGTATCCAGAATATCCTCATCAACCATCAACGCCAGTTTGATGCTCAAACCAAAATTGCCTCATTGTTCAAGGCGTCCAAAGCTAAAAAGCAGCTTAATGACTTGAAAGCTCTCAAACGCATTAATGCGTTCCAAACAACAACAATCCTCCTTGATAGTTTCAAACGCATTCGCCCAAGCATCTATGCTCCAGCGGATAAGAATCTCTTGGTTCATTTCCTCGATGAGGATGGATCTACGCTCCGAACATATCACCTCAACTCTCATCAAGTCAGCATCGATGATCTCTATATCTCGCAAGAGAACGAGTATTCGAGTGGTGCGGACGTTGATCTAAACATTTTGACCACGACGATGGTCAGATTGGAGTGGATCGATGACCCCAAACAGTCAAGGTCGGCGCGTAAAAATTTCTTCCGCTATCTGACCAAAGCTGACTACATGCTTGATCAATTTCAAGTATATCCTGAATCGCCAGATGGCCTTCCTCAGTCATCCGAGATCCCATGCTTCCTCTACGCTCTCGAACAAGCTGGAGTGTCTAAAACGACTGTTAATAAGGTCAAGCAGATCATGTTTCATTTGGGTATTACAACCAACTTGCTCAAGAAGGTCGCAAAGAAGTTCAATTTGCGTTTGGATGTCAAGTCGTATAAGCTTAATGCGAATGGCAAGAAGAGCTACAACATCAATAGCTATGGTCCGCATAGCAAACATGTGATTCATCTTGGACTGACTCGAAAGCATATTTTCGCTATCAAGCCAACGCGAATTACTACATTCGCGCTTAACCATCCGGAGTTTGTTAAACAAGAAGGATCAACTGAGTTTGCTTTGCGTAATGGATTGATAACTTACAACTCATCTCGAATCAAATTCCTTGATAGCTTCGAAGTGATTTCTCATCTCTACCACAACAGAGATGAGTTGCTCATTCCAATCACTCAAAGCAATGTTCCAAGGCTACTGAACAACGAGTATCAAAAAGTCGATTCACTCTCTGAAGAAGACTTTAGCGATGATTCGTTCAAAGAAATCGGTCGGGTCGATGGCAAAATGAAATTTGGTCAATCGCCGTTCAATCAAGTTATCAATCGATATACGAAGCAATATGAAGAGATCATCAACTTCAACGTGATATACTTCGACTTCGAAACGCTCGTTGAAGACGGCGAACACGTCGCCTACTGTATCTCATATATAATCCTGAAATACAAATTCAGAAAATTGCATTCAACTGGAGATACACAACATTTCTATGGATTTGACTGTGCAGAGCATTTTCTGGAAGCAATTCCAGAGAACAGCCACAACTTGCTTTGGACACACAACGCTGGTTTTGATTTGCGATTTCTCATGAAGCATGTCAGTAGCTTCTCACAGAATAGCAACATCATTGAATGCGGAACCCGTCTCAAACAGGCTCATTGCTTCTACAAGAGTTCTGAACTCATTATCAAATGCACGATGAGTTTCATCAATAGCAAATTGGCAAATCTACCAAAGATGTTCAAGGATGTAAGCAAAGGTCTCAGCCTCGAGAAAGAGTCATTCCCTCATGACTTGATCAATGCATCCAATTTCAAGTCCATGTGGAAGCTTAGCTACCTCGATGGATTTGAGGACAAAGACGCTATGATCGCCAACGCAACCAAGATCGGTGCAGTCATTGAAGACCAAATCGATATCCAGAAGTATGCGATCCATTATTGCAACCGCGATGTGGATGTACTTCACCATTGCTTCGAATCATTCCGATCAATGGTCATCGATCGCTTCAATATCGATGTGTATCGGTTCATATCGATGCCAAGTATCGCATATGCGATCCAGCACAACCAAGGTTGCTTCGATGGTTGCTTTGAACAGAATGGAGTTGCTCTTGGATTCATTCGACAAGCTATTGTCGGAGGTCGCGTCATGACTCGAGACAATGAGAAGCATCATGTGAAGCATCAATTAGCGGATTTCGACGCTGTGTCGCTCTATCCGTCTGGTCAGTCGATATTGCCTGGCTATGTGAGAGGGCGAGCTAAGTTCTTCAAGGACTCTGTTCCAGAGACTGCTGATTACTACATCGCACGAGTTAGATTTGACTCAATCGGCAAACGGCGAAACTTTCCCCTATCGAGCATCCAACAGGATGGATCGCGCAATTTCACGAATGACATCGTTGGTCAGACAATGGTACTTGGTAAGCAAGCACTTGAGGACATCGCGGAATTCCAGGGCGTCCAATACACGGTGATTGAAGGCTGCTATTGGGACAATGGTTTTAACTCCAAAATCGTCGATACAGTCAAAGAACTTTTCGATGAGCGACTCAAGTTGAAGAAACAAGGCAATACTCTGCAGGAAGGTATGAAGCGTTGCTCAACAGCGCTTACGGTAAGCTGATTCAGAAACCGATTGTCAAAGAGAAGCTACTCGTCAAGGGAGCCGACCGAAATGCAGAGCACACGCGAAAGCAGATCCACAAGTTGATTTCTCGAACACCAATCACCGACGATTTGGCTTTGTTCGAAGAGCACAAGTATCTGTATGAGCATTACTCCCCAGCGCACCTCGGGGTTCAGATCCTTGATGCGAGCAAACACATCATGAACGAAGTGATGTGTCTGGCTGAAGATATTAATGCCCGTATCTGGTATCAGGATACGGATTCGATGCACATCGATCGCGATGCGATTTCAAAACTCGCTGAAGCTTTCCGTGCAAAATATGGTCGTGAGCTGATTGGTAATCAAATGGGGCAGTTCCACATTGATTTTGATCTCAAAGGTTCTGAAGGCGAGGTGTATTCTAAAGAGTCTATCTTCCTTGGTAAGAAGAACTACTTGGACGTGCTCGCATGCGATGGCAACGATGTTGAGGGACATCAATTCGCATGAAGGGTATTCCAGGAGCACTATTGCAACAGAACCCACATGAGACCTACATGAGATTGTACAACGGCGGGACTATCGAATTTGATCTCGCTAAGTGCTGCTCGATGGATATCAACACCAAAACCCAAAAAATTTCTAAGCGAACTAAGTTCTTGAGGAAAGTATCATTCCAATAATGAATCAACTACATTTTTTTTTAATTCATCAACTGTATTTCTCGCCTAAGACTGGATTTATCGGTGCTAAGGCTCTGTACAAGAAGGCAAAGGCACTCAACTAGTCTATCACGTTGAAATATGTTCTTGACTGGTACAATAAGCAGACTGAGATTCAACAGCACTCAACACAAGCCAAGAAGTTCCCCGAGTTCAAAATTGCAAGCAACAACCCAAACTCATGGCAGATAGATTTAGCTTTCTGGAGTAAGAAACCCATATTCATCGCGGTCAATATCAACAGCCGAATTGGTTATGCTAAGCTGCTAAAAAACAAAACAGCACCAGTCGTTCGAAAGGCCTTAGATGAATTCATAACGAATCACAAAACGCATTCATTGACATCAGACAATGGATCGGAGTGGATGAATAAACAGGCTCGAGAATTGATATCAAAAGAGCGTATAAGTCATTATGCAGGCGAACCCGGCGATCATACAATATTGGGTAAGATAGATCGATTCATTCGCACGATTAAAGGCAGATTGACGAAGATGCACGATAGCGGTGTATTCAAGACTCTATCTCAAAAGCATCTAAACGAAGCAATCGCCAACTATAACGACACAGAGCATTCGGCTCTCCAAAAGACACCAAACGAGATGGATGGAAAGGTCATATTTTCTGAAATCGATCATAACCAAAGCATAGCAAAGCAAGTTTTGGATAAAATACTCATTGGATCAACCGTTCGATATAGATTGAAGAAGAAGACCCCATTTGATAAAGAAGGCGCTAAATATTCAAAATCGGTATATGAATTCGTTGGCTTAGATGGCTGGAAGATGCATCTACGCTCGAAGAACAACCATGTAGTGTATAAACCAGTAAATGACGTCAAGATAGTACAAGCACAAACTACAGATGTTGATGGTGAAGCAAATGACATATTTGAAGCAGAAAAGATTTTGGATCACGAAAAGCTCAAGAATGGAAAGTACAGATATCTCGTAAGGTGGGCGGATGGTGATAAGACATGGGAGCCTCAAAACAACCTGAGGATCTTCAATAAGAGTCAGATGAGTGAATTGGAGAATAAATATTTTAAGCGGCAGCAAGTATCAACTGACTAATATACGCTATTAATACGGTAGTAAAAGCATTACCATGTATCCTTCTTATAAGGATCCCGCTGATAAAAAGCAAAAATTACAACAATATTATGATCAAATGAAGCTTGATCAAAAGGTCGATGCTATCAAACAAGAGGCATTGAAGAATGCTTTCTGGAGTAGTGAATCAGAAACGAAATTGATATTGCCAACTCAAAAGCCGTCAATCCCCATTGGTAGACCATATCCCGATGGACCGGACCTTCGGAGAACTATTGAAACTCAAACCGATCACTCGCCGAAGCTTCTGACCCCTCACAGCCTGAGCGATCACTCCCCACCTTTAACGACAAGACATCGCTATGGGCTACTATCAAGCGATGATGAAGAAGAGAGCCCATACAACAAAATTCCAATAGATGCAAATAAGCTGGCAAGAGATGAAATTATCCAATTGTATAAATCAAACTGGAATTTCTTCAAAACAAGGAAGATTTCGCCAATACTCCTCAATGGCGATGAAGATATAAGTGTATATTTAGGACGAACAGCGCGTCTTTTCACTATAGGCAGCGGCAATAAGAACAAGAATAAACGCATAGCTGATTATAATTGGATTGCTACGAAGGATAAAATCGATATGATTATTGAGGAGAATAGACGACTGAATGCTCTCAATCGAGGATTGGATCAATTGAGTGTCGATGACGCATCTGAGTCAAAAATCAAAACTGAAGGGCAAGGGAAAGGATTTACTCGATCTCTCGTGCCGTTCGTATCGAAGGGTCGACCAAAGGGTCGGCGAGGATTGTTAATTGGACGTGGTCTCATTGGCGCAGGAGTACCTCACAACTTCGATAAGGATTACATGTATCGTCCGATTGGGTCGAAGTATGTCAATCTCAAAGCTCTTGCTGAGGGATATTTGAGCTTGAGACACCCATCAGGCAACTCTTGTTTCAAAAGATTGAAAATGGGCGACAAATTGGCTCAAATCACCAAGAACATGGTTTTTGATGGAAGGATTGATCATAGCCTCTATTTATAATCAACTCGATAACGCCGGCAAGGTTATCTTCTACGATACTCTGAAGCTCTGCAAATTGCTCAATGCATTCAAGGAATCGATCGCTGATCCGCGTGAAAATGCGGAGAAGTACGTAGCTGAGTTCAATAAGCTAATTGGTGAGCTTAGACTTGGCAATGATAATCCATCGATCAAATCAGAACTAAAGAAGCTATCGATTCACTTATATCAAAATGGTCTATTAAATGATTCTCAAATGTCAGAAATTTTGAAGATGACTATATAGGATGCTAATCATGAAACTAATAAATGTCAGAAAACCTCACCCCACTGGATTACTCCTGCGTAGTTCATATAAGAAACAGTATGATTCAATGGGCAAGGCAAATGAAGAAAAGCTTATCGATACGATGGAGCGTCTATTGATCGACCGCTCAAGAGCTTCAGCAAGCGACAGCGCAGAACCAGCAACAGTCTTCCAGCGTTATGGTGGAACCATTGGCGAGTACAAGCAAAGGAAGAAGCTCAATGAAAAAGCATTGACGTTTGCTATTTAATTTTGCAACACAGAATCTATGATCCTTAGAATATATATAGTAAAGCATGAAGCAAGTGGGCGGATACAAAGAAGTTCGAGTATCGAAATCTATTTCGAAGAGTAAGCTGGCTAAGGCACTCAAGGGCGGGACCATTTCATTCAGTAAGGATAATCTGAATGGATCTCAACCCTTGCTCATGCATCCTGAAAACGCAAAGAAGATCATCGCAGCTCAGAAGGCAAATCGCGGTGTTCGATTGGACATCACGCATGGCGAAATTCATCATGATCTCTCAAGCCGTCAAGGGGGCTCGATTTGGGAATCGATAAAAAAAGGCCTCTCAACCGTTTGGAATACCGTCGGCAAACCAGTGCTTGGAGCTATCGGCGATGCCATTGCGTACTCGAATCCAGAATTAGCACCACTGCGAGAAGGAGTGAGGTCTTTAGTTGGAGTTGGATTCAAAGGCTCTCAAGCTGCTAAAGCGCGTATGGCTGCTGTACGTGCGAAGAAACGAGGTGGTTCCTTCAAACTTTGAAAAGGTACATTTATACCATTTTATGTTTAATCATGAGCGTTGGACGTCATATATATATAGCCTCTACACATAACATACACCATGACTGACTTCAAAACTGGGATCATTTACAAAATTATACATGCTCAGTCTGATTTATGCTATGTTGGCATGACGATGGATAGATCATCAAAGCGTTGGCAGATGCATAAGTATCAATGTAAGACTGATAGCAATACTACTGCGAATTGTTCTATCTATCCTCACATGCGTGAATATGGGATTGAAAACTTCAAAATCATGGCAATCAAAGAGTACCAAGTTATTGATAAGCAGCATTTGAAGGTATATGAGACGCTTTGGATTAATAAACTCAATTGTATCAATAAATTAGTCAGCTTCAATCCAATTCCAAAAAAGGAATATAAAAAAATGTATCGAGGAAGTAATAAGGAATACAACAAAAGGAACAAAGACCTGATTGTAGCAAAACAAAAGACATATGCTGCAATCCATAAAGATGTGATTAAAGAAAGAACAAAGGCATATCTCTCCTGCGCGTGCTCAGCGAGCGTAGTTCGTGAAAAGAACATAGAAGTGATTAAAGCAAAAAAATCAGAAAAATTCACATGTGAATGTGGAGGAACATGGAGCAAAGGACATGGATTCAAACGTCATGAAAACACCAAGAAGCACCAAGAGTTTGTGGCTGAGTGAGTCTAAGCACATTTTTTTATGGCCTACGCTCTCTGATTATCAACTGGATCAGAATCTGGGGATCCTCGAATCTAACCATGTTGTATGCTTGATCAGAGATTTGCACTTCAATATATGGTCTCGAGCCGTCCGAGATAGATACCCAAGAGTACTCTGGATACCTAACATCGATCAGATCACCGCTTGATGTACCTTGACTCGTGAATGATGTAATGACGTCCGGAACGCTATTGTACGGATTATTGACCAAATTTCATCGAACAAGTAGCTCGATACAGGATTTACCTGAGGAGTGAAGCTGCTCAGAAAGGATTTAGCAGTCGTTTGCTGAGTAGCAGGATATGTGCCAGCTGAATAGCCAACAATTAGATTGAACGCGCTTGGAATTACAATATGAGGTGTGAAGCCTCCAGTGGGGAGATCCGTCGAATACAATCCGCTTGAAGGCAATGACCAACCGGAAGGAAGGCTCGTAGGCATTGGACTCAGATCGATTTGGCAGGCGTAGTAAGTCGAGTTCTCGGAAATCGATACATACACTACTTGATTGCCATTCGAATCAGTCAGATACGCTCCAGATGACACTAAAGTAGTACTAATGACATTCTGGATGTCAGCATAGCTAAAAGAACCATTTTTAAGAGTGAATGGAATCGTCGTTGTACTCGATCCAGATGGCACGATGATCTGAAATGAATTGTTCGAATACAGAGATGAGTTGATATTGAATTGACTGTTGCATAGCTGGATGCCAGCTACTGCCAGTTCCATGTTGGTGAAATTGACCGATGAGTTGCCGAAGGAATATCGAAGGGTGTTATTGAAACCATTTTTAACTATATGGGTCGCGTTGAGTACGATGACTGAGCTCATGATGGTATATATATTAGAGGCTATTATAGCTCTTAAGAGCTATCTGCAATTAATTTTTAATTGCACTTAAATCAACGTTTTGGCCAAAATTGTACCTGAGCTCCTGATTAACCGAATCGACGAATAGTGCTTGACCCTTCCTCTCGGTTGCTTGGTTGTATGCCTTAATCATCTTATCCTCATTCACGCCAGGAATATTGAAGTCCTTGCACACCATCTGTAGATCCCGCTTGCTATTCGCCTTCAAAATGAATACATACTCGCTATTCAATCGAATCATCTTATTATCAGTAGCGAAATAGCTATGAGAGAGGAAACAAGTTGATAGCAAATGATGCCTACCTCGAGTAAAGTAATGGCTGAGTAGTTGCTTCTGGAGTCTCTTATCATTGCTGTAATCATCTATGATTACCAGTTGCAGTGATCCAGTATTTGGAATATCATCAACCTTCGGCGGATTATCTGGATCGTGAATCGTAATGAACTTGCCCAGTTTGTCACGCAAGTAGTTGTAGATCTCTTGATCAGGGTTGCGTGCAATGATATGCAAATGGCTGTATATATGCGGAGAATGCTTAAGTATGTGCATAACCAGATTGGTTTCCTGAATAGCTTGGCCCGAGAATGATCGCTCTAAATAGATTTTGAATCTTCAAATCCTTATTGACACCGTGAGACTTACCTCGATACTCCTTCGGCAATTTCCCACCCCAGTTCGATATTTCATTAGAGCTCATTTGTTATACAAACCGACAGATGTATATATTGTAAATATATATACTTTCTCACATAGTAGAGTTATGAGTGGATTCATAAGTATCAAGCCATCTTTAGTCAGCTCGACATACAATCCGGCTAATTACAATAGCAATGATTATCTAAAGACAAGTGATCCGAGAGTTTCATACATAAGCAATGTGTCCCCTGGTCAAGCAGCTGCTAAAAGGCATTAGTGCTTGATTCAAGTTCAAACATTACAGGCATCAACTCAATTGGAACTATGACTATCAATCAACTTGGAACATATACCAATACGAGTACTACGGATTCAACGAGTACGATCACGGGCAGTATCATTACAGCTGGCGGCCTTGGGGTAGCTAAGAACATTTACTGCTCGGGTCAATCGATTGTGAATGGAACCTCGCAAATCACACTAATCTCATCATCGAACTCTGCTGGACGTTCAACTATTGCATTTCAAAATGATGTATCGACGTACGAGTTAGGCTCACGAGGGAGCACAAATGGGACGTTCAACAACTCGATGTACATCTACAATGGCTCTTACCTATGGACGATGGCCTCAAATGGTAATACATCGTTTCTAAGCTCTTCAGATGCTTCTTCTTCGACTGTAGGAGGCGCATGTACCATTTCGGGTGGTACTGCAATCGCAAAAAAATTATATGTTGGATCCAATTGCTTTCTCGGAACTGGTTCAACTGGTGGAATATGCATAGGTACCTCTACCGATACTGCTCGAATGATCTCTTGCTTGAATTCGGGTTTGGCTACTTCAGGATCAAATTACATCACGCTTGGTCAAGCTGCAACCAACAATAATCAAGCCGAGATCTCATTCTTCTATAACAGCTCGGGATCCGTCGGCAACAAGCTCGAAATGGGATTTTATGGTGGGAATCGCCTATTCTCGATGCAAGCTTCGGGCATTACTTCGATCGGATCGAGCATCGCTTCTACGAGCAATACTACTGGTACGTTGCTCCTATCGGGTGGTCTTGGTATTTCGAATACTACTGATGCATCGAGTTCTACCAATGGTGGTACGATCACTACTGCCGGTGGTGCTGCCATTGCCAAGTCGTTGTATGTAGGCACAAGTTCTAATTCAGCTACAAGTACGATCGGTGGTACTTCCAATACAGGAGGTACTCTTTCAATTACGAGCGTCGGTTATCATATTGGTGCATACCATAACTCAACTAACTACGTATTACTCAATTCGAGCTCTAATGGTAGTTTCGCGATCAATAATACATCTGGAGCTACCAATACCTATTATACGTTTCAGGCTAATGGTCAGATTCAATTATCGGGAATAACCGCTCGAAATTCCCATAAGATGGATTTAGGGACAAATACAGCTCAAGATAACATCATCTGTCTCGCACAGGCCAATAATACTAGTCCATCCTACATGATTGGCGTGTCGGGCAGTTCAATTAACTATACTTCTGGAGGTTCTCACGCATTTTATTCGAATACGAGTTCTACCCCAGCCATTCTGGGAACGAATTGTATGCTACTCACTCAGCAGGGTAATCTCGTTCTTCCAATTTCGGGCGTACATGCGTACGGAGCCGATACTACCGGTCTGTCTTCTTATACAGGAGGAATGCATTTGAGCTTTTCTGGAGGTACAGGCCAATTGCTTTCGTACGATTACAGTACCAGTCAATACAAGGATATGAACATCAATTCGACTTTATTCTACAAATCGAGCAATGGTTATATTGGGATCGGCACATCGAGTCCAACATGTCCATTGCATGTTCAGGGGACTGCTGGGCAAACGACGGCAAGCGGCTTCGGCTATTTGAACGGTTCAGGATCAGGGGGTGCCTCAGGGTTCTCCAATCGCCAATTCTCTATACTCTCGAGCGGGGGAATCCTTTGCCAATCGGGTGAGATAGATGTATTATCTGATACGCGTCTCAAGCGAAATATTAACAAGATCGATACTGATCTCGCGGATTGTTTCGTGCGTGAGATTCAACCAATTAGGTATTCATACACAGCAGACCCATCTAATGAACATTATGGCTATGCCGCTCAAGAACTGGTCAAACATGGATATAATGCCATTGTTGGATATACTGGAGCTGATGAGCCATTGCCAGAAGAGGTGGTCGAATGTACAAACGGTGATGTGCTTAGCTTACCTTCCGATACACGATTGATCGTTAATCTACTCCATACTATTCCTCTGCTTCATTCTGCTCTGAAACGCGCACTTGAACGAATCGACCAACTCGAGTTTCTCGTTAATCGAGATGTCGATGAGCAGCAGATGCAGATCGATGAACTCTCTCAAGCTAAGCCTGCTCGTCGAGCTGTACAAAAAAGAAGCAGCTGAGGAATATAAAAAAATTCTTACTTAGTAGAGCAATTTTTTATTAATTCCATGACTGGACCTCACCAGTGAGACGATCAATACTAAGCTCTCGTTCATTGATAACTAAGACCAAAGAATTCATACCTTGACAGCATGCATTGACTCCACTTACGACAACAGATTGAGGAACGCCCTTATTAGAGATGCGAGAGCAATCTGCAACCATGATGCGTTGCACTGTTTGCCACTTCTGAAAATCAATTAAACCATTACTAATTTCGTGAGTAAATCCACCGTTGATCGCTCCGAGCTTGCGGAATTCATCATTCCAGGCTTCAAAATCGTAGTCCAATGTCTTGCTAAACACATTATCATTACCGACTTGCACTTGGAACCCACGAATCGAACTACCGGGTTGGCAAGTCCAAGGAGCACTGTCGAATGGACTTGCGAACTGCTCGGTGTTATTAGCAGTGCTGTTAGCTCAATGACCACTCGAAGTTTCACTATATGGAATCAAACAGACGTACTTGATATTTTTCCACGATCCTGATAGTTGGAGATTGATTGGAGCGTTTTGTTGAGATGTAGAAGCACCAGTTCCGGCTTTGCCTCGGAAATATTGGGCAAAGCAGTCAAGATACCTAATTGTCTTGATAGGACTACTGATAATCGGCAATGGATTAACAAGATCGTAATATGGAATATTCAAACGCGATGTAGTGAAAGGAAGGAATTGACCAGCTTGAGCCAATGTTGTGATATTGTTCTGAAGAGGTCCAAATGCCAAACGAAGGGTTGTCGTAGCAGTATTGCACCCAGCAAGGGCATTGCCCGCAGCAGCACTTGCGAGCATAACAGGAACAGTATTGCCGCTCGTCATAGTCGTACTAATCAACGACAAACTACCATCTGAAGCAGGAGAAGCGACGAGAGGAGCAACAGCAATATCGCAATAGCCAGCATTGACTTTAATTTTCAACTTGAGTTGAGGATTACCAATGAGATCCAATTCCTTGAAGATCGGGCGAAGATCAACAAGACGAATCTTAAGCATGTGATGCCAGACACCAAGAACAGAGCCAGCTGCAGGTGCAGTATTTACCACAAAAGCGCCCTTACCATTCTGCGATGCAATATTACTACTCACGCCCGATCGTTGAGTGATCCATCCATAGGGATTGACTCCACCTGAAACATTTCCAGATGCATCGATATTGGCCGTAAGCTGCGGATTGCTATAAATGCGATTGATTAGTCCAGTATTCTCCTTGATCGATGCCTCAGTTGGAACCAATCCAAGTGTAGCAGCTGTATTCGTGTAATTATTAGTGAAGCCATCGCCTGATGCTGAAGTCAATCCATTCGAGAAGGGCATTGATGTCCAATCATCCGGAGACATAAAGGCATCTGAGCCATGCTTGTTTAGATCAGAAGTGCTCCATTCAGTCATTGCGCGAAGATTATTCCAATAGAGCTTAAAGTCCGACTCTGTAATGATAGCCTTACCGTTAAGCACTACACTCAGAGAATCGATTACGTTCCATACGCCACATTTCAACGTAGTGCAATAACGATTGATAGCCCCAAATGCTCCAGCACCTGTATTCTTCATTGAGACGATATATGGTAATGTAAGATAAGTATCTTCTGGAGAACCTTGTCCTTTAGCACCTTGGAGGTTAGTGGCAACATCGTATGAAATTAAACCGGATTGATAGCTGCCTTGGTTTGTGTCGGAAACCGAGTCAACTCGCTTCCCCTTAGAAACAGAAGTAGATGACTTTCATAAAGATATTGATCAGCTAATTGATAGTCGGCCATTATGATCTACGATTTTATATACAGGCCATAGATAAGATTATCGCTAAATAATTAATGGAGCTGATCAAAGGCATTACATCTGACCATCAGCTAATCGAATTAGCTGACTTATTAAATATTCATTTGGATGGAATTTTAGATTTGGATGAGATCAAAGCTCACTTGCCAAAAGATAAAACCTTTATCATTCTACTACAGTCGCCTGATGGTGGTACTGGGCATTGGGTTTGCGTTAGTAATGGTCAGTACTTCGATAGCATGGGCGAACCTCCGCCAATGATATTTGGTTTGAAAGAATATAATCATAAACAGTATCAATCGACTTATAGAGAATTTTGCGGTATCTGGTGTATGCTCTGGTTGTACTGCAAACAAAATAATCGGATGGACTTATTTGGCCAGTATATCGATCTGAATAATATTTTGAGACGTAGGACAAAAAAATTTATTACCTAAAATGATTTCTCGAGGCTTGAGTCATCAGAGAATTCTCTCTCTATGCGCTTCAAGCATAGATGACAAGTTCGATAATGAACTTTATCTCGTAGGTATTGAATCTGAATTTTTAGTAGCGCATTGGATTCTTTCAATTCATATTTGGCATCGCGTAGTTGCTTTTCAATGTACTGTAGGGATATAGAATTACCCATATTATATTTAAGTCATGATAAAATCAGTGATCCAACCGTTATTATCGAGCTGAGACATCCATTTGAGGTAGCCAGGGTGAATGTCTCTTAGTTCAGCATATGTAACCTCCTTGTGCATGCCAAATCCGACTTTAACTGCTCCGACTAATTGCATACAGCGACGCTTTGCTTCTGCAGGAAGCCACTTATCGGCTTTGCCGATACGCAGATATGGGATATACTTAGGATGTTCATCGAGTAAGCTATCAAGCTTCATGTCTTTATGCTTTCCAAAAGATAGAGTATAATCAGCCATATTGTATATTTGTTTTGAGATAATGTTGGTCTCTGAAAATTAATCATACGGTCTCTAATAATTAATAGTATAATCTCTAAGAAACCTCTTCTAATTGCCTCTCATAGTTAATACTTTTCCGCATCGGGATCTTGTCTGACAAAATTCTAACAATTTGTATATTTAACCCAAGTCAAGTCAATTTTCCAAGTTCTCCAAAGATTTATACCTCATGTCTTCATGAAACGCTTGAGGACGATGAGGACGATAATCTCTCTACCACCTATGACGAGATTCCAAAGAGGAGACATTTCACACGTGTGAAACCAAACCTTTCAAAGCAACGACAGTCAAAGAGCTAAGCAAACAACAACGTGCAGTCGTCATCCCTTTAGACTGATAGAGATCGCTGGAAGCATGCAATGCCATAGCAGAAGCGAGTCAAGAATCGCAGACTGAGATTGGGAGGAGAATGTGGAGAGACAACTCTAATGCAAATAGGACACAGCAAGTGGTTTCCCGACAATTTCAACGGGGAGAACCGTCGGATTCCCGACGCCAAATATGGCATGCAGTGCAATGAATTGCGTCGAATTACTATGTGGAAACTGCTGCTCGTTAGCCTGCTTCTTCTTCCTCGACGAATCGATCAATCCACGTTCGCAGTTGAATCAAATCAATCGAGATTTCAGCATCGGCTACGCCTGCCAAAGACGCTGGAAGATTCACACCAGTGTACACCAATGCCAGTGGAAATACGATCTGCAGTGGCCCTGGACGAGGAGCTCCAAAGGCCACGTGGGTAACTTGCGCAGGCGGACCACGAAGGCGCAAGATTGCTGTTCGGTTCAGACTTGTGGGAAATATCTTGATGCCGATTGCAACTTGCACGGAGGTTTCGTCGCTCATCCAACGGGCGAGTTTTGCTCGAAGACGTGGCAGACTGTCGTTCTTGTACGCGATTTCCACGACGACATTTGGAAATGCAAAGCCACGAGAGGATTGCAAAATAGGCCCATCAACACTCAACCCGACGGGGGTAAGAGCCAAGTCAGCTTCTTCGCCACGATCTTCTCCAATTCTGCATGTGGGTCTTCCTATGTAGATACTTCGGCGAAGTCTGATGTCGTTACCAGCCTCACAGATTTGCTCAGTTATGGACGTCTCAATGCGGTCCGCTGTTCGCTCATGAGTTTCAGTCGGAAGGCTGTAGATGACCACTTGTCCGTTGTCCGTTCCATCTTCAAGCGGCTCGAACGCTGAAGCCAAAACTCAAACTCTTTCCATGTAATGCAAGGACACAAGACGACTGGCTCCCAACTTGGATCGCCATATTCGTCGACGGTTGGCGCATTCGAGATCGGATCGTCCATAATTTCTTTCAACTTTGTTCTCGCTCTGGCCACATCGTCGACATAATTTTTTTGCTTCGTTTGGCTTGAACCTGAGGCATCTAGTGGAGGGAGAAGCAATTGATGGGGTACCTTGGGAAGCAATTGATGGGGCCGCTTGAGAGGCAGGTGATGGGAGCGTTGATAAGGATGATCGCGTTGATGAGACTCTGTTCTTTGGCTTGCAGTGTCTCTTCTTTGGCTCGTTTGCAAGCATCTTCGTCTGGGAAAAAGAGATAGTGCGCTCAAATCTCAAGTTGAAGCATGAAGCCAACCTTCGAAATATAATATTTTAAGATGATAAATTTGTGAAAGTTATTCCGAAGGAAGTGTGAACGAGGATATCTTTACAGTTAAATCAAGCGAAATTTGACGGTTTAAGTCCTGTGAAACCTCACACACTTCCCCTGCAAAACGAAGATATAACGTTATTAAGAGATACATAAATGATGTCAAAATCAAATTTGATTTGTCCGAATGTACGCTACTTCCAATACCGTTGCGAAAGCCACCGCCAAATGCACCAATGGCGATTGCACGGTGAAAGTCAATGCTCCTGATGATTTCAAGGGTGTGCTATGCAAGTCATGTCGCAAGATTGATGATGGCTATGGACAAACGATTGATTCGCAAGGGTGGGTCTATCTTCATCGATCTCATTTTGAATTCATTCGTCGTGCAATTGATGCCAAGAAGTTTGATTACTTTATGCATCTGCTTGAAGGATTTGAACTTGATGATCGTGTTGCTGCGAGAAAGCGAACCCAATCGGATGGTTCTACACGTGTTGCTGCGAGAAAGCGAACTCAATCGGATGGTACTATTGGTAGAACCAAAGCATTCAAGACTCCTGAGAGAAGGCAATTTAGAGCAACCAAGACGAAGATCACCGATGGTATAGTTGAAAAAGTGGCCACATTGGTGTCCCAGAAATTGACAAGTTCCGGATGGGGAAAAGGACCGACGGCTCCTGAACTGGAACCAGATGACGAACAAGCACCATTCTCAGTGAGTGGAAGCAGCTACACAAGCGATAGTGATCTCCACGACAATCTTGAGACACTCACACTGAAGGAGAAATGTCCCTCTACGACCAGCGATGTCCCATTACTTGAAGAATCCAAGCCACGTCGTATGATACGCCAACTGAAATTTGATATGGACTCCGATTCTGATGAGCTTTGATGACGACAGCGATTTCATAATGTCATGTAATACATCTTAATTCATTTTCTATTGCCCCGCGTCAGTGCCCGATATACCTTTGATGCAAAATGCTCTGAGGGGTGAGCATTTCGCTTGAGTCGCTCTGTCGTGTGTCGTCTTTAGTGTGTTGTCTCTCAGTGAGTAAATTCGGCTGTCTATTAGCTCTGGAGTGAAGTAATGTGTTTCATCTAATAGCTACAGGCTGACGTTTAAGAGTGCTTCTCGTTGTTAGAAAGGTCTGTTTAGTCTATTAGCTAATGATGTTGATTGTGAGTGCTTCTCGTTGTTAGTTGAATTACATCATCTGATAAGGGTGGATGCCCTCGAGTGCTGCTCGTTGTTGAAGGTCTAATGGAAGTGCCCAAAGTACCTTTAACAGCTTATACTTACATCTTGGACGACGTCGCCAAGATGGATATCACAAATGTCGATGGATTGCTAGCAGAGACGTGCAATTGCGACTTTGACTTTACCGAGGAAGAACATCAAATGCTCAACTAGATCGCACTGTGCTGAATGAATATCTATCGGGCGTTCGAGTGCAAAATGAAGGTGCATCGAGCTTGCGACGGCCGAATATTATCGTATTGGAATTATCATTCGAATTCGACGACATACTCAAAGTTATTTTTTAATGTTTGCACCGACGAAAGCCTTCCAACAGTGCAAAAGAAACACAGCAGGATCGAAGTCATGTCGACGCGTTCATGTATGTTTCATTGCACAATACCAGAAAGTAGAGTTAATCCTTGGATCGCTTAACAATGAACTACAGTAGGTTTAGGCTCTGCGATCCCTTTACGGTGGACGAGAGTCATCGTTGGTAAAGTTTTACATGGCCTTCTTTGTGTCGTAGACCCGACGAAAAGAATGACAATCGTGACGGTGAAGTGTGGACTAGAAGACTTTCTCGCACTAAAATCCAAGCACACAATCCAAGGAAACCTTTGAAAACATTTCTGCGCATCGTATCGACAATAACTATGCGTTGAATCCACAACGCACGTCGCACGACTTATAGTCGACTCCACTTGAACTGTAAAATGTGTACAGAGCATTGTTAAAGCCTTCCTATACGTGGCATAACTTTCAAGAGTCGCTAGAACTATTGTAAACATAACAAGGTCAATCCCCAGTTGCCCAGAACTCTACCTGAATGCTATTCTCTAGTTGACGCAATGCTTTGGCAAATAAACTCTGCTGCGTTTTAGCACAGGCGGCAATGAAATGCGATGGACGCCTTCAATTAGCTCACTTAAAGAGAATTATCCCAGTGAGTTTTCAATCACAACTGGAGGAAGATCCAACTTTGACCTGCGTTGGACTTTGCCGTGATAATAGCAGAGCCCCCCATGTTCGGGCGTACTTGGAGCAATTTTCCACTTTGCATTTGAGCCCACCGCCATGACGCACACAGCGGTGTCGTGCATGGGCCACTTTGGTGCATCCCTCAACTTGGCAAAACTTTTTCGTCGTGTCGGCTTTGTGCTTGCTGCAATAGCCGTGGCTTCGAACATTCGATTGACATCCTTCAAATTGACATTTCCGCCGTCCTCCATGTTTGATGCAGACGCTTCGAGCATACGTTTGGTTTTGACATTCTTCGATAGCGCATTTGGAACGATTCCTGTGGAATTCGCATTTACCTCCGACAGCAGCTGGACTGCCACAGCCATTGAAAAGACAGGTCAAAGTTGTCTTGAAGGTGTCGCGGAAACCTGGCAATGGAGCCATTTGTCAGAATCGGCTTGGCGGATCTGTGAGACACAAGAGGAATGGTCTTGGGAGTAAAAGCAATTCGCACGGACGGCTAGGAAATCTCTCAACCCAGCGACATCAGGATGTGCTCGAACGAACAATCGAAGGTCGTCTTAAAACAAACACAAAAGAAATTTCTCAATTGCGATGTCCGTCAACTTGTACTTGCTTATAAACATCCCTGTATTCAACATTGACAAGCAATAAAGACCTCGGGCATATTTGTAAGATTTCTTAAGCAAATGATGTTTCCACCATCTCAAACGACTACGATGCAATACTAGACATTGAACAACACAGCAATTATTTCGTGCTTTTGTATGACGCTGTACAGTTTTGTAGCATCAAAATTGGGCTCGAAAAGCATTTTATTAGGAAGGGCAAGTAGTGTGGTCCAAAGTTGGGGCCATCGAGTTGGGTTTGATGCCAGAAACAGTCTTCTACTAAGTGCCAACACCTCTAACTAGTCACCTTGTTCATGGGATAAGGGGGTTCAGTTAACATAACCAATAGAATAAGGATCCTCTGTGATGAGAGTTGAAAGTAGTTCTTGGTTATTCTTCATAAATAGTAGTCTTGTACTACGTCTCAAGCCATGATGAAGTAATCCAACATCTCATGCTCTTCCACAGTGAATTCGAGATCGCAATTGCACGATGCAGCCAACAAGTCACCGATATTCGTCATGTCAACGTCAGTGGCGTTGCCCAAAATGCAGGCAAGCATGTCTTGGTCTTCGCTCGTCGTGGTCGACTGGACGCTGGAAAGACCCCCGTGGTGATAACACAATCCCTTGGATCGGGCAATCTTGGAACACTCTGGGATCTTACACTTTTGACCGCCACCATGACGCACACACAATCGGCGAGCATGAGCCACTTTGGTGCATCCGTCGACTTGGCAGATATTCTTGGTGGTGTTACTTCCATGCTTGCAGCAAAAGCCTTGACTGCGGACATTGGAGTCGCAGCCTGGATACTGACACTTTGGTTTGGCTCCATGTTTGATGCATACATTGCGTGCATATGTTTGGTTTGTGCAGTCTTGGACCATGCATTTGGTTCGGTTCTTATGGGCTTCGCATTTGCCTGTCGGGAGAGCAGGATTGGAACATCCATTGAAAAGGCAAGTGGATGTGGTGTTCATTGTGTGTTGCCAATGTGGAATTGGACTTTGGATTTCGATTTGAGGTCATGTTAGGAATTCATGACACTCTCGTCGCCGTCATGCCCATGACAAATGGAGCGTCGACTGGGACTCAACAGTCTACAACCGCAATGTGATTGGATGAGTTGGCGTTATGGTCGTTGTGCAAAACGAGACGACTGGAAATGGTGGAATTGGATTGGCCATCGTCGAGGGTTGAATAAATGAGACGCATTTTGATTGGATGAATGAAGGTTAATGTGTTAGTACTCATTCTTTCTGGATGAATGGCTCAGCATGGCCGACGAGCATGGCTGTAGGATTTGTCTATCATTTCGAGAACTTGCTTGTTTTTGACTCTATATCATCCGGTAACTTAGCAATGGCTATACTCTTTCATTGTGTAGTCGTTATTGTGTGAGACTCGATGTCATTTTCGTTACGACTTTGTAGGTGGAGTTTTGTATCTACATGACTTGACACCATGAATTTTATGAGAATGATACGTCACTACCATTCAACGGTGACAAGCAGAGGTTCAATTTTTGCCACGAGAAGTATCTCATGGTTGAATTCACAAGCTGAAAGGTATCGAGCAAAATTACTGGTTCGGTTGTGAAATTTTGAGGAAGACTATTTTTCTACTTAATGCTGATGGTTGTTGCTCATGAATTTGCCTGAATGACCGAGATTCGCATTGAATACTTGAATTAATTATTTGTTTATCGTCGTCTACGATCTACTGTTAGTAACAATAACTCAACAACTCATGTACAACGCTCCTTGGACGAGTTGTCCGTGAAATCATCAACGCTCAAGTCAACAAAAATTTTACTGTCCGATTCTATCTATACTACTAATAATAGCAATACATGGCCCCTTCTGGCGATCTGATTGGCCAAATGGGCAACTGTGACAGGGTGCTTACACGCTGCCGAGACAGCTGCTTTATCCACCGCCTCACCCTTGAACAAACTGGATTCCAAAGGGGACTGAATGACTGTATTGTTTTACTCCTACAACGTACAGGGCCTAAATAAAGGAAATGACTATCCCCCCCCCCATTTTTGCTATTTCCCTCCCCCCTAAAATTCATTTTTGATACTTTTTGCCCTAGAATTTCCGACACTTAGGGGTATAAAATTAAGCTCCCGCGATGATGCCCATAACTTTGGCGCATTTTAAGTGTTTGCAGAAGTCAAGAGCTCTAAAATAGCAGTCGATTTTTGGGAAGCTAGGGCAAAAAAGTATCAAGGCAAAAAAGTATCAAAAATGAATTTTAGGGGGGGGAATAGCCAAAATGGGGGGAATAGTCATTTCCTAAATAAATTATGAGAAGAATAAATATTGCCGAGTCAATTTGCTCCCCCAACCAAAATGGTGACAATACCAAGAACGCGAACTGAACAAGCAGGAATCATCATTCGCAACGCGAGGCAGGTCAGCCGCGCGTCAGTCACGAATGTCGTCTACTCGGAAATCTTCCAGTGATAGTGACTCTTTTTTTCCTTTTCCACAATAGTTGTCTTATGTAGTGTACTAAGTATTTGTTTGGCTCAACCTCTGGTGCGCAAACCACCCGTTTTGCTTCTGGATGAAGCAACGTCGGCATTCGGTGCTGAAGCAAAAACATCAATTATTGACAACTTGCTGAGGTTGGCCAAGCATCTCAGCATGATTGTGTGAGCGAAGCGAGCGGGCTCCACTAGTTAATAATATGAAATTAGTTGGTCACGTCACAAAGGAGATAGCAACATATTTAAGAGAAATGTCGAGAGGGGGACCTCAATTGAAAACAATAAGAAACACTCAGCTCATCATGCGTGCTCGAGAGCTATTGCCAATATCAAACCTTTTCCAAACAGTCTGCAAGTCGAGCACCATACAGAATATCTCATGCAAGTCGGCGAAAACATTCGACATGTAATCCAAAGTCAAAGTAGGTTAGTTGTCAAAACATCAGCGACACCCCATCAATATCAGAACTTTTAAATTTCTATTTATGGAATTCGCCAATCAAACTCTTCCATGTGAAAAATCAGGGATATATTCACCTGATGATTTTGAACAATGAATACCCCGGAGTATGTAGCAAGCGGAAATTGCAATTGCTAAGTTACCGGATGATATAGAGTCAAAAACAAGCAAGTTCTCGAAATGATAGACAAATCCTACAGCCATGCTCGTCGGCCATGCTGAGCCATTCATCCAGAAAGAATGAGTACTAACACATTAACCTTCATTCATCCAATCAAAATGCGTCTCATTTATTCAACCCTCGACGATGGCCAATCCAATTCCACCATTTCCAGTCGTCTCGTTTTGCACAACGACCATAACGCCAACTCATCCAATCACATTGCGGTTGTAGACTGTTGAGTCCCAGTCGACGCTCCATTTGTCATGGGCATGACGGCGACGAGAGTGTCATGAATTCCTAACATGACCTCAAATCGAAATCCAAAGTCCAATTCCACATTGGCAACACACAATGAACACCACATCCACTTGCCTTTTCAATGGATGTTCCAATCCTGCTCTCCCGACAGGCAAATGCGAAGCCCATAAGAACCGAACCAAATGCATGGTCCAAGACTGCACAAACCAAACATATGCACGCAATGTATGCATCAAACATGGAGCCAAACCAAAGTGTCAGTATCCAGGCTGCGACTCCAATGTCCGCAGTCAAGGCTTTTGCTGCAAGCATGGAAGTAACACCACCAAGAATATCTGCCAAGTCGACGGATGCACCAAAGTGGCTCATGCTCGCCGATTGTGTGTGCGTCATGGTGGCGGTCAAAAGTGTAAGATCCCAGAGTGTTCCAAGATTGCCCGATCCAAGGGATTGTGTTATCACCACGGGGGTCTTTCCAGCGTCCAGTCGACCACGACGAGCGAAGACCAAGACATGCTTGCCTGCATTTTGGGCAACGCCACTGACGTTGACATGACGAATATCGGTGACTTGTTGGCTGCATCGTGCAATTGCGATCTCGAATTCACTGTGGAAGAGCATGAGATGTTGGATTACTTCATCATGGCTTGAGACGTAGTACAAGACTACTATTTATGAAGAATATTAACGTAAGATGAAATACATAGATTCAAAATTTATTTGGCAAATTGACTTCAAACTTCACATTCATGCGAGTTGACAAAAGAGGCAACCAAGTCGAAGGACGTGCTACAATGCGTTGTTTGCAAAGGTAGTGGAAAACAAGTTTGCTCTAAATGAGCCGTCTCATCTGGATTTTGATATCATGATGGCATAGTCCTTTATCACAACATCAATATGTTTAGCTCAAGTGAGCGATAGATTTACTTATCTGAAGTGCTAAGATGAAAGAAAATTCCCCGACGACACTCGCGATATTCGATTCTTCACGGAGTACGTTATGGTATACTGTAATTTTTGACAACACATCAGAACAAGACAAGGTGGACAGCATGCCAACCTCCACAAGGCAATACGACTCTTGAGTCCTCTGGAATTGCAAACGCTTCAATTCTCGAGGCCAAGTTGTGTCGATTTCTTCTTTCAATCATGGTGACCTGGTGTCATCAAATCCACAAAATGTCGTGGATTGCCAGCCTGTAAACATCGATGTCTCGAGCTTTTGCATAGACGATGAAACGCTAGATATTCTTCTCGGCGATATTGCGATGGTAGACTCGGTCGAATTCCACCTCGGCTTGTCTGCCGTCACCAGGGAAGGCAGTGAAGATCTTGGCCCCTTTCTCTCGCCAATGCCATGATAACATGAATATCAGTCTTTCCAATTTGAGCTCAAAGTTTTACGTCAATAGTCCATTTCTTTCATGCAGGACAAAGTAAAACACAGAAATATGACGCGACGCTGCGACCCAGCGCATTGCAAATTCTTAAATTGTCGTTGGATCGCTGGGGTGGAACTGGCAGCCGAACAGGCACAATTCCATCCTGGCGAACATTCCTCAATTGTTCTTCCATCGAGTTGTCTTTCTAAGGGAGGATAATCGCCCCATGGATGGCGATCGTAAGGAGCAGGCACTGCATTCGAAAAGTAGATTTGTCATCCGTTTTGTAATAATTCGCGATCCATTTTCACCGTGTTTTCAATGAAATATCAATTGCATCATGAGAATCCACATTAACTTGATTAAATGTTGCTTCCCAGGTGAAGATGTCTAAGCATGGTGATGAAACGGTCACTCGAGGTTGTGTAAATGTAGTGTAATCCTGACCACCCAAACAACACGACACTTATCCATGGATAACCTTGTGTCTCCTGCAATGTTCACTTTTTCAAAACGACTCCTTCATGTCATTTCCTTGTCTTTTCAACGGATATCCAAGGTTGCACAAAAGCAGCCCATGCTGTGTGCGTCACGGCAGCGAGATCAAACGCAAAATCGATGGTTGTACCAAATTTGCTCTCTCTGGTAGTGTATGCTACCATCACAGAGGTGCTCGTCGGCAGTCGATGGCAATAGATGACTCAAGTCATGACGATGAAGCACAGCTTTTGTGATGGAGTAGCGATATATACGACAACTAATTTAGCTTGCTCTGGGTTACCAAACATGGTAAAGTTTTTCTAGCTCCTTCTCATTCATAACGAGATCGACATGTTGGATGGTGTAGCCAAATCACAGACGTTGATTGCTAACTATGCGGCCAAGAATACAGGAGAGAATGTCTTCGCCGTCCAATTCATTATCGACGTTTGACTCAATTCTTATACCGAAGACAATGACATAATCTCTCAAAGAGCAATGCGAGACTAGTCGTTAGGAGTATACCGGATTCGATGTAATTTGAAATGTCATCGCAAAATTCCGCTCATTCACAAAGAACGAGAAGTTGAGTAGAAATGGGATAAGAACGAGACATCAATGGACAAGTTCCTTGACTGCACTTTGTCAAAGCAAGATGGATATTGGACCGCCATGATGATAATAACAATTTATTTTCCTACCTGATTTAGCTCTTTTGGTATCAGTGCACTCGCGAGGTTGCTGAATGCATATACTCATTGGAGCGCCGTTGAATCTGCAAGAAGCAGACATCATTTGTCGTTGCTTTACGGTGTATCTTTCACTGCAGTACAGTGGCTGTACAGTTTCCTTGTAAGTTTGACACCAGGCATCATTGCACTTCAATGTCCAGCAATAATCCAATGCCATCGCGAATGTGGACCTTGCTGTTGTGTGGTCTCAAGAACGCCCGACCAGAGAATTTTCAGGGCATCAAACTCGCTGTATGTTGAATCTACATACAACCATTTGTTGGCATCCCACATCAATGAACAAGAATGGAGCCTTCATGAAAAGAGCCACCGACACACCTTCCACCATGTATCGGCGTGTTTTTGATTTCTCTATCTCAGAGACGTCAGTATAATTATAACACTCGACGAGCTTGAATCTCTTTCACGAGACGGCGATGAATGAGGAATGCAGAACTACAAAATCGATGATGCAGTGGCCCAAAGAACATTCGTCAGCTGTCGCCAGGACGGGGCAATTTCTAGCGACCTCGCGGCAATAGGACCAATGTGGAGAGCACAAGTTATTGCAACCCTCTATGATGGTCGTTTTGTCAAGTGGTCGACAACACAGGTACAAGTAGGCGCTGGGAATGGTCGGACAACAAATCAGAACAGATAACTCGAAACCCAGATCTCAAACATCGTTCATACCAATGGAATAGGCGCATACTTGTCAAGCTTACTCTCCGAATCGACAGTCAGGAATAAGCAATCTTAGGCTACACAATGTTATGTCCAGCCTTGAGAAGTTGTAAGTTACATTGGGGATAATCTCCTGCGAAAGCAACGGCACAAGTCGAATCTAAATTCATCCATTTTTGGAATGTAAAAGAAAACTAAGACCGTGGTCTGTCGCGTCGATCGCCACCCTCAAGCTGTGACAAAGTGCCCCCTAAGAAAATTGCACCGTGCAGCGACTCACCAAGTCCTCTTCATTTTTCAATTTGATCCAAACATGGCATTTACTTGCCTTTTCAACGACTGCCCCAATCCAGCACTGCCTACGGGCACATGTGAAAGGCACAAGAATCGAGCCAAATGCATGGTTGATGGTTGCCGTAACCAAACGTACTCTCGCAACGCCTGTGTCAAGCATGGAGGCAGGAATAAGTGCCGCTTCCAAGGATGCAGCTCGAATGTCCGAAGCCAAGGCTTTTGTTCTAAGCATGGGGCACGCATCGTGAAGAAACCATGTCAAGTCAATGGATGCACGAAGTCGGCCCATGCTCGACGACGCTGCGTTCGCGATGGAGGTCGTCAACATCACAAAACCAACGTCTCGAAAGCGCACTACCAAATACCAGTCCACGATCCTGGATCTATCATGTTTGGATATTGACAACGACACGCTGAATAATATCCTCGGAGATATCGCAGCAATGGAAGCGAAGACCAGTGACAACAGCTCACTTGAATTTTCCAAGGAAGGCCATGTATTCATGGACTTCTGAATCACAAGAATGCCTCTGGGTCCTTGACAGTGTCTTTTTTTCCGCAATTTTAATTAAATTTTGCGGTAATTTTTATTAAAATTGCGGAATTATGAAAGGTCTGGTCCGCAGAGAATTTCCGCGAAACGCGGAAGTCCAGGTCGCCTATTCCGCAAAATGTCGTTCTGTGAGCAATGGAAGAGTGATCGCTCTTGTCTTGTGTTCGATCCTGAGAAGAAATTGGTCTTTTGCAGCATCTGACAACTTGCCAAGAAGATATCCGTGTTCGCCAACTAGGATATTGTGGAGGTCCGTCCAAGTAGTTACGACTTTACACCATCTAGGATCACAGCCGCAGTCCGAGCCAGCCATACTGACGCAGTTGGTGAATCGGCCAAAATATCTACTTTACAGCAAGCATGTGTAAGCGCCGTCGAAACACAGCGACGGGAAGTCAATGAGGAGGCTGTAGATGAGTTGGCTTATCGGCACTGGGCTCGCCATGATATGCGTTGTGCGTATCCGTTGGCGACACATTGTGGGTCAGTTGGTATACAAAAACATTGATAGGAAAAGATGCGAGTGGTTAAAAATGAGATACTTCAAGTCGTCTGATTGGCTTGAAACTTGTAAAATATAATCCTTTAATTCTCACGAATTCTGAGGTATTTTTAGATCATTCTAAGGCCCTGGTCGCGAAATTAACTGGAGTGAAAACCAGGACGAAAAACCAGAGTGGAGCCGGATATCATATTCCATATTCGGACAATAAACTAGAGCATTGAAATGCGTTGGTCGGGATTTGTTCAAGTGGCCGAAGAATGTCGACTGGGAGGAATGTCGCTGCTGCAGTGTCTGTGGCCATCGCTGGTGTTTGTATTGCTGTGTCAGCGCTTCAAGCATCTCTGAAGTCTGACAAATACAGTGTTCACACCATATCTAGAGTGTGCTTCGAAGAGCTTTACCGCGACGATAGATACAACCTATGGTTTTTGGAAAACTTGCGCTGCAGTCAAACTACTTTCAGCTGGCTTTGTGAATATTTGCGCCGTGAAATGAATGATTATAATGTGCGTCAATTCCAAGTCCATTCCTTTGAGAAGAAAGTTGCCGTTTTCCTCTATTTTTTGGGCTCTCAGGGCGGTTATCGAGAGGTGGCTGGTGTTTTTGGTATGTCGAAATCTTGGTGCATTGATGTGATCGCAAAATTGACTGTCGTTTTGTCCAAGTCTGCTGCTAAATGGATTTCTTTCCCTCATGGAGACGACGAATGGCGAAGGATTGAACTGGGATTTAAATCAACAAAGGGATCCCGGGTGTTGTCGGTGCAATCGACGGAACCCTTGTAGAAATCCTTCGAGTGGAAGATTTTGATGGCTTTTATAATCGCCACGGCGATCCTTCTTTGAATGTCCAAGCCGTCGTTGACCATTCTGGACGTTTCATGAGCATTGATGTCCGTCCTGGCTCGTTTTCGGACAAGCAGACGTGGAAATTGTCGGCTCTGGGGAACTCTGTGCGTTCTATCCTACCTGTTGGCTGCTTTTTTGTTGGTGACTCTGGCTACACATTGTTTCCATGGTTAATTGTGCCCTTTGCTGCGCGTGAGGAGAATGGCGAACTGGATGAAGTACAGAAGTATTTGAATTATGCTCTTTCTAGCACTCGTATGAGTGTTGAATGCGCGTTTGGGTGATTGAAAGAGCGTTGGCAAATCCTCAAAGGAGTGATGTCGGAAAAGTCCTTGCCAAAGACATTGGCGCTGTTTGTTTCTTGTGTTGTGATGCACAACATCTTTCTCTTCGTAGACGACCCCCTATTCGACGACATTGATCCAGAAAGTCTTTTGAACACTTACACTCAGCCTGTTTGCGAGAAAGAGTTGACGCCTGTCGAGTCGGAGTCGATTCTTCGCCAAATTGCAATTTCACGTCGGAGCAGCCTGGCCAATTTAATTTTTTAAACTATGACTCATTTTAAAATATTTTCTTTAAATTTTAAGTTGATCATTATTTATTTAAATATATAGGAATTTGTAAGCATCATAAGTTTGATAATCAAAACTATATTATTATAATTTAATAGAAAAAGTATTAAAATATTCATTTGTATTTTCAAACTGTTTAGCGATTCTCCTTGGCAACAAGAAAGGACAAAAGCTGCTGCATTTGATATCGCCCGCTAGACTTTAAGATATCGCCCGCTAGACTTTTGACCCACTACTTGTCGCTCACTGATATTATTTTGCAAAATCAAATCTTCCATACAGTCGCTATGGTGATATCACATTTCTTGTTCAAGACTCTATAAATGCTGAAAGCTGCTTTGTCGGTCAGCCAGAAGCACAAAAACATGGCTCCAAAGTAAACAACAGGTTCTTGGTCAACTTGGCAAGTGATGAAATGGCATTTTATGCCCATTGCGGAAATGCGGAAGCACACAAAGCAGAGTCTCAACAATGATAGAGATGTCAAAGATCCATAGTAACACTCCCAATACACTGCGACTGGTTATATTATACAGCTTAGCTTAAGAATAGGTCGCCAGAGAAGTCTAGATGCAGTTTGCGGTCGACTTTATATCAATTTGCGGAAGCCCGACACCCCCATACCGCAACTTCCGCAGCGGAAATAATGACACTGGTCCTTGATTGTTGTATTTATTAACCCAGTGTTAACCTCACATCTTTCAGTAGTGCTGAAAGTGATCACGAAAAAAGTAGAAATTACAGCAAAAGCACAATAACTTGGGGTGAACAGAGCATCTGACCAAAAATTTCAATTGAAATCCGATTCTTAGTTAAACGTTGTTTCATAAATACTTTTTTTGTACTGGTCTCAAGCCATGATGAAGTAATCCAACATCTCATGCTCTTCCACAGTGAATTCGAGATCGCAGTTGCACGATGCAACCAACAAGTCGTCGATATCCGTCATGTCAACGTCAGTGACGTTGCCCAAAATGCAGGCAAGCATGTCTTGGTCTTCGCTCGTCGTGGTCGACTGGACGTTGGGAAGACCCCCGTGGTGATAACACAATCCCTTGGATCGAGCAATCTTGGAACACTCTGGGATCTTACACTTTTGACCGCCACCATGACGCACACACAATCGGCGAGCATGAGCCACTTTGGTGCATCCGTCGACTTGGCAGATATTCTTGGTGGTGTTACTTCCATGCTTGCAGCAAAAGCCTTGACTGCGGACATTGGAGTCGCAGCCTGGATACTGACACTTTGGTTTGGCTCCATGTTTGATGCATAGTTTGCGTGCATATGTTTGGTTTGTGCAGCCTTGGACCATGCACTTGGTTCTTATGGGCTTCGCATTTGCCTGTCGGGAGAGCAGGATTGGAACATCCGTTGAAAAGGCAAGTGGATGTGGTGTTCATTGTGTTGCAAATGTGAAATTGGACTCGAGGTATCTGCACGCCTGAGGTCCAAGAATTTCATTAGAAAGCATCGTCGTCTCCATGACTAGCTGTGCGTCACCAAGTAAAGCACAACCGAAATGGCCATCGTGATTGGCTGCATGGTGAATTTGCTCGATTAGCACAAGTGGAACATGAGAATGGATGATCATGATTGGCCATTGTTGTGACTCGAATAAATGAGACTAATTTTGATTGGATGAATGAAGGTTTATGGACGGAGTTATTCGCAAAATTGACCAACTCACGCTGTCTAATTTTCTTTTCATCGTTCCGTCTTTCATAGGGACTCTGTTTGAGAGGGTCCCCATATAGCAGTCTAGTGTAGTATATGAAGATGAATTAACATTTTTTCATCAGAATACTATTGTGCTCTGTATATGAAGGTGGAAAACATGACAAAACTTTGATTATGAAGACATCAATAGCAGCGAATATCATCGCATTATTCACATTCGTCCAATGAAAAAGCGTCTCATATATTCGAGATAGAGATTGGGCCAATCATATCCCATTTGTGGCAGGTCGAGCAAATTCACCACTCTGCTTATCGAAATGGCGATGGTTGCTTTGGGTGTGTAATGCTTGTCAAGACATGACCGACGACGCTCCTGTTGTCATGGACGATGACGCTTTCTCATCAATTACATCGACTCTAGTCGACTAGATACCAAGAATCCAATTTCACATTGTCAACACGCAATGAACACCACATACACTTGCCTTTTCAACGGATGCACATATCTCGCTCTTCCCTCTGGCAAGTGCAAGCACACAAGAATCGAACCAGTACTTTGAGGGAGATTACACAAGCCAAACACATGCGAAACAACTACACCTTTTTTCAGTTAATTCCAGAAAAAATCTGGTATAATTCGCCGTATTGTCTTTCGATTCATCTTGTGCCCGATATATTTCGTCAACGCCCATTCAATTTCGTTTGGAGGTTTAATTTATCCATTATAATTCGTAGACGACCATTTTATTTCGTCTCACAGGTAGTATAAATCGATTTGCTCTCAAAATATTTCATCATGCTTTCATTGTATTTTGAACAAGCTCAAGAAACGTCGAGTATTCATGATGGATGCACCATCAGCTTGGACTTGTTTGTTATTTCAGCTCTGCTTTGGGCAGATGAGAGCAATTAAGTTACAACACACGCGTCATGAAAAAAGCAACATCTCATTCAATCGACTGATGGAAAAATGCATAAGATAAATGGGTGGTCCTCTTACGTTCCAACTTCCATGTTGCCCAAGTTTTCAGCGATTGTGTAGAAATGTTCCAAACGTAGACTAAGTCGGTGCAAACGATTCACGTCGACACGTATTCACGAGTCAAGATAACAAACAATGTACATTACCGGCAATAACTTCATGAGCCACATGCTCCAAATATGACAGTCTGAACTCATCTCGCGTTTGGCCGTCTGGAGCAGGACCCATAAAAGCCGCAAGCCGTACACGAAGCAAGCTCTTCACGTGATTTTTCATCATAGACTACAAGTTTTCAATTGGGTTCAACATGGGAGAATACGGCGACAAACGCAGCAAAGACACATCTCCGAATTCTTCCTCGTCAAGAACATTTCCAAGTCTATGAGAATGTATTAGGATACTCGATTCCAATCAAAGTACCTTGAATGACATGGCGAGTTGTCACAGATGACAAGAAGGTCACCTAGTGCTCCAAAATGAGCTTTAGCTTGTCGGAGCATATCACGAAGCCAGTCGTTCGCATGTTGACCTTTGTATGCACCGCGTTTTGCGGTGCAATACAAGAAGTTGTTCGTTGAAATGGCTCCAATAATATGAAGATTTATTCCCTTTTGACTGCTACCACGTTGATTGACAGCGCGTGTGCCACGTTTTGATCGCGCTTTTGTACGTGCAGTAAATACGTTTCGTTTCATCGATCCATATTGGGATTTTGCCTTCACCCAACATGGCGCCAAGGCGCCGGACATATTCTTGACGCATTTGCTTGAATTGGGGATCATTCATTTGGAGCGGTTCGTGGTGTACGGTCTTGTACGTGAAGATACGCTCGTCAAGCATTCGATGTATTGTTGAGGTTGAAGCCTGAATATTGTGCTCAAGCAATAACTTTACGCGTATCTCCTCAAGCGTAATTTGATTGTCCCATTCGACCCAAGACTCCAGTTGCTGTGCTCAAAATCCTTGGTTTATATCCCCCTGTTAGTTCAAGGAAGTCAGGGTCCTCATAATATGAATTTACCCCTTTGTTTCGGTGACAAGGACTCCTTGTCAAGCCAACTTCGTGCCGTTGATATTTTCACCCCGTTTGCTCGAGCTACTTCTTTCCAGTTTTCGCCAGCGTCGTGCGCATCGACAATTCGACGTTTAGCAGACATTGACGTTCTTTTGTACTGGCCACGTTGTTGTCGTTGCTACAACCTTGATGTCAAGTTTGAAGGGAGATCGCGATTACACGTGTATGAGGTGGTGATGGCTCTTGCTCCATTTTATGCGCAAATTGAAAAGTGCGCGAGAATGTTCCAGAGATTTTTAAGTGCAATACTTCAACAGCTCGTTCAAAATACAATGAAAGCATGATGAAATATTTTGAAAGCAAATCGAAATATACTACCTGTGAGGCGAAATAAAATGGTCGTCTACGAATTATAATGGATAAATTAAACCTCCAAATGAAATTGAATGGGCGTTGACGAAATATATCGGGCACAAGATGAATCGAAAGACAATACGGCGAATTATACCAGATTTTTTCTCGAATTAACTGAAAAAAGATGTAATTTCAGGGAGGACATAGCGACTTAGTATACGCCTCATGTTGTTCTCCGTGTGAACTTATATTGAAGTGAAGCGGAGGTTGTGAAGTTATTCTCAACCTCCCTGATTACTTTGCCTGAGGCAATGCCTGAACATGCATCTTTCCATAGCAGCTCAAACAAAGACACAGAAACTAAGGTCTGACGGGATAAACTTCACCAAACTGATGTTTCTATACTCTCTAGAGTAATCCGCTTGCCGCAAGGTCGCTACAAAATACCCGCCCTGGTACCTGTTGGCGAATGCTGTCAGGACCACTGCGCAGTCGATTTTGTAGCTTGTAATTCCTCCCAGCTGGCAAACTGTAAAAATTCCAAAGAAACACTCCGTATTTAGAAACAGGTGTCAAAATTCAGAAACACAAGTGCCTATCTGGGCGTCCTCGGGGGTTTCGCAGTTGACAGCGCGGGCACGCGCTGTTAGCAATTGTGAAACCCCTTTCACGAAGGGTTTCAACGGTGGGGTGAGGGTCAGGCTTTACAAAAGATAGCCTGGTCTTGCAAGCTTCGACTCACATACTTCTATACATTATTCAAGTCAAATAGTTCATCCCATGTGGCATGAGACACTCTTCTGAGTTTTCATACAGATTTTTTTACTTCGGATTCTCTGATAGTTCTCCTCCCAGCTTATACGCCTTCATTGTCGCGTCGTGAATCAGATGTAAGCTGGTTTAGCAGTGAAGTTGTGCCATAGTCTCTGAACGAAAGAAATTCGAGCAAACTATGAAACCGGCGAATTAGGGTGTGTCGACGATTCTTTCATTAAGATAACATGTAAAAAACAAACAAAAAAATTCTTTAACAAACGGATTCACTGAAAAACAAACGCCCTTATTTCAGGTAGACCTAACCTCGCACGCCGCGAACGACGTCAGGCATCCGACCAGAAAAATTTACTCTCGACCTCCGCTTCGCTCCGGTGAGAGCATTTTTCTGTTGGAGGATGGCTCGGAGGAGAGAGCCCCAAACGTGCACCAAAAAGGGACTTCTTTATTCTCATCGGGAAAGGCGGCAGGTAGGCAGAAGGCCGTGCCGCACCCAGATGAGGCCTGTTCTACAGTATCCAAGCCTAATTAGGACTGAATCTGGTCAAAACTGGACAGAGTGGCACTGTACTGTAGATTTTTAGGCGTTTCAAACGGTATTTGACAGGCTTTTACACGGTTTTCATTAGGAAATCTGCCTGGTCCAACGTGGGATGTTTGTTTTTAAGACTATCCGTTTGGAAAAGAGCTTTTTTATTTGTTTTCTGCATGTTCTCTTTCATTAATGAGTCATTAGGGTGCACTCCTGTTAGTTCATGCGAGACAATTTCAACAAAGTTATCATGTTGAAGACATTTACAACAGCTTTGATATCGTGAAATGTCAAGCTTTCTTTAGACCACGTTACACAATCGCCAGATGCCAATCGATTGGTGCTGGACTTTCACCAAACCGTATTCAAACGAGCTGATCTTCTCAACACCGAAACGGATATTTTCCCGTCCCTTGTTTTGAGTACCCACATTGTGTAGACATTTGAAAAATTATGCACCCGTCTGCAAGTATGGATCTGCAGAGATGCCCAAACAACCCAAATGGCCAAGGAACTGTCACCCTTTCATTAGTGAGAACAGTTTGCGAAGTTTCTTTGACCTAGTACGACTGACAGGATAACATCATATTGAAGTGATTTGAATGGTGTCTCATGTTTTCAAGATCGCCTTTCGTAAAGCGAACTATCAGAGAATCCGAAAGAAAACTCCAAAGTCAGAAAATCTGTATGAAAATTCAGAAGAGTGTCACATGCCACATGGGATGAATATTTGACATAAACGTCGTGCAAGCTTCGACCAGGTTATCTTTTGTAAAGCCTGACCCTCACCCCACCGTTGAAACCCTTCGTGAAAGGGGTTTCACAATTGTTAACCCCCGAGGACACCCAGAGAGGCACTTGTGTTACTCGCTTTTCATACCGTATTCCTTTTATCGTTTCGGACAGATGATATACAACAATCCAACAACAGTCTGTCATGTGCGACGGCTATTTCGTTTCGGACATACAAATATCAAATATATTTTTGGAATAGGTGGTTTCAGGAATATATAAAAAATCAAAGAATATAATATTGAAAAGAAACATTTAATTTTGCAGGTGACAATGCAATAGAAAGTTTGTAAACATTTTTACTCATGTACTTCAATATTATTTGAAGTGTCAATCGTGTCGTCGACTGCACAATTTTCCATCAGGATTGCCAATGTATCGTCATCGACAAAAGGATCGGGTAAACTTTCTTCGTCACTCGGGCGATCAATGAGTTTACACTTCGCGAAACCGTTCACAATAGTTGAGGATGGCAAGGACGACCAAGCATTGAAAATCCAATGGGTCATGGTGCTTCGATTTGGACCGACAACCTTGAAAGTGGAACCACGCGCCCTGTGCAGCTTCACTTGTCGCTTGATTTCATCCAGCCAATTCTGACGCAGCATACTCTTTAGCGGCTTAATCCATGCGACACCTGCAGGTTAACAGATCCAAGTGAACCTTGGAGGCACCTTCTCTAGAATAACGTTTAATTCATCAGCAAGATTCATCACTTTGTCGGTAAAATGGGCCGAGAAATCGTCCCATAGCAAAAGGATTTTCCTTGTTTCGCGATCAGGACTATTTTCAAAGTGAAATCGTAGGAAGTCCATCGATATGTTCTCATTCCACCAGGCCGTGGGATTCCCATGAAAGACACAACCAAACTTCCGATTGAGAAGGCTCACTTCCTTCCAAACTTGACGGCCGAAGCCATTCCTCTCGGTCAAGTTGGATTGCATCATTTCCTTGCTTCAAGATTTCGTTGTCTTCAGCACCACGAAGAGCGGGTACTTTCTTCCGCTCGAGTCAGCCAGGAGCATCACAGTCGCTCGATCCTTCGTTTTCCCCGCGCACTTGATCCACACCGTCTTGTCAGCCTTGTTATGGATCGTTTTAGTGGGCAAATATTCATAGTTGACTCCGGTTTAGTCCGCATTGAAGGCAGTGTCGATGTTGTGTTCGAACATCAGAACTTTCACTCGCCGAGAGAAGCGCTCCAAAGCTTCGAAACCGTCCTGGTTGCTGTCTTGGCCGACTCGTGTGCGCGATCTCATGGCCAGGCCATGACGTTTCTTGAATCCCTTCGACCAGCTCCAACCAGCACGAAATTCATCTTCGTTGAGGCCAACATCAATCGCAGCTTCCAAGGCCATGAATTGCAGCATCTTCTCGGTGACAGGCACGCCATCCTTTCGCATGGACAGTACCCATCGAGCCAAGTTTTCTTCTTGCAAGGGAGGGAGGGTGGTGCCTTGTCTAACACGGCGACTTCCTTTCATTTTGGCGGTGTGGGGCCTTCTCTTCAATATGGTTTCGTTGGCGCAGCCAGGCGTAGATTTTCTTCCTTGACGTCTCTCGGTCCTTGGGTTGGAGCTGCGGAAAGTGCATATCAAGAGTCTTGGCCATACCATGCTTGTCATAGGTGTCGATGACATTCTTCTTCAAACGGTAGTCTACATGGAGGTTCGTATACTTGTTTGGGCGTTTCTTGGGCCAGTGCTTGACGACCGGGCGGCCTTTTGGAGCAGGAGTCATAGCAAAAATGAGTTTTTCAGAGGCATGGGCGCTCAAAATGGCGCGAAAAGGCTACAAACCAACGATAGCCAATCAAAAATCGATAAAACCTTCCAAAATTAATACTGTATCATGTCATGGAGGTTTTTATAAGTTATTGTAGTGAATAGGAGAGATAGAGTTCAACCTTCTGGAATTAATTTTCCCTCCTCGATAAATTATATTCATTTTGACAGGAGTCTGAAACGAATTGTCCGTCCGAAACGATATGAGGATGACGGTACCTGTTTCTAAATAAGGAGTGTTTTTTTGGAATTTTTACAGTTTACCTTTCGTAAAGTCCAGTGTCCTTTCCCAAACGTATGACAGCAAAACATTGTTTTGCTCAGATGTCAGTCCGTCAACTCAACACTCGGCAATGTGAACGCCAGATTTCCTCGTCGTTGTGCGTTTCAGAGGTAGCTTTTCAGAGGTGGCATATTGTGTTCATTTCTGGGGCGGGGCACCCATATTCCCGATCATTTTCTTTATTGGGTTCAGCCAAGAGTGCATTCTGTACAGAAGGAGATCGTGTTCTACCAAGATTGATGCGGATTAATGCTTGCTGCGTGCCAGGCGTGTGCTTTGTCTGGTAAACTCGACTCCTCATTGGAAAGTTCGGAAGCTGGTCTACTTTGATTGGTTGAAGTCGCAAATAACGGAATTTTATTGGACAATCAATGGCCAATCGTTCTTCAATTCGAGTGCTCTGGAACAGCGTAACTATTACTCCGCTGTTATTGCCAAGACTGCAACACCCGTGTTCACAATGGTCGACAGGAGTCGCACAGGGACACGACGCAATGTCTCTATTGTAACAGCCCGCCGTCCTCCTAATGAAAGGGAAAACGATCGGATTAGTTTGAAGTTTAGGTGCCGATTCGAATGGCTTTTTCCACGTGAAAGGAATACAAGGGACTAAATTTGTCAACCTAGCACACCGCTACCGCAGTTTTGAACATCTAGAGAGCCCAACACTGAGCTGTGGTGCAAGTCAACAGTTGCATAAAGATGCTTCCCTTGGTGGGTGCATACAAGTACAACTTGGCAGCCCTTCGCGCCACATCCTTCACCCGAAGTGGAGCTTAAGTGTTTACTTATATCCACATAACCTGATGTTGCAAACTCAAACCAAATGATTAGAATTTTCCGATCACAGTCAGCGAACCCATGAAGATGCCATACAGTCCTGTGGATGGATGGATGGTTGGGAACAGTAGTTGAAGCCTATCTCGTTGAAAAAAGTGATGGAAGACGGAATCGTTCATTCTTCAATCTCCCTCCAGGCAGGATGAAGTCACCATCGGCTCAGCTAACAACTGAAACCTTTCACGAGCTCAAATCACCACCCAACGGCTTGATCGTTCTTGAGAATGGCGCACTTCGAGCCGCGAAAGGACCTGTCTCGGTCTATTCGTGGAAGAACTTTGGTATGCTTGTCCACATGGCTGCACTTGGTACCATCTACTCGACTATCAGTGGTGTGATCTACTCCGTCCTCAACAACTACTTGCATATGTCAGCCACGCTTGTGGCCACCACCACCGCCCTCGTTGCTTTCCCAAGAGCCCTTCGAATCTTCACTGGCATGCTCTCCGACACTGTGCCCATTTGTGGCTATCGCCGACGTCCGTACATGTTGCTTGGGTGGTCGCTCGTCTTCGTGGCGTGTTTGATCATGGCTGTCATTCCGATCGGTGATCCGTACTATCGCGACGCAACGATTGCCAAGATCAATCCATCCAAACTCACACCAGAACAGCTCGCTACCATTGACATGGATGCACCCCAACGTGGAATCAAACTCATGGTGCTCATGATGATCGCGAATTTCGGCTCCGTGATCGCAGTGAGTGGGTACAATGGCGCCTTGATTGACCTCTCCCAACAAGAGCCCGAGGCGTTCCGTGGTCGAGCCATGGGAGAATCCATGGTCGCGTACCAGTTCTTTGCGATCATTTCGGCGTTTTTCACCGGCCTTGGTCTCAACAGTCCGAGTTATGGTGGCACGTTCACGTGGACCGTTGGCTTCAATGGCGTGATGGGATTCTGTGCTGGCATGGCCGCGATCACTCTGCCGTTCACTTGGTTTTGTATCCAAGAAGACCGTGTTTTGACGAAGCCCACGATTTCTGTTTTCAAGTTTGTGTATGAGCTGCTTCAGCGCCGTCTCATCTACAGATACATCACGTTCCGGTTCTTCTACAATGTCTTTTCGCTCTTCTCGGTCACGTCGTCGTCTGCGATTCAGAGCACATGGGCCGGTGTGGAGCCCGTGAACAACGGGATTGCGGCGATGCTTGCCGCGGCTGTCAACATGTTGGGCACGTATTTGATCCAGCGGTTTGGTCTCCACTGGAACTGGCGCATGGTCATCATTCTCGCCCAGATCCTCGTCGTGTGCATCGACATTGTACCAACTATGCTTACGATATGGAATGTGGTGCGAAATCAATGGTTCTGGCTGGGTGTTCCTCTTTTGGACGAGATTCCGACTGCAGCTATGGATTTTGTTGGTGCGTTGTTCTTGTTTGAAGTCGACGCGCCTGGTTTTGAAGCCACGCTATTTGGTCTCTCAACGTCTTCCCAGCGTGTGGGAATTCCATTTGCCACAGTCCTGACCAAGACAGTCAATAGCTTTCTTGACGTCGAGCGTACTTTCATTGAAAAGGACGACTTCCACGTGCGTTCCCAAGTCACAATCGCGTATGCCATTGCATACTCTGTGAATATTTTCGCGATTGTGTTTGTGGTGTTGTTGCCTCGTCAGAAAGATCAACTTCATGAGCTTCAACGGCAAGGCCAGACCAGCAAGATACGCGGAACTCTCTTGCTGATTGTCCTCCTGTTTGCTCTTTCATGGACGTTCATGACAAACATCTTGAGTCTCTTTACCTCGACGAAATGTCTTCGTATTGCTGGCGGCACTGGATGTTAATGATGACATCTCGATCGCATTGACGTAGTTTCTTCTTCATTCTGTACTATCTCTTAACGTTTTGCTTATCCCAAACTTGTCATAATTGTTCATGCAGGTGGCAACTGCCGGGAATGCTACCATGTCTCTGAGGTTGATTGTTGTCCGACTCGTCTAAGTTTATCTACAGAATTGGATTAGACTGTTGGCAAGAAAGGATTTGGATAATGGGGAGTTCGCGAAAATCGACTTTTCTTCAATTGTCTCTTCTCCTGGATTGTATTTATCTTCATGAGCAGAATTAAGCCCCAAGTACGGCACTTGTTTCGTGAGTTTTCTCGTGTGGATGACAAGGAAAGGCGTGCATCGCTGATTCCTCAGGAAGAACTCTTGACAATCAAGTTCGACCAGTATGGTTTGTCTCTTCACACCGCGGCATGACGAGCATCCCATCCTAATGAAACATGCTCGCAGGCTATAGAGCACATCAAAAGCTACATTTTAAGCTATCATGCACCCCCCATTTCGCAGAATTGGTGGAGATATTGCCATGGGCGGATGGAATCGCCGATAATTTTTGAAAACATCGTTTTTGAGTTTTATATTGTCTTTTTTGCCAAAACTTGAAGGAAAAGCCCAAGTGTTTTTTTCCGGAAAAAGCTGAAATTTTCAGCCAATGAATGAGCAGAAATCGTCATTCTGTTCGGAAAAGGACAGAGATTCAATTTCATTGGCTGCCCGATTCGAAAACAGTGATTACGTCATCAGAACTACTCGTCTCTGATTGGTGTTCCGACATTTTGCCCGATTTTTTTTCCGACCGATTGGCGTTGCCTTCCACAATTTCGAGCCAGAATCGCAATACATTTTTGGAATCCCCAGACTGTGCTCTTTTCATTGGTGTTGTTTTCGTATACAAACTGCTTGAGCGACACTGCGAAAAGAGACAAGAAAGTTTGTTGAGTTGATACAAATTTCCAGATCGAATCATGCCAACGGGTGGATTCACCAATCGATGCCATTGGCTAATAACTATTGTGGGCGATTGTGATTGGCTGTATAAAACTTTAAAGAAAGGACAGTTCCCACAAGAGAAAGTACTATTCTAATCCAACAAATGTATTGTCTTTTTCACCTAAATTTGTATTTTTTTACCAAAATCAAATTCTATTCCAAATTGATTTGATCATACTGAAGACAAGTATAAATGGAAAGTATGGCAATTAATTACACGTGTGTCTGGGTGTATTTTGCGTGAATTTGGTAAATACTCGATTCTGATTGGCTGAGCGATTTCCAGATCGATTTGATACATTCGGATCCCCTCACAAATTCGAATGAAATGGACAATACTCCAAATTGGGATATTTCTAGCGAATCCACACTACATTTTGAAGAAAAATCTATGTCGACCTATATGCATGGCATCATCTCGAGCTTTTGTGCTTTCAATCTTCAATTATGTTGACGCTGTTCGAATGAACAGCGCTTGCCGCTAATACACTGTATGCATGTCGCCTGCCGTGGCAAAGAATCGGATCATCAATCGGGGGAGTCAAATTAGAAAAATTGGCTGCTTTTTCTCTTCGACTTTGCTTTTCAGAGAAACAAAAAAAATTGGTTTTCGAAGAGGTCGAAAACATAAAAGGAAGAGTAAATTTTCTAATTTGATTCCCCCTATCTCCAATCCCACATCTTGGTTCAATTTGTTCGGAAATACAACTGAACTCGGGAGTACCTGTGTGGGATACTATTAATAGTACAGTTCTCCCCCGATATAACGAACCCACAAGAAATATTCATTTATACAGGTATATGTACAACAGGGAAATTAATTTTAAAAGGTTTTTCATGGGTAATATCTTGCTTCTGATTGGCCAAAATAACATACGATTTTAACAAAAAGTGCTCGAATCATATAATGAATGCCATATTCGAGTTCAGGAGGCGGTTGATACCCTGGCAACCTCCGAAAGACAAAGCCAGCACCAACCAACACATACTCGTTTGATTACATGTTTCGCATACTATCTATCAGTTCATATATGTCTTCATCCATTATACCTGTATGGCGCCAGCAATTGATGATTGTGTCTCTGGAGACACAGTGCCATGCCTCCTTGGCCCATCCTAACGCTTGCAATAAGCTAACTTCATGCAGCTTGTTCACAAGCGACGCAAAGTTTTCTTTGTTGGATTCGTCGGCAGAAACGAGCAATGCGTCAAACTTGTCGACGAGATGTTGGGCTCTTAGTGCGGTGATTTTACTCTTGAAGGCTTGGATCACTCCGGCATCCTGTGGTTGGAGGAACGCAGTTTTGTTGGGTGGCATTATCTTGATAGTCACGTTTGACAGCTCTCCGGGATAATGATGGAGTGAGGCATTATCGAGCATCAACAGGACACGACGTCCTTCTCCATGCATTCTCTCGTTGAACTGCTCAACCCACGTCGCAAAGACACTCCGAGTCATCCAGCCCTTCTTCGTTGCACGGTACTCGAAGTCAAGCTGATCAGCCATTCGCGAACCAAAGCAACGCGGTTGCTTGGACATGCCTATAAAGAGCAAGGGCCACTTGCAGGATCCATCAGCGTTGCTTGTTACTGCCACGGTGATTCGTTTCTTCACCTTCTTACGCCCAGGCATATTCGTCGAGCAGATGACTCTGAACTGGCTCGTGCAGTAAAAATACGCAGTTTCGTCAAGGTTGAAGATGTTGCAGGGCTCAAAGTCTGTCTCTCGTTACCTGAAGGAGCTCGTTGCGCCCGACGTCAACGGCGTTTTTACTGGCGGAGGCAGCTTCACCAAAGACTCGTCTTGACTTCAAGTTGTGGCGCACTTGGAAACGATGTAGCCAACCGATGGTAGGCTTGACATACCGCTCTCATTTTCTCTCAGTAAGCGATTGCGGATATTGACAGCTTTGGCTCGAATGGTGGGACCACTGACGATAGGAACATTCCACTCTTCGCATTTCGTTATCCACAACATGAGTTGCTTTTCAAGCTCCGGGTGGTGGGGGCGACGTGCTGCTTTGTGCGAGGGCTTGACATCATGATCATTGCGGCTGTTTAGCCATCCTGACATCGTTGATTTCGATGGTTCCCTTGAAAGGCCAAACGATGAGCGAGCCCAAGCGCGTAGTTCACGTCCATTTGCTGATGGATTCGATTCGTGATGCTTAATGAGAGCACCCTTTTGCTCAATGGTGATTCTGAGTCTCGACGATTGCGGTGGCATTGTGTGCTGTGAATGCCGCGAAATGAATCATTCAAAATTTGAAATTACCTTTCTATTTTGATAAGTCGGCTATTATTATATACTATAAGTTATTAAAGGTTATTAATTTGGGTTCGCTATATCAGGGGAGAACTGTAGATTCTAAAAATCATGGTTATCCCAGTGTACGGAAGGAATTTTCGCAATTTCACATGGTCGTGTTATATTGGATAATTTGCTTAGAATATCAACTTGACTCATGACTCTTTGCCTCGCCAACCATGGCCATACGCCGTGTCATTGGCCGTGTTCGACTGATGGTTGATCCAGTGGAGAAATTGTCCATTCTTGTTTCTGATGATGTTGATGTTCGATTACGCCGGAGCGATGAACTCCACAGCGAATAGGATGCACACTCCATGACTGTAGACTGTACTCCGGAGTACTAGTTGTAAGCTCCGCAGTCTTGGTGACTGCACGTCCACTTTGCATTGCTACAATCGATTGACATCCTGCTTGAAACCATGTTCAAATCTTTCATCCATCACCCATGACTGGACCAAATCTGGTTTATCGAATACTGTCGTCACCTCAGATCTAACAACAAACCAGTAAAAAAAGAACTGCGTGCTTAGCTCTTCATAAAGATTGAATCAGTGCGCTATCCCAGCTCTCCAAACAGCAGCGACCTCGTGATACAGGTTGGATTGTCTGCAGAGTCCAAGACGATATCTCTGTCTTGGTTTTTATCGTGGACTAGTCCAACCAATTTTTCTTTCGACATGTTTCCTGTCATGGGTGCGTTCGCAAGAAGTCTTTGCACAACCACACAAGTAGTGTACTCCGGAGTAGAGCAGACTCGTTTCGTCACGATCGTTGAAGTAGATGAAATAAGTAACAAACTTATTTCATGCAGGACTTGACGGTGGACCATTTGATTAGATTGGGCTTCACACGGCATCAAACCACCCGTCACGCGGTCGTCGGAGAAGGTCCAGTAGTAGTGGGTGGATGGTGGCTTTGATTATCCGGCGAATATCGCCGTCGGAAAAAAAGGCGTGGCTGTCACTTTCAGCTCATTCTTCAATCCACCAACAGGCAGTATGAAGTCACCATCGGCTCAGCTCACAGGTGAAAAATTCCACGAAGTCAAGACGCCAACCGATGGCTTGGTCGTTCTTGAGAATGGCGCACTTCGAGCCGCGAAAGGACCTGTCTCGGTCTATTCGTGGAAGAACTTTGGTATGCTTGTCCACATGGCTGCACTTGGTACCATCTACTCGACTATCAGTGGTGTGATCTACTCCGTCCTCAACAACTACTTGCATATGTCAGCCACGCTTGTGGCCACCACCACCGCCCTCGTTGCTTTCCCAAGAGCCCTTCGAATCTTCACTGGCATGCTCTCCGACACTGTGCCCATTTGTGGCTATCGCCGACGTCCGTACATGTTGCTTGGGTGGTCGCTCGTCTTCGTGGCGTGTTTGATCATGGCTGTCATTCCGATCGGTGATCCGTACTATCGCGACGCAACGATTGCCAAGATCAATCCATCCAAACTCACACCAGAACAGCTCGCTACCATTGACATGGATGCACCCCAACGTGGAATCAAACTCATGGTGCTCATGATGATCGCGAATTTCGGCTCCGTGATCGCAGTGAGTGGGTACAATGGCGCCTTGATTGACCTCTCCCAACAAGAGCCCGAGGCGTTCCGTGGTCGAGCCATGGGAGAATCCATGGTCGCGTACCAGTTCTTTGCGATCATTTCGGCGTTTTTCACCGGCCTTGGTCTCAACAGTCCGAGTTATGGTGGCACGTTCACGTGGACCGTTGGCTTCAATGGCGTGATGGGATTCTGTGCTGGCATGGCCGCGATCACTCTGCCGTTCACTTGGTTTTGTATCCAAGAAGACCGTGTTTTGACGAAGCCCACGATTTCTGTTTTCAAGTTTGTGTATGAGCTGCTTCAGCGCCGTCTCATCTACAGATACATCACGTTCCGGTTCTTCTACAATGTCTTTTCGCTCTTCTCGGTCACGTCGTCGTCTGCGATTCAGAGCACATGGGCCGGTGTGGAGCCCGTGAACAACGGGATTGCGGCGATGCTTGCCGCGGCTGTCAACATGTTGGGCACGTATTTGATCCAGCGGTTTGGTCTCCACTGGAACTGGCGCATGGTCATCATTCTCGCCCAGATCCTCGTCGTGTGCATCGACATTGTACCAACTATGCTTACGATATGGAATGTGGTGCGAAATCAATGGTTCTGGCTGGGTGTTCCTCTTTTGGACGAGATTCCGACTGCAGCTATGGATTTTGTTGGTGCGTTGTTCTTGTTTGAAGTCGACGCGCCTGGTTTTGAAGCCACGCTATTTGGTCTCTCAACGTCTTCCCAGCGTGTGGGAATTCCATTTGCCACAGTCCTGACCAAGACAGTCAATAGCTTTCTTGACGTCGAGCGTACTTTCATTGAAAAGGACGACTTCCACGTGCGTTCCCAAGTCACAATCGCGTATGCCATTGCATACTCTGTGAATATTTTCGCGATTGTGTTTGTGGTGTTGTTGCCTCGTCAGAAAGATCAACTTCATGAGCTTCAACGGCAAGGCCAGACCAGCAAGATACGCGGAACTCTCTTGCTGATTGTCCTCCTGTTTGCTCTTTCATGGACGTTCATGACAAACATCTTGAGTCTCTTCTCCTCGACGAAATGTCTTCGTATTGCTGGCGGCACTGGATGTAAATAATGAAATCCCGATCGCATTGACGTAGTTTCTGTACTGTCATGTAATGTTTTCTGGCCAAAGTTCTGTGTTAAGTTGTGATCATCTTGGTTGATCGGTCTATTACAGAAAAACCTGTTAGAATGAACAAGTCGCGGTGGAGTGGGATCTTTGTTCAATTTGAAAGGCGTTCAGCTAAAGGTTAATCAAGGATTTTGTATGACCATAGACAGTTCAAGTCAACATCAAACCATATGCCACAACAACATCTCAACGGCCACAAGCACATCTGTGCTCAATCCGTCATGTCAACACAAAATGCAAGTGCTAGGCTAGCCAATTTAACATAAGCATTGAACAAATCGCTCTAGCTCATTCATGATAGCATTTCGGTGTTGCTTTGAGTATGTTATAGCACCCTTAGAGCACTTAAAACGAGGCACGATGTCTTTATTACTACGCACATGTGTCAAAACCATACTGTTTAGCATGAGAGGGTTTTGTTCAATCTAGCAGGGCGAAAATGTATGGAAATCTCTCCGTGGATCAAAAACGTGTTCATTTTGACAGGCGTTTACCTATACGAGGTGTTTAAACTAGCAGGTTTTACTGTAATAGTAACTGACTTGTATGATCGGCTTGCCTGGGCACATCACAATGATGATCCCGACGATATCACACTCAAGTTGTATTTTCAACAATTCGACGAATAGGGTGGCGATGAGAGTCCTACATACAATCCCAATTGTTTTGGCAATGGGTGGTGAGTACGACACACAAGCGTTTTATTGAGGATGTTCATCTCACTGGAGTGAGATGTTCGGTTTGATTTTTCTCGCATAATTCTTTGGAGGCGCACACCCATTCATCACACCGAACATGGATCAAAAAGGCAAAGCATACAAGTCGGAGCTACGGCGCTTTATGGAGTTTCTGGGTCATGGAAAGGAGCTTGACGACTCCGAGACTAATGCGATTCAACTGGTTAATGTGACTCCAGAGGACGTCTCAGGCGACCTCAATTTGAAAGCTCTTGGCACGAAAACTCCTGAGCCGAATGCCCTTCCAGTTCATGCACGAGCAAACACGTTAAGGGGCATGCTCAGTTACTACATGCCACGGAAAACAATACCATGGGACGAGATACGTCGTGAGGGGAACCCAACGCGAGCGACCATCGTGAACGATGTTATTAAGTTTGTCGTCAAGTGTGAGGTCCACAAACAAGGCGCACAATCATCGGCAAGGCGCCAGTTAGAGTTCGCAGAGTATATGAATGCCATCAAAATCGTGCGGCAAAACACGCAAACCTGTTCTCGCCTGCGCTCGGTTCTGTGTCACGTGCGGAATGTGTGTGATCCAGAATGTTTGCGGGTTAGGGTTGCTCCAGTCGGGGAATTTATTTCGCACTTCTCAAATGTCAGACCCCGGCTGGAAACGATACAATGATCAAGTATACTGTGTTGGTACGAATGAAGTGAAGCCTGAACTGACTGCAGGCGACAGAGTGTAATAATGAAGTTACTTTTGGATTTGTCATCAAGGTCCACCGTCGAGAGCACGGTGAGCTGGTTGTGCAAGCCGGCGCTAGACAACAAAGAATTCTTTAGCTGTCTTTCGGACAAGCTAGCAAATGAGCACGGAAGCCCCCACGAGCGGGAACGAAGTGCATGGAATCGACGTGGCGCTCCCAGCGAGCGAGCGAGACGAACGAAGCGTTGCAGAAGCGCGATCCGATCCGATCGCTCTGCGAGCCCTGTGGCCACTTCTCGGGGCGTGGGTCTCTTTGAAGATCGTGAACGACCAAGATCAGCTGCTATTGTGAAGCGGCTTTTCCGATCGCCACAAGGCCGTCGCCAACCGGTGGCGGTAGACGAGGCGCGCGATACGAACACCGCGCGCAACACTTTTGAACCTCCTGACGCCCGAGCGGGCGATGTCGCTGACGACACCGAAGACGTTCACATGGGGCAAGGGGATGGATTTTTGCAAAACGCTCCGTCGCTCCCGAAGAACCTGACGTTCAAGGGATCTACGAAAGAAGAGCGACGCGCGTTCATGTCGGCGTACAACTTGTACATTAGTCAGACGAACGCGCTGACAGCGAATGGCGTGCGACCTTTTGTCATGCCAGTTGGCGCGTGTATCGATCCTGTAACGAAACAGCGTGTCGCTGAATGGGACATGGGAAAGGACCCCGACGATGTTACGGAAGGCGAATGGATCGAGTGGTTCAAGCTCGCGTATGATGTGGATCCACGAGCGCTCGACGGCCTGAAGAAGCGGATCGCAGCCGCTGTGGTTTTCAACATGTCAATCACGGACGCGGACTCGCGCATTGGGCGCATGCTATACGGCATGTCTTCTGCCATACGTCGCGATCGGCAAGAGTGGGTGCTGCGGGAAGAGAGTCCAGCGATCGTGAAGATTATTACGGCTGCGATCAAGCCCGCTTCGCTCCAGCGAGCTGTGACGGAACAGATGGATCTGTCACGAAACAAGCCTCTCAAGAAGGACGTGTATCGTTTCGTGCGTTGGCTGCGCGAATATGCGGTCGGACACGAGCGCTTCGTGGGGTATGAAGAAGAGAAACCTGTGGCGAAGCAGTCGGTGAAGTTTGAGTCTGGTAAAACCGCGCGCGCGCGCGTTGAAAACAAGCCCACCTCGTCCCAGCCACAGAAGGTTGCGTTTGCGCCCGGCGCGTCAGCTCGCGCAAGCCCAATGGGTTGTCTGAAATGCAAGTCCCCCGATCACAGAGTCAGAGATTGCCCAGACGTGACCAAGGATGAAGCGGTCGCGCTCCTGAAAGGCCACACGAACGCCTTGGCAGTGGAGCGTACGCGCGGAGCGTCGAAAGGAAGCGCGGCTGTCAAGAGGGTCGCCAAGGTTGAGTCAGTACCGCGAGAAGATTTGGCTTGTACAGTGGAAGGAATCCTGCCGGTTCGCGCGTCTCTACTCGATTCTGGTGCGGACATCTCGGTGGCATCTGGCGGTCTAGTCTCAGCGCTGATCGCGGCTGGCGCGGCTGTCGATCTGACGAGCACTGTGCCTGTGAGCTTGCAACCTTATGGCGCGGAGAGCAGCCGGATCTGTGTGACGAAGCAAGTTCGACTGCGGAGCCTCGAGTTCAAGACCGCATTTGGACCGCTGTTGCTACGTGGCCTGCGCGTATGGGTGGACGAGACAGTGAGTGACGTCGAGCTCACGCTTGGTCTTCCTGTGATGAAGAAGTTGGGCTACAACGACCAGACGCTGCTAGAGAACGCGCGGCGTCAACAAGCAGTCTGGGATTTTGGCGACCAGCCGACCTCGACGCCTGGTGTGGCGATGCACAGAGCCCTCCGTGTGGAGGAGCGGGCTGACGATATCGATGACGACGAAGGCATGTGTTGTGCGACGCCTGAGCTGCGTGCGCCAGATGGGGCGGACGACAAGGCGATCGTGCGCGAAATATAATTATCCAAGGTGGATGACGCGTGCGCTGAAGGCATGGCCCCTGAAGATGCAGAGCGGCTGACAAGCGTCTTGCTTGAGTTTCAAGATGTATTCCGAGTGCGCTTTGGTCAAGACCCACCTGTGAAAGTGGCGCCATTGAAGGTGCATTTGAAGGCGGGAGCCGTCCCTGCGAAGTCGGGACTCCGGCGCTATCCACCAACTCATCTGGAGTTTCTGGAGAAACACGTGCGCGAGCTCGAGGACGCTGGTCTTGTGTATCGAAACACGAGATCGCGCTGGGCTGCGGTGCCTCGGATCGTACCGAAGAAAGATCCGGGCGACCTACGAATGACGATCGACTCAAGGCCAATCAATGCGTGCACGGAGCCAATGCCGTGGCCGATGCCCAATCTCAAGGTCGCGATGGCCGTCCTCAGGGACTCGAAGGTTTATTTCACGCTCGATTGGATGAAGGGGTATTGGCAATTACCCTTGCACCCGGAGTCGCAAGAGTACTATTCGTTCATGACGCCGATCGGAGTTGTCACGACAACACGTGTGCTTATGGGCCAATCTGATGCGGTGACGTACTGCCAGGGTGTTGTGGACGAGCTGTTTGGCGAGATGATCATGCACGGTCTTCTCGGGTGGCTTGACGATCTGCTCGGGTATGCTCGCACGGCAAGCGATCTGATGGACTTGCTTAAGCATATGGTTTGAAGCTGCATCCGAAGAAATGCGCGTTCTACACGACGAAGACTATATGGTGTGGCAAAGAGGTTTCCGCGGAAGGAGTCGCACACGCGCCCGCGCGCGTGCAAGGACTGTGTGAGTTGGAGCCGCCGCAGACGGCTGCGGAGCTCCAACAGTTTCTGTGTGCAACGAACTGGATGCGCGTGAAGATTCCTGAGTACAGCGCGCTCGTGGCACCATTGACGAAGCTTTCGGACATTGGAGCCAAGGCGGCTGCGTCAAGAAAGAAGACCGCGCTCGCGCGCGTCTCATTGAGTTCGATCGGCTGGTGTGAGGACCATGCGGAGTGCTTTGAAAGTGTCAAGACGACGCTGCAGCGCATGGTGCCCTTGGCGCATCCCGATCCCGACAAGATGGTTTGTCTTTACACTGATGCAAGCGATGGGTTTTGGGGCGCGATCGCGACACAAGTGCCTCTGGACGATCTGGAGCTGGTCGCGAGTGAGCAGCGGCACGAACCGTTGGCGTTTCTGAGTGGTGCGTTTCGCGGAGCGAGCGAACGCTGGCCGATCGTGGAGAAAGAAGCGTTTGCCGTCGTTGAATTGTGCAAGCGCCTGGAGTATCTGTTGATACGACCTGGCGGTTTCCGGCTGTTTACGGATCACCGGAACCTTGTGTACATGTTCAACCCACTCGGCGCATCTCCAAACATGGCCAAGTACCAAGCGCACAAGCTCCAACGCTGGTCGCTTACCATGACCACGTTCCCATATGCTATTGAGTGCGTGGCTGGCGAAGAAAACTTGTGGGCCGATCTGCTCAGTCGATGGGGTAGTCCTTCGCGCGTGGCGCGGGCGGCAAAAATGTATAAGCTGGCGCTCGTTTCGCCACTACAGTCACGCGATATGAGCGGGTTTGTGCGTCTCCATGCGAGCTCGACTGCTACAGCGGCGGAGACTGCTGCTGCGCTTATGGAATGGTTCAGCCTTTTCGGCGTGGTAAAGACTTGGGTCTCTGACTGTGGATCGCATTTCAAGAACGAGGTCATCGATGCGATGCGTCGTATGTTTGGCTCGCATCACCATTTTGTGACACCGCATTGCCCTTGGGCGAACGGGACAGTTGAAGTTGTGAACCGTCTGATCGTCCGCACGCTCAAGGCGCTTTGCAGCGAGATGCGTTTGAAGGCTACTGAATGGCCGAGCCTGCTGCCGCTGGTGCAGTCTGCTCTGAACCAACAGCCTGCTGATCGGCTTGGTGGTGAAGCTCCTGTGAAAGCGTTCACTGGTCTTGGCGCGACGCCACCGTTAACAGGGATCGTGCGTGCAGACGAAGCGGACCCGAAGACTATTGATTGGGTCAAGTCAGAAATGGCAAAGTATATGGCCGATCTGGCGATCGCATTAGAAGAAATGCACAAGGAAGTCAAAGCTACGGCTGATCGTAAGCGCGCGAAGGCTAGAGCCTCTCGGACGAAACAACGTGGTGTGAAGCTGACGAAATTTGCGCTCGGTGACTTTGTGTTGGTCGCTCGCGCGTTGAAACACCCAGGCAAACTGACCTTGCGCTGGAAGGGACCTTGCCGTGTGGTGAGGGTTCTGTCTCACCACCTGATGGAGGTGGTACAACTGGTACCGCCACGTGAGACGACATTGCACCATGCATGCCGGTTGCGCCTTTATCATGCAGGCGGGCGCGATGTCGACGAAGATCTGGTGGCGCAGATCGCGTTTGGCGATGAAGGCTTCTATGTCGAAGGAATTGAAGACTTGCGGATGCATGATGGAGAGTGGCAATTGAAGATCAAGTGGATGGGCCTGGAAGACGCGGAGTCGTCGTGGGAGCCAGCGCTCTCCATCTACGAAGATGTGCCTCTGTTGTTCCGGCGTTGGACAACTACCCATCACGATGAAGACGGTGTCAGCGAAATGGTCGAAGACATCGAGCGCGCGATCGGGCACCCTTTGTAGGCTGCCGCTCGCGATCGGACCTGGACAAGTTGGGAATGTGTGCGATCGCGTGCAGCAACCCTCAGGAGGAGGGGGAAGTGTTCTCGCCTGCGCTCGGTTCTGTGTCACGTGCGGAATGTGTGTGATCCAGAATGTTTGCGGGTTAGGGTTGCTCCAGTCGGGGAATTTATTTCGCACTTCTCAAATGTCAGACCCCGGCTGGAAACGATACAATGATCAAGTATACTGTGTTGGTACGAATGAAGTGAAGCCTGAACTGACTGCAGGCGACAGAGTGTAATAATGAAGTTACTTTTGGATTTGTCATCAAGGTCCACCGTCGAGAGCACGGTGAGCTGGTTGTGCAAGCCGGTGCTAGACAACAAAACCCATGAGAGTGACCGCTTGCGCTTTGGACGTGTCATGACTCTTCAGTGGCACCTGATTGCTCGACTTGACGATATGATGAAATTGAGCTTTGGCGATCTATCCTACAATCCAAGTCACCCGTCTACTCTGTTGTGTCAAATGCGGTGGTCCAAAAACATAACAGAGGAACGAGAAGCTCCCCGACAAATCATTTTAGCCTCGATAGATGATCGCATATGCCCGCTCCTGAATTTAGCTGTTTTTATCGAGTATACCAACCCCACAGCCGAAAAAATGCCTTTCTCTATGGCAATGGGTCAGACGACCACAGGATCATGCGTCAATTGTTGTCCAGTGCTCTTGATCACTGCGATTTTCGTAAATTAGTGGACGGCAATCTTGGGACCCATAGCATCAGGAAGGGTGCTGCCACATATTGCGCAAAATGTGGTGTGTCTAAAGATCACATTGAGCTTCGTGGACGCTGGCGTGGTCCTCGAAAGCAAGTGGATACGTACATTGATGTGGAAAGAGCTTTTCCCGACGCTCTTGTTGCAACTCGTTTGTGCGGCACTAATTGGTGTACACCAATGTTTAGAGTCGAAGAGATAGCACCGACGTGCCAGGCTTTTTTCAAACAGTGTGGCTGAATTACTCTCTTTGCCTCTGATATATGCCGCTGTTCAAGGAGTAAGTAGATTTGACTCTGAATTTGAGCTGATGCCTCATTCGTTGCGTACCCGAATTCTCAGCTCCATTAGAAGTGCCACTAATATTCACCCCCAAGCCGTAGTGCCACAGATTGTCTCGTTGATTCCAATTGTGCCAAGTGGATTTGATGGTCAGCTCAAGTTGCTCGAGCTTGGAAATTCATTTGCAAATGAACATGATCAATCGTCCAATGCGTCGACGATTATGGCAGCAATTCATGGTTTGTCTACTGAAATTAACGTTGTCAAGATGCGACTTGAGGAGATACATTGCCAGAATCAAGGCGAAATGATGTCAACAAGGTCAATGTTTCGATCCCAGTTGGATCGTATTCATTCGAGTTTAAAAAGTATTGCTATCCAACCAGTTGTGCGCTCATCAATCCAGACGAGCAACATGGGCGGTGCATCACTGGTCGCTGCAGTGGGAAAAGTGCAGTTGTCCAAGAGGCCAAGAGATCTGTACGAGCTTTGGAAGGAGTACGAATTTGGTTTGGGCGGCAACAAGCCCGCAAAACACTTCACAGAGAAGGAGCATGGAACCCGTCTTCTGCTTTCGCTTGAAGTTTTGGCTTCTTGTTGAGGGTTTACTGAAGCGTGGCCACACAAGCAATACTGCCATTGATGCAATTTATGCCAAATATGGCAGAGCGAGCTCCGTCACCACCATCTTGAACCTCCTGCGTAGGCTGAAGCCTGAGCCAAATGAGTTTGGATGAAATGTCGAATAATACACTGTACATACATTTACAACCAATCATATTTGGTGTGACTTGTAGTGTGATGCATTGCCAACACAGTGATGATGGTGAAAATCTGAACTGTTGGTTGATAATCAAGTTCAGTATTCTCCAGGGTCAATATCGTATTTTGGGTGGAGTTGTGACTAAAAATTGTCGTCATATCCCACTCTTTTTATCAACCCGAAATCGATGAGACAAAATGTTTTCGAGGAAGGCAGTGATTGGTAGAAATCTAGTCGTATATTTAATCTTAATAAATGTATTGTCAATTTTGCACAAATTTGGACTTTCCAGTCGATTTGCCGAATCGGTTTTGAATGTCTTTTCTCTTCAAATGTATAGATCATTCAAAGAGCTGCTCCTAGAGCCATCAGTCACATGTGGGATGCGCAGCTTCTGCGCAAAGAGGCATTGATGTTGCAATTTTTCTGTCGGCATCAAGCGGCTGGGCATACCTAAAGGAACATGATTGGCTGAAAATGAACTTATGAGCTATCTGATTGGCTAGTCGATTCTCAAATCGATTTGCCAAGTCTATTCGATTCGACAGCCAACTCCAAGTTTGAATCGATTTGACAATATGAATATACTAATTTCGAGTGTATGGATACTACACCTTGTTTCAATTGACATGAGGTGTAGTAGATATGAGTTGACCAAACAAGTCAGTTGATTTCACCAAGTTGTCATTGGATTTAGCATTGCTATCGGTAGACTTAGCGGTGTGCCCATTAGATTGAACAGACAGAGGAAGTCTGACCGATTGATTTAGCCGTGTGGTCATTAGATTAAGCCAAGTCACCGTTTGATTTGAAGCATAGCACTACTACATCCAATGACAACTTGGTGAAATCAACTGACTTGTTTGGTCAACTCAATTGCAAAAGGTTTAGTAATAGGACACGATGACTAATAGAAGGAGAGAGCATATTAGCCAATCAGCGTTTGTCCAAAATCGCGTTTCACCCAAAAATGACAACATGCAAGAGGTAATTGTACGCGTGATGTTGCTTTCTTAATTCATGAGTTATGGCTCCAGGTATGAATATCTAAGTGGAAAATAAGTCATGCATTAATATAAGAAGAGTATGGTCCAGTAAGGAGTGAAATGCAGCGGTAGGAAGCGAAATGTTCGTTCTGTATTTTGTAGCTGATACGACAAGGCTGGCAATGTGCGTGTTGAAAGATGTTCGCCTTCACTTCGCTCAAAGGCAGAAGCAATTTGACGAGTACCCCGTGGTCCTCTCCCTCGGCTAAGAGACATGTGACTACGTCTGCTTTGGGACATATCTGCACTTCGCTGGTCATTCGTCAGTGGATGAAAGGCTTGATGTGGAGTGAGTTTAGGAGGACATGATCGATCAATCCACCAGTGCGTATGGAAATCTGAAGTCTTCAAAACACCCTACGATCACAGGATAGAACGCAGTTTGTGCACGCGTGGCAAACCGGTTGTTCGAGTATATAAGCCCTTGCATGCACTACTTGAGACGGCACATAACTGAGAGTAACACTGTTGAAGTGAATAGGTGTGTATAGTTGAGCGCACTTCATCGTACTTAGTTCTCATGACATCAACTCTTGTCGTCATCTTGGTAGCTGAAAGTGCTTCCTTGTACTCTTGAACAGTCACATCCCAGCAACCCTGCGGCTTCTCGTAGATGGAAAGCATATCGACTTCTGAGGTACTCAACCACCTTTTCATACTATTGGACCAATAGCTTTCATGGTTTCCTTTCTTTTGGTGTTGTAGATGTCGGTCGTGCGTATGAGTATGACAAGGTTGATTGTCTTGAGCCGCACCATTGTTTGAGCCGTAGTTGCACTTGCCTTTCATCCGCAACATTTGCTTGAACGACATCCTCAGAAAGATCTAATCGGCGGTGTATAGAGTGGGACGACGCTTCAACGGACCTCTCGTGGTCGTGAAGAGTTTCCCCGCCACGGTACTCAATTTTCCACAAGCCACTTGACGCTTGCCAAATAAGATTTAAGCGTATTGGGCAATTGCACTTCTTCGATGACTTCCCATTGTGCTTGTTTGTCCCAGGTCTAGTCTTCGAAGGTTTGTATGTTCCTTGACGATCCCATGCAAAGATTACTCGTCGTAGGCTTGATTTTTTATCGGTAGCCACTCGCAAGCGAATCATTGCGTAGCCGTAACACCGGGTAAATAAGTTGATTGAAGCACGAGCTTCTTCTCGGGTTGCAAAGAGAGCCTCCGGGTGAGCTTCCAGCACATGTACGATTGCATCGTTGGATGTTGAAGTGCTCAAGTCCATGAGTAATTTGATGTGGTTGCACGAGTATTTACTCTTGCAGTCTATTTCTAGAGTAGCTCTGATAAGATTACGCGATAAGATCCATCCGATATCGTTCACAAAAACAAGAATCATGAACCTGTTCGCTGTATTACCATTATCCATTTATGGTGTATCTATACGTGGAAATTCAATGACCATATATTTTCTAAGTTTAAACTATTATGAGAAAAATGCCATAAATGGATGCAGGTTGTGAAGGGACCACAATTTTACATGACTGCCCTTGTAAATCTGACGAACATGACCTTCCTGTGGATAAAATATCCACAATTAACTATGCAAAAGGAACATGTATTATGTATTTAATCCATAAGATTACTAAAATCTGCAGCCATGGCTGTAGGTGGTAAACAGCTCACAATGCGCCTTGATCTTCTTCATGACTTTTATGTACATGAGCTTACCGTTGATGAAATATTCACAATTCTTGCGAAAATTCTTTTTGCGCATCACACGATTCACAAACGAACCTAGGCCCTTGCCAGCTTCTGGTGCACGAATGCCATCAATCCATGCGGGTTTGTTGCGATACTCAATCGCAAGAATGTACTTTGGATCTCCAGGCATTTCGGGGACAACTTCGCCATCGTATGTAGTGACTATATCACCACAGCGCAGATCAATAGAGGCAAACACTCCGATTCCGCCATTGGGAATGCTTGAGGTCTTCGTGTAGACAAGAGCATTGGCGGCTTCATGCATCCCACGCGTTCTTGCATCTTGAAACGAAAATAAGTTCCGCTGAGCCAACATATCTTTCAAAGCTCGAGCCGCAGAGTGTTTTGCTGATTGTACTAGTGAAATCTATCGAAAAAATGCACATTTCGAAAGAGATATGGTTCTCTCTTCATGGCAGTTGTGTGCATATTGCAAGCATTGCCAAATATTATAATTCGATTTCCTTGAGTATTTTTCCATCGAGTGGCAAATATCTTAAAGGGGTGTAAACGTGATTCATGGTCAAAAGCAACATGAAACCAAGACAGACACCATACAAAATGAAGAATACCAGGGAGTCTGTGTTGATAATACGGAGTATGTTTGCTACAAATTTTGTCCTCATTAGTGCCGGATATGTACTTCCTCGAAGGACGTATACATGGAGCCTCTGGGAACCACGAGGATAGTTTTTCATCGTGTATCACCTTACTACGAGGCTCGTGAGATGACCTATATTCACCTTGAGGCAGTGGCTCCAGGAATGTTGTAAAGTAAATTAATCGATGTAGTATCGGGAGAATTGGTATCCACAAAATTATGATTGACATTAGATGAATGCATTAATTCAGGGTGTCGAATCAAGTCGTTTTGAACGCAAGACGCCGACAATAAATCATACAAAATCAGATCAAACACTAGGACAATGTTTAATAGTGCCACCACTTGAGATTGCATAGATGAAGGGCGTCATGAATGGAGCGTTCTGAATTAGGGAGTCTTATAATTGTGATATATCAAAATTGTTGACAACATCAACATGAACCAATTCGACTGAACAATGTCGTTGGAGGCGTCAGTAAGACCTCAGAAGTTTTGTCGTTCGAGGGCAACGAATAAACATTCTATCCGAGATTCTAGCCCGCATGCAAGTATGTCAACGCAAGGTATTGCGTTCTCTTCACTAGCAAGTCAGCTGTATGCAACCTATGTAGAATCACCTGTTATTTTTTGTACAGTGTCAAGATTGCCACAGTGCAGGCAAGCAAATGATTTCAAAGAGTTGATTATAGCACTGCATGATTGTCAAATACACTAAAAAATCTCTTTCATACCTGTCTGAAATTTTCCAGCATGCTTCACGAAATAGAGGCCATAAGCAGAAGTGGATTGATACCATGCTAATTTGTTGTCGAAAAATTCGCAACGTGCCACAGAGAGTAGTTGGACCATTCTACATAGTAAAAGTCAATGTAATGGTTTGGTGTCACAAGCAGAAGACCGTGCTTTTCACCACCGGCAGCCAATTTTTTTCTACAATGAGGATTCCAGCATTGGTAATATTTAGTTTGGACTTGGATACACGAGTCAAATCATATACGAAGGCTTTCGCTGTGATGCCATTGTCCATATCGAAAACGTAGTCACACTCACATGGGAGTTCCTCAATAGTAAGTTCTTGTGATGTCAAATCTGAAATACGTCTAAACCCTCTAACTTCAATTGCGTTTCTCATCTCCAGTGCTGCAGTCGACAAACTATGTGGGTTTGAGACACAATTCGCTTCACTGCTATTTCTACAGTAGGTTTACCTTGTTCTTGCATGATATGCAATGTCATCCCTGCAACCTTCGACGACAGAAAACCGCACCTTCGTCAATATGCACGCGTATGTGCATATCGATGAGAAGTGGTTTTTCTTGACGAAGGTTAAAAGGAGGCATTATGCCTATGACGACGAAGTTGTCCCGCGCCGCTCTGGAAAGTCAAGACACTTTGTGACAAAAGTGATGTTTTTGGCCGCGGTTGCTCGCCCCCGTTACGACTATTCCAAGAAGAAGATTTTTGACGGGAAGTTGGGCGTTTGGCCATTTGTTGAGACTACTCTTGCCAAGCGTGGTAGCAAGAATCGTGCCAAGGGGACCCCTGTTTTGTCGCTCCAACCCGTCAACTCTGACATGTACCAAGCCATGGTTTTTGACAAGGTTATTCCTGCAATCAAGGCCAAATTTCCCGTCCGGGATCAAATGGGAACGATATTTATCCAGCAAGACAACGCGAGTCCGCATAAGTGTGTGACGACTAAGACGTTGAAGCTGCATGGTTTTGAAGGGATTGAGGCGGCAAATCTGCCCCCCGCAAAGTCCAGATTTTAATGTTTTAGACTTAGGATATTTTAACGCTATTCAAAGTCTCCAGTATCAAAAGTGTACTCGAACGATCAAGGAACTTGTTGATGCTGTTGAAAGCTCGTTTAATGAGCTGCCTTGTGAGACTCTCTCGAAAAACTTCATATCACTGAAAAAGTTATGGAGATATCGATTGAAGTCAACGGTAGCAACGATTACAAGATCCCCCATTTGAGGAAAGATGCCATCGAGGATTTGACTACGTTTAATGTCAAATGTGATCAATCAATCTTCAACCGTGGACTTGAACACTTGAATTCCCTTTCCCAGTAAAACAATAATATTGCATTATATTTTCGTGTTGATATATTTGTTTTGAAGGTTGCATACAAACATCAAGTCACTTTTCAGACACAAGTATGCATTAATCAAGTCAAAATATAGAACTTTAATTATGGACCAGAGTAGTAATCGTTATTGTCAGGCTAAGCACTAACAACGTACTGCAACTCGAAGGCTTTTACGCGACATCTTTGGAGGAAGGAGGCTTGAATCCTTTTGTCCTTGGCTTTTTCGTCGTCATTGTCTGGAAGCGTGGATGAAGAAACAACACTGAACTTTCGTTCAAAAATTGTTTCAGCTGGGGGGATTTCAGTAGGACATACCTCCGAAAATTGTTCTTCACGATGGACCAATGGTAGCAAAATGTCTCTGACATTGATGCCGGAGGAGACTGGAATACAGACAATCAATCGCAGGATGGCCCAATCTTCAGTGCCCACGAGCAATTGATGAAGCTGCGCCAGAATCACCCAGGACATACTGCGGATTGGCACCATCTTCACGATTGGAAGGATCGTATGTGGCTAGCTCGCCGTTCTTCAGGACAGGGTGTTCCCACTTCTGACGAATACAGCGGTGCAGAGAGAAGCACTGTGGTGAGCCCGGATATGACTCGGGAAGTTCGTCTATGAAATCTTGAAGCCATATCCTCTCACCCAAACACTTCTGACGTTGTGTGGTGCTCATAGAAACTTCTGAAATGCTCTAGATCGCCAGCAGTCTGAAAACTTCACTTGAGGACAGCGTTCGACCAAATAAAGATAATTCCATTTTTATCTGGTTGTTATCCGTGACCAGGGCTGTTTCCAGAGCCTCGTTGCCCTGTTGTCGGGGAATTCCTCATTTTTACAGGTCCTCTGCAACTTTCAATATTTGATAACTTGGCATCATCGGCATCCCATAAATCGACAAACTGACTTGTTGTCAGAAAACGTAAATCGTTTGATTTATTATCAGTTGTTATCCAATCAGAATAAGACAAAAGGATGTTTAGCGGGGATTGGATAGAAATTTGGCGACAATTTCAAGCCCAATCCCAATTTTGAACAAAGACGTGGAGTGACGTGAAAGTTGACCAAGAAGACATGATGACGAAGCGAATAGGAGGCTGCGTTGTCACATCCCACATTTCGAAGTTGATCAAATTCCCAAGATGCTGTTTGACCCACGGCGTTCCTGTGGTTCAGCCAGGCGTGGCTAGAGCCAGAGAAACAGCAACACAAAAACGTAAGTTGATTCTATCGAGATACATGCAATTAATTACTACTCAAATAGATATCAAGCAGAACCGGGTCAGGCTCGTCACGTGTCGTGTTCTTCTGGTCTTTTGCGCTCGCGTGGAACAAAGAGTCGCTTTTTCTGAATCCCTTCTCCAAAAGAACAAGCTTAGCGTGCATCAACACTTTCAGTTGAGTTGATCGACGCTTCCGCGTCTTTGACTCGCCCAAAGAACAAACTCTGTCCAGGAAGTGTTGTAGGACTTTAAAAGAATGACATAACTCATCACGAGTAGGGCTGTTTGGCATTTGTCGATTTGTGTTTTTCACAAGCTCATCGTGAAGCTTTTGCATGACGTATTTCTATTGTGAAAAGCTATTTTTCATCTTTATGTTGGTCAAATCGTGGAGGATTATTTTACATAGAGGTATGATTTAACGAGCTGGATTTTCCAGCCACCACAGCTGCCATCCTGGCGCAAGATAAACTCTGGGGAAATCGAAGCGACTGGTACTACACTCTAACGTGAAAATATGGTAAAAACGGTGATCGCATGAATTATGATATAATGTGGTAGCAGCACGATCAAGAGAAGGAACCAAAGGCAAAAACGCTTTCAACGCCGATTGAATTGTGTTGACAAGAATATCTATTTTACCATTACCAGCAGCCATCCCCTTTTCTTCAACAATTTTATTGACTCCATCAGTATAATGCTCGGTAAGGACGTGATCGACATAAAGTTGCGTTCAAGTTCAACGTGGGGGAATGCCACTAGCTTTGAGGATATTCGATTCAAAGCCCGCATTGACTTTGGATTTAAGATACCATAGCATGATAATATCACAAAACAAAACCTTTGGTAAAAGAGCATGTTGAGGTGGCATTGTGGTGATTAAATAGTCACTTTGATACACCAAAGTGGTGAGAACTAAGCGTAATAAAGGGAACATGCTAGATAGGCCATACATATTCGGAAACATTTAATGGAAACATTTAATTGAGTCATTATGAAACAATGGGATCTTCGTAAATCACAAAATGTGGAGATAAAATAACAAAATCACTGCTGTTTACCGGGAGACCGGCGACCACACGACCTGTAAATTGGTCGCGCGCCGCCTCGTTTCTGAAATAGCGTTCCACAACCATTCCTATCGACCAGCCGTATCTTAAACAAACGCTTACGATTGCTGGCACGCCAGTTGTCCCTGGGCAAGCAAAAGTTGCAATACCCTATCTTATCGAATGGGTTTCAATTTCGGAAGTGCCTGTAGCTTGAACTCGGCTAGATTTAACCAACTTAGTGATTTCCCAAATCTACCCTAAACAAACATGAAGTGCAGAGAGGGGTATGTAGTTTAGCCTTTTGGTTTGCACCTGATAAAAATATTGCTGGGTCGAGGGAAAAGGCAAAGCAATGCCTAGGACCTTTAATAGGCGTTCCTACATAACGATAACTATGTATTTTCAAAGAAATTGTCTACCTCTTGTTTTGCCTTTGTTTCATAAAATTTGACACCTTTAGAGTCAATTATACACCCCCAAACTCAACCACTAAGAACATGAATTATTTATTGACTGGCCATCCGTGATGTATGAATGAATATTAAAAACTAGCACTATACAAAATATTGTGAATTATAAAAGTATATTTATACAGTCAATATTCTCAATTACATTACTCGATTGCCGTTCTGTTTAAGCCATGTCCGAAGGCACGGTTGATGAAAGAGTGGTTGGTGGACATGTACAGCTGTACATGGTGTACATGGTCATGTCGGTACATTGCAGTACAGTGTATGTATTTGATAATGGTCCTCGACGACAGAATATTCAGCTGTCCTTTGGAACTGTGTCAAAACTTTGCAGCGCGAAGAATCCATTAATCCAGCAGTACTGACACTCTTTCCGAAAAACGACGAGTTGCCCTTGAGTTTCAAGGTGAATCCTCCTGTAGCATGGTTGACTGGGTAGTTTCGACAAAACTCACTACGAATTCAAATGGTGTGTTCTATGTATTGTTCTCTGCTGACATGGTTCCAGAGTCTTGCACTTTGCCAGGCTTGCTAAAGCTAGGCAAGAAAGTCCATCCCCTATGTGTTCTGCTTGAAAATGAGTGCAGAGAAATGGGGATTGAACCAAATTTGGCGAATGTCTTGAAGTGTACGTGTGTTCTCATCAATGTAGTATGCATGACTCATCTGTTTGGTTAGATCATATTCCTTTCCCAATTCGTGTACATCAAATATTGCGAGTTGTCAACCTTGATCATGTTTTTTATAGGGCCTCGCATTACCGTCGAATATCGCAAAAGAGGACTAAACTATTGAAGGCACTTCAAGAGTATAGTTTAGTTGCTCATGGTACATGGATGGTAAATGCCCTGTCACTATGTCACCATAACGCTCTACAGCGAGTACATATCAACGGACAAGCTCCAAACGAGTCGTTTGCACGCGTTGAACGACCACAAGAGCGTTATTTCCTGTCAGGAGAAGACTTTGACGACATAGTCTCTTTCGTCCAACAAAGACTGGACAAGCCTCGTTACGCAACAAAGCTGCTCTTGTCTCTTGAAGTCCAATCACAGCGTAGACTTGTTCAGGTATAGAACTAGCACAGTGTAGATAGTAATTTCCTTTTTGGCATCTCTCGTTGCGGAAGCACAGTAAGAAACCTCTGCCGACGACTGGATTCACCGACCGCTGTGGGTCCTCGCACACGTGAAGAGGTGCAAGCCGTTGCACATGAACAAAGACGACCTCCTGTAGTTGTGTCATGCTTGCTTAGGTCAGATTTATACACCTGACTTTGTGGTCCTGTCGACATTCGCGACGGCCGAGTCATTCTTCTCTCTGATTATCAATAAATTCATTCGTTCTTGTAGATTCTTCTTGTTCATTCTCACTCATCTCTTTTGTTCATGCAGCTTTCCTCTTATGACTCTCGTATGAACGCACTGATGCAATGTCCTGCAATTGTGTATTGCCTCTTCCTTTTTCGACTCGAATGGGCAGAGTGGCAATCCCGACTCCACTCCAACCAAATGTATGTTCAGAAATTGCATGGGAAATAACTATGGCGAAAAGGAGCATATTGGGCTCTTGTTTTGGCAAAAAAAGCCTCCTTAAATTACCGAGAAGTTGTCGATGCGTGCAACAACCAAGGTTGGTCGACGAGGTGGTGCGTTAACCCCCAAACTCTCCAGACATGAACGTCGTGGATCACGTTTTTTCTTCGCCCTATTCAAACTGTGGCGGGAAATGTGGGTTTTGGGTTGGATACGAGCGCGTGGGGCGAACGGACAAACAACGTTTGTGTAGTGACGCAGTTGGGGATAACGGCGGCACCAAACGGTACAACCGTGTGAGAGGTTCAAAGGTAAAACGATTGTCATTAAAGGTTCCTATACACTACAAGCACATATGCAGAAAAATGCATGGGTATACAAAAGCGTAGTCTTTGCTGAGTGGTGGGGGAGGCAGCTAGTGGTTTTGTTGAACTTCGGGGTGTTAGTAATGAGGTAGTCAGAAGGAGAATCAGGGGGTTCAGAGTCTTCGGATCCGGGTCAGCCAGAGCGAATCAGGAACATCGGATCCCGAATCATCGTCTGATCCGATCGGATCAGTAACAAGTCCGGATCGGAAGGATATGTCATCCGATCATCCGGACGATCCGGTTAGCCCGGATCCCGTCACAAAACTCGTCAAGAGCGACACAACTACCAAACCATTCAAGAGCTTGTTGATGCAACAAATGCTGCATGCAAAAAATTAAGCTCGGGCACATTGAATTGAAATTTTTCGACACTGCAATCCTGCCTTCAAGAGGTTACTCGCTGCTCGGGTGACACCAGCTACAAGATCCCACACATGAGTAAGAAAAAAACTGTTTGCTGTAGGACAAATTTCCAGAGACAATATTGGCCAATGCATACATTTTTAATGCTGGTTGCGTGGCCTTGAGCAATGACGACTTCACGGATCGATTTCGAGACTTGTCTGAAGAGGTCATGAAAGAAATATTTACACGACTATATCCTCCAAAAGACGAACGAAAATACTCCAGGATTAGATTAATTTGATTGTTAAATCAATATATGCATGCCTGTTTTGTGTTCTTGTCTTTAGATGGCGAATGGCTCTGGTGTCCTGGATGCACTGCTGACTTCATCCTGGTCGATCTTGTGCAACTATGAAGGAGCGGTGACTAATGACCAATAAGATTTCACCTTAGAAAGGAATTTGACCGGTCATTTTCTTCTAATATCTACTAAGTAGGTACTACCAATCCGTTTCCGTTGTCACGTTTTAAAGTGATTTAAAGTCACGGAAGGAATGATACGCCACACGCATTTATATGGGAGTTCACCGGTGTGATCTCGAAAATACGTGAGACTCAAACAGATCAATCCTAGAGATATGATGGACTTCTAATGAGCTTCATGCATCGTGTTGACGTACTACAAAACAATATTTAAATCTAGCGAAGAAATAATGATATGCCAGTTGACCAAAACGAGTGTTTAATACTTTGTCTTCCGACCGCAACTGCCGATAACCTTTTCACAGGGACGAGGTATACTCGCCACAAGGGTCTGGAGGAGACTTAGATCCAACTCGCCCCACGAATACAGGCGATATGCTCAGCACAGGTTGAGAACTTTCGACGACCGTTGTCGTAGACTACGAGACGTGCCGCCCCAGAGATTTTCGATAGGGTCCCAATAGGGAGCCCTCGCACGTCCACCCCAGGCTGCTCAAACCACTCTTTCATCACCTACTAAATTCTCACCAGCTGAAATAATTTTTGAATGAGAGTTCAATTGTGTATCTTCATCTACGCTTCCAGTCAATGACACCGAGGAAGCAAAGGAGGAAAACGATTGAAACATCCTAAACCAAAGAAGTGGCGTAAATGCCTTCGAGTTGCAATGCGTTGTTAGTGCTTAGCCAGACAATTACGATTTTTAAATATAGCTTACATATGGGTTGTTTAGTAATTCTAAAGATTACTAATAGTTGTAGATAATACTAGTATTTAACAGTGAATTCTTCAGACAGGGCAAATTTTCGAGCTACCAACTTTTCTCCTGGGCCAAGACGAGGTCTGCAACTATCAAGACATATAGAACAGACAAATCTAAGCACATAGAACGAGGAATTAGCGTCATAGGTGTCGAGATGAACGAGCAACAAGCGATCCAAGTTTCAGCTAGGACTCATTCCAATGTAGCTTTCAAGACTTTGCGTTGAGCAAAAAGTCTCCTTTTTGTCATTTCTCATGTTTTTATCTGTAATTGAAATGAACCCTGTTGTGTCAACAAAACATCTGAAACATCCAAATATTCAGTATAAACTAAAGTAGTACTTTGGCCAACGACACTTTAGGGTACTAAGCTTCAGTCCCACATTTCTTCTGTCGTACTCTTGCTGTCGTCACAGTCTTTACTCATGGATTTCTCCTTTCTAACTACCATAATTAAGGACATTTTGTCTAAATAGGACTTTGGAAAAGAAAGTCTGGATATAAGTGATCGAAAGGGATCGAAATCGCCAACTTTGAGACTTCATTTCTCGAGCGTCTCGAAGGCTTATCGGACGTATAAGACAGTGTTGGCTCTCTTTTTTAACGCTCATTCAACCCTCGAAACTACAGAGGTCAACATGGCCAAATGAAAAGTCGTAAATTGAATGCTCCATTTCTTCTATGTACGCTATCCCCCCGCCTCTCAAGTATTCCCTCTTAAAATACTAGAAATATTTTGCTATCGTTTGGGAAGATAAATCACACAAAGTGTCATACGTCGCCAAGTTTTGCAGACATCGACATAATTTTGACTACGGAAAACTAAAGAAAGTTTTTGAACATGTTTCTATTGACAACATGTTTTCTTGCTGACGATATTGTCAACGTAAAGTACAGTGTAATGGAATGATATATCACTTCCGTCGTTAGCATCTCTTTGTTCTTTGGTCAATAAAGGAATTATTATAGTCGAATTGAAAGGCAAAGAGAGAGCAAACATTTCAAGCACCTTGAGAGGACGCTGGATAGCTATGAACGCTTCAAAATGGCGGAAGCTAGAAATGGCGCGAGATATGTCACCCTAAGTTTTACTAGGGGATCCATTAGCGACCCAGTGTGCGCGAAGATAGTATCTATACATCTTCATTGAATATTCTCATGTTTGAAAGCTGAATAGGACCTCCGCGATGCCCAATGGCGATCCACTCTCTGAAGACGAGAGTATTGAAGCTCTTGTCCTTCAGCGGGAAGGGAGGAACATATTTTACATTGCCAACGAGCTCGATCGGTCCCGCGGATGTATTCGTGAGTTCTAGCGCAATCACAAGTCGTACGGTCAATCTCGCTCGACAGGAAGACGCTGTTCCATCTCGTATGAGCTTCACCGCCAAATCATTCGTGATGCTGTGTCAAGCTAGTACACAGCTGCCGATATTGTCAAGTTGAATTCCCTTCATGTTGGCCCTCGTCGAGCCTTCTAGCTCTTAAAGAAGAGCGGGCGACTTAAATTCAAGAAGCGATTGGCTGCGCCAAAGATAACTACTTTCAACTTCTTTTCACGATCGACCAATGTAACCAACATGTCTCTACCGTTGATCCTGGAGTAGGTAGTCGCAGAATGAGCCTAATTTTAGTACCCGTCAGTAAAATACTCTCAAAGAGATCATCGTCGTTAGCGATTGATAAAGCCGCGTAAGAATCACTCCGAAATATATTCTGTGGCTTGACACCATCTTCACGAGTTGGAGGATCGTATGGGGCAACCCCCACTTTTTTTAGAGCAGGGTCTGCCCTTGACGAGTATGGAATTTATCCGGATTCTCCGTGAGCAGAAGATTTGCCCTGTTTCCTGGGCCCTGTTCGGGGTATTCTTCCTTTTTGCGGTCATGTGTAACTTTCAATATTCGATAAATTGACATCATCGACATCCCATAACTACCAGAAGACTCTTGGTCAATCAGAAGAATATTAGAACCTCTAAAATATATTGTGCTTTTCACATAATTTGGCTATTTCAGAACTTTAATCAACGTTTTAGTTACGTCGCAGCCTTGAATAACACTAAAATCACATGGAATAAAGGGATGACTAGAAGGGACAACGTGAGCGAGTGTGATTGGCTACAAATTAGTTGGTTGCCATTGTTTTACTCGAACTTCGCATAAAACAAGTTGTTTGCCGACTGCTTTGCGGCAAACAACTTGTTTTAGAATGATCAGTTATGCGTAGGAGATGAGTTGTTTTTGTTCAAGTCTATGGAATTGACGTCGATGTCGTATGGCTAATCTTGGGCTTGTCCCTTCGGTCAGTGTCGTCGTCGGACAGTGGAAGGTGTACTCCAGTCTCTTTACTTGATGGACAGAAACCTCAGTTGAATTAACGATGTTGAATTATTTAAGCAAAAATGCCTATTTTGAGCTAATCGTTGTTTAACGCCAATTCACGCTTAATGTGAGCCTGGTTTAACGCGATAAAACAACGGACAAATCGAGTGCAAAGCACAATATATGTTACACTTGTATATATTTAGAGGCTACCAACTTGAACTTTGTATGGTGTCCCCGAAGTTGATGTTCTCCTCATCCGGTGTCTTGTGGACGTTTGTGTCCGATTACGCCGGAGTGATGAACTGAACAGCAAGAGCAATGCCCAGCATGAACGTAGACTGTGGTAGCACCACTGTCTTGTTGCAGCATGAGCACTTGACGTTCCCGTTAATTCGTGTCCTCCTTGAAACCATGGTCAATTGTGCACTTAGTTCCTGACTCGAACAAATCTGGTCCACCCAATACTGCCAACAGCTTCAGTCCCTCGATTCAACTGTTTATTGAAGCAATGACAAAAAGAACCTCATGCTTAGGGCGCCATTTAGGTGAAATAAGAGGCGTTCCAGCTCTCAAAACAACAATACGCTCACGAAGCAGTTGAGACAGTGCAAAGACTTTATCCAAACGCACCCAGGGGGGACACGAGACAGACATCCTGACAGGAGAATAACTTGCATTATGCGACACGAACTTGCAGATATCACAGTGAATTCTGCAATTACATGTAGTTGGTAGAGCCCATTCGTTTCATCAAGATCGATCACGCAGATGAAACAAATTCTTTTTTGCAGGGCCATTCACCAAGCACTCCTCAGTAAAGCATACTCTATCGATCATGGAGTTGAGAAACATATTTCATGCGATGCCATCCATACTCGAATGGATTTCGTAGCATTGTGCGTGAGACAACACCAAACCTTCCATCTCCGCCGTCCAATAAGGTCTTAAGGTGTCATGGGTTGGATGGCGGCTTGGAGTAACCAACGAATGCCAATGTCGGAAAAGTGAGAATAGAAGTCAACTTCATTCTTCAATCTATCTCCAGCAAGATGAAGACACCTTCGGCGGAGCTGACGAGTGAAACTTTTCACGAGCTCAAATCACCACCCAACGGCTTGATCACTCTCGAGAATGGCGCCCTACGAGTCGCCAGAGGACCCGTCTCGGTGTATGCGTGGAAGAACCTTGGCAAACTAGCCCACATGGCTGCTATTGGCACTATCTACTCGACTATCAGTGGTGTGATCTACTGGGAGCGACAGAAAGCAAGAGGGAGTGGTACTTCAATTTGAACCAAATAGAGGATTTCTATTGGTCGAATTAATAGATTTTGTTAGCCAATGAGAGCTTGTAAGTTTCAATAAAAATAGAAATTTAAATTATGAAAAATATTTTATTCAAGAGAATCGATGTTGTCGTTCTGAGTTATTTCACGAATAGAAATGTGATTAAACAGTATATACAGTTTCATAATAAAGAGTAACTACCAATTGAATTCTTAGTGCAGCTTTACTCCATTCGACAAAATTCTTTAACAATTTCCTTTCCTTCTTCCGCAAGGTATTCATTTTCACGACCAACTCACCGTGCTATCCACACTGGATGTGTCACTGGATCCGTGTTTGTGGCTTTTAAACGGAAGTCTGCGTTCCACCACGACGAACGCGAACTATGAAAAAAGTCTTCTCGAAAACAGTGCTTGACATTGTGAGTGAAGCGATGAATCGACCTTCTGTGGGCTAAATTTATTTTTATTTTTCAAAACCCAATTTTTTTAGAAATAATATTAAGTACCAATCAGAGGCTACTTTTCGTCTTAGTATAATCTCATTCGCTAAAACAAAAGTTGCACTTCAGGAGTACCACTCCCTCTTACTTTCTGTCGCTCCCTGAACTCCGTCCTCAACAACTACTTGCATATGTCAGCCACGCTTGTGGCCACCACCACCGCCCTCGTTGCTTTCCCAAGAGCCCTTCGAATCTTCACTGGCATGCTCTCCGACACTGTGCCCATTTGTGGCTATCGCCGACGTCCGTACATGTTGCTTGGGTGGTCGCTCGTCTTCGTGGCGTGTTTGATCATGGCTGTCATTCCGATCGGTGATCCGTACTATCGCGACGCAACGATTGCCAAGATCAATCCATCCAAACTCACACCAGAACAGCTCGCTACCATTGACATGGATGCACCCCAACGTGGAATCAAACTCATGGTGCTCATGATGATCGCGAATTTCGGCTCCGTGATCGCAGTGAGTGGGTACAATGGCGCCTTGATTGACCTCTCCCAACAAGAGCCCGAGGCGTTCCGTGGTCGAGCCATGGGAGAATCCATGGTCGCGTACCAGTTCTTTGCGATCATTTCGGCGTTTTTCACCGGCCTTGGTCTCAACAGTCCGAGTTATGGTGGCACGTTCACGTGGACCGTTGGCTTCAATGGCGTGATGGGATTCTGTGCTGGCATGGCCGCGATCACTCTGCCGTTCACTTGGTTTTGTATCCAAGAAGACCGTGTTTTGACGAAGCCCACGATTTCTGTTTTCAAGTTTGTGTATGAGCTGCTTCAGCGCCGACTCATCTACAGATACATCGCGTTCCGGTTCTTCTACAATGTCTTTTCACTCTTCTCGGTCACGTCGTCGTCTGCGATTCAGAGCACATGGGCCGGTGTCGAGCCCGTGAACAATGGGATTGCGGCAATGCTTGCCGCGGCTGTCAACATGTTGGGCACGTATTTGATCAAGCGATATGGTCTCCATTGGAACTGGCGCACAGTTATCATTCTAGCCCAGATCCTCGTCGTGGTGATTGATTCGATCCCGACTATGCTTACGATATGGAATGTGGTGCGAAATCAATGGTTCTGGCTGGGTGTTCCTCTTCTGGACGAGATTCCGACTGCAGCTTTGGATTTTGTTGGTGCGTTGTTCTTGTTTGAAGTCGATGCGACTGGCTTTGAAGCAACCTTATTTGGTCTCTCGACGTCTTCCCAACGTGTGGCAGTTCCTTTTGCCACAGTCCTCACGAAATCAGTCAATGGGTTCTTCGATGTTGAGCGTTCCTTCATTGAAAAGGACGATTTCCACGTACGCTCTCAGGTCACGATTGTGTATGTCATCGCGTATGCGGTCAACATTTTCGCGATTGCGTTTGTTGTGTTGCTGCCTCGTCAGAAAGATCACCTTCATGAGATTCAACGGCAAGGTGAGACCAGCAAGATGCGCGGAACTCTCTTGTTGATTGTCCTCCTGTTTGCTCTTTGGTGGACGTTCATGACAAACATCTTGAGTCTCTTCACCTCGACGAAATGTCTTCGTATTGCTGGCGGCACTGGATGTAAATAGAGTGCCTTTAAGAACATAAAGTACGCTGTTGTTGTTGTTCAAGCAGTGTTTCAAGATGTTTGCTCCGTCGGTGTCGTCTGAAGAGTGTTCAAGCACAATTACATTCACAATTACTTTGAACTATTCACAATGGAATGGTAATTAGAACCATGCACCGCGATGGAGCTCACTTAGATTTTTCCATTAGATCGACTTAGTGTTTCAGCTTCCCGAATTAGTCCAAACAATTGTTAAGGATTGCGTTCGGTGGCCAAAAAGAGCTCTACTAGTATTCAATTATTGTGCTATTCAGTTGTTTAGGCAATTCTGAATCGAAAATCCCTGAATTAGCTCCATTGACCATCAGATTTATTTTCAATCACACCCCTTTAAACCTTAATCTGATAGCAAATGAGCTCTACAAGGTCGAACGATCTTGCGATTTATTCAATCGAGATAAGAATAGCAGACTCGAGCCTGACATTCTGATAGGAGTTACACAACTCCTATCACTGAGGGCCACGTGCAGCAAAGACCATAAAGTTATCGCAACACAATTGATCGTGTTGCGATACCTTTATGACATTGATGTGTCCGATAGTTCACAACTCCTTGGAATGTCCGATCTTTCCATCGCTCGTGGGAATCGTGGCCATGTCCACGAGAAGAAGATCCGATTTATTTGTAATAATGATCATAATTATTCTAAATTTGCCTGGAATTGCTGAGGCATCCCTTCCGAATTGGAGTGTGAAATCGGATGCCAAACAAACTGCAAAGCACAATACGTGTTTACAGGTTTTTTGCACTTGGATCTTATTCGCACGTGTAATTAAAAGATGAATTTGATTCTATAGACTCTTGGAGGGCTCTAGATAAACGATTACATGCTTAGGATCAAGCGATCGTTTCCTGTCAAAATCCAAAGTGTGGTCAATCAAATTGTCCAACCTTGGCGTCCAACTGTCAGAAAAATACAGTACTGTTCGTTGTGAATTCTTGGAATTCAGTGGTGACCATCACTGTCACGGTTGGGCACGATTTCACTTTGACTTTGCATACCGTCGACTTGCGAACAAGTGAACATCACTTGCTCACCTTGTTTGGCTTGCATTCAGTGGACAACAAAGTTGAAACTAAACTCTTGCAGAGAGATCACATGCCCTACGCAATGCGCCATCACTAAACCTACAAGCTTGTCTCGACGATGTAAATTAATACTTTTGCCGTGGCATGCCAGTGATAAAACGGTAAAGCTACTGTTCATATATATATATTAATGGACTTGTGTTGACAAGTCAAAGTTGAAAGCCATCAGCTTCACAGTGCTTTAAAAAGAGATCTCTAGCTCGCAATTCCATTGGGGTCGTTGAAAAGGACAAAAGAAGGCCGACAAATTTCACGCCTCCTGTTCTTCAAAGAAACATACACTTAGATTCCCCAACCAGGACATCAATTGGTCCTCATCGTAAAGTCCAAAGTGGTGCACGAAGAGCACGTAAACTTATGGACGTCGAAGCCAATGCGTCATTTGATGAAGTAATCAAATTCAGTGATAGACCATCACTCAACTTGGACTTCTTGACTCTGACGGATTTGGATTGGCTATATCAATTACAATCAAAGGAGACTCAGCCAATCAAAAATCGTTTCAGGAGTCTACAAAATTCCAGCTAATTTCAACATCTTGTTGGTACCCCCTTACACCAGAGGGTTGCATCTGCGATCGGTTGTCGACGCTGTTATGTCAGGCGAGGATGATTTTGTTATCCACAATTCGTCTCATTTTCCATTTGTTCTACATCTATCCACACAACAAAATGTCCACTAAATCACTTTGCCTTTTCTACGGCTGTACTAATGTTGCCCTTATGACTGGCAAATGTGAAGCCCATAAAGGTCGCACGAGGTGCATGGTCGATGACTGCCCAAATCAAACGTATGCTCGCAATCTATGCATCAAGCACGGCGGCAAACAAAAATGTCGAATTGAAGGCTGCGAGTCCAATGTCCGAAGTCACGGCCTCTGCTCCAAGCACGGGTTTGGAAGCTATAAGAAAAAGCTTTGTGAAATTGAAGGTTGCAACAAAGTCGCTCACGCCCGCTATCGCTGCGTACGCCACGGAGGTGGACAGAAGTGTAAAGTTGAAGACTGTACTGCGTTTGCTCGATCAAAGGGTGTATGCTATCGTCACGGAGGTGTTGGTCGATCGGCCAGTGACTCTGTTTCGTCCTCTTCTTCTATCCAAGATGAAGCAGCATGGACTGAGCAACCAGTAGACGACGTATGGATTGGTCAATTTACAGCACTTGATGTCAACAATGACATCGTGTTCAGCTTGGAAGAGCGAACAATGCTCGAATATTTTATGCCCGCAAAGCATATTGAAAACACCACCGCTGTGTAGACCTCACTCAATATTTATAAACTATGAACGAGTCAAGACTAGCTAAGTCACTTGATCAATACATCAATTACAGATAGTCAAATACTTCTTGACATCGTTTTTCATCTCTACAGACTGCATGGCGATGGTCTTCTGCTCGTCGTGAATTCAGCTTTCATCATCGTTAATTGTCAAGTTCCCTGAATTTCAAATACTTCATAATCGAATATAGAGTGTAAAATAATATATTAATATAGTCATCCGATGTATTGATTTTCAGAGTACACATCCAGTAATGAGATTATTAGCCAATCAAAATATTGTAAATTTTAATTTTATCCAATCAATGATATTCTTTATATTCAATTTAATGTTACTATTCACAACAGGGGCTGGTTGCTGAAGGTCCTCGGGGTGAAGTCAAGCAGCCATATGAAAGAATCAGTAAATTGAATTTTATTTATCAACATGTATCCAAGCTACAGAAGCCCAAGGGTACTACAGCAACACATTTCAAACCTTCAGTCCGTTTATGAGCTTGGTTGTAACGTGCAAACCGACCTATAGCTCAAAAGATAATACGAATAACAGTTACCTTTACGACAAACTATTATAATAGTACTGCGCTGTGTCGTGTCCCATGTGCAATTTGTCATCTCCGCATTCCGGGTCAACAGCAATATCAAGTGAAAAGTTCTCAACACCGGAAAAAGAGATCGAATTTTTCAACAAGACATCGTAAAAAATATGCCTTCGTTCTTGGGACGACACTACGACCCGCTCAATGGGAAATACGATCGGAGGTCAAACCAAATGGATCGAAGCCTGACGACATTAGATCAAACCTCCAGGATATTTTTGTCATTTGGATCCTCGTAGCTGAGTAGATAAAAGTAAAAATCCAGTTGGAACTAGCAGTTAGCACTCTAATTTCCATTCTATCGCATTGGAATTATCCTCGCTATCAGCATTACCACTTGGAGCTCGTCCAATTCCAAGCTATTTGATTGATCGATACAATTTTCAACAAGGCAATGTACAAGGAGAACGAGCTTCAATATTGAGTGATATGAGAAGGTGCGACTAGCTCATCTTGTTAGTGTTGCTCAAAGGCGCGTCCGCTTCACCAAATGCTCCAGTGATCATCCAGTAGTCGGTCGTGGATGCGAGACTGCTCTCGAATTCGTCGATCCCACAATAATCTGTCTAGCGCAATCGTCGTCGCTCCAGCTCGTCACACTAAAATGTCAGACATCGAGCTCTGTTGCTTTACAGGATGCATCCAACCTGCTTTTGCAAATGGGAAATGCACTCGTCACAAGAACAGATCAAAATGCAGCGTTGAGGATTGCCCCAGTCAAGCGTACGCTCGAAAACTATGCGTCAAACATGGCGGACGGCGAATTTGTGAAGCCCCGGGATGTCAAGCAAATGTTCGGAATGGAGGGCTATGCTGCCGGCACGGCACACCTGCAGCTAAGAAACTTTGTCAAGTAGAAGGATGCGGAAAGTTTGCTCATGCAAACCGACTCTGTATACGCCATGGAGGCGGCCGCAAGTGCACCGTCGAGTCATGCAACTCGCATGCCCGCGTGGGTGGTCTTTGTAATCGCCACGACGAGTTGAAGAAACAGTCTGCTGATGGCGAAAGTATGCCCGACTTAGCACAGCTTGAGATCGAGCCTTTGGTCGAAAAGACTTTAGCAATTAGCTCACTTACTGCTGAAGACCACCACCTCTTGGAGTACTTCATGAATCCCCAAACGCAAAAGTGAGGACATTCAAGAAGAACAGTCAAATGTCGGCTCTTCAGGATGGATTCGCTAAATACGAGTGGTCGTGGTTTCCATTTTTAATTGAGTTTAATCGACACAATCAAACATCTTATTGTCAGACTTGACTGCTGGGCATCTTATACAATCGCATCCATGTAGAGACGCTGGTGTACCTTGGAGAATTTTATGCTTGCAAGTCTCAATCTACTTTGATTACAAAAGGTGAATTTGTATGCGGACGATGAGGATATCATTCAAGTCTAAATAGTATTCTTAATGGTTTTAAGGCTCTAGTTGCCCGTCACGGTTGGATTTGGGCTAAGAAAGTAAGCGAGAGCTGTTGCTTCTTCTGCTGTGAATTCAACAGCACAACTCTCGTCCTGGGACATAACAACATCAGTCAAGGACGAAGGTGCGTCCAGTGACATCAGCATCTCGTCCAGATTGATCTCCGACGCTGACATGGCTTCATTGGGATCATATTGAGGGCGTCGGCCCCCGCCGTGGCGCACACAGAGCCCTCTAGCGTGTGCAAACTTGGTGCATCCTTCTGTCTGGCATCGTCGCTTTGAAACTTGGGGGCCATGTCTGCAGCAATAGCCAGCATGTCTGGCATTGGCTTGGCAACCTTCAAAACGACACGATCGTTTGCCCCCGTGTTTGACACACAATTTGCGGGCATAAGCTTGATTCAAGCAGTTTTCAGCGCTGCAATACGATCGGCATTTATGACTTTGCATTTGCCATTCGCCAATGCCATGTTGATGCATCCATGAAAGCAGCACAATGTCATGCTGGTGGAAGATGACAAATTGGACAATGTGGTTCGATTCTCACGTGTTAAGTGATCGCCCAAGCGCATATGTCTCGCAACCTTGGTGCGTTCTCGGAATTACTCTCGGTCTTATCGTCCCAACAACGATCCAAGGCCTTGGTGGATCTTTGTACTTTTATCTGGAATTAAGTAAGCTGAGACTATTTTATCTTGATTTATCGAGACGAATTATTGGAATTATGTGGATGAATAATGGAGACAACCAATACAAGAGAGTGAAAGTTGTACACTTGAGATTGTTCCGTCATCAGCGTCTCACCTCCTCCACAGAAGCTTTATTAACGTGCATTTGATTGCTTCGGCCAATTCAATGGACTTGATTTGATCCTAGAAGGAAGCGTTCGCGCCTGAGTTCCAAGCAGATTGATAGTCCACATACTTGCAAGAATTACTCATTAGCGTGAAATCACTCACACTGAAGTTGTGTCTGCATCGTGGGTATGAGCGTCTTCCCGTGCATTATCGCAGAGACGAATTCAGCAATTTGAAAGACTACATTTTACAAGACTTCGCAACAATACTAACATGCTTCGATAGCATGTTATTTGCAATCTAAAAAATCTTTTGAGGTTACAAATGCCTAGTAGGAATAATCCTTCGATGTCTGTCATGCATTGCGAGGGCAAAACGTGAGGCGCAGATCCGATCTCGGGACTGAAAGCGATTCAATTGTTTAGAAGATTGCTGCAATCCTGACGTTGATCCAGTCTGAGCTTTGATGGGGAATTTCACTCTCCTGAGACTTCTACGATCGTTCGCAAACGTGGTATTTAAGCCAAGCAAGACGAGGATAAACATGCGAGCCACACGATGGCAAAGTTTGGTTCGCAGATCAAAGCAATGATGGTCGTCACAAGCTCTTGCAGGCTAGCATAAAATACAAACCAAGACGCTCAAAATCCACTTGCAACATTTTTCAACCATTCTACTTGATTTACTCGATTGAATTTCTTCACAATCGTCAACAATGGCAGCATCTACGCAAAGTCACTTCGGATTTATGTAATCTTTGTGCCATAACATTGGCTTTGTTCCAGTCGTTTGTTTGCTCGGTCAAGGTTAGAGGAGGTGAATCCATTTTGTCAGTCCAGGATTAGCGGAACGGGTGGAATTTAAGATTGCGTGGTCGCCCATGAAGAGGCGTAAATCCTTCATTGTCGCCCCAGCATATTTAAATGGATCATTCGACAGAAAGCTGGTTGAGAGGCGAAAAACTCGAGAAACCTACACGCCTCTCCTGGCTACAGCTTAGCTACTGCTTTCGTACGTCCAACGGCTTACATTTACCCGAAAAAGCTTCCAGCTGCCCAAAGGCGTCGCGCAATTGAAAAGAAGTGTTTACAATGTTAGTTGTAACTTTTACGCTACTCGATTAGAGCCGAGAACAATCCGGATTTCAATGCTGCCGTCTGGAGAGCAAAAAGCGACTCGGCAGACGGACTTGTCAACAAGTCATCATTAGCAACACGATGGCTAAGCGATTGATCTTATACATTTAATGCACACTTGTGTGAGAATAATGACATCGTTTTGACGCAAATCCTGAGAGCTTGGGAGCTCTCCCAACGCAATTAGCATATCGCCCAATTCAATATGGACCCTGTATGTCTGGCATGGCCAAAAAATTGCAAGAGCGACTTGACACAAAACCCCAAAACTTCAGCGCCGTGATTGTTGTACTCTGAAAGTTGGTTTGTTTTACCAATATGTCGAGGAAGTACTGGAGGGCATTTATTTTCTTCTTCCTAAATATTCCGTAGGGCAAACACACCCTTCACGCACCAAATTGATTCTCTAGAGTAAAGCAAAGTGATCCAGCTCAGATAAAGTAGGTTAACAGTGACAATTACCGTGGGTGGGTTTATGCAATCCAGTAAAGCTCTCAATTTTACGAATTACGAACCAAACGAAGAATAAATCCATTGCCTGATGAATTGAGAAATTAGTTGGCTAAGACTGAGGCTCACGCCAAACCATCCTGGCACAAAAAATGTGTCTCGTTCGCGAAGGCTTCGAAGTATATAATTAATTCCAACCAATCAAAATCTTTCAAAATCTTTATTTATAGCCAATCAAATTTATTATGTAAATTCTCACTCGGGATTGCTCGAGGTTGTGCATCTCGCTGGACACTCAGCTAAAAGTTCCCCAACTGCATGAAACTCGTGTAGCTTACTGCATTATGTAGATAGAGTGATTTCCATTTGAAAGCGATTCTCCACGGGCCTTCAACTCCTTTGATGAAAGTACACTTTGCTCCAGTATACTAGTGACATATAAATGCCTCCGACAAATGTGTTCCATTATACTCATGACAAATTGAGCATCAGATCGATCGAGTTCGGCAGTCGTTCATGTTGAAGAATCTCATCTATCTGCACTGTGATTGGCTCGATTCCATCCAATCAAAAGTCTGGATTTTACCACATAGCCCTCAGATCGCCTTGGAAGTCGACGTCAGAATCAAATTTGCCATGGCCGACTTCCAACCCACGTATCCTTCGACCGACTTCGCCAATTACTCGAACGAAGAGCTCGATGCTTTCCACAAAGAAGACGGTAAACTCCGCCTTTTCAACAACATTTCGTGCCCTTTTGGCCAGCGCGCGTTGTGGACGGCCATCGAAGTGAATGCCCCTTTTGAAGTCGTTGAAGTCTCCCTCGCCAACATGCCCGACAGCTACGCAGAAAAATTCAACCGCTACTGGACGGTCCCTTATTTGCTCGACAATGGATTTCCCGTGTATGAATCGGCCATCGTTGCGCAATACCTTGATGCCAAGTACAACAATGGAGCTCTCTTCCGCCGCGATGACCCCAAGGCCTCTTCCCTCGCTCAACTTGTCGTTGCCAAGTTTGAAGCCCGTCCGTTCTATGTATACACGTCAAGTGGCGATGAAAAGGCCAAGGAAGAAGTGCTTGAAACAGTGAAGGAACTCGAAACGATCTATAGCCAAAATGCGAAGATATACCGTTCGCAAGGTCCATACTTGCTTGGTGCTGAGCTCAGCAGCGCAGAAATCATCATCTCGCCTTTTTTGTACCGTTTCGAAGCCTTGCTTTCCCACTACCGCAAGCTCGACATTTTTGCCGAAGCTCCAGTGCTCAAGGCTGCATTTGAAGCTGTCAAGGCTCGCCCAACTTTCCAACGCACGATCCGACCAACCTCCTACCACATTGAGCAATATGCTAGCCGAGTCAAGAACGTCGACTAGCTAGCTTCTTTCTTGTAGAGCTCGTAACGTCAAAGACATTTCTTGTTTGAGTCGACACTTATATCTTTTGTTAGAATCCAATCCGGCAATACATCTACAATAGAGTTTGCTTGACACCATGGAGGTCATCCAAGTATGGCTGACGTGGCTGTCGTTCGCCATGAGCGATGACAAAGATACCAATCAAGATGGTCAAAATGCCAAAGCCATACGAGACCCAGTGCCACATGCCCAAGTCCTTCATGTCATCAAAGAAGCAAATGCCAGAAACTGCACCGCCCAACATGAGTGTCGCTTCATAGATGTAAATGACAAAGAGCGCGTCGTAGAGCTTCAGCGCGAGATTCATCATGTACAGGCCAGACAATGCAAACGTGAGGGCTCCCACTGCTACGAAGTACACGAGGGGAGTACTGAACACTACCTACGGGCATCTCTAAATCTGCAGATTTCGTGGAGGGCAGTTACCTTTGGCTCGTTGTGCATCAATCGGAGCAAGGCCGTCATGCAATACATTTGTCCACTGATACTCCCAGCGAGAGATGCCAAGGAAACGCGGCAGCATGTAGTCGTGTAGGTACTGGCATAAGCAGTGTAGCCGTCCCAAACTTGTAGGAGTGCCGGGTATGCTTGGCGCAAGAGGCCAATCACAAGAGTTATGTACGCGGTAATGTAGACGAGGAAGAGCGGCGAGGTGAAATGCGACGCGAGTTCATCGATCGGTATATCGTGTGTTTCATGGCTGCCCACACCACCGACAACGACGCAGCCGAGGAAAATGATAGCCGCACCAACAATGTCCTTTCCCGTTAGAAAGTGAGCCATCGTCAACACAGTCTGGAGCTTACCTGTCGACGGAGATGTTCGCTCAAGACGTAGGGTGAAAACACAGTGTTCCAAACGATGCACATCCCGCCCATAGGCGCAAGAAGCGACTGTGGTGCAAACTTGAACGCAGTTATACACAGCACAGGATTGACGAGAACGACCAACACCATGCCGCTACCCCACCAGAAGCGAGCTTCAGTCGATTGCGGCGAGAGCTTTGGCTGGTACGACAACTTGACCATAATTTTCCCCAATACACCAATGATGGATGCGAGGAAGCTCAGCATGAGGCCCAGCGGCCATCCGACCAACCCAACCATGACACTTTTGAAGGTGGTTTTGGGAAGATGCCGCTTCACGATGCTAAACAAAAGCTTATCCGGAAACTTATGGAATTCCGGTTAAATAACCAGACATTCATATCATTATCCGGAATGCTACAACGTGTATCAGTGAAGTTAGCGTTATTGCAACCTTTCCAGCGTCTAAAGAAAGCACTCTCGTCTCGAAATAGATTCGATGTGCTCCAGAGGAAACGACCCTGCCTCTGGCTAACGATCCCCTTTTAAATCGTCGACGCCATGCCTCGGCAGGCGGCGTCTGGGTGCTTTCCTAGGAATATTTCGTTGATTTTGAGTGCCATGTAGAGATGCCGTTTGAATCGTTTCATTGATTTTGACATCAAGACGACAATTAGTCACAGCAGCCTCTAGATCGATTGAGATGAAAGCGTTGTGAACGACAGAACTGGTGGCGTGGGAAGAGAGAGAGAGCACCGCCACAACCAGTCATTCCGTACAAAGTTCTCCATGATGCTTGCTCTCACATGCGACTGCTTGCCTGGAGATGGCAATTACATTCTCATGGTTGGAGCTGCGACTAAAATCGCCACGAATCCTCAGCATTTTATCCATACGCCAAGATTCTTTGAACTTGAAGTTTGATTTACTGTGTAAGTGACTTTGTCTTTTCAAGGTACAGTGCTCCCTCAGTTTTTGCTCCTGGTCCAAAATATAAGTTCTAAAAGGTTATATTGAAGTTCAAACATGCATTTATAGAGTTACAGTGTGGTGCATCGTGCATGCATCGTGAAATTTTATATGAGTATAAAGTTTAGTTTATACAAGAATATTCATTTATAAGGGGAGCAAAAACTGAGGGAGCACTGTATACAGTACCTCAGCCTTGAATAAACAATTTGTACTGTGTAACACAAATGTGGCATGCTTGTTGTGAAAGAGTTCAAGTTGGCGTGCGTGAGCAAATACAATTGACTGCACCCCATGCCGCCAGTCAGTCCAAGTGGCAGACGTTTTGCCGTTCAACAGACAGCTCCTTACAATCTGCCCAAGTTCCATACAAAGGAGCTGACAGGAAAGAGCTCATTCAACCAAAGCCACCTGCCTGGATGCACCCATAATCACTTCACGGCAAATCAACCAAGAGGGGATGGCGAACCATCCTCCTCGACAATAAACTGGCGTCCACGAGACTGGGCCAGCCTCGAATAATCGTCCTTTTGGGCTCGTTATATACTATCGTGATACAAACGCCACTAGCGTCAAGACGATCTAGTGTCCAAAACATGCCTCAAAGATCTGCCAATCCAATGACAACGTCAGGCGTGCTGTAATGCTGGACACGAATCACTGATCCATTGTCGTCAAGGCAGCTGGATCACACGCGGATTCGCTTGGCAGAGAGCCTCGAGCATGGATTTGGTTTGGGCAAACAGAAATGTACTTGATTAATATAATTTTCAACAGGAAAATATATGGGATTCAACTTGCGTCCATTTTAGAGCCATTTGATTGGTCAATATGGACGTTTTATGAAATTTGTGTTTGTGCAAACCACACATTTTGCAAACTTGAAGGGATCTTTCATTTTTCCATTTCCACGGTCTCCACGATGCTGGCCTTCAAACGAGCATCCTCCCGTGTTTCCTCCATTAGCCGCGCTTTCTCCAGTGCTACGCCAGCAGCTACTGCAGGCAAGGAACGCTTGATCATCTTTGACACGACGCTCCGAGATGGCGAGCAATCCCCCGGTGCGACGATGAGTTTCCACGAAAAACTGCAGATTGCCAAGGGATTGCATGGCATGGGCGTTGATGTGTGCGAAGCGGGTTTTCCCATTGCCTCCCCTGGTGATTTTGATGCCGTCTCGGCCATTGCACAGGAAATTGGACCTCTCACACGCGCCTCGAATCCAGACTTTATGACGATTTGCGGTCTCGCACGCGCGACGGAAAAGGATATTCAACGATGCTATGATGCAGTCAAGCACGCACCAAACCACCGCATCCACTTGTTCTTTGCGACGTCCGATATCCATCTCAAGTACAAACTCAAGCTTTCCCGCGATGAGTGCATTCGACGTGCTGCTGAAGCTGTCAAATTTGCTGCATCGTTGAGCGCTCAAGTTGAATTCTCTCCGGAAGATGCTGGCCGAAGTGACCCTGACTTTTTGTGCGATGTGTTGGCTGAAGTGATTGCCGCTGGTGCCACGACGCTCAACATTCCCGACACGGTCGGATACACTGTGCCTGATGAATATGGCGCGTTGATTGCTCACTTGAAGAAGAATACTCGAGGAAGTGAAAAGGTTGTCTTCTCGACGCATTGCCACAACGATTTGGGTTTGGCCACGGCCAACACCCTTGCAGGTGTCCTTGGTGGTGCTCGCCAAGTCGAAGTGACGATGAACGGTATTGGTGAACGTGCTGGTAACACGTCGTTGGAAGAAGTTGTGATGACGCTGCGAACTCGTCCGCATTTGTATCCCGTCTACACCAACATTGAATCGACGCACATCATGAAGAACAGTCGCATGGTGAGCCACTACACTGGCATTGCGATCCAACCCAACAAGGCTATCGTTGGCGCCAATGCTTTTGCCCACGAATCTGGTATTCACCAAGACGGTGTGCTCAAGCACCAAGCCACGTACGAAATCATGTTGCCTGAATCTGTCGGTCTCACTGAAAACCGCATGGTCTTGGGTAAGCACAGCGGTCGCCATGCTTACAGCAAGCGCCTTGCTGAACTTGGCTATGCCGACTTGACCCCTGAGCAATTGGACCACTTTGTCGAAAAGTTCAAAGTGTTGGCCGATGAGAAGAAGACAGTGACGGACGCCGACATGGAAGCGATTGTGAACTACGATTTGTACAAGCCTGAACCCTTCTGGACGCTCGACTCGGTCCACGTCACGGCTGGCAACCTTGTCAAGCCCACTGCGACTGTCACGGTCACGTTCAAGGACGGCACGGAAGTTAGTGAAGCTGCTATGGGCTCTGGTCCTATCGAGGCCATGTTCACCGCCATCACGCGTGCGACGAGCAGCGGTGACCTCAAGCTGAACGAGTACACTGTCGAAAGTATCACGGATGGCACAGGCGCCCTCGGTGAAGTGACTGTTCGTCTGAGCGAATTTCAAACGATCGCTGAAAGCGGCTTGAATCCTCAAACGGGTGTCAGTCGCCGCCGACAATATGTTGGCCATGGGGCCAACACGGACATCTTGGTTGCTTCCGCCTCGGCGTATGTCAATGCTGTCAACCGTGTCCTTGGCACTCGTGAACAAGCGTCACGCCGAGCTGCAAGGAATGAAAACTCCGCCGCTGCTTAAATATGTAAGAAATCATTACGTTGAATTTCAGCTAGACAAAGTACACGCCTCTGGTAGACCACAGCGAGACAGACGAAGTTATCGAACTCGCCGTCTAGCTGTGAACAATCTTCATGCTCCAGCTGCTTCCGCTTCCCGCAAATGCCCGAAGGCTCGAGAACAAATGTCCATGCGATGAGCTTGGAAGAATGAAACGCGTTGAGTGTCTTTAGGTAAAGTAGATGATGTACGCCGCATCTTGATGTGTTGGCTGTGGAGGGATTGTTTGTGTCTGCATGGGTTGGCTTTGATCGACTTGTGGCGTTTGCTGCTGCCTCGAGACGACAAGATGCCGCTGGCAGAATCCATTGGAGCGCGAGTAGGATGTGCAGTCTCGATATTGACACTTGCGGCCGCCGCCATGTCGGACACATCGAAGTCGAGCATGGGCGACACTGCTGCAACCTGGTTCTTCACACATTCTCGCACTGGCTTTGGCTCCATGGCGACAGCAAAACCCATGACTTCGGGCATTTCCAGTGCAGCTAGGATACCGGCACAGACGCTTTCCTCCGTGCCGAACACAGCGATATCGTGCATACACTTGGTTGCCACACCCAGGCGTTTGGCATTGAAGGCGATATTTATGCGTCGAGCATTTGCCAGCCTCGGCGGCTGGCTGCGTACAGTCTCGAAAGAGACACTTGACAAACGACGTCATGAGGCAAAAGCGAAAATGCCAAGGGCGCGCTCGAGTGTGTTTCATGGCGTCATGTGTTGCACGATCAAAGTTTCGTGTCAGTGATCGAGCTTAGGGATAGGGCAATCATCACATTCACAGTACTCTTATAATTAATAACTGCATATTGTCTTTTTTGCCAAAACTTGGGAGTTTTGAAGGAAAAGCCAAAATGTTTCTTCCGGAAAAATAGAAATTTTCAGCCAATGAATGAGCAGAAATCGTCATTCCGACTTCGGGAAAGGACAGAGACTCAATTTCATTGGCTGCCCGATTCGAAAACAGAGATTACGTCATCAGAAATACTCGTCTCTGATTGGTGTTCCGACATTTTGCCCGGTTTTTTTTCCGACCGATTGGCGTTGCCTTCCACAATTTCGAGCCAGAATCGCAATATAATATATATTATACAGATATATGCATTATAAGAGGTTTTGGACTGCTACGAGTGCCTGGTTTTAACTTTCAAGGATTCTTGCACTTGTTCACATTGGGGGATTCGATTAAATGCACCGTGTTTTATGGTAATTGAGTGTCAAAGCGAATGTGACGTTGGCGTGCCCCTGAAGACAAAAGGCCCACGGGGTTGGGAGTTGTCGGTTGAGTGTTTCGACCATGTTGAGCGGCACTGATGACCAGTCATGTAGCCTTGTTCATTTGAGAAACCTAAAAGCCACTTAATGTTGTCGTTGAGAATAGTTTTACTGCTAATAGATGCGGAGAGAGGTAGTCGCAAGTTGACATATTCTAGGGGTGATCTAAGTCCATGGGAACTGCAAACTTAGAAGCCTCATAGCTCTGAATAGGTTGAGCTCTCAAAGCAACTACTTACGGGGGCAACACCTCGCCTTTAGAACATTCCATGGTTGGATTTCTTGATGGCATCTCTCAATATCAATGGGTTATATTGGAGTAAGGATATAAGTGCCTCGATCACCATCACCTATAACCTGTCATATTTTATAGTTGTTCATTGAACTCACCATGAACTCTGTCAGTACTGGTGCACTGTCAAAACGAGACAGCAAACTGATCGTGCGGTCGAAAACCACACGATGTTGCGTGCGGTCGAAAACCACACGATGTTGCGTGCGTTGTTGAAATTTTGATCTATCGTTGATCCTCGACACCGCACGCTCTCATTCTCTTGCTGGTGGTTTCGATGCTAGATCGCCTAGTCAATGAATTTTTCGCTCACTTTAAGGTGAGAGGCATTTTGAAGTTGCGTTGCTTCAACTCATTTTGACGACCCGACAACCTTTGACGACTTGCCACGAGAGATAATAGTTTGTCTGGCCGTCAGTGTCGTCAGAATAAACCCCATTGCTCTTAGCATCGCGGCGAGTACGCGTCTGCCAAAAGTGTCATTGAAACCACACTTGACAAACGAGACCGTGGAGTCGTTGAGGCGATTCTTGTGCCTTCCACAACACAGCGCCGTCTGAACATGGTATGTAGCTCGTAAGAATCGTTGTCATACCATCTTGAGATCGAAGATCGTCCCCCGGATCGTAGAAGTTTGCCTGAGTCAGTTCGTCAAATTGTAGCTCCACGGGGGGCGAATTTCGATGACTTGACGGTACGAACACGCAACGCAGTCTTCCGATTTCAACTACAAGCTCATGGAAGCGAAAGGAAAGCGCAAACGAAGCGAATGACAACCGTGAAGACAAAGCATTCACGACAGACGACAGAATGGACGCAACCTTGATGAGATATATCACATCACACCCCGCGGTGGTAGCATGGGGATGGAGAGATAAATGTCGAGATGATCTCTTACGTACAACTCGTCATGGGCGTAAATGCCCTCGTCATGTTTTGTGCGTTGTCGTCGATGGTTGCTAGGACCTCTGACAGCCACGAGTGTAAGAGGCATTCTCAAGTTAACTCAGCTAAATTGGAAACGTGAAATTTAATATATTTCATAAACTAATGGATGTATTGTCGATTTGATACGCGCCGAAGAACCGATCAGTGAATCGATCTGATTGGCTAATTTTTTGAAGTCAAGATCTGATTGGCCAAAAAGAATCACCTATATCAATCCAGCCAATCAAAACGATTGCCGAAGCAATGATCAGTGAATCGATCTGATTGGCTAATTTGTCAAGGTCCCATCTGATTGGCCAAAAGAAATCACCTATATCAATCTAACCAATCAAAACGATTGTTGAACGATTCCACAAATCACACCGAAATCCGAAATATTGCTCGAAAGCACAATATCAGTATAAATTATCGTAGTAGCGATTTAAACATTCAATTCGAGGCGCAGCATGGCCAGCTTTGAACTTCATATTTTGAGTCAACCCATGCCATCACGACGAATAAATACGTAAATTGAGCCTTCAACAGAAGCTGTCCATTATCCAGCATTGGGACTCCTTCGAATCTAACAGCTACATTGGCTGAATTAGCCTCCAAGTCACACTCAACATTCTGTTTAATTGAATACCTCTATTTATCTATATTTTACCTCTCAAATTTGTTAGTCAATCTCGCGTGGAGTTTACAGCAGAGATGCATGGCATGTAGGGTGCGCCCTTTACACTTTACGCTCAACACATACAGTGTAAAATTTTACGTAAAGAAACGTTAAGTAAATCTTACTTTACATTGAATGTAAAGCACATTTGTTTCTTTTTATTAGAACGAGGTTTCCATATATCACAAGCCACGTCAGAACGAGCGAGGAACATTCAGGACTATATTCAAAGCGCAGGAACAGGTTATCCCCAGACAAGGTATTAATACAATTTAAATCAACTTGTTCAGCTGTACATGAATTCAGATGTGTCTGGACGGGGCAGCCTTGTTGATGTTATGATGTGAAATGAAAGCGACGGTGGTTGCAGTGCTTAATAGACATATTATATCATTGCATTCATATTCATTCATTTGAGCTGTTATCTCTCTTCGAGTTGTCAAAAGTTTGTGTTCCAGAAAGGACAGAGATTTGATTGGCTGAAATATCCTTATGGAGTTTACACTTGACATTTCTTTACAATGTAAACTGTGTACAGTGAACGTACAGTAAATTCGCGCTTTACGTAAAATGGCACACTCTAGTGGCATGTTCAAGATTAGAACTAGTATTTTTAAGGAGCAGGAGTAACAAACTTGGAGAAAGCTTGGATGTAAAACTCATCGGCCGCGACGGTCTTTTGGAAGGTCGGGCGAGCCTTCACGGCTTCAAACGCAGCTTTGATCAACGGATGGCCAGCCAACAAGTCGTGCTTGCGGAAATGACGGAGGACCAAATCGAAGCGGTACAAGAACGGCACAATGTTGATTTCAGCGCTGCTGAGCTCTGCACCAAGCAAGTATGGCCCTTGGTCGCGGTAGGCCTTGGCGTGGACGCGGAAGATGGTTTCCAATTCATCCAACGCGGCTTTCACTTCCTTCTCGGCTTCTTCGTTCCCAGAGCGCAAGTAGGCAAAGAACGGACGAACTTCAAACTTGGCGGCGGCCAGTTGGGCAATCGACGCGGCTTGTACGTCCTTGACACGGTGCAATTGGCCTTCGCCGTACTTGACATCCAAGTACTGTGCCACAATGGCCGATTCATAGACAGCAAAGCCATTGTCCAGCACATACGGGACCGTGCCATAGCGGTTAAACTTTTCAGTGAAGCTAGGCGGCTTGTTGGCCAACGACACTTCGACGACTTGAAACGGAGCGTTCACTTCGATGGCAGTCCAGAGCGCACGGTGGCCAAACGGGCAGCCAATGTTGTTGAAAAGATGGAGCTTGCCATCCGCCGTGTGGAACGACTCTAATTCGTCTTCAGGCAAAGCTGTGTAGTCCACCGACGGGTACGATGCATCGAATTCAACAGTGTTGGCCATTTCGAGGGAAATTCAAAAATGAGAGCAGTGGCAAGGCAAACGATCTGTGCTGTGATGACTAGAGTACCGCCTGGACCTTCGAGAACAGCCGTTGGGTTGACTACCGTCGTGGCTTGCATGGGATTCGTCCATGGAAACCAATGGCAATGCTGGATTTTCATAATCAACGCTGGACCAGCCTGCCAAATGGCAGATCATTTGGATTGACTATACTGGCCTCCATGGAAGATCCCCACGTGGTGTTTGTTTTCGCTATCAACGAACGATCGCAAACATGACGAGAGAGGTGGACTGCCAACGACGAAGAATCGACTGGGCCGCCTTGGAGCTTCCTCACGCGAGTGGTGCGATGGAAATGGTGCCGAGTGTTGGAACGCGAGTTCCTTCAGGCGCAAAGATGAGTCGGTGGCTGTGAGGCCACGAGTGCTTTTTGAAGAGTGTATTGATGGTTAGCACTAAGTCTATCTACATGAATGGTGCGCATAGCTTCCTGTGCACGACTTCTCTAAATCTATAGCTGTTCTCTCTAATCTAATATGCAAAGCTCACATGTTTCCTATGACAATGATGCATGAGCTCTTGTGATCCTCCGAGAAGGACCAACACCTCTCAACACTCCCCTGTGTTGGTTCTGGAGGTGGATCGCAAACTTGGCGCCGTTTGGGACTTGACTTGGTATGAGTCGTCTTCTGATTGGCTGATTTCGTCCAACTGCTTCATCCCATTTTTGTTTTCCGGATGCCTTTCCACAGTTTTGAATTTGTCGATGGCGGCTCGAGTTGAGACCTTGGTCAGTACGTCAGCGAGTTGGTCCGCGGTGCCGACGTGATGACGCCGGCTTGGATCAGTTGGCGAATGAAGTGGTGTCGCACATCGATATGCTTGCTCCGGCTTGCAACGCCGACGTTTTCCGCCGTGGAAATGGCAGCCTTGTTGTCGCACCAGGTAAGTGTTGGATGGTCTTGTCTCATACTCAGATCTTCGAGTAGGCATCGAAGCCATACCACTTCCTTCGCCAACTCAGCCAGCGCAACGTACTCGGCCTCGCATGTTGACAGCGCAACGACTCGCTGGCGCGCTGACTTCCACGACACGATGCCGCCACCGACAAAGCAAGCAAAGCCTGTGGTCGACCGTCGGTCAGGTCTTGTCGCCCAAGTCCTGTGCCGATTGTGTGCTTGACATATCGAAGGACTCGCTTGGCGCCAATGGCGTGGGGTACTCGTGGGTCATGGAGGTGGCGCGACAAGCGCTGAACGGCGTGCGATATGTCAGGCCGGGTGCATGTCATGAGGTACATCAACGACCCGACCATCGATCGGTAAGTCTCTTTGTCGGTCGATGGTTGACTGCTGTCGTGCCATAGGTCTTCAAGATCATCGACCTGGGGGCAGTGTACCCATTGCATGTCGTCATCCCAAAGCGGGTGAGTATCTTGCGAGCGTACGCCTCTTGCGTCAAGGTAATCTTGCCATCATTCTGATCATACTCAATCTTGATGCCTAGGAAGAATGACATCTCCCCTTGGCGCTTGAGCTTCATCTTGGTTTCGAGTTCGTCGAGGATCGAGTTGGCCTTGGCTGTCGTCCGAGCGAACACCAAGAAGTCGTCAACGTAAGTTGCGACCATTTCCAATTCTTCACCATGTTGTCTTAGATAAAGACACGGATCGTAGTCGCTTGGACGAAAGCCAAGGCCGACCACGATCTTGCGGCAGTGTTCGAACCAGGCAAGAGCCGCCTGCTTCAAGCCATACAGCGCCTTGATCAGCAGCATCTTGCGGTCGGTGCCGTCGCCATGTCCAGGCGGTTGATCGACATAGATCATCACACCTTTGTCGATGAACGCCTGGACAAAGGCAGTGTCTGCATCGGCTTTGAGGACTGCCAACTTCTTGGCCGCTGTCAAGGCCATGCATGTGCGAACAGTTGTCATCTTGACGACGGGAGAGAATGTGTCGAGGTAGTCGACTCCTTGGACTTGACAGAACCCTTTGCATACTAGGCGCGCTTTGTACCGGACAACTTCGCCCGCGGCATTTATCTTCTTCGCGTATGTCCATCGGCTGCCGATTGATTTGCGGCCTGGTGGAAGGTCGACAAGCTTCCACGACCGGCTTCGCGCAGCTGCTGGAGTTCCGTTTGCTCTGCCTTCGCCCACTCGTAGTGGTCCTTCATGGCCATTGCCTCGCGATGGCTCTGAGGGACGTCAACCGGTGGCGCCATGGCAGAGCAGCATGCGAACTCGTTGCCATTGATTGTCATTGAAGCTGCCACGTGGGAGTCGTCGATTGTCCAGTTGGCGTCAGCGCTGTTTTCGAGCGGTTCACTGGCAACTCCTTGCTGCTCACGTGATGGGTTGTCGGTGGGTCGTCCATGGACAGCGCTGACGACGCGACTTGGTGGGCGCAATCTATCCCGAGGACGCAGCACCATCCCGCTTGGCATTACATTTCGGTCATCATGGGTAGGTGGTCCACTGTCACTTCTCTTGAACCGGTCAAGTAGGCAAAGGGTGGGTCTTGACGACTGGTCGCCGACGGGATGGCCAGTGAAGAGCCGCCTTGGCGTGGATGGTGTCGATCCCTTGGCCCCAATGGCTTCGCGTGTTTCTTGGTGGCGTGGTGTGCTGTCGGGGGGGCTCGACGGTTGGTGGTGCTGGTTGGCTGGTCGATTGGGTGGGTATTCCCTCGTCTTCTTCATCGTCACTATCGTCGGTTGTGACTAGGTAGTCATCCAGCTTCGAGCGATCGCCGAGGAATTCGTCCTCGCAGAAAGTAACATGGACACCAGTGGTCATCTTCTTTGACTCCAAGTCATAGAGTTTCCAAGCGCGTTGATGCTCGGCGTAGCCCATGAAGACGCACTTAACGGCCTTCGGTGCGAGTTTGTCTCGACGTGTTGGATCCTTGACCAAATTGTAGGCTACGCAGCCGAAGACGCGGAGTTTGTCGAGCTTGGCGCGATGCCCTGTCAATGCATGGATTGGTGTGGCGGTGGCCTTGGGGCCGTGAACAACGCGGTTTTGGATGAAGGCGGCGGTGTTGACGGCCTCTGCCCACCATCGCCTAGCCAATCCAGCATGGGCAAGCATGGCCATGGCCATCTCCATGAGCGAACGGTGAGCGCGCTTTGCCATTCCATTTTGCCACTGATTGTCTGGTGTAGATGCCTCGTGGTGGATGCCATGCCTCTTGAGCTCTGCTTCGAAGTCAGCCGACGAGTACTCGGCGCCGCCGTCGGAGCGGAACACTTTTACTTTGTTGCCGGTTTGCGTTTGGCTCCAAGCCATTATCGCCTTCCAGTTCTCGAGTTGAGTGGTAGCGTCTGTTGAGTGCACAAATCTCACGATCTTGTAGTGCGTGGCGGCGTCAACGTACACGGTATAGTACTTGCATCCGCCGACTGACGATGTTCTCATAGGGCCTTTGGTGTCGGAGACCCAGCTCTCCCCTGGCCGGAAAATCCGCGAGTGTGTCTTGGGGTTGGGCACCTTGGCCATCTTGGCTTGTATGCAGCACTCACACTTGGCTGTCGGCAAGGCAAGGTCGCTTGGAATGCCCAGACCCAAGGCACCGCATCGGTTGATGGCGGCGATGGGTAAGTGGCCGGCTCTTTGATGCCACGGCTCTGACTTTGACGTAGTGGTTGTGATGGACATGGCTTGCGCGTCGTTGCGCGCCAACTCGAGCGTGAACACATTGTCCGTTTGGTTCAGTGTCGCCTTGGTCAAAGGTTGGCCATCGTGGTCGATCGTGCATTCACCTTCGCCGAAGGTGAGTCGGCATCTTGGGTTTTTTCGTATGACTGTTGCGACTGATAGTAGCGTGTGAGGCATGCCGTCGACCAGCAGGACGTCCTTCAAGACCAACAGGGTTCCAAGGCTCGTTTTGATGCGCATCGTGCCCATCTTTGTCGCCCGTGTCTTGGCGCCGGTGGCGACAACCACCATGCGATCACAGTCGGTCAAGTCGGTCAGCAGAGATGCGTCGCCGGTCATGTGCGTCGACGCGCCGCTGTCGACAATGATTGGCCTCGTCGCTGTCTTCGATTCTCGCCGTGAATGTCCAAACACATTCATCAAGTGCGTTGTTGCTCGTAACGTCTCGCTTATCCCCTTGCTTGTAAGGCTTTGTCTTTCGCTGTGTACCAGCAGCTTTTTGGTGGCATTCGGATTGCCAGTGCCCATTTTTGCCGCACCAGTGGCATTCGCCCTTCTTTCTGCGTTTGTCCCGATTATGGCCTTGTTTCGCGCTAAGCGCTCTTTCATCATTATTGCTGCTGCGTGTTGGACGCAAGGCGCCGGTCTTGATGGCGGCCTTATACTCGGTTTCCAAGAGGGAGCGGACGCGTGCAAAGTCGCCGCTCAAGGTAATCGATGATGCAACTTGATGCGTAACATGACGTAGCTTCCAGGGCATCATTTGGTGCAGCCGATCAATTCTTGTTGAGCTCGTCATTTCGCTGTCGGCTTCACGTAGCCGTCACAGCACAATCTCATAACGTTCCATGAACTCAGGTAACGTTTCTTGTTTCTGATTCCACTTCATACAATAGAAGTCTTCCATTACATCAAGACGGTCCAAACGCGTCGTGGGCTCGTGATGATCTGCGAGCGCTTTGTATGCGGCTGCCGCCATCGTTGAGTTCTCAATGTACTGGAACTGCGACGGCGCAATGCATTGAATCAATAACCCCAATGCCAGCCCATCGTTGGCGGCATCAGCGGTGTCAGCCTCATTGTCGAGGTTCGTTGCTTCTTTTCCCGGTGTACGGAAGTGTGATGGCTTTGTAGGTCGCTTTGACGTAGCCGGCTCTACCAGTTGCCATAGCCCCTTTGCGAGCAAACGACCTCTCAGGTACGTTCTCCATTGGTTCCAGTTGCCTTCTTCAAGAAGCATGATAGGGGTCTTCAGACTCATTGCGGTTGGGCTCATAACCTGTTGGACCGCGAGTTCCTTCAGGCGCAAAGATGACTCGGTGGCTGTGAGGCCACGAGTGCTTTTGAAGAGTGTATTGATGGTTAGCACTAAGTCTATCTACATGAATGGTGCGCATAGCTTCCTGTGCACGACTTCTCTAAATCTATAGCTGTTCTCTCTAATCTAATATGCAAAGCTCACATCTTTCCTATGACCATGATGCATGAGCTCTTGTGATCCTCCGAGAAGGACCAACACCTCTCAACACCGAGATGTCAACCAGCAGTCCTAGCTGGAATGATAGCGTTCAAGGTTTCAACGGTTGAAGGTGGAACTTTGACTTGTGACGCTCCATGCATTGACCAAGACGTATCTAGGAAATATGGTCAAACGGCGATGAATGCATGATCTTGGCATGTGTGGTGGCGGTGGCAGAGAGCGGAGTGGGGAAGGAGATAGACGCGGTGATGATCGAAAGCTTGGCATGGACTCTGGACAGTTTTGCCTCGGACCAAGCTCTACGACGTGATCGATGGAGTTTTCAATTAATTGAGTTGACACAAACATGTTGAAAATGCATTTGCTGGATTGTTTTTCTTCAAGAAAATGTCTACATACACGCGGCCTGATTCCTTGCGAACGTAGTTGGTCATGATTTGAATGTAGACGTCGTCCGACGCAATCGAGCGTTGATAGGATGGACGAGCTTGGACGGCATCGAACGCTGCCTTGAGTATTGGATGGTTCGCCAGCAAGTCGTACTTTCGGAAATGAGCCAGCGCGAGGTTCAGGCGATGGAAAAAGGGGACGATGTTGATCTCCGCACTGCTGAGTTGAGCTCCAAGTATAGACCTTGATCTCGGTAAGCAAGTATGGACCTTGATCACGGTCAGCTTTGGCGTCGTCGCGGTAGATCATTTCGAGTTCATCGAGCGATGCCTTCATTTTCGTCTCCGCGGCTTCATCGCCCGTGGCCATGAAGGCAAAGAAAGGCTGCGTGTCAAACTTGGCTGCAGCGAGCTGGGCAATGGAAGCAGCTTGGGGATCCTTCACACGGTGCAAATGTCCATCGCCAAACTTGAGATCCAAGTACTGCGCGACAATCGCCGACAGCAAATCCATTGTCCAACACGAACGGGACCGTGCCATAGCGGTTAAACATTTCAGTGTAGCTAGGCGGCTTGTTGGCCAACGACACTTCGACTACTTGAAACGGAGCGTTCACTTCGATGGCAGTCCAGATGGCGCGGTGGCCGTACGGGCAACCAATGTAGTTGAAAAGATGGAGTTTCCCGTCCGTCGAGAGGAACGATTCCAAATGGTCAAGCGGGACCGAGTTGTAGTCAATGGACGGGTATTGCGGATGGAAGTCGTTGCTGGGAGACATCTTGAGAACGAATTTTCAATAATGAAAGCCTTGGCTTGAAGAATCGCGGCTGTCGTGGTCCATCAAATGGTCATTAGCGATACAAATTATTACCATTATTACCGCAATCATAGTGATGGCGATACAGCAAAGTGCCGCAAACATCATCGGGCTCGTATGAAACGCTGCTGGGATTGACGGAAATTGCACGTTGCTTGTCATTCTTTCGGTTCAATCCACTACTTGCTTTGAGTACAAGAAGCAGCTAGAATTCAGGAAACTTGTATGGAATTGTGCTTTTGATATTGATTTGGAATCAAACGGGCTTCTTTGATTGGCTAGAATTAAAAATTAATCAGCCAATAAGGATCGATCAGCTACCAGACTCACGCAAAACACACACTGACACACACCACTTCTGTGTATTATGAAATCTCATTTTGGTCAAAACCACGAATTTACAGTTTGAAAATATTTGAATTTGTTGACACGAATTCACAGAGTGTCCATTTACTTTGCTCAAAGTTTACAATTTCGAGCTTTGGCCAGTGCGTGCAGCATTCACTTGACCGCCATGCACCGCCAAGACGGCGCCAGTGATCCATGCAGCGGCAGGGGAAGCTTCACACCAAAGATCAACAAGATATCGAACGAAACTCGTACCAAAAAGAGGGCCGCCCCAGCCATGTCGGTCGGTACCCCAGAACGTTTGAGAGGAATTTGTTCGTTCGCTGTCTCGTCAAACCTAACGCAGTGGATAGAATTTGCAATGAACGTGGATGGACGTACGGCTTGCCCGTGACGTAGACGAGTTGGTGGCTCATTGTGGTCGGGACGAGTCCTGGGGCAATGCAGTTGACGGTGATTTTGCGAGGGGCTAATTCAGCAGCGAGCACTTTGGTCATGTGGTGGAGTGCGGCTTTGGAAGTATCGTAGGCGATCGTGCCGGCGTTTGGTGTCGTGATTCCAGCGATGGAGCCAACATTGATCACCCTGGCATCGGTTCCCAGGAGTGGAAGCAAAAACTTTGTCACGAAGAATGGAGCTGTCAAATTGAGATCCATCACGTTTGTCCATCCTTTCTTGCCATGCGACTTGAATCCTCCTCCCCAGATAACGCCCTACTAGACGTCCATAACTTTCAAAGTTCACGAGGAAGTTCTACCGAGTTGTTGATAAGAACATGGAGCTTCGATTCACGCTGTTCTAGAGCCGTGGCGAGACGTTGGCAACCTTCAATCGTGCTCAAATCCTCGTTGATCTAGAAAGAATCCCTCAAACTTTGTCGGAGAGAGTCGTTACTGGAATGCACTTGCCAGGCCCTAGACAACCTTTAGAAGACTGTGTCTATGATGTCGCGACGGTACCGATATCACTGAGTTCTCTGGCTGCTTCGTTGCAAGCCACTCAATCCCGCGATGAAATGTATACATTGGCGCCATTGCGGACAAATCCTTCGGCCATCATCTTGCCAATACCGCGAGAGCCACCTGTGATGAGCACGGTTTGACCATTGACACGGAAGAGCTCGTCGATCTCCATGGATTTTGACAAAATGAACAACCCGAACACAAAAGAACAACCGATGCAAGTTCTATGTGCAATACCGCGAACACTGACAAGAGTATTCCTATTCAGACAAATGCAGGCACAAAGGCAGATACCCACCACGACACGGATATGCAGGCTGCAGAGCCCCAGGGCACGTCCCAACAACAACAACCGCCAAGTGCATCTCCCTCTCCAAAACGACCAGGTTTAGAAGAAATTCGTGGTGAGTGCAACCCGCCCCGGCCCTATGCAAACGACAACCTTTTCTGGGAAGCGGAGGACGAACTTTTCCCGGTGCTCACAGAGGAAGAAATCAACAACATCGAAACAGCTTTCGCGCAGTCTACCAACATGCTCGTTTTCCACCTCAACCCCGACGATGCCACACGGCACAACATTGTCAACTTCCGGGAGGAAATTATATCCAACTGCAAATACTTTTTCAACCTTACCTTCCCCGCTCCGCTCTCAGGAGGAACCGCTACTTCCAATACTCTGATGGGTACACCCAATGAACGCCATATTAAAGCATGGTCCGCAGCCAAACGTGGATACATGCTACTGCCGAAGGTGATGATCCTGGTATCCTACCAACATGCAGCTCACATTGACCCTCCCCAAAGTCTCAACCAGCTGGAGTACTCAAATACAGACTACATGTCCCCCAACGACCTAGGCAAGGCCTTCCGCGCCCTCGGCGCTCCCGACTATATCGTTTGTAGTCACTCCAGAAACGGAACACGCCGCACAGAACGCTAGCCCAGCATTGGATGCATCAACCGACGGTCCGACAAATTATTCAAATTACGAGTGATGTTTCCCAACCAAGCCCTCACAGAACTGGTCTACGCTAATTACCATGCGCTTAGGCGCACGCAAAGCACGCATGAAGACAATCCCAACTCCCTGCAACTTCGACCGCTCAGTGAGATCCATTGGGATCAGCCCACCCAAACCTTCTTCAACCCCATTTTTCCGGCCAACAGTCACCTCCGTTACACAAAACTCCGCCTATCACCGATCCCCCCAAGCATCTGGCCAGCGGATATTGCACATGTGCTAGCAGAACACGTCTTCGATAACCCTACGTGGACATTACGGGCACAGTGGCCACAATAACATTCTACAACTCCGACGTCCGCGATATTGCCTGGCAAACATGGCGCACCGACACATTGGTGGTCCGGGGCAATCCGCCGGCCGTGTCGGCACTCACTGGTCCACTCCAACGGCCGCCTCAATCATCTGCCTTCCTCACATGCCGCGACTGCGGACGTCTGGGCCATATTGCATCGGAATGTACCGTCTTTCAAGAGCTCAACGACCATGGCAGAGCACTCCGTCCACACGCTGCACCAGCACCCAATACACCTTACATGACCCACGCCGGGATACCAAACATAGTCAAGCACGCTCAGGCCGCAGCCGCTCTACGCACTCGGCAAACCAGAAGGGCCGCAGTGTCAGTCACGGCCCCACCCAGGTTGTGGCAACCAAGCCATTAGGCCCCGTGGTTACCACACTAACCTTCGCCGATGTCAAACGCCTGCAGGAACGCTTCCTTCGCGTAGACGCGGAAACCAAACGACACAGTGAAGAACTCGCCAAATTAAAGGCTGAAAACATGGCTCAAAAAGCGCAAATAGAAGAACAAGCGGCGCAACTGGCGACCCATGCTGCACGCCACGCAACCACACAACTGGTATTGGACGAACAAGCGCGAGTGCAAGCCCAAGCGGCTGAAGACCGTCAAGTCATGAAAGCGAATATTGCCCAAGCCATTGCGCTCCTCACGCAAGCAGCATCCACCGCAGCGCCATCGGCGCCAACTCCCCATAACCCTCAGCAAAACTAAAGCATGGGCGTCGCATCCGGCCGCCGGCGTCCTTTTCCCTTTTCAGGCCCGTTATATACACATGGTTCCTCCTCTTATCATTCCTCTTGACGGGCGTTACCGCATCACATTCCCACGCACACACACCCCAGCACAATATGCCGCTGACCCCAGGCCTCATTCATCCTCTCCCGGACATCTCTTCCTTCGGCCACACTGGCATCCCTTCCACCGATGACTCTGCCAACTCCGAATGCAGCGACGCCCGACTTCAAGCAGCGTCGCCACTCCAGGCCATGGCACACCGTTCCCAACGGGGTCCCCATCGCAGGTAGCCATGGAGGCCAGTTAAACACCGCCTCACGCCGCCGCAACTGGGTACGGATTGGTCCCCTACTGATGCCATCCGAACGCGCGAGGCGCACCAATATGAGTCCTACCTCGGCCACCAAGTCCCGCCCCCAACAGTACGTGACAACACTTTGCGCATAGCTGCGATCAATATCAACAAAAATACCAAGACTAAAATCCATACCGAACTCGGCGATTGGTTCATAACACATCATCTCGACTTTGCCATTTTGGCGGACGCAGACCTGGGCACACAGCCTCTTCAAATCTGGTGCACACAAACCAATGGTTCCTGGAGACCAGGTCTCGCCACACTCAATACTGGAAGGGTTACCATCCTCTATGACTACCAACGGTGGCATGCGCGACTCCAAGTCACTGCTACCTCATCCTCCCCCTCAGGACGCAGCATCGCAACACATTTCCGCCTAGGCCACAAAGGCAAATTAACGATCATTGGCACGAACTGCCCTGTATCTGCCGCACGGAAACGCAACAGGAATGGGACTGGATCACTGACCACACACCACCACAGGAACCACACACGCTAGCGCTACTCGCGGGCGACTTCAATACCTATGGCACCAATCCACTGGACCGTTCCAGCCCAGCCCAACGCTCCAGGGCGAGCACCGCTATCGGCGAAGCTTTTGAATCCTGGCAACAACTCCACACCTGGACATCTACCTTTCGCCACCTCCACCCGCAGCTCCCCCGGTATACATATGCCAGGGCTGGCACTGCAGTAGCACTCGATGATATCCTCATTCGCAACAATGCGGCACACCGCGTCACAGCCAGTGGAATCTGGATCGGTTCCCTACACTCCAGTGATCACATTGGCATACCAATAGCAGAAATTGCACTTGACGCTCACTGGACTTCCAGATCACAACTCAAAGGGGTATGCCCCATCCGTGTGGTAAATGCTCGCAAGCCCACGGCCACAGAGCTGGCGCAATTCACAATCCACACGTCCCATCTTATGCAAACTCTGCAACTTCCACCGTTGATTCCCCCACTGGCAGCCTCTGAGGACAACCCGTTGACCATCAGCCGCTGGCTAGAAACCGCCATGCACAATCTATACACATCTTATATGGTAGCGCAAAAAGCCTTTGGGGAGATACCAGTCAGACGCAACGAGCTATCAATCGTGCCACGGCCATCAAACGCTCCAACCGCTGCATGGCGCAATGGCGATACATCCTTCGTTTTCTAGCAGATCAGGAACTATCCATCCCTGATATTATCAGCCTCACGGAGAGCATCCAATGGCCCAAATGGGTCCGCGACCCAACCAAACTCCCGAAAGAGACACCTCATGCCCTAGGAGCACGAACACTACACCATTGGTGGACCCAACGACCAACAGACGCCACAACCCCGCTGGGCCAATGGCGCATGTGGCTCCTTACAGGGTGGACCCATTGGCATAATGCATATCAGTGTCGCCGCCGCTGGCGAAAGTCGGCTCAGAGCATTTTTGCCCAACGGTATCGCACAGAACTCTTTATGGGCAAACACACACGGCAATTCCTCCAAAATGCCCTCGGGAGACCTACACCTCCCATCACCATCCGCAGCACAATGGTCGACCAGCCTGATGGTACACAGAAATACTCTGAAAACAAAGCCGATGTCATGGCAGCACTCCAAAATCTCCTTGACAACTGGATACCACCGACGGAGCGCACTGAGCGTCCTACTCACCTCTCCACCCTATCACCAGCAGAACTGCCTCAGGCGCCGCGCTTTGTGCGTGAATGGCTACTCCATGACATGCACCAGCCAGAACATATCACCCCCGGTTTCCTACACGAGGGTCAATGCACATGGGACACCTATGTCTATACACCTGACACGCAGGAACACTGCGACCGGTACCTCCTTTAACATGTTGCACCAGGATATGGAGGCGTCGCTCAAGAATTATGGATTGCAGCTCCTCCGGCCATAAACGACTTATCATTAACACCATTCTCCGCACCGGATGCGTTGCCCCATGCCTCGGTCGCAAACAAATGCTCTAACTAGCAAAATCCGACACAGCCCATGGCATTGTCAACCTTGAGCCCGGTCTACCACCCTGGTGTCCCATAACGGTTCAACGTGCATTCACCAGCAGACTCTTTATGGTCATACGCGACTACATCACGCCTATCATTCCCAATGAGCCCCTCCAACATGGTTTCCAAAAGGACCGCACAGTTCAAATGCAGTCATCCTGACATCACTTCTCATTGACCGCGCGCAGCGCACAAATTCGGACCTTTTCCTTACATCCAAAGACTGCCTCAAATGCTTCGATCGAGTGCCCTCATGGGTCACGGAATACGTATACCTCAAATTGGGAGTACCCCCGACGCCGCGAAAGCTCATGGCACATTCTCTCGGAGCCAGCCAAATCGATATCCGCACTGCCTTTGGCTGGGTAGATGGTGGACACAGAGATTTTGGACTCGGCCAAGGCTTCATCCTGGCTGTTATGCACATAGGATATTACATGGACATCCTCCAACAGCAACAACAACGTGGGTTAGACCCGGTCCAACTGGTCCACCATCAACACATCGAAGGGCCGACCCAACGGTCCATTGGCAGCCTCCTTTTTGTGGACGATGCCCTCGACGTTGCCACCTCCTACGCAGGCATTCAGCACCGGGCTACCACATCCAATATCTTCACTGGCAAATATGCCTCTGGTGGCGTATTCGGCGCCGAGAAATCCTTTATGCTGTACCTTTCATCTACCCACCACCCAGCGACCTCGCTCAATAACGGTCTGGGCGAACCTCAACCGGTCAAGATCCTTGCGCCTATTGAAGGCTTCAAACACCTAGGAATCCATCAAGGCGCAGGGGCCCAATGGGCAGCAAACACACAGGCGCTCTGGCGCAAGCTTAAGCGGCAAGCAGAACAAATCGCCCCTAAACGCCTCACAGGGGCGGAACTTCGATACATCGTCAATGCCGTGTGGCTGCCAAGTATCCTCTATCGCTGTGCGCTCAGCGACTCCCTCTCCATCGTCTCGGCATTTGATGTTCTTATCCGGAAAACAACCAAACGAGTCCTTCAACTGCCCCATGACCATCCCACTGAGTGGTTCTATGACACTATGGATGGGCTCGGCCTCCAGAACTGTGAACACCTCAGTCGAAGCCAAAGGCTGTACCACGTACTCCGAATTGCAAATGATGCTGGCTCCCCAGCCTATGATGCCCTCATGGACGCAATGGAAACGTATCAACTCCAAATGGGACTCACTGATCACCCTCTCGCCACTCCAGTACCGCCGCCAACCTCTGATCAGTCCTTCTTGGGCACAGCCATCCGAATCGCAGCAGCAAACACACACAACTACACTATCCATGCCACATGGCAATCTCCACCCCAATGTATCTCGACACGCCCATGTGACCAGTCTATCTGGCACCACCTCTCACCGCAATTGAGCACTAAGCTTCTCCAAATTAATAAGGTCGCCAGGCTAAAGGTTCGGTGGCTTGGAGACATCACCAATGAACGAGGCACCCAGCTCCTCTCACTCGAGACACTAAGGCTCCGCTTCGGTTGGGCGGCTCAACACCTTGCCTTTGAACACATCTGGTCAGCGATTCCACTCGCCCCCCAGCCTCCCAGATATGCCCTTCGGCAATCCACACTACCATGGGCTAACGATCGACCCCCCAAGGCTGACCGCCCATCTGCCACTATCCGCCAACGTCTCAACCCACTTCCTCTATTATTGAACCCCCTGGGCAGGGCACGCAGCGTACAGACCCAAGGCATCCATACAATCCATATTCCGCTAGGGGCTCTCCTCATTATACCGATCCTCCTAACCCGCCCAGGTCAACCCGATGTGCTCAGTTACCAAATAGGCCGCCGGGATTCCATCCAAACGCGCATAGTGCCGACAGGCACGGAAATCGCAGTTACCAATTGGTATGAACAGCGCAAAGGCAGCGGGATCTGGTACGCTCCTAGCAAGCGTGAACTCCGCCGCTCCACGCGTCTCACGCCGTAATCCCGATGCTTTCCTGCTGCTGGAAATCCATTACCGACGTCTACCCCAGGAAAGGCGAAATTCCTCGTTTGGACAGACACTGTCTGGACAAATCCGAACACGCGTCGCGCGTACACTGGCGAAAATGACCGTAGCTGCATTGCAGCCACCTGGGACCAAGATCGCATGTATGAAGCCACATATCAGGCCACCGGCAGACCACCCAACCTCGCCCACCGATGCATCGGTTGTCTCCGCCATCTCGCGACCAACCAGTGCACAAACTGCCATCAATATCACCATCCCGAATGTCTACGTTGTGCAGTACAGCCGGTGACGCCCCAAGCGCCCCTTCTGCAGCCATTTCCCTGCGGAACACACCAATCTGAGCACATTACACAAGCAGTCGGCGACGGTAGTGTCCTCCGTGCGGGCACAGCGACAGCCAGCGGCAGCTGGAGCGTCATCCCCCCCTCCCCACAAGATCCTGCCCACAGTACATCCACACAAGGTCGCCTCGATGTCACCCCACTCGATCTCACATCGAAAAGATGCGAGTCGCATGGCATGCTCTATGGTCTCCATATCTCCGGGGATCGCAATACACAAATCTGTGACAATCAAGCGGCCATTGGCCTCATCCTTAAAGCCAGGGACCTGAAAAGGAAGGCACTTGTGCCTAAATACCGTGACCCGCACCGTGTTGAACTCCGTACATTTATGAGCCTTCTCTCCCCAGAGGGGGTTCTTTCCGGGGGCTCTGGATACGCTCTCACCAAGAAACGTAACCTCCGATGATCCAGTTCTCAACCAGCGCAGAAAAGCACTCGCACGAGCGGACGCCCTGGCCGCTACGGCCCATTCAGCAACTCTGCCACAGTCGTATGCATCACTCCTCAAACGCGATGCGTGGGAACTACGCGACAAAAATGGTAAACCGGTCTTCGGCAATACTGGCCGCTGGCTCAATAACCTCCAACATCACAGCACCTGGGCAGCACGGCAAGCTCTCTCGGGCCATCCGGCACGACACACCATGGTCGATGATCGCACATCAACACCCAAGCTCTGCAAGTGGTCAACCCACGAAACACGCTTCTTCTGGAAGGCGACAACATACTCACTGCATACCAATGCACGGAAACACCGCATTCACCATTACTGGTCCCCAGCATGTCGCTGCTGTCCCCTGGATGCATTTGACTCGCAAGAACATCGCTCTGGCCTTACGACTCCCGTCTGCACAGCGGCTCTCCACCTTAGTAATCACCTCCATCTACAATTAGGCACACAACTCTCCTCCCACTGGATGCCAGACCAGGAAATCTACCTCCCCATACACTACCAGTCTGTAGCTGAGTCCCAAAATCACTATCCTTGCCGCACTGCTTGGCATCATACCACAACGCAGACTACCTCCCACCCACATCACGGACCTCCCACAATGATAGCGCTTGCGCCAAACCAATGGGTCCTTGCACTCCATGTCCAACGGATTATTGGCTCACTCCAGCCCGAAGCGCTCACCCCTATTATTGCGCAACTCCAGTGGGAGATTCAGATTCCCACACGTCGGCCTTATGGCTATCTCCTTCCCCGATGGATCTACCACATGACGCTCACGTCATTTCCCACACTCACCCCACGTGACATACTCCTTTCCCAATGGATGGGTGGCCCCAACGGAGCTCGTTTCGCAGGGCCGCTTGGTCACCGGACTACCCGAGTCCCATCTCCCCTGCCTCAACACTCAGCCTGGTGGATCGACGCCACGTACCAGCCATACCCACCAACATGGTGGTCTCAACTAGGACAAGAAATCCACCGCGCGCGCTCCAATGGGACCTCGTACACATATCTCCTGGTTGTGTTTGATCAACCGCCAGGGCACTGCTTTGGAATGAACCACCGTGCCAAATGGCATGTTACCATTCCCCCGGGAGCCATGGCAATGCGGCACAAGGTCACAATAGTCCAAAATACGTTACCCAAGTGGAAAGCACTATCCCGCCTGAACACTCATGCAATCCACATTGGAGTAATCACCCCTGGAGACGAACTACCTGCGGCTGCGGCATGGTACAGCACTCTACGCTCCCAGGGAAAGACGCACTGGTTACACTCATATCCTGGTCCACAGGCTCCACCTCTACCAGCCCTCTGGCTATCTCAGATCCACTGGTCCCCATCTCCGATCAACCCCAGCGATCCATACGCCACGCGGACACGAGAACTCCTCCGGGACAACTTCCCAACTATCTATAATGCTCCCTTAGGCTGGCAAACGTTCCCTACGGCAACACTACAAACTGCACTCTGGGCGAAGGCTCTCTCCCCAATGCATTTCCAGAGACAATGGTTCCGGACCACATGGTCCACACTACGCGCGCACTGTCTCACTACCTGTGCGCGCACGATCTCGGAGATCCAACAACATGGCGAACAAGCAGCCCTGCACACTGCCAACCGTATGATACGGGAAAAACGCAAAGTACGACAAACTACCAGTTGGCCACGAGGCCCGCATGGCCAAACGCCAATCGACCGTTACTCGCACTGCCCAGCTCTGGCATAACCACCGCTCCGTGATGCTCAACACTGAGCCCTCCCACGCCACCCAATGGCCTGCCCGCCGCAACCGGCGGCGCCCCACGAGGAAGCCCCCAGATCCCCTTCATGGCTAATAGCCATAGCGATGCCCTCGCCCGCCAGCCTCCGCTGGCAACCACCTTGCATAGTGTATAGGTTACCTCCGCTAGATTAGCTCTAGTACGCGGCATGTGGCTGCATTGCGCCCGCCGAGAGAGTGTAACGTAACTGCGTAATAACAATAACAATATTCAGACAAATGCAAGCTACAGCTTAAGCCAAGAACTTTTTCAGGAACGGCAAGGCTTCGTCGTCCCATGCGGCACGGTACGCTTCAGCAATCACGGGATCACTCAAGTCGCCACGGATCACCCAGCCATGAAGGACGTCGGGAAATTCACGCAACACCGAAGGAACACCTCGGGATGCCAAGATCTTGTCCACGTCGCCACCCGGCTTGATCCACTCGACATCGTTCCCGGCCGTCAAGATCAACTGAGGCACAGTAATTTGCTCGGCAATCTTCACACCGCTTCCTTCGCCGTGGAACAAATGCTCAAACACCCACGACGGATGAAACGAAATACCCGCCGACAAGACATTCCCACGCGTCGCACTGTACTTGGCGACGATCCAAGCACCCATGCAGTACCCCATCGCGCCAAACTTGGTCACGCCATGCTCCGATTTGAAATACGCGACGACCTCATCGATCTTGGGAAGAAAACTCTCAAACGTCTTGTTTGGAATCCATGGCGCCAATTGCGACGGGTGCGTGAGGGTAGTCGACGGCGAGGTCGAGCAGAGCGACTTTGTAGAGCTTGCTGAGTTTGACACAGTTGTCCTTGGTGCGACCACTGTCGGGACCATAAATGTCGGTGAAGACCAAGACGAGACGGTCGGAGGATGGATTGTCGTAGAAGAAGATGTCGGTGGAGCCAACTCGGGTTGGAGTGTGGTCGCTCTTGGTTGGGTTGGGAGGCAAGGAATTGGGAGGACAGCAGCTCATGTGAACTTGTAAAATGAGCAAGAATGAGATCGTTTAGATATGACAGTGACATATCCAGCTGTGTGTTGATGCCTCCATGGTCGTTTATGCCAAGGACGGACGTTTGCGCTGGCCGGTGGCGGCATCAACAAACGCACCGAGTGGGAATTTGTCAAAGTTGGATTGCGCAGTGTGTCAGATCCTATCAAATGGGAGTGTGTGTTTTGTCAATTCTGGACTATGATTGGCCAAGATTCCAGTTGGATTATGCTGTGGGTCGTATGCCAGCCAATGACAGCTCATGATGAGCCAATCCTGTAGTTTGATTGGTCTAGATTTGTGATTTGAATGATGGAATCTGTCAGCATTTATACTTTCATGCGCTCAAAGTTTAAAGTGTTCGTTCCTGATGGAGACTCATCAGTCCTGACTGGGTCTAGCACAGCGAGCTGGCATTGTATTGTCTCAATAAGGTGATCGTCGCCTCGTTGGCTGCTAGTCCAGTGTTTTAGAAACATCACATGGCAGGTTTAGCAGTGAAAGTGTTGTAGCTTGCGTTATAAACCAGACTCAAAGTTAACATCGAATCCATAGAGTAAATAATATTTCCTCTATGGATTCGGTGTTACTGTGAGAGTTGTCTGTGGATAATCAATTCGAGGTATTATATTGTCATTTCGATTACAAATTGGAGTGGGGTGTTCAATCGAATGAGCAGAAGACAATCGCCGGGGAATCGACAGCCAATCAAGTTTCAGGAAAACTCTAGAATCAACCAATGATATTGGTTTACTTTTGGGGAGCAATTCAAACTCGAAAACTCTCTAATTGTTTGAGTGCAGAGTGGACAATGAGCACACCCCAGCACCACTACAACACGCGACCGTCTCCACAAGCATCACCTCTAGTGCTTACGGCACCTCCAGTGAATACGGCACCGGTCGCAGCAGGTCTCTGCACGTTAAAAGCCGACATTATTGTGAAAAAGACAGTATGCGCACGCGACAGCAGTGGAACACGAGCTCCACCGCACATCTTTAAAGGGGAGAATTGGCCAGCTATTCGATCAGACATCTTCAGCCACTGCTCTCGCTTCATGAAAAATAAAGCGTCACACACAAACGACCAAATAAAAGATACTATACTTAAAGCAAGATATTTCCCACCCGTGTCGATTCGTCGCCGATTCAACCATTGTGCTCACAGCTCCATATTTTGGTCAAAACAATAATATGCGGTTGGAACCAACGTCGTACTGAAAGCGACTACTAACGACTGGAACGAAGTTGTATATTTGTCGTGAACAGGGAAGCTCGAAACATGTACGAAAAGATTTCAATTGCCTCGTAAGATTACTATACGCTCTTCGAACAACTTAGGCCAAGAACTTTTGCAAGAACGGCAACGCCTCTTCGTCCCATGCGCCACCGTACGCTTCGGCAGTCACATCATCGCTCAGGTCTCCACGGTTCACCCATCCATGCTGAGCACTCGGAAATTCACGAAGCTTGGCGGGAATCCCACGGGATGCAAGAATCTGATCGACTTCTTGTCCTGGCTTCAACCACTCGGAGTCATTCACCGCCGTTAAAATTAATTGCGGCACCGTGATATGCTCGGCAATCTTGGCTCCGCTGCCTTGGCCGTAGATGAACTCTTCGGCATTCCACGACGGATGGAACGAAACACCAGCTGACAGCACGTTCCCGGCTACCACACTGTATTTGGCCACCACCCAAGAGCCAATACAATATTCCATCGCACTAACCTTGGTCACACCATGCGCGGACTTGAAATGATCAACAACTTCATTGATCTTGGGAAGACACCTTTCGAACTGATGGGCATGGACCCACTCCATACCATTAGACAAGTCTTCGAGATAGTCCTTTGCGATGTCAACGAGAGCGACTTTGTAGAGCTTGCTGAGGTTGACACAGTTTTCCTTGTTGCGGCCACTATCAAGTCCGAAAATGTCGGGGAAGACCAAGACAAGACGTTCGGTTGACGGATTGTCATAGAAGAAGGTATTGGTCGAGCCAATCTTGGTGGGAGCAAGGTCGCTCTTGGTTGGGTCGGCTGGCAGCGAATGTGGAGGACAGCAGTTCATGGCGAAATGGAAAATGATCTCTGTGATTACTATACGAAGTCGTTGTTTTCCATTGTGGAGCACTTGTTGTAACGTTACTGTCGTCTGGGATTATTGTGCTAAAGATTGATATAGAGTCAACATGGCATCTGGCACGAGAAGAACCACAGGACTGATGCACACATAGCTTGGACTCTTGTCCTGAGTTTGGTGGTGCTGCCAACGCTACACTTCATGTTGTGCTGTTTCCCTGAAACCACCGCGTTTCGTCAACTCGAACACAATACTCGGGGATTGCCGCCTCCCGTGAATATGCACTTGATTGACTTCCGCTGTAGCAAGCAAAACACAAACTGAGACTAAGATCTAAATCTCATCGTCTTTGACTTATTGAACTCTTGATTGTCTTCTCACCGACCGTACGGCAGTCTTCCGGCTGAGCCTTGGTCGTTGAGTCTTGGTCTTGATCTTGAAGTGGCTTCAACGTGCAATTCACTGGCGGCAGACACTCGGCTGCTCAGAGAACAAGCCTGTGACGTGGCGGAGCATGGCTGGACCACGCCACCGCACATATCACCAGGTTATTTGCACTTTTGGAAGGTACCGCCTTCGCCTAGCCTTCGGTCCGCCTGCTCCCTCGACGTCCAATCTTGCTAGTCTGACTCGCCGCTCTCTCACATCCTGCTCATTACGGTCACAGTTCCCGTGACAGTTTGTCGGCCATACGATATCTTCTACTCCTCGCCCTCTCCTTGTTTGGCGCAATCGATGCGCCCGACTGCGTCACCAACGACAAGCTTTCCTGGTGAACGGGTCGTTCACGGGCCCGACGCTGACCATGTACAAAGGCGACAAGCTCCACTTGACAATTGTCAACAAGCTCGACTCGATGTTCGCGATGCACATCCATGGCGTGGCCCAGTTTGGCACGCCCTTCTCGGACGGCGCCGCCGGCTTCAACGCGATTTCGATGGCTAACAACTCAAGCGTGACGCATTGACCATCATGTACGAGGCCGGCACGTTCTTCTACCACGCCCACTACCAGCTCATGGACATGCACGTCTACGGCGCGCTCGTCGTCAAGGAACGCGGCGAGGAGTATGAGGACCTCGTAGTGGTGCTCTCGGACTATTGGCACGCCGACCTCGACACGCTCCATTACGGTCTTCTCGAAGCTCCGGTCTTTCAATTTGTCGGGAATCCCCAGTCGTTCTTGACCAACGGCCGCGGCAACGTCGGCAACTGCTCGGCGGGTGTCAACGCGAGCTACAAGACGTTTCGTGTCAAGCCCAAAACGACGTACCGGCTGCGCCTTATCTGTGGCATGTCGTTCTTTGGCGTGCATTTCCGTATTCCCAAGCACAACCTCACGATCGTCGAGATTGAAGGTACCAAGGTGGCGCCTAAAGTTGTCGAGTATGTCGAGTTGCTGCCTGGCCAGCGCTACACGGCACTGCTCACGACTAACCAGCCGATCGACAATTACTTTATGCAGATCGATGGCCGGTGGCGCGCCAATGCCCCCCGCAACGGCCTCTCAATCCTCCAGTACAATGGTGCTCCAAGCTCGTCGACGCTGTTCCGTATGTGAACGAGACAGTCAACTTCATGGATCAGTTTGAACCAACGACCAACTTGAACATGCCGGCGACGGCGGACGTCACGGTGCTCCTCCAAGGCAAGCAGATCGCGTACGGTGCGGATTGCAATCAGCGCCGGTGGGCCATGAACAACATCACGTACAGCAGACGAGCGTGCTTGAAGCTGTCGTCGCCAACCAGCTCAGCGCGCTTCCCGCCGACTCGCAGCCGTTGTTGAGCATCAAGAAAGGCCAGGTCGTCGACGTCGTGTTGGAGAACGCGGTCGCACTCAACGGCGTCTGCGAGATGCATCCGTGGCACCTTCACGGCCACAGCTTTTGGGTTGTCGGTGCTGGCCCGGGGGCGTACAATGCGTCCGCGCCCATTTCTGCCAAGCCCATCAAGCGCGACGTCGTCGGCGTCTACCCCTACACCGCCGCGTACAACCAGCCGGCAGGCACCGCGGGTTCGCCGTGCGGCTGGACGCGCATTCGGTTCGTCGCCTACAACGTTGGCGTCTGGCCGTTCCACTGCCACGTGGCATCCCATTTCGACATGGGCATGGCCACGGCGTTTGTCGTTGGCGAAGAGGATCTTCACAACCCCAAGATTGTCGCCGCGCTCCGTGCTGCGTCGGCGTAAGCGTCGTCTTGACTCGCCATGCGAATCGTCTACTAATGAATAATCCCCCTTACCCCTTGCGCTCATATCGAAACGGAGCGCTCTCGCACTCCCTCCGCTGTTTTTTTGTAATATGCTCGGCAATCTTCGCACCCATGGCGAAATGGAAAGTGATCTCTGTGATGCTATACGAAGTCGTTGTTTTCCATTGTGGAGTACTTTTTGTCCTGTCGTCTGGGATTATTGTGCTAAAGATTGATAGAGTCAACAACATGCCATCTGGCTCAGAGTGTGATTATTGTGCCAACGACGGATAGAATCAACATGTCATCTGGCACGAGAAGAAGCACAGGACAGTCTCTGTCTGCTCCCTTGACCTCTGTTACTGTCATTTGTGGTACTGTAACTTGTGGCGGATGTTTCCCTCTCCATGGAAATATTCAACTGGAAGCTGGTTGCGGATGCCATGCTGAGCAGTTTAATCCTTTTTTCCAATGGAATAATGGCTAGATCAGAGTTTGGCGAGAACCATTAGTTGACGTCGTATTCGAGCGCAAGTTTGGTGGGAGGTGTTAGTCGATTTCCCGAATCGATTTTGAATGTCTTTACAGTATCTCTTTAAATGGAACTTTTACCAATGCCATTTAAAGAGTTGCTTCTATATCCATCAGCCACGCGGAGGATGCGCAGATTTTGCGCAAGGAACCATTGTTGCTGCGATTTGGTTACCATGTCAAAGGGGGTATGCAAGTGCTTATGCAAGTGAGGGGAAAATAAAGGTAGGTACTTGATTGGCTGAAATAAAGAATAGATAAATTTGATTGGCTTAAATTGATTCGCCAGGCAACTCCAAATTCAAATCGATGTGACAATAACAGCAGAAAGCATTGTAACATTATGCAAGCCCTGACTGCTTCTTGCAATCAGTCGCTAATAAGGTTGAAAAAGACCATTAGTCTTCTTGTATCTGTAGCCTTACCTTAAATGAGAAAGATCATTTTTATCGTTCGAAACAACGATATGCATTAACACTGTTAGTTTGAAATGGGAAGTGATAAAGGCACCACCCAGGAGGTTAGAGGAGCCACCCTGGTACTTAAATAAGGAAACGTGTAGGGTAAAGCTGCTCTGCCGTGGCGAAGGACGTGCAAGGCTTAGGAGCTGCTTTGTGGAGCAGTTTAAGCTGGTACTGGCAAACCCAGCATATACGTCTATCCGTTTGAATTGCAATGCACTCATTTTTAGGCTCCTAGGCCACAAAAGCAACATATATTTCCTTATTTAAGTACCGGGGTGGTGCTGCTAACCTCTTACTAATAGTAACAGTTAAGCCTTTATCAGTCCCCGTTTGAAATTGTTGTACGGTGTAACAACTGATGCAAATGGACAACAAAATTTGTTGTCCATTTGTTCGAATGTAGCGAGGTATTTGAGGTTTCGATGACTACAACCCAATGCTTGCGTTGACCTATCATCTTTTTGTCGCCTCTAATAACGCAGCGCAGTGGTAATGCATTGAACTTGCCATCTCATGAACCAGTGCTGTGCTGAAGCGCGTCCATTTTGAGAACAGCTTGAACCACGCGCCACACACCAATAGCACAGATTCGTCGTAATGTTGTATTGTCAACTTCGCACAAATTTGAATATTCTACCTGTAGTCTCTTGGCCGAATCGATGTTGAATGTCTTTTTCTCTTACAATGTATCTTCTCCCAATACTGTTTAAAGAGTTCCTCCGAGAGCCATCAGCCACTCTGGCGATGCCCAACTTTTGCGCAATTTGTTGAGATTTTCCAGTTGGATCAAGTGCAAAATAAAATCATTTGATTGGCTAAAATTCAATTTAAACGTGATATGATTGGCAAATAGATTCACAAATCGATTCTCCAAAGTCGAATCGATGAGACACAATCCCAAACATTGGACATCCAAAGCGGCGCGACCACGCTCGGAAGTACAGCTGTAATTTCGTCGTTCGATGTTCAAGTTGATTCAAGACGTCATTGTCCATTTTGCCATGAACTGTGCTCCCAATTCACCACCTGCCGATCCGACCAAGAGCGCCCTCACTCCAATTAACATTGGTTCAACCGATATCTTCTTCTATGACAATCCGTCGACCGACCGTCTTGTCTTGGTCTTTCCAGGCATTCTCGGACTCGATAGTGGCCGCACCAAGGAAAACTGCGTCAAACTCAGCAAGCTCTACAAAGTCGCTCTCGTTGATATCGCAGGCGACTACCTTGAGGACTTGTCCAAGCTGCTTGAATGGATACCTGCGCACCCGTTCGAAAACTTTCTCCCCAAGGTCAATGAAGTTGTCGACCACTTCAAGTCGGTGCATGGTGTGAGCAAGTTTGGTGCAATGGGATACAACTTTGGCTCGTGGGTTGTGGCCAAGTACAGCGCGACACCAGAAAATGTGCTGGCAGCTGGAATTTCGTTCCATCCTTTGTGGGCTCTTGAGCAGTTCTTCCAAGGAGAAGGCAGTGGGCCCAAGATTGCCGAGCACATTACAGTACCCCAGTTGATTTTGACGGCTGGAAATGACCCAGAATGGTTGAAGCCTGGACAGACAGTTGACACGATTCTGTCATCTCGTGGGATCCCCGCCAAGCTTCGTGAGTTTCCGACAATGTTTCATGGCTGGGTAGACCGTGGTGACTTGAATGATCCAGCTGTGGCTGAGGCGTTCCATGCTGCTTGGGACGACGAATCGTTGCCGTTCTTGCACAAGTTTTTAGGTTGAGCTGCTCTTTTCGTCGTTATCCTGATGAACTCGACCCCACTATCAAACGATTTATGCATCATCAGCTCGTTTTGTTTCGTTGTAGAGAGATAAATTTACTGATTTGTTTGACTATCATACACGTGCCGATACGTGAAAACGATAAGATAATTCGTTATATGAATATACGCAGAAACCAACATGATGATTCATTCCTTAAACTATGTTAATAGCCTTAAGCCAAGAACTTTTGCAGGAACGGCAAGGCTTCGTCGTCCCACGCGCCACGGTACGCTTCAGCAATCACGGGATCACTCAAGTCGCCACGGATCACCAGCCATGAAGGACGTCGGGAAATTCACGCAACACCGAAGGAACACCTCGGGAGGCCAAGATCTTGTCCACGTCGCCACCCGGCTTGATCCACTCGACATCGTTCCCGGCCGTCAAGATCAACTGAGGCACAGTAATTTGCTCGGCAATCTTCGCACCGCTTCCTTCGCCGTGGAAGAAATGCTCAAACACCCACGACGGGTGAAACGAAATACCCGCCAACAAGACATTCCCACGCGTCGCACTGTACTTGGCGACGATCCAAGCACCCATGCAGTACCCCATCGCGCCAAACTTGGTCACGCCATGCTCCGATTTGAAATACGCGACGACCTCATCGATCTTGGGAAGAAAACTCTCAAACGTCTTGTTTGGAATCCATGGCGCCAATTGCGACGGGTGCGTGAGGGTAGTCGACGGCGAGGTCGAGCAGAGCGACTTTGTAGAGCTTGCTGAGTTTGACACAGTTGTCCTTGGTGCGACCACTGTCGGGACCATAAATGTCGGTGAAGACCAAGACGAGACGGTCGGAGGATGGATTGTCGTAGAAGAAGATGTCGGTGGAGCCAACTCGGGTTGGAGTGTGGTCGCTCTTGGTTGGGTTGGGAGGCAAGGAATTGGGAGGACAGCAGCTCATGTGAACTTGTAAAATGAGCAAGAATGAGATCGTTTAGATATGACAGTGACATATCCAGCTGTGTGTTGATGCCTCCATGGTCGTTTATGCCAAGGACGGACGTTTGCGCTGGCCGGTGGCGGCATCAACAAGTGCACTTCGACAAAGTTGGATTGTGAGGTGTTTCATTCTAGCCAATGGGAGTGGATATTTTGTTAATTATGGACTATGATTGGCTAGTGTTCATGCATTCAAGTTGGATTATACAGTGGGTCGTATGCCAGCCAATGAGAGGTACACGTGCTTTTGTGTCATAAAAATTCAGAATTTTAACCAATTGGGTCACGTTATAGCTCAAATTGAGCCAATGAAAAAGACCTTCTTCTGAGTGTTTTTAAAGCTCAGAGAGGATGTATAGGGCTCGAGGAATCACCAAAAAATGAGAATGAGTGGACACAAGGCTGGTCAGCCAAGATGGGTACACTTACAAAACCTCGTCATTGTGGCTTCTCCAAGCACTCCCAAACACCCGTAAGTGGTCCAAAATGATGCTAAAGGCTCAGCCTATGTGTAGGAATGCCAAAAGGAGTTCTCCTTACCCTCGACCAGCGAGGATCCATCTTGGCGTTCCGCAAGGCCAAATGGTCCATTCGACGAATTGCCAAGGAGCTCTTTGTGTCCAAAGGGGCTGTCGACCGGTTCCTTGCCGCTCCTGAGGCTTATGGGACCACGAATAGACTAGGTAGGAGTCCATTGCTGGACGATGGAACCAAATTGTCTCTTCAGACGAGAAAAAATTCAACTTGGACGGCCCTGACTGCCTCCAGTACTACTGGCACGACCTGCGCAAAGAAGAACAAACGTTTATGAGCCGCCAAAATGGCGGGGGCAGCGTCATGATTTGGGCTGGATTTTCCAGCAAAGGTCTGACGGATGTTGCCTTCTTGGAAGGTCGCCAGGACTCTAGTGCCTACTGCGACACATTGTCAAACTATCTTATGCCGTTTGTACATGCCAATCATATGAATGGATTTGTCTTTCAGCAAGACAATGCATGGATTCACACGATGTTTGAGACCAATTCATTTTTTGCCGAAAATGACATATCACTTTTGAGCTGGCCTTCGCTTTCCCCGGACATGAATCCAATTGAAAACGTTTGGGGACATTTGGCCCGAAAGGTCTATGACAATGGACGACAGTTTTCGTTACGACAAGAGCTGAAAAACGAAATTATTTGTCAGTGGGCCGCAATTGACCAAGCGTTTCTACTGAAGCTCATAGCTTCCATGAAATCACGTTGTATTGATGTCATACAAGCAAGGGGGTCCTTTACGAAGTATTAGGAAGGAGATCGCAGCTTAAATCCCTTTAATTCATTTTGTTTGCACTGATTTTGGATCGTGTACCTTTCTTCTCTGTCCAGGAATTTGAGGTCAACATATGTATTTTCCCGACTTCTCAGTCCATATCACACTCCTGCAACTAAAAATGATATGTCATGAAACCTCTCGTCCATCCTTATGAATTCTGCCTTGACTCTAGTGATATCGTGTACTTCAGCATTAAAAACCAAGTGTACCTATCTCCCATGTCCAGCACTGTATATGAGTCTCTAAATGGAATCGTGCCAACATTTTGTTCACTTTTTCACATTTCCTGACAGGAAATTCATTATTTTATACTTGAAAAATGTATGTAGTATTTTTCCAGTGCGAGAAACAAAAATCGTGCCACATATTTTGGCACGACGACTGATTTGCCCAAACTCATCCCAAAGCGATTTCTCGCTTGAGTGACAACGCCCCATTCAGCAAGCTGACGGATTCTAAGCAGCAATTACATTGGAAAGCGCCTCAGATATAGCATCGTGCATAGAGTAAATCGAATATATTGTTTGAGTGTGATTTTATTAACACTGGTGTCATTTATATTTATCTGCGTAATCCGCCTTAGATTTAAATGCATGCCCGAACTGATGGCATCACTACAAAGCCTTGTACAGTCTTTACTCGGAAGGGGATAACTATGCTACCTGTGTCCCTGTGGACATAGACTTCGATGAATGTGTTCCCTCCATAAAAACATACCAGCATATTTAGCTAAGCATCGCCAAGCAAATGGTACTTGTGTGAATCACGCTGGTGTCGTTTGCTTGGCGATATTCAGTAAAATATGCACACTGTGACTTTATCGAGTGGGCGAAACGAAACTATCGTTGTACCCGTGATTCTCCCTGAACCAATACTATCAAATGCATCATAACGTTAGGTATTACTGAAAATACCTAACATCCTCAACTCTTGTGTTTCGCGCCATTGCGAATGGCCTCTTGGTGCATTGCATAGATGTGGCAGTCGTAACCAGGCGACGTGAGTGTTCATCAATTCTGTGTACGAAATGCATTAACTTAAAAACAAGGACATGAGAACATTTCATTGTTAGTATCTTATATACATTGCCGTAACGTGCAGTGTTATGTGCGGTGTGTATCATTTCGAAGATTTGAAAAATAGAGCGATTTGATTCGCCAATCGCTCTTTTATGTACGAAAAAGTTCGTTGAATTGCGTGGAAAACAGACCATGTGAGCATGGAAATTCAACGGAGATCATACTTAGACATACTTAACGAATCCGACATTCGGATTGGTCAAGAATTCGCTTTTTCCATTCGTACTAAGATGAAATTCGCACGCGGATTCGTGGATCGAAACTTCGCCGTAGAAGTCGAGGAGAGCAAATCCAATCGATGGATTTATATGTATAGATTAAACCGGAAACACGACAATTTTATCCGACAATTTTATGAATGGTCGAAAAGAATAGGATTTTGATTGACTTTGTCGACAATGGAATCAACACCCTTTCGAGTTGACTGTGAGGCCTCATACTCTAACTCTACTACATGCTTCTGCACAGGCTACGCGATTGCCGAAGGAAACGACTTGTGTCAGTGTGATAGACTTTAACTGAGTTTGGTTATTTAAACATGCAGTCAATGAGAACTACTACTGTAGAATCCAGAACGCTAGAATGTGATCATGCGTCAAGTGAAACAAATTTCCGTCGGGATTGCGATTACTGGATGCATCCAAGAGCTTGTGTATGTGGTATGCAGGGTAATGATAAGTTTGGAGAGCAATTCTTATCGATATACGCATGAAATGTTGGCTTGGTAGAGTTTGGACACAGTATAGAATTTCGTAGTCAATGCACTCAACACGCCTTAAATCACAGCTATCTAAAGCTGACATTAGACCAGAGCTGAATCATGTTTAGAGCATGCCTACATCCCAATCACACACAAAAACAGGGAGGGCAATGAAGCCAAACTCGGAATTAAGCTTGGTCAAGCTACAATATCGCCTGATAACTAGGCGCCTTCGAAAACACGCCTACGTCCATGCAGTAAACTACCTGAGAAGCATCTTAAAGATATATTATATTGTCTTTAATAGTTAATGCACTGAGCATTCGTGAAAATCCAACTACGAACAAAGCTGGCACTAGTTCAGAGCTACAACATGTTCAGAGCATGCATAAATGTCTCGCTACATATTCAGGCGATTTGAAGCCAAACTCGGATTCATGTTTGGTTTCACTCAAATATCGCCTCATGCTTTGCGGCTTTGGATACATGATCTTGATCATGGAGTAGATAACCCGAGAAGTATATTTTCGACTCACCGCAATGCTTGGTCATGTCGTTTATAGACCGCTTTGAAACACAATACATATAGGCTAGGATTAAATGCTATATGGCTATGGAGAGTCTCATGCACAATGCAAAAGATAGCTGGTTGATTTCATTCATTGAAGTTTCTGAAAGCTCAATCTGCGCGACGATTGATCCTTGCACGACGACCAAAACCAATGAGCTGAGGTAATATAGCCAATCAAATGCTGTACATGTTAAATGTTAACGATATGTGTCGGCCGCGACAACCTCCTCGTCCAATCACCTGATACGAATGAGTTTTCAACCAATCAGTGAAAGATTGTGTGTCGGTTGTCCAATCATAAGTCTGGAATTTGTCGGTTTTTTGTCGTGTGTGTATATTATGTATACAGTGGATGCAACACGCACATTGGTAGAAACAAACTGGCATCTTCGACTGAACGAACAACACTCCAAGTGCACAAGATCGATGTAGCTGTCCATTGGTCCTTAAAAGATCGCACTGCCAGAGCAAGTTGCCTCCAAATTCCAACTGCCGCATGCCAATCCGGCAACATGCCAACTGTCCATTCCCGATTCATTTGGGACAATGGTACGTTTTTCTCACCCGATTGGAATCGCCGCTGCTCACACTGACCGCTTGACTAGCTAGACCCACACATTGGATCGACAACAATGGTACGTATTGTGGTAGGTTCTTTTCGACTGCATTTGCATTGACGGCGTGACTAGCTGGACCCGCATATTCCATGGACAACAACGGTACGTGGTTGTGGTACGTTCTTTCCGACTCCATTTGCATTGGTTCTTTCCAACTGCATCTGCATTGACGGCATGACTAGATGGACTCGCACATTAGATGCGCTCGACCAAGCATGACGGAACATTGTCGGAAAATGTGCGCTCGGCTGCGGTAGGTTGTATCGGACACTATTTGCATTGACAGCCTGACTAGATGGACGTACACATTGGATGCACTCGACCAAGCTTGATGGAACATGTGCGCTCGGCTGCGGTAGGTTGTATCGGACTCCATTTGCATTGACAGCCTGACTAGATGGACGTAAACATTGGATGCAATCGCGGAACTTTGTCGGAAATTGTGCGCTCTACATCGGTAGATTGTATCGGACACTATTTGCACTGACAGCTTGACTAGATGAACTCAAGCATTGGATACACTGGACCAAGGAAAATGTGCGCTCTACAGCGGTAGGTTGTATCGGGCACTATTTGCATTGACGGTCTGACAAGATGGACGTACACATTGCATGCACTCGACCCAGCTTGATGGAACATGTGCGCTCGGCTGCGGTAGGTTGTATCGGACACTATTCGCATTGACGGTCTGACAAGATGGACGTACACATTGCATGCACTCGACCAAGCTTGATGGAACATGTGCGCTCGGCTGCGGTAGGTTGTATCGGACACTATTTGCATTGACAGCCTGACTAGATGGACGTACACATTGGATGCACTCGACCAAGCTTGACGGAGCATGTGCGCTCGACTACGGTAGGTTGCATCGGACATCATTTGCATTGATAGCTTGACTAGATGGACAGACACATTGAATACACTCGACCAAGCTTGACGGAACATGTGCGCTCGGCTGCGGTAGGTTGTATCGGATACCACTTGCATCGATGGACTCGCACATTGGATGCGCTCGACCCAGCTTGATGGAACATTGTCCGAAAATGTGCGCTCGTCTGCGGTAGGTTGTATCGGACACCATTTGCATTGACATCCTGACTAGATGGTCGTACACATTGCATGCACTCGGCCAAGCTTGATGGAACATGTGCGCTCGGCTGCGGTAGGTTGTATCGGACACTATTTGCATTGACAGCCTGACTAGATGGACGTAAACATTGGATGCAATCGCGGAACATTGTCGGAAATTGTGCGCTCTACATCGGTGGATTGAATTGGACACTATTTGCACTGACAGCTTGACTAGATGAACTCACGCATTGGATACACTGGACCAAGCTTGACGGAACATGTGCGCTCAACCGCGGTACGTTGTATCGGACAATATATGCTTTGACGACTTCCACAACTCGATTATGTGATTTGAATTGGGTTAAAAATATAATCAATATTTACCAATGAAATCGATGTTGATACAGTTTGCAAGTCAGAGTTCGCCTAATAAACTGATTTAGACTTACTTCTGTCAATATATTAGCCAATAGAATGGAGATACCAGGTTTTCCTTGCAATTACTAAGACACGAGAATGACATTTGAAACATGTGACTATAACTCAACTGCCAAATGGTTTGTATGATCTTCTTGCCTTGGGAATACATTTTGCGAAGTTCATCAACGGAATAAACAGAAAGTTGTTCAAGATGGCCCCAAAAAGCATGGATTATTCAAAGAGCTCATTGATTGAGTTGAATGATCGACAGAAACGCTACAGCGTGGCTCTATATGCTGGCTCACAAATAGCTCCAACGTATTCTGAACTCGACAAACAGACATTACGCGGTTCGTGTCATTCGCTCAAAAGAAGATCTTTCATGTCATCTTAACGCGCAACACAACCAATTTAAATTGTCCATTGAGTGGAGCTGACAAGTACATTTGACAGAAACTTCAAAATCCTCGATCCCATAGATTGATTCTTTTAAATCTACGAAATACGATGAATGCTAGCAGAACAAATTCTCGCCACTGTACGTAGCTGGGCGATTAAGACAAACTAGGGTGAGGCCAGGGCTACGCCCCTGGGTGGATTGTAATAGAAGTATTCTCATTGGCTACTCTTGAATGTCGATTTCTTTTTTTCATGAGGAGATAAATCATGTCCTGCCTGACCAAAAAACCGTTCACTCGTACCAAAAGAAAAATAAATTATCCAATCAGAGATCATATTATTTTGAAACTAAGGAGACGGCATTTACCTGGCATTCTTATTCACTTCTTTCATATTTTACTTCGAATTGGCCTCCATAATTTCACTTATGCTTCTTGATACACAATATTTTTTTGTTTACATTCCGGGCAGTCCATCGTACTGTCCATTTGCGACCAAAACCTTAATGTTCCCTTTTGCTTGGGTTCTTGACATGGCAACGTAAAGCTAACCATGCCAGAAGACAGGTTCTGGAATTATCAGTGAGTAGAATAATATCGACACCGAGTTCGGTACATGTATGGTATGTTCCATGACCAATAGACTTGAGCAATGCAGCAAACTCTTGAACACTATCTGATTTGTTGTTGGTCAAGCTCATGTTTACCGTCAAATGAAAATTTGCGACCTTTCTCCAAAGGTAGCGGTTCCTCATGCATGCTTCGAGAATTAGCCCTCGTTTGCACCTAAAATAACAGGATGCATTTCCTTGAAACCGCCCGAGAATATGATGACCTTTCCAACAAAACAAAGCGCGTTGTCCATCTAATCTTGTACCATGTGGTCTACGGCCTCAACAGCGTACTGATGCATCATAAAACATACGTCACACTTGTCCCTTTGAGCCAAAGAGGCCCACATTCGTTACTGTCGCATATCTCGTCTGAATTTGCCTTTTGGGGCCCAAGCCTCTGGCAGGGGTAAGGCTTAAAGTTGCCGAAAGTGCTCGTCACTTTACTTCAAAGTTTGTTGACCACTTATTCAGCGGCCTTTTCGGCCCGAGTGAACCTGTCCTAAGACATGCATTCACCTTGCATCGCCCGAAAAAAAAACAGTTATCTTTCATCTCACAAAGGAACTATACTGGACTCTTTCAACCTGTAGTATCTGACAAATGACGAACTGTGTGTGTGCCTTCATTAAAGAATATATTATCCAGATACAGTATCAACCCCCATATTGCGCGTCATTGAAGGAGAACTACTAAATCCTTATCTTTAGAAAAAGAATACCACTCCAGTTGATCCCCGCTAAATATAAACAATAAGAGTGATTTACTTGTCTTGATATTTGCAATTGACAGTCTATATTACTTGGCCGATGTCTCGGACTACACGTTCGACAGGTTTATGAAAGAAACAGTCAGCAAGTCAGCCACTGTTGAAACTTGAAACTCCTGTTGAAAGAAAACATTGAATGGAAAGTGTGTGGGAGGTACGTGTGAAATAGGATATGAAGGCCAAGGTTGTTCAAACTGACGACGTTCAATATTACCTTGATCATTTCATGTCCTGAAACGGCAACAGATAGTATGTATTTTAATGGCTTATTGATAGCTATTCGAAAACCTACATCTAAGACATGACACTGTTCATTGCATTCCATGTCACTTTGTTCGGTCCAAGGAAATATCCATGGATTTCCGGATAATTATCTGGAAGGATAATACAGCGGCTTTTTCTGCACATGCATCTCACCTTGCATCGTCCAAGAAAAACCCAACTGCCATTCAAATGCGTTTGGAAAGTATTATTTTAAATAGTAGGAAAATATTTTCTTTTTGTATGTGATATTGTTTTAGGGCCTGTCTGGATACCCCTCATTATCATGATAAATCGCAATAATTTGACCATTATGGTATAATTTTAAATATTGTATAATTCGCTGTCTGGATCCACATATTCAATAAATTTTATATGCAAAAAAATATTCCAAAATCGGTCGATTATCGCAATAAAAAATATACTACTCAAAGTCGTATATTTTGACCAGTATTGTATAACTCGGTCAAATTCTCAAATTTCACTTTATTTTCATGGGAATCCAGACAGTCCAACAATAAAATTATTGTGATAATATAATCCATGGTTTGTATTATTTTCCCAAAATGCAGAATACTCAATAACGAATTATCACAATATTTTTTAATGTGCACCCAGACGGGCCCTTATTATTAATATTGTCGACAACTGGCATCGGGTAGTGCTGACTATACAGTAAACACTGCCAAATTTAGTGTACTGCATAAACTATTGTAAGTATAAAAATAAATTATCATAGTTTTGAATCACACGGTTGTAGTGAAGTGACACTTAACATACTGTTAAACTGAATACCTGTTATTATCGATATTCTTCTCTGAAATTAACTGCCACGTCCACCATCATGGGTGCATGAACGAACTTGCGCGGTTGAAATATGTGTTCGAACACGATGCCTTATTGAGTGTGCATTCAATGATGCCCTTTCATGGAACCAACATTAAGCCTAGAGAAATGTCCGATTCTTTCCTTGGTCTCGGTGACATGACAGTGTTCACTTTGTCCAAGGAAATATCTATCGGATCGGAATATCCATGGATGGTATTAAACCTTCCAGATAATTATCCGAATTAAGGTTTAATACAGGCTGTAGGTTTAATATAGGTTGAAAGATTACTCCTTGTTGTACTTGGATAAAGTATGTGGAGATTAGTCATGGTTGTACTTGGATGAAGTATGTCCATTTCCCCCCCTGGTTGCCTTGAGGTTTGTATGTCCATTTTACTCTCGCACCTATCTGGGTTTTTTTCTTAGAGTTTTAAGTAATAGATTGTCTTGAACTGGATGAAGTCCATTTTGATAGGTCAAATGAACAATGTATTTCTACCAGTGAGCTTGATGGATATACAATTTGCAAGTCAGAGCACGCCTAATAAACCGATTCAGACTCGCTGCTACCTATATTTCAGCCAATAGAATTCAATATTACACAACAACTAAATTTGGCTTGCAATTAACTAAGACAGAGAAAGACATTTGAAATGTGTGACCATTTTTCAACTGTCACATCCTTTCTATGAACTTTCCACCACGGAAATTGCATTTTCAAAAGGTCAACATACTTTCATCAACTCAATGAACAATAAATTGCCCAATATGGCTTCAAAGAAGCCGCGATTGTCTCAAGACGACATAGCCCGAAATGAAGTATTAGCCTTGCAATTAAGATACGGCGTGGTTCCTCATTCTGGATCACAAACTGCGCGTGCATTTTCAGAGGTCGATGAACAAAAGCCTGCACGGTACATATCGAGTACATGTCAAACCATCTCACTGTCTTTTTCTAGACGCGCAATTCAACCACGAGCACCAAGGTTCTTTGCTTAAACTTAAATTGTATCGATTCATGTATAGAGTCCAACAAGTCGAAGAAGTCGACATGGACGACCCTTTGGTTTTACAGGCGCGATATGGCGTGGTTCCTCATTCTAGATCACAAACTGCGCGTGCATTTTCAGAGGTCGATGAACAAAATTTGTCACGGTGCGTATCATGTGCATAGTAATATCTCTCATGTCATTTAGACCCGTATTGTACTGCGATAGGTTTGTAAATGTATCCGCATTTCAGCCTCTAGACACGTTTGATGAAACCATTACTTTGTACAACAAAATTGAACCACCTTTTGGCCACGAGCATGCATGCGAATGGTGTGGAGCCATGCTGTGGAAAAATGAACGTTTGAGGCGACAAACACCATGTTGTGGCAATGGAAAAATTAAAATTAATACCCCAACATGGGAAGACATGTATGATATGCAAGTTTCAAGGGGTTAGTATACTGATGCGAATCCATGTTCAAGAGAAGAATTCATGCAACATGTCAATGCGTATAAAAATATGTTTTGAGATAGCTCCTTTGCTGAAAATTCTCGCAAGTATTTTTTACACGAGATATTTCAATAACAAATTTTAGACTAAATGCATTATTTGCCTACACTTCTATTGGCACGAAAGAACTTGATCTTGGTCGTGGCCCGCCAACGTACAAAATTCAAGGTCAACTTATTCACAACATTGGGTCGCACCAGCCACCAGATGGCAAGACACCCAGCTACGCACAATTTTATGTATTAGATGCAAATGAACAATTGGAGTGGCGTTCGAATCGTGCACCAAATACGAATCTCAGCATAGCCATGCAAGAGCCCCGAAAATTTTTGCAAAACTTTATGACCAAACACAATGCATTTGCAACCACGTAAGTTTAAAATGAAGTCGTATGCTAAATAACTGATAGATTAATGTCACTTAATGATGTTGTACAGCACGAACGTGACCGCGGTGTCAATGAAGAAGATTTAAATGTTCGTGTGTCAATTAGGCCTCGACAAGGTCGTGATTCCAGAACACATAATGCTCCAGTATTTCCCGAAATGGGGATTTGTATGCAAGACAATGGTGAATTTGATGGTCGAGATGTGGTAGTCATGCCTCGCAAAGGACTCACCAAACAGGTGTGAAGTGTCATCGGCATATAATCCATTGCAATATCCATTGCTCTTTCCATTTTGTGAGCCTGGCTGGGATTTTAACATGCGACAAAATCCTGATAATCCTCGATCCGATCGATTGACGCTTTTTGAATTCACAAAGTATAACCTATACCAGCGTCATAAGTTCTCTCCTTTACACGAGGCTGGACGGCTTGGCATGCAGTATACAACTGACCAAGCTGTTCGATATGAGACTAATCGTCTTCGATGGTTTCGTGAAAATCAGAGGACCATCCGGTCAGATTTATATGAAAATGTGCATGATCAAATGGCAAATGACACTGACCCAGCTCAACTTGGACAACGAATTATTTTACCTGCGACTTATGCGGCCAGTGATCGTGCTATTCAACAACATTATCTAGATATGATGGGATTAGTTGCAAGATTTGGAAAACCAACATATTTCATTACGATGACGTGTAACACTCATTGGCCAGAAATTGATGATGCCCTGCTGTATATTAAGGAGTACGGGATATGCCATTTATTCCTCATTCAAATTATCGTGGTGATATGATTTGCAGAGTGTTTATCATGAAAGCGCGTCAATTTATGAAGGATATCGAAAATGGTCATCTTGGCAACTCGATCTATTCATGTGGTGTAATTGAATGGCAAAAACGTGGATTACCGCATGCTCATATTTTAGTCGCTACTGAGGATAAACTGGAGCGCCCGGAGCACATTGATGGCTTTATTAGTGCTGAAATACCAGATCCAGACACACAACCAATCCTTTACGACATCATCAAAAAAAACAATTTACATAATTGTGATGCACGTTGTAGAGACGACAATGGGAGATGTTCTAAAAACTTTCCTAAGCCCTTCATTGAGGAAACGATGATGGATGTTGATGGCTTTCCATTGTAGTTGTATATGACATTTCTATTGTAAAGCATTTTCTAGATATCGTCGTCGACCTACAAATGAATTAAACAAGAGAGTTGTTCCATATTTTCCCTACTTTTCCTTGAGATATAATAGTCACATCAATGGTGAAGTCTGTATTACAGTCAAGAGTGTCAAGTACATTTTCAAGTACATGTGCAAAGGTATGGGATGTATAGCAATATATCAATAATTTTTTGGTACCCTTAGGTCCTGATAGAGCTGACGTTCAAGTGGACAAAAAGGATGAAATTGCAGTCCATCAATCCATGCGTTATTTATCATATATGGAAGCCACATGGCGTAGTTTAGGGTTGGAAACATTTTGGTGTAGTCGTACAGTCGTGCGCTTCCCCTTGCATCTAAGTGGAAAGCAGGCTGTCCAGTTTCATGAAGATGTGTCTCTGGAGGCGATCCGATCTCGCAGCAGTGCAACTATGCTTACAGAGTTTTTCGAATTATGCAACCAGACAGCTGTACGCTACAAGTACCCAGCCTTGAAGTACACAAACGTTGCCGAACAATTTATTTGGGATACAAAAATCCGTCGATAGAAAGAACGACAAAGAAACACAAAAGTAATTGGTCGAATTCAAACAGGATCACCAAAAAACATCGAGAGGTACTGTTTAAGAATTTTACTTAGTATTCAAATTTGAAGCCACGACACGCTTTCAACTGCCGCAACAATACAAAACCAAATGAAGATGCAACGGATGCACACATTTCAATCGCCTACACATTCGATACTTTCGACGCTGGGCCGCGGTAGGTTGTATCGGACACCACGTACATTGACGGCTTCAATAGATGGACACACACATTGGATATACTCGACGGAATATGTGGGCTCGACTGCGGTAGAGTGCATCGGACATCATTTGCATTGATAACTTGACTAGGTTGCATCGGACACCATTGACATTGACGGCCTGACTAGATGGACAGACATATTGGATACACTCGACCAAGCTTGACGGAACATGTGCGCTCGACTACGGTAGGTTGCATCGGACATCATTTGCATTGATAGCTTGACTAGATGGACAGACACATCGAATACACTCGACCAAGCTTGACGGAACATGTGCGCTCGACTACGGTAGGTTGCATCGGACATCATTTGCATTGATAGCTTGACTAGATGGACAGACACATTGAATACACTCGACCAAGCTGGACGGAACATGTGCGCTCGACTACGGTAGGTTGCATCGGACATCATTTGCATTGATAGCTTGACTAGATGGACAGACACATTGAATACACTCGACCAAGCTTGACGGAACATGTGCGCTCGACTACGGTAGGTTGCATCGGACATCATTTGCATTGATAGCTTGACTAGATGGACAGACACATCGAATACACTCGACCAAGCTTGACGGAACATGTGCGCTCGACTACGGTAGGTTGCATCGGACATCATTTGCATTGATAGCTTGACTAGATGGACAGACACATTGAATACACTCGACCAAGCTTGACGGAACATGTGCGCTCGACTACGGTAGGTTGCATCGGACATCATTTGCATTGATAGCTTGACTAGATGGACAGACACATTGAATACACTCGACCAAGCTTGACGGAACATGTGCGCTCGACTACGGTAGGTTGCATCGGACATCATTTGCATTGATAGCTTGACTAGATGGACAGACACATCGAATACACTCGACCAAGCTGGACGGAACATGTGCGCTCGACTACGGTAGGTTGCATCGGACATCATTTGCATTGATAGCTTGACTAGATGGACAGACACATTGAATACACTCGACCAAGCTTGACGGAACATGTGCGCTCGACTACGGTAGGTTGCATCGGACATCATTTGCATTGATAGCTTGACTAGATGGACAGACACATTGAATACACTCGACCAAGCTTGACGGAACATGTGCGCTCGACTACGGTAGGTTGCATCGGACATCATTTGCATTGATAGCTTGACTAGATGGACAGACACATTGAATACACTCGACCAAGCTTGACGGAACATGTGCGCTCGACTACGGTAGGTTGCATCGGACATCATTTGCATTGATAGCTTGACTAGATGGACAGACACATCGAATACACTCGACCAAGCTTGACGGAACATGTGCGCTCGACTACGGTAGGTTGCATCGGACATCATTTGCATTGATAGCTTGACTAGATGGACAGACACATTGAATACACTCGACCAAGCTTGACGGAACATGTGCGCTCGACTACGGTAGGTTGCATCGGACATCATTTGCATTGATAGCTTGACTAGATGGACAGACACATCGAATACACTCGACCAAGCTTGACGGAACATGTGCGCTCGACTACGGTAGGTTGCATCGGACATCATTTGCATTGATAGCTTGACTAGATGGACAGACACATTGAATACACTCGACCAAGCTTGACGGAACATGTGCGCTCGACTACGGTAGGTTGCATCGGACATCATTTGCATTGATAGCTTGACTAGATGGACAGACACATCGAATACACTCGACCAAGCTTGACGGAACATGTGCGCTCGACTACGGTAGGTTGCATCGGACATCATTTGCATTGATAGCTTGACTAGATGGACAGACACATTGAATACACTCGACCAAGCTTGACGGAACATGTGCGCTCGACTACGGTAGGTTGCATCGGACATCATTTGCATTGATAGCTTGACTAGATGGACAGACACATCGAATACACTCGACCAAGCTTGACGGAACATGTGCGCTCGACTACGGTAGGTTGCATCGGACATCATTTGCATTGATAGCTTGACTAGATGGACAGACACATTGAATACACTCGACCAAGCTTGACGGAACATGTGCGCTCGACTACGGTAGGTTGCATCGGACATCATTTGCATTGATAGCTTGACTAGATGGACAGACACATTGAATACACTCGACCAAGCTTGACGGAACATGTGCGCTCGACTACGGTAGGTTGCATCGGACATCATTTGCATTGATAGCTTGACTAGATGGACAGACACATTGAATACACTCGACCAAGCTTGACGGAACATGTGCGCTCGACTACGGTAGGTTGCATCGGACATCATTTGCATTGATAGCTTGACTAGATGGACAGACACATTGAATACACTCGACCAAGCTTGACGGAACATGTGCGCTCGACTACGGTAGGTTGCATCGGACATCATTTGCATTGATAGCTTGACTAGATGGACAGACACATTGAATACACTCGACCAAGCTTGACGGAACATGTGCGCTCGACTACGGTAGGTTGCATCGGACATCATTTGCATTGATAGCTTGACTAGATGGACAGACACATTGAATACACTCGACCAAGCTTGACGGAACATGTGCGCTCGACTACGGTAGGTTGCATCGGACATCATTTGCATTGATAGCTTGACTAGATGGACAGACACATTGAATACACTCGACCAAGCTTGACGGAACATGTGCGCTCGACTACGGTAGGTTGCATCGGACATCATTTGCATTGATAGCTTGACTAGATGGACAGACACATTGAATACACTCGACCAAGCTTGACGGAACATGTGCGCTCGACTACGGTAGGTTGCATCGGACATCATTTGCATTGATAGCTTGACTAGATGGACAGACACATTGAATACACTCGACCAAGCTTGACGGAACATGTGCGCTCGACTACGGTAGGTTGCATCGGACATCATTTGCATTGATAGCTTGACTAGATGGACAGACACATTGAATACACTCGACCAAGCTTGACGGAACATGTGCGCTCGACTACGGTAGGTTGCATCGGACATCATTTGCATTGATAGCTTGACTAGATGGACAGACACATTGAATACACTCGACCAAGCTTGACGGAACATGTGCGCTCGACTACGGTAGGTTGCATCGGACATCATTTGCATTGATAGCTTGACTAGATGGACAGACACATTGAATACACTCGACCAAGCTTGACGGAACATGTGCGCTCGACTACGGTAGGTTGCATCGGACATCATTTGCATTGATAGCTTGACTAGATGGACAGACACATTGAATACACTCGACCAAGCTTGACGGAACATGTGCGCTCGACTACGGTAGGTTGCATCGGACATCATTTGCATTGATAGCTTGACTAGATGGACAGACACATTGAATACACTCGACCAAGCTTGACGGAACATGTGCGCTCGACTACGGTAGGTTGCATCGGACATCATTTGCATTGATAGCTTGACTAGATGGACAGACACATTGAATACACTCGACCAAGCTTGACGGAACATGTGCGCTCGACTACGGTAGGTTGCATCGGACATCATTTGCATTGATAGCTTGACTAGATGGACAGACACATTGAATACACTCGACCAAGCTTGACGGAACATGTGCGCTCGACTACGGTAGGTTGCATCGGACATCATTTGCATTGATAGCTTGACTAGATGGACAGACACATCGAATACACTCGACCAAGCTTGACGGAACATGTGCGCTCGACTACGGTAGGTTGCATCGGACATCATTTGCATTGATAGCTTGACTAGATGGACAGACACATTGAATACACTCGACCAAGCTTGACGGAACATGTGCGCTCGACTACGGTAGGTTGCATCGGACATCATTTGCATTGATAGCTTGACTAGATGGACAGACACATCGAATACACTCGACCAAGCTTGACGGAACATGTGCGCTCGACTACGGTAGGTTGCATCGGACATCATTTGCATTGATAGCTTGACTAGATGGACAGACACATTGAATACACTCGACCAAGCTTGACGGAACATGTGCGCTCGACTACGGTAGGTTGCATCGGACATCATTTGCATTGATAGCTTGACTAGATGGACAGACACATCGAATACACTCGACCAAGCTTGACGGAACATGTGCGCTCGACTACGGTAGGTTGCATCGGACATCATTTGCATTGATAGCTTGACTAGATGGACAGACACATTGAATACACTCGACCAAGCTTGACGGAACATGTGCGCTCGACTACGGTAGGTTGCATCGGACATCATTTGCATTGATAGCTTGACTAGATGGACAGACACATCGAATACACTCGACCAAGCTTGACGGAACATGTGCGCTCGACTACGGTAGGTTGCATCGGACATCATTTGCATTGATAGCTTGACTAGATGGACAGACACATTGAATACACTCGACCAAGCTTGACGGAACATGTGCGCTCGACTACGGTAGGTTGCATCGGACATCATTTGCATTGATAGCTTGACTAGATGGACAGACACATGAATACACTCGACCAAGCTTGACGGAACATGTGCGCTCGACTACGGTAGGTTGCATCGGACATCATTTGCATTGATAGCTTGACTAGATGGACAGACACATTGAATACACTCGACCAAGCTTGACGGAACATGTGCGCTCGACTACGGTAGGTTGCATCGGACATCATTTGCATTGATAGCTTGACTAGATGGACAGACACATGAATACACTCGACCAAGCTGACGGAACATGTGCGCTCGACTACGGTAGGTTGCATCGGACATCATTTGCATTGATAGCTTGACTAGATGGACAGACACATTGAATACACTCGACCAAGCTTGACGGAACATGTGCGCTCGACTACGGTAGGTTGCATCGGACATCATTTGCATTGATAGCTTGACTAGATGGACAGACACATTGAATACACTCGACCAAGCTTGACGGAACATGTGCGCTCGACTACGGTAGGTTGCATCGGACATCATTTGCATTGATAGCTTGACTAGATGGACAGACACATTGAATACACTCGACCAAGCTTGACGGAACATGTGCGCTCGACTACGGTAGGTTGCATCGGACATCATTTGCATTGATAGCTTGACTAGATGGACAGACACATTGAATACACTCGACCAAGCTTGACGGAACATGTGCGCTCGACTACGGTAGGTTGCATCGGACATCATTTGCATTGATAGCTTGACTAGATGGACAGACACATTGAATACACTCGACCAAGCTTGACGGAACATGTGCGCTCGACTACGGTAGGTTGCATCGGACATCATTTGCATTGATAGCTTGACTAGATGGACAGACACATTGAATACACTCGACCAAGCTTGACGGAACATGTGCGCTCGACTACGGTAGGTTGCATCGGACATCATTTGCATTGATAGCTTGACTAGATGGACAGACACATTGAATACACTCGACCAAGCTTGACGGAACATGTGCGCTCGACTACGGTAGGTTGCATCGGACATCATTTGCATTGATAGCTTGACTAGATGGACAGACACATTGAATACACTCGACCAAGCTTGACGGAACATGTGCGCTCGACTACGGTAGGTTGCATCGGACATCATTTGCATTGATAGCTTGACTAGATGGACAGACACATTGAATACACTCGACCAAGCTTGACGGAACATGTGCGCTCGACTACGGTAGGTTGCATCGGACATCATTTGCATTGATAGCTTGACTAGATGGACAGACACATTGAATACACTCGACCAAGCTTGACGGAACATGTGCGCTCGACTACGGTAGGTTGCATCGGACATCATTTGCATTGATAGCTTGACTAGATGGACAGACACATCGAATACACTCGACCAAGCTTGACGGAACATGTGCGCTCGACTACGGTAGGTTGCATCGGACATCATTTGCATTGATAGCTTGACTAGATGGACAGACACATTGAATACACTCGACCAAGCTTGACGGAACATGTGCGCTCGACTACGGTAGGTTGCATCGGACATCATTTGCATTGATAGCTTGACTAGATGGACAGACACATTGAATACACTCGACAGCTTGACGGAACATGTGCGCTCGACTACGGTAGGTTGCATCGGACATCATTTGCATTGATAGCTTGACTAGATGGACAGACACATCGAATACACTCGACCAAGCTGACGGAACATGTGCGCTCGACTACAGGAAAAAAAAAAAAAAAAAAAAACTCGAAAGCTGACGGAACATGTGCGCTCGACTACGGTAGGTTGCATCGGACATCATTTGCATTGATAGCTTGACTAGATGGACAGACACATTGAATACACTCGACCAAGCTGACGGAACATGTGCGCTCGACTACGGTAGGTTGCATCGGACATCATTTGCATTGATAGCTTGACTAGATGGACAGACACATCGAATACACTCGACCAAGCTTGACGGAACATGTGCGCTCGACTACGGTAGGTTGCATCGGACATCATTTGCATTGATAGCTTGACTAGATGGACAGACACATTGAATACACTCGACCAAGCTTGACGGAACATGTGCGCTCGACTACGGTAGGTTGCATCGGACATCATTTGCATTGATAGCTTGACTAGATGGACAGACACATCGAATACACTCGACCAAGCTTGACGGAACATGTGCGCTCGACTACGGTAGGTTGCATCGGACATCATTTGCATTGATAGCTTGACTAGATGGACAGACACATCGAATACACTCGACCAAGCTGGACGGAACATGTGCGCTCGACTACGGTAGGTTGCATCGGACATCATTTGCATTGATAGCTTGACTAGATGGACAGACACATTGAATACACTCGACCAAGCTTGACGGAACATGTGCGCTCGACTACGGTAGGTTGCATCGGACATCATTTGCATTGATAGCTTGACTAGATGGACAGACACATCGAATACACTCGACCAAGCTTGACGGAACATGTGCGCTCGACTACGGTAGGTTGCATCGGACATCATTTGCATTGATAGCTTGACTAGATGGACAGACACATTGAATACACTCGACCAAGCTTGACGGAACATGTGCGCTCGACTACGGTAGGTTGCATCGGACATCATTTGCATTGATAGCTTGACTAGATGGACAGACACATCGAATACACTCGACCAAGCTGGACGGAACATGTGCGCTCGACTACGGTAGGTTGCATCGGACATCATTTGCATTGATAGCTTGACTAGATGGACAGACACATCGAATACACTCGACCAAGCTGGACGGAACATGTGCGCTCGACTACGGTAGGTTGCATCGGACATCATTTGCATTGATAGCTTGACTAGATGGACAGACACATTGAATACACTCGACCAAGCTTGACGGAACATGTGCGCTCGACTACGGTAGGTTGCATCGGACATCATTTGCATTGATAGCTTGACTAGATGGACAGACACATTGAATACACTCGACCAAGCTTGACGGAACATGTGCGCTCGACTACGGTAGGTTGCATCGGACATCATTTGCATTGATAGCTTGACTAGATGGACAGACACATTGAATACACTCGACCAAGCTTGACGGAACATGTGCGCTCGACTACGGTAGGTTGCATCGGACATCATTTGCATTGATAGCTTGACTAGATGGACAGACACATTGAATACACTCGACCAAGCTTGACGGAACATGTGCGCTCGACTACGGTAGGTTGCATCGGACATCATTTGCATTGATAGCTTGACTAGATGGACAGACACATCGAATACACTCGACCAAGCTGGACGGAACATGTGCGCTCGACTACGGTAGGTTGCATCGGACATCATTTGCATTGATAGCTTGACTAGATGGACAGACACATTGAATACACTCGACCAAGCTTGACGGAACATGTGCGCTCGACTACGGTAGGTTGCATCGGACATCATTTGCATTGATAGCTTGACTAGATGGACAGACACATTGAATACACTCGACCAAGCTTGACGGAACATGTGCGCTCGACTACGGTAGGTTGCATCGGACATCATTTGCATTGATAGCTTGACTAGATGGACAGACACATTGAATACACTCGACCAAGCTTGACGGAACATGTGCGCTCGACTACGGTAGGTTGCATCGGACATCATTTGCATTGATAGCTTGACTAGATGGACAGACACATTGAATACACTCGACCAAGCTTGACGGAACATGTGCGCTCGACTACGGTAGGTTGCATCGGACATCATTTGCATTGATAGCTTGACTAGATGGACAGACACATTGAATACACTCGACCAAGCTTGACGGAACATGTGCGCTCGACTACGGTAGGTTGCATCGGACATCATTTGCATTGATAGCTTGACTAGATGGACAGACACATCGAATACACTCGACCAAGCTGGACGGAACATGTGCGCTCGACTACGGTAGGTTGCATCGGACATCATTTGCATTGATAGCTTGACTAGATGGACAGACACATTGAATACACTCGACCAAGCTTGACGGAACATGTGCGCTCGACTACGGTAGGTTGCATCGGACATCATTTGCATTGATAGCTTGACTAGATGGACAGACACATCGAATACACTCGACCAAGCTTGACGGAACATGTGCGCTCGACTACGGTAGGTTGCATCGGACATCATTTGCATTGATAGCTTGACTAGATGGACAGACACATTGAATACACTCGACCAAGCTTGACGGAACATGTGCGCTCGACTACGGTAGGTTGCATCGGACATCATTTGCATTGATAGCTTGACTAGATGGACAAACACATCGAATACACTCGACCAAGCTGGACGGAACATGTGCGCTCGACTACGGTAGGTTGCATCGGACATCATTTGCATTGATAGCTTGACTAGATGGACAAACACATCGAATACACTCGACCAAGCTGGACGGAACATGTGCGCTCGACTACGGTAGGTTGCATCGGACATCATTTGCATTGATAGCTTGACTAGATGGACAGACACATTGAATACACTCGACCAAGCTTGACGGAACATGTGCGCTCGACTACGGTAGGTTGCATCGGACATCATTTGCATTGATAGCTTGACTAGATGGACAGACACATTGAATACACTCGACCAAGCTTGACGGAACATGTGCGCTCGACTGTGGTAGATAGTTTTGGACACCATTCGAATTGATGGCTTGACTAGATGAACTCACACATTGGATACACTCGACCAAGCTTGACAGAACACGTGCGCTGAGCTCTGCGGTAGATATTATCGCTCAGCATTTGCATTGACGACTTAGCTTGATAGGCTTGCACAACTCGATTATGTGTTTTGCATTGGTTTAAATTTATAATCAATATTTCCTAATGAAATCGATGTGTATACAATTCCCAAGTCAGACTTCGCCTAATAAACCGATTCAGACTCGCTACTGCTAATATTTCAGCCAATGGAATTCAATATAACGGAACTACCAGGTATTTCATATCCTAAACAGTGAGAGTATTTTGAGGACATTTCGTTTGTGTGAATGTTCTTAACTGCCACATTTATATCGTCCAATAAGAAAATTTCACTACCAAATACCTTTCGATCGCATATATTTTTCAAGTCAAGTTCGTCTTATATTTTCATTCAGGCTTCCAAAAGTCATGATTTTGTCCAATCACATCGTGTTATGAGCTTTTCTTTTAATTTTGCAATATTACCAGTACTTTGGAAAGCCTAAGTCAATTCAAACAAAACTTTACTTTACTCGATCGCAGGTTTCAGTTGGTCTCAGCTCAATTTTATTCCACTGTTCAGCCCCCTCGGAGAGGGGGCAATTGTGATTTCTTGTTAAATCACATTTGTCCAATTGAAAAGGAATAAAGAGTGTGCCACTTTTGTTGGCACGAATTCTCGAGTTGAGTCAGGAAAGAACACTTCAAACTTGGAGTGGACGAAAGTACCATGAATGCAAAGAAGTGATTCAAGTCTCCATAAATCAAATCACATATCTAGACCAATCAAATTACAGGACTGACTTCTGATGAGCTCTCATTGGCTGGCATACGACCCACAGTATAATCCAACTTGAATGCATGAACACTAGCCAATCATAGTCCATAATTAACAAAATATCCACTCCCATTGGCTAGAATATGAAACACCTCACAATCCAACTTTGTCGAAGTGCACTTGTTGATGCCGCCACCGGCCAGCGCAAACGTCCGTCCGAGGCATAAACGACCATGGAGGCATCAACACACAGCTGGATATGCCACTGTCATATCTAAACGATCTCATTCTTGCTCATTTTACAAGTTCACATGAGCTGCTGTCCTCCCAATTCCTTGCCTCCCAACCCAACCAAGAGCGACCACACTCCAACCCGAGTTGGCTCCACCGACATCTTCTTCTACGACAATCCATCCTCCGACCGTCTCGTCTTGGTCTTCACCGACATTTATGGTCCCGACAGTGGTCGCACCAAGGACAACTGTGTCAAACTCAGCAAGCTCTACAAAGTCGCTCTGCTCGACCTCGCCGTCGACTACCCTCACGCACCCGTCGCAATTGGCGCCATGGATTCCAAACAAGACGTTTGAGAGTTTTCTTCCCAAGATCAATGTGGTCGTCGCGTATTTCATATCGGAGCATGGTGTGGCCAAGTTTGGCGCGATGGGGTACTGCATGGGTGCTTGGATCGTCGCCAAGTACAGTGCGACGCGTGGGAATGTCTTGTTGGCGGGTATTTCGTTTCATCCGTCGTGGGTGTTTGAGCATTTGTTCCACGGCGAAGGAAGCGGTGTGAAGATTGCCGAGCAAATTACTGTGCCTCAGTTGATCTTGACGGCCGGGAACGATGTCGAGTGGATCAAGCCGGGTGGCGACGTGGACAAGATCTTGGCATCCCGAGGTGTTCCTTCGGTGTTGCGTGAATTTCCCGACGTCCTTCATGGCTGGGTGATCCGTGGCGACTTGAGTGATCCCGTGATTGCCGAAGCGTACCGTGGCGCGTGGGAAGATGAAGCCTTGCCGTTCTGCAAAAGTTCTTGGCTTAAGTGTTAGCTTGCATAATTCTCAATGCAAGACTCTTTTCCTCTTCTTCGCGCATTGTTCACGTTCCTCATGTTAGTCTGGTTGACAAATATAACGCACACAACGAGTAGATGTGTTCATGTTGCCATCGTTCAGGGCAACTTGGTGACAGGAAGTTATGGTTGCTAGTGGCGGTGGCATCGTTGGATGGGACTCTCTCAACCATTTGTCTATCCACATTTAGCTATGAATGTGATTTGGAAGCTTGTAATGGAATGGACAGAAGTCAACTCCAACAATTGGTCTGACAGAATCTTGTAAAATGAAAAAGACATGGCGGTGGGACTGAAACCCGAGCAAACAACCACGTTAAACAATCGCGCCAGTCCAAGGTGGTTTCAGCAACGTGCACAGTCAGACGTAGCAGTCCGAGGTAGGAGATACAGCACTGCCGTCATCACCGAGAGTACACTGGGGTGTGGGCGTCGGATCAAAGGTTGCTTCTTTTGATATCCCAGCGAGCGAGCGGAGCTGCAGCTTTCGTCAGTCTTGTTGTGGAATGAACAAAGGTGGAAATCCACCTGGCCTTGTCAAATCCACGTCGTTGTCAGGTTGATCCGTTCCGAGGAGCTTCCCGAGCAAGATAGATTCAGTGGACATTTGATTGATTCGAATGTTACATCCTGCATTAAGTGTGACTGACCTCGGATTTAGCCATGGATCCGACGCCGATCCTCCCTCGGAATGAAACTTGATGCATCCACTGCGACTCGTACAAGTGCACAAGTCTATCACCTTCAGCGACGGAGTAGTCTAGACATTCCCAGTGTCTACCTCGCCGTTGACAAATAACTGCCGACGGATGGACGTCACCCACAAGTGTGGTTGTCTCGTTTCAGCATCGACCAACGAGTGTTTCGAGAGTCCAACGTTGGACTCAATGATTCCGAGGGGGTATTTGAGCCAATGTGGCGGTCAAATATCCATTTCAACATGATGCAAAGTCATCGTGAAGCTCGGACAGTCGTCTGCCACACCTTTTGATGCCAGCGCTGTCCAAGTTTTCATTTTTCAATTTTCTCTCATGCCCAACACCACCCCCATCGACGACCAAACCAGCGTTCCTGAGCTCGGGTAAGTCCAACTACCGTAGAATGCCTTTGAATCCATATCGCTTGTAGCTACTGGGCTCTGCGCGGCCTTGGCGAAGCGATTCGTCTCCTTCTGATGTACACAAAAACGCCCTTCACGGTTCGTCTCGACCGCAGTTTTCGTCGTTGCCTGAAGCTCTTGTAGGACAAGCTGTACGAAGTCCGCGGCGAGCCTGGCAACTGGGACAAGAGCGAATGGCTCTCTGTCAAGTTTACACTCGGCATGGAGTTTCCAAACTTGCCGTATTACATCGACGAGGATATCAAAGTACGTACCGGCCATTCCTTTCAAATCCTGTGGCTCACAACGCTCTCCAAAATGGCGTGGTTTCGTTGAGCAAGACAGCAAGTTAATTCACAATGCATGTTGCATCCCATCGTATGAACAAATCGCCGTATCCTGCTGTCGAATTGACGGCTTGATCGGTCGTCCTGCCACTTGAACAACCTCGAATTGCTCTCAGGCTTGCACGCTCGTCCTCCCTGTCAACGTAGCGCCGCTACCATGTCCCCATAAGTGGCTAGCTCATCCAGCATGCCAAAGTTCATGGGCTTCAAGTCGCAAGGGGCAAATGCTGTATCGCTGAATCCAAACCAGCCATCCGTCCTGAGCAAGTGGACAGGATTTCCTGCTTGTTCCAGAGATGTTCATGGCGAGAAAACAAAGACGACAACAACATTCTATCGATGTTCGCGGGGGATCTCCTCCAGTAATGACAGACGCAACAACCAAGACGACAGCTCGCTCCACGGCCTTCTCTATGCCAAGCAAGCATTTTGTCGTCCTTCTTGCTGTTTCGTGCTGCTGGGAACCATTGAAAGCGTCGATCGACTTGGTTGAATGAGAGCGCACGGTATGTGTCGTCGATTGCACATCATTGCAAGATCTTTTGGAAGATCGTCATTTTGAAATTTTCTCCGGACTGGATGGACTTGATCGACTTTGGCGCCAACCCGCTCGTTCTCGCTCTGCTCTGCTTGGTCGCGCTCGTTGCCGTTCTCTTTCTCTACTTGTTCGTCATCACCCCGGCGTTGAATCCGTTGCGTGTGCTTCCAGGACCACAACCCAGTCATTGGCTCTTTGGCTCGCTCGCTGAAATCCTCGGCATGCAATGGAGCGCTGGACACTACCCAGAGCCGCAACTCTCATGGTCCTGCGATCGACAAACCTTCCAAAAGCTCATCATGTCTTGTAGGGTCAAGCAGTACGGCGGGGTCTTCCGTTTCCGCGCTCTCTTGGAGCAACGAGTACGTCGAGAGAGCGCAAGCGGGACATGACACATCATTGTAGCTCTTCGTCACAGATCCTGAAGCGCTCAAGCACATCTTCACAACGAACGGAGAGAATTATCCAAGAGGGGAAGCCATTCGAGCCTTTCTTCGAGTACAAAGCGTCTCTTGAAACCTGTGGCTCACAAGCGTCTAGGATGTCATTGGCGGAGATGGACTCTTGAGCACGGAAGGCGAGACGCATCACCATCAGCGCAAGATGCTCTTGCCGCATTTCGGCTTTGGGAAGATCAAAGACTTTGTCGACGTCTTTGCGACACATGCGAACGAACTCTGCAAGCAACTTCAACCCTTCGCGGACGACCCCAACGTCTCTGTCGACATGTTCAATTGTACGTCTTCAATCTTGCCACGACGCTTCTAATTCCCATCGGCGGCGGCGTAGATTTCACCAAGATGACATTGGATGTCATTGGCATCTCGGCGTTTGGCTTTCATTTCAACGCGTTGCGTGAGGAATCGTCGCATGTGATGGAAGCGCTCCATCTCCTCTTGACTCCTCCGAGCGTGCCTTACATTCTAGGCGCGAATCTCATCCCGACGTTCCGCCAATGGCCGCTTCCTCGCTTGGTCAACGAGCGCCAGGCCAAGAAGATGCTCTACGAGACTGTCGACGATGTGATTGCCGCCAAGCTCAAGTCCACGCGCGACGTGCATCGTCCAGTCGATCTAGTCGACCTCATGCTCGATGAAAACGCCCACGTCGAGCATCAAGTGACGGCGGAAGAAGCGCGGACACACGTCATGACGTTTATGCTCGCGGGGCATGAAGTAAGCAGTCTCGTCGGTGGCGTTGGTTGCTCACAAGGTTTTGAGTAGACAACTAGCACGACTCTGGCTTGGATCTTTACCTTGTTCGCTCAGCATCCCCACGCTGAATCCATGGCGCGGCAAGAAGCCCGCGCGGTGACTGCCGCGGATGGCGTCATCGGGTGGAAATCCCTGGGAGAGCTCAAGTACATCACGGCTTGCATTCAAGAAACCCTGCGGTTGTTCCCGACCGTCTCGACGCTCGCATCCCGCGTTGCCGAGCATGACGACTCGTTGCCAACGTCGGATGGAAAACAAATCTTTGTGCCCAAGGTACGGCATGAACTCCGTGGCGGTCGTTCCAAGCAAGTCGGTCGTTCTAGGGAACAGTTGTCGCCTTCAGCACGGCGGCGATGCATCGCAATTCAAAGTACTGGAGTCAGCCTCAAGTCTACTTGCCAGGTACACTCGACGCGAGATCGTTGGCGTTGACGACGACTTGTAGATCGTTTTATCGAGGGCACGGCGGCATTTGCAGCCGACAGAGCGCTGCGTCAAGGCCAAGGCATGACGTATTTCTACATGCCATTCAGCGCAGGGGCCAAGAACTGTATCGGCATGCGCTTCGCCATGGCGGAACTCCAAGTCATTGTCGCGAACCTCTTGCTCCATTATTCCTTCCGCTTGACCGAAAACGCCAATGTCCATCCCAAGATGATCGGCCTGTCCATCAAACCCGTCAAACTCGACATGACGATCCACTCCGTCTGCTCCAACGAGTCGCGTGTATGCAGTAGGTCGGACATCGCGTAAGATCGATCTCCCATGGACCTATCGACTGAATTTCCATCGAGTTAGCTCAAAAAGACGGGCGAAGGACACGACTCCCATCCATCCATGGGTGCCGCGTCCTTCCCTGCGTTGAGCTCTCTCTTCAACGCGGTCTACCGGTACTCGACAGCCAACGTTAGCATGTCTTGAAACTTTGGGTGCACCATCCATCGAGTATGGCGGCTTGGAGCAAAGATCTCATGATGGTGAAGCGCTGTCTCGTCCACGCCAAGCTATCTGTCACCTTGGTTTGTATCGAACGCGTGTTATCGACTGACGTGCAATGCGACTTGGGTGCATGCTCCCTTTGCATGCACTTGCAGCCACTATGTCGATGACGCTACGGCCTAGCCGCATGGCGTCCTTGTCCTCGTTACTTACGCCGCAACGTCCACCTGCTTGCAGAGCATGGAGCGTTTTCCCAGTTACTCCAAGCGACAACGTAGTACAAGACGGCTCGCCTTTAGCAAAGACGTTCGACGAAGAAGCTAGACGGATGTTACGAATCGCGGTCGGCATGCTCCACTCGCTGCCATTTTCCAAAAGGAATGAAGCCGAGTACGCTGGCGTTTGCTGCTGCTGTCGCTGCGACTGCGTTCGTGAGCTCTGTCTCGAGTGCGACCATCTGCAGTGCGGTCAAGCCATACGCGTACACGACGGCTGCGAAACAATACCCAGAGCTCAAGAATGCCCTCGAGGTCATGAAGACCAACGCGATCGCGACGTGGTACATTGACACGTACAACGCGGATATCAAAGGACTCCTCGCCGCTTGCACGAACGCCATCCCGTCGATTGTGATCTACGGCTTGCCCAACAAAGATTGCGGCCCTGGTGGGTTCTCCCAAGGCGGTGGCAACAAGAACACGGCCGACTACTCGGCGTGGATCCAAAAGCTCGTCGATGTGGGCGACCGTGAAGTTATCTACATCCTTGAGCCTGATGCGATCGGTTTTGCGTCGAGGGATACAGGCTGCGGCGCGACCTACAACTACGCAGCCAACCTCAAGGTCGCTGTCGGCCTCCTCTCGGCCAACAAGAACGCTCATCTGTACGTCGACTTGAGTCCATGGGCGACCCAAGCCAGCGCCGTCAAGATCTTGAAGGACTTGATGGCCGCGGGCAACTTGGCCGGTCTTGCGCTCAACACGGACCAGTACCTCTCCAACGACAAGCTCACCAAGCTCTGCCAGACCTACTCGACTGCTCTCGGCGGCAACTTGCACTGCGTCTTTGACACGTCGCGCAACTACAACGGATTTCCTCAAAGCGAATGGTGCAATGCGCGATCGGGCGGCGTCGGCCTTCCACCCACCGACCAAACGGCAACCCGTTGGTGGACTACTACTTGTGGATCAAACAACCTGGTGAAAGCGACGGACAATGCACGGGTCAAAGCTCCGATGCGATGGTCGGCCCTGGCGCTGGTCAATTCTTTGCCGACCACTTTAAAGTGTTGTGGAACCAAGGCTATTACGTCAAGGAACTCAACTACCCTCTCATTGGCAGCAACGACACTTGGCCAAGCCCATCGACGCCATCGTCGTCGGCTCCAACTCCGTCCACTTCGTCTGCCAAACCCACCACGGCTGGCCCCGCGCCCCCCACGGTCAATCCCACCACGGCTCCCCCCACGTTCCCCACCGTCCAGCCTTCCCCATCGACTGCTCAGCCCACAGTTAAGCCTTCCCCTTCGACTGCAGCCCCAACCACCAAGCCGTTGTGACGTCTCCTCCAGATACATCCGCCCCATCCAGTGGTGGCGTCGTGCAGCCTTGGGCTCAATGTGGCGGCATCAACTACACTGGCGCCACTGGATGCACTCAAGGTTATGCTTGCAAGTTCTACAACAAATGGTACAGTCAATGCAAGCCAGCAAAAAAAGCTTAAAGTAACTCTGTGAATCAAAACGTTAAGTGTATTGTAGCTCTGTCGTTCTCGAGTATTTTAATCTTAGAGAGGGCCATCTTATGTGGCTCTGCGCTCTCTATCGAAAGCTCAGCTTGCCGTGGGGCGCTTTCCTAGCGACCAATTCGACAACGTTCATCAGCGGTTAATGCTGGATGCGTCAATTAGAGTGGTGTCGTCTTGAATACCCTGCGTGCCTCTCAAAGCTTGTAGCGTTGTCAAAAGCACCAAGTAGTCGACAGATCGTTGCGTGTCGTTGTGCATCAATGGACTCATGGCCAGCGCAGACGTCGCTCTTCGCTTGATTAGGGAAGGAACCAAAGCATTCCACTAGGGCTAGCATTGTCCACGCCTTTGTGAACGATCGAACTCACGTATGATCGACGAGCGGCCTTCATTCTCGACGGCTGCGAGAGGCTAGCCATGACCAAACATCACTCACTTGGCCATGACAGTCAGGGGAATTTTGACTGCGAGTTCGCACAATAATATTATACAGGTACTTCTCAATGGTTGCGATTGGCTATGTCGGATTATTAATTTTCAAAGGATTTCGAATTCTCCGCCAAATTGCCAGACAAGAATTCGACATGAGTGGCAAAGGAGATGCCGCGGCGAAGAAGGCCAAGTCTTCCAAGCGCAACTCGCTCAAGGGAGGAAGCCGCAAGTTTGTCACAAGCGCTGAAGAAATGGAAGCTCGTAACCGAGTAGAAGATATCCGTCAGGAAAAGCGCCGGGCTCGACGAGACGACGGGGACGAAGAAGACGAGGATGATGAAGAAGGCGACGACGATGATGTTGTCTTTGACCGCATTGTGGAAGAAAAGGAAGAAGAAGTGGAAGAACTGAAAGCCGCGAAACCAAAAGGTGTAGCAGGAATCATTCAAGTCCAAAACCCCAACTTTCAAACTGCCAAAGCCGTCAAAGCCAAAGACATTGATCCGAATGCTGAACCTGCTCCATTGACCCGACGAGAACGGGAAGCTTTGGAAAAGGAAGCCAAGGCTGCTGCCTACATGAAGCGTCATTTGGCTGGACAAACGGTGCCTATTTTTTACGTCATTTTTGAGGCTGATGGACGATTGTAGGAAGAAGCCAAACGTGATATGCGCCGCTTGGAAGAAGTCAAGAAGCGCCGTGAAGAAGCTGCTCTCCGCAAGAAGCAAGAAGAAGAAGCTGCTGCTGAACTTGCTAAAAAGGCTGCCAAGTCCTCTATCAAAGACGACGAAGAAGTATTGGATGCCCGAGCAATCAAAGCTCTCAAGCCTAATGTCCTCAAGGACTACTTGAAGGAACGTGGTTTGTCGATCCAAGGCCAAAAGGCGGAACTCATCCAACGTCTCATCGACTACGAGAATGAAAAGTCGTTGTAATAGTCAAAGGATCTAATCGTAGTCGTCGTCGTCACTATTGTAGTCAAAGACAGACTGCTTGATCGGCCCTGTTGGCTTTGGCGCTGCAAATCCGGTGTCTGTCGTGCTCTCAGGTGGAGGGCTGTCGAATTTGAGCACATCCTTCGTCGACAAGTAGTACGCAAGGAAATGAGTGCTGAATTGGTCAGTGCCTCCCAGTTCGTCGAGCCCTTGAAGCATATGTACAACGCTCTTGTTCTTGATGAGGGCAACACACGGAATCATCCAAATGCCGAGCTTTTGGACGAGGTAGTCGGCTTTCTCAGCATTCATGCGGCAAAACTTGGTCTCGAGGTGCGTTTCGGCAAGGGTCGTGAGATGTTTGTCCAAGATCGGGCAGTATGCGTTCGTCACGTTGTAAAAGTGGACGACTGCGCATTCGCTGCCCTTGGTCACGTCAAAGAACTCTTGCTGCGTGGACAACTCCGTGTAGCTTCCATGGCCAGCGTTTTTCCATGCTTGCTTTTGAGCGGCGGCTTCTTTGAATTGGCGCAAACGCCGTTCTCGCAACTTCTCCAAATCGTCTTCCTCCATGCTTTCAAGCTGCTTGATCTTGGCATCTAGCTGCTCTTCTTGAGCTTGAAGCGACTGCAATACCTGGTTTCCCACGGCATCCAACAACTGCTTCTGCATTTGAGAGTTCATCCTGTCGCGGCAAAATCTAGAAATGTGAAAATCATTTCATGAATAAATAAGTGGTCGAAAAATAAAATCAAGAAAATTCTATAAAAATAGATGATTTTTAAATTAAATCTAGGCATTTCTTTGATTTTTCATATTTAATGACCCCTCAGAGTGATTCGCCTGCTCAAGGGACTCAAGGCTCCATGGACCCAACTTGCGCTTTCCTCAGCGAGAGACAAGTGACGAAACAGTGCTCAGTTGAGAATGAGAGATTACTTATCGATTTTTTTAATTTTATGGCGTCCATAAGCAGTTCTCGGGGTTGTTTGGGGCTGAATTTATCCTGAAAAGGCTATGAATGGCATCGGGTCATTTGTGCAAGTTGAGGAAAGTGGGCTCATGGTTTATGAAGCATCTGGCGCCTGTATTCCTTTTGCTTTTGCTGCATGCACTGTCTTGATTCACGGACCTCAATGTGTTGAAATGCTTGGTCGCGCCATTTTGTCATGTCGGCAAACCAAGTGCGTCGCGCTGTTGTGAGAGCTTCAGCTTTGTCTTGGAGTCCATTGGACCTCAGTTCGCACTGCGTTGGCATCGCATGGGAGTTCCAAACGCTATTGTTCGATGAAGTGGAGTTGCTCTCCGACAACGATGTGGTCTTGGCTCGCTTTGGGTCCATCGTCGCGCGTTTTCTTACAAATATTCTTGTGTTCTCAAAGTTGATTGGTCCATTTTGGCGCCATTTTTCAAATCCTCATTTTCCAAAAGCACATTTCATCAACATTGGATTTTGCGCGCGCGCTTTGAGGGAGATGGAAACGACGATAAAAAGGCACTTTATGCATGAAGGCACATCTATCCTATGGAAGTCATAAATCGAGAAGTTGACGAAGGACAAGGAAATACTGATTTTCATGGAGGACGACACACGACTTACATCTGACAATGAAGGCAGCGGGACGAACATGACATGGCGTCACAGAGTCACTCCTTTCTTCATGAAACATGAGCGACAAGCCGTCCAAATCAAATGACACTTGTCCATGTTTGTCAGTGATGTTTGATAGACGAGAAGTGGTGACCAGAGTTGACAAGAGGTAAACCTCTAGTCCTTCGAGACTTTTGGCTCGCACTCAATCCCAGGGCTTCGTGACAGCAAACCACACTCGTTGTTAGAGCTGCAATGAATGACAACAAACGTCATCGCTGAGATCTACCCCCTCGTGCATTGGCCATTGCATCAACAAAAAGCTTGAAGAAAGTATACCTCAGCTCGCGCTCAACTTGGACGATCGATAGCGCTGATCAACATTCGTTATTTGCTTGGTTCCTCTGCAAGCTTCATCAAGTCCTGACTGCCCAAAATGGTTGATTATGACAATACTTTCATCATCATCATCCTGATGATGGGTGATTGATGATCCTCGTCAACATAACACGAGACCAACAATCTGCACATGTGGAAACAAGCATCGTTCCATTGTGGATTGGCTTTGATCTCATTTTTCAATTTCCAATCTCGATGCTCTCCATTGAACGCCTTCTCTCGATTGCCGCTTCCTATCCTTTCCTTGCAGCAATTATTGGGCTCGTTGCAAGCTTGAGCGGTCTTCTCGTCTACGTTTTCACGATCAAGCCTGCTTTGAGTCCACTGAACTCGATCCCTGGGCCAAAGTCAAAGCATTGGATTTTTGGATCGCTGAAAGAAATCATTGACACCAAGTGGAGCAAAGGACACTTCCCTGAGCCAAACTTATCCTGGTATGACTTTGTAGCTGAAATCATCTTAAATTTGAGTTGTAGGGTCAAACAGTATGGGGGCGTTGTGCACTACAGGGCATTCTTGTCGCATCGAGTTCGGCATACCTGTTCTCGTGGGTTTCTCATGTGTATGTTGACTAGGTGATGCTCACGGATCCTGAGACTCTCAAGCACGTCTTCAATACTCACGCTGAAAACTATCCACGCTCGAGCCAATCTAGACTATTCCTGAGAGTACGTTGCTACACCGTTCTTGGACACTTGCTCATTCATTCCTGTAGGACGTTATCGGTGGCGACGGTCTTCTTAGCGCGGAAGGTCCTACACACCGCAACATGCGCAAAATGTTGCTGCCACATTTTGGCTTGTCCAAAGTTCGACAATTTTTTGACATTTTTCAGCACCACACAGAATTGCTTGCATCGCAGCTTGCGCCAATAGCGGACACTACGACGTCTGTCGACATGTTTGAATGTACGTTTCAAGACGCGATGACATGGGTCTAATCTGCGTGCTGTAGATTTCACAAAATTAACGCTCGACATTATCGGTATTTCGGCGTTTGGCTACAATTTTGGCTCGTTGACAAACCAAAACGAGCGAGTGCTTACAGCGTACAAGATGATGAACCAACCTCCTTCGCTCTTTTATGGCATTGGACGCCAGTACATTCCCGGCTTTGACTACTTACCTTTCGAGTCAATTACACAACGCAAAGAGGCCAAGAAAATCCTGTTCGAGACTGTCGGGGATGTCATTGCAGCAAAGTTGCATTCGCCCAGATCAGCTTCAACCGATTTGGTTGATCTCATTCTTGACGAGGAGAGCCAAAAAGAGCACAAAGTGTCGGCAGAAGAAGCGCGTACTCATGTCTTGACTTTCTTACTTGCTGGGCATGAGGTAGGAAATATGCTTGTGGTATGCTCATTTGACACGTAGACAACAAGCAGCACACTCTGCTGGGTGTTTACGATGTTTGCTCAGCATCCAGAAATGGAAGACATTGCTCGTGCAGAATGCAAAGCTGTGGCTGCAGCAAGTGAAGGTGGAAAGATTGGCTGGCAGTCGCTCGGGGACATGAAATACACGACGGCATTTATCCATGAAACCCTCCGTTTATACCCAACAATTGCGGGTTTGACAACTCGTGAAGCTGTTAAAGATGATCTTTTGCCTGTTTCAAGCGGCAAACCCTATTTCATTCCAAAGGTAATTCCAATCCTTCCAGCGGTTTAGACTCAAAGCAATCTCCAGGGAACGACCATTGCAGTCAGTACTGGAGCCCTTCACCGCAATCCAAAGTACTGGAGTCAACCTGACACTTTTATCCCTGGTATGAGCAACGATGAACAACTGATCGTGACTCTCGATACGTAGAACGTTTTCTCGAAGATACCAAGGCGTTTGCCTCTGACCAAGCGTTGCGCCATGGTCAAGGGAATACGTACTTTTACATGCCGTTCAGTACTGGACCAAAGAAATGCATTGGCATGCGATTTGCAACAGCGGAATTGCAAGTCGTGATCGCCAATCTGCTCCTCAAGTATTCCTTCCAGTTGGCTCCAAAAGCGGATGTGAACCCAAAACAAGACGGAGTCTCCATCAAACCAGTCGCACTCGAAATGACAGTGCATTCTATCTCGAAATAAAGTTATTTCGTCTTCCAACTCTCAAGCCATTGGACATTGCAAAAGTCTTCTTGCTATGGATTGCATTTTCAAATCATGGCTCAAAGTCTTGTCGGGAGCATGCATCATTTAGAGCTCAAAGTCAAGAAAGAAAGATTTCCATGAATTTCAATCTCGGCGTTTCTGCTGCTCTATTACTCGCTCTGCTTGATGCATGAAGCCAACGTGCATCCTAATTTGGTCGGTGAGTCAATCCAACCCGTCAATCATTCCACTTTATGGCGTTGGTCCTCTGAACCATCGTGTGCACTCTGAAGCAAAACGAGAGTTCCTGAGGTATGCTTTGTTGCGTCAAATGTAAGACTTCTAGCGAGCTGACATCCTATAGCTAGCAATGCCAAGTTGGCAGTGGATGTATCATTTGTGATTCTTCAAACTGGACAAACTTGGAACAAAATTCAACATTGATTTCATGCATCGAAATGGATTTTACGCGACAGAGTGGATGGTCATGTCAAGGTTGACGGGTTTGATCGACACGCCGGTCATTTTTGGATGAACGATAGCTTGATCGGTCAAACGGAACGAATAATGCAGCAAGAGATTCGCCACCACGACTTGGAGCTCGGCCATGGCGAATCGCATGCCGATGCAGTTCTTGGCCCCCGCGCTGAATGGCATGTAGAAATATGTATTGCCTTGGCCATTGCGCAAGGCTTTGTCGGCAAGAAATGCGTCCGTGCCCTCAACAAAACGATCTACCATTTCTTGGCCATCACGCTTCAGACGTGTGAATTACCTGGCAAGTAGACGTCAGGTTGACTCCAGTATTTTGGGTTGCGATGCATCGCAGCTGTGCTAATTGCAATCACAGTTCCCTACAACCACCTTGAGGTGAAGCCAGGTCAAAAATCCTGTCGTACCTTCGGCACAAAGATTTGTTTTCCATCCGACATTGGCAAAAAGTCATCTTGGTCAGCAACGCGAGGGGCCAAGGCAGCCACAGTCGGGTAGAGCCGCAAGGTTTCTTGAATGCAAGCTGTGATCAATCGAAGATCCCCGAGCGATTTCCATCCGATGGTGCCACTCGCAGCGACTACAGCACGAGCTTCTTCACGCGCCATGGCTTCGATTTGGGGATGCTGAGCGAACAAAGTGAAGACCCAAGACAGCGTCGTGCTTGTTGTCTACTCAATTTTGCCAGCGAGTTCCAAGTAGACGGCGATATACCTCATGACCAGCAAGGATAAAAGTCATGACGTGCGTTCGAGCCTCTTCTGCAGTCACTTTATGCTCAACATGAGCGTTTTCATCCAGCATGAGGTCAACCAAATCGACGGGCCGATTGACATCACGCGTAGATTTCAGCTTGGCGGCAATGACATCATCAACAGTTTGGTAGAGCATTTTTTTCGCCTCATGCTCGTTGATCAAGCGAGGCAATGGCCAGGAACGAAACGTCGGGATGAAGTTTTTTCCCACCAAGTAAAACATGCTTGGAGGAGACATCAACAGCTCCATGGCGTCGACGACAGGGGAGCCCGTGGACAAAGCATTGAAATGAAAGCCAAAGGCTGAAACCCCAATGATATCCAACGTCAACTTTGTGAAATCTACGCCAAGTCAATTGCACGGCTGCAACATCAGTTCGTACATGAGTACAAGTCGACTGAGGTATTTGGCTGGTCTGCTAATGGTTTGAGCTCTTGGCAGAGTTCGTTCGCATGGGTCGAGAAGACTTCGACAAAGTCTTTGATTTTCCCGAATCCAAAATGTGGCATGAGCATTTTGCGCTGATGAGTGTGCGTTTTGCCTTCCGTGCTCAATAGTCCATCGCCACCAATGAGGCCCTACTCGAATCCAAGTCGTCCCATTCGATGGAGCTAACTTACACGAAGGAACGCTCGAACAGCTTTGGCACGGGGATAATTCTCTCCATTCGTCGTAAAGACATGCTTTAAAGCTTCCGGGTCCGTGATCAAAACCTATTCAGAGTCGCAGATCAACCGCACGATCTCCATGGTCAGTGAACTTACTCTCAAGTCCAAAATAGATCGGTAGCAATAGATTCCACCAAACTTCTTGACCCTGCCGACAACAAGATCGTTCAGACTCTGTCGATCAACAACGAACGCACCATGAGAGATGAGGTTCTGGGAATTTGCCGTCGCTCCACTTTGTGTTGATGATTTCTCCAAGCGAGCCAAAGATCCAATGGCTCGGTTTCGGCCCTGGAATCACACGGAGAGGACTCAACGCCGGGCGGATCACAAAGAGGTAGACAAGAAGGCCACCAATGAGCGTAACAAAGCCAAGCGACACGAGCACCGCAGGACTGACAGCAACAACTTGTAGCATAGACAGCGCGAATTGGACTTTGCCGATCCAAGTCGCATGTTGCTCATGAGGTGATTGTCCCGACACTCCGACAGGATCCTGAATGCTCATGACGACGACCAAAGTCAGGATCTGCTGCATGTATTGGTCGTCATTGTAAGAAATTATTCTCTAAGATTTTATATTGTTGATTTGATACGAATTTCCAGATCCTGTTCAATCGAATCACGCCGGCGGATCGATTCACCAATCGACGCCATTGGCTAATAAATTTTTTGAGAGATTTTGATTGGCTGAATAAAATTTTAAAGAAAGTACAGTTCCCATAAGAGAAAGTACTGTTCTAATTTTCATTCATCCAAAGTATTGGCGCGATTGGAGATTGATACAAAAAACGAAGCCAAGTTGGGAAATTTCTAGCGAATCCACAATATTTGTATAAATTTATACATGGAAAGTGCAAACCTGATGGAGAGAGGATGAATGCCGTCAAGTCAACCAGCTGGAAAACGAATCAATGCAAGGCTTCCAAAACCCATTCTTTCTTTTTTGCGAGGGTTCGCAAATTCTTTTCTCATTTTAATTACAGTCGCATTTCGTATATTTGCGTCGAGTTGTGACACAAATTGGCGCAACCATGGCCCGAGTCCAGGAGACCATGTTGAGGGTATGCCGGCGATTTGGATCAGTGAAAAGTGTATAAACTCACGCGAACGCACGCAGGTTAATGTTATATAGATCCTTAGTGTGTCAGGTCCAGTTATCGCGCTCATTCACCGCAAGGCACCAGCGGAGATAGCACTTCGCCATCAGACAAGACATTTGAAATGTCTTCTGGGCCAATCACAGACGTCAAAACAAAATTAATTTATTGTTAGGTTGGTTTTGGTGGCGAAATCGTCCGCAAATTGAAATCTATTTTTTACCTGAATAAAAATACAAAAAAGATGACGTTACGCAAAAAAGAAAGTATGGGTTTTGGAAGCCTTCCAATGCATCTTCCAAGACTAATCCAGCGTAATCAAATCACGCATCTCGATTGATCACTTGGCAACGACAGCGCTCGACCTGCTAAAATGGCAGAAAACGTGGAGAATTCTGTCCAAGGATGCTTGGCTTACTCTAGAGACTTTTGTGGCCTGCTACAAAGTCGTCACAGCGATAGAATGAATCCTCAGGGGAAGATCCAAGGGTTTCATTGAGAAGACATTGATCTTGAGCTTCAATTTGAAGCATAACGTTATTGATTGAGTTGTCATCATTTATCGGTGTATCCGGTGGACGCAATGGAATGCAAGTTCAGAGGCACCACAAGGTAAACAATCAATGCATTACACAAAGAACACGACCTACGCAATGGAATGGACTGTCATGTCAAGGTGGACGGGTTTGATGGACACGCCGACCATCTTTGGATTCACATTGGCTTGATCGGTGAGGCGGAAGGAATACTGAAGCAAGAGAGTGGCGACCACGACTTGGAGCTCTGCCATGGCAAAGCGCATGCCGATGCAATTCTTGGCCCCCACGCTGAATGGCATGTAATAGTACGTATTGCCTTGACCATTGCGCAATGCTTTGTCGGCAAGGAAAGCGTCCGTGCCCTCGATAAATCGTTCTACATTCTCGTGATTTTCAGCGTATGTGGTGTGGATTACCAGGCAAGTAGACTTCAGGCTGACTCCAGTACTGTGGATTGCGATGCATGGCAGCAGTGTTGATAGCGATCACAGTTCCCTATGACCTCATGAAACTCATCTTTGCAGATATTTCGACGGACCTTTGGGATAAAGATTGGCTTTCCATCCGATCTTGGCAAGTAGTCGTCCTGTTCAGCGACGCGGGGGGCCAACGCAGCCACAGTGGGGTACAAGCGCAGGGCTTCTTGAATGCAAGCCGTGATGTACTTCATCTCGCCCAGCGTATTCCATCCAATGGTTCCTCCATTGGCAGTCGCAGCTCGAGCTTCTTCACGAGCCAATGCATCGATATGAGGATGCTGGGCGAACAATGTAAAGACCCAAGACAGAGTCGTGCTCGTGGTCTATGCAGAATCTCACCGTCAAGGCTCAGCAGAGCTGGAACTTACTTCATGGCCAGCGAGCATAAATGTCATGACGTGCGTTCGAGCTTCTTCCGCCGTCACTTTATGCTCCGCGTGGGCGTTTTCGTCCAGCATGAGGTCGACCAAGTCGACTGGACGATTCACGTCACGTTTGGACTTGAGCTTGGCGGCGATGACATCGTCGACAGTCTGGTAGAGCATCTTCTTCGCCTTGCGCTCGTTGACCAAGCGAAGCAGAGGCCAAGAGCTGAACGTCGGGATGACAGCCTTCCCGACCAAATAGAATGCGCTCCGCGGTGACAGGAGGAGCTTCATGGCGTCCACAACAGGCGACGACCCCGACATGGCTTTGAAGTTGTAGCCAAAGGTCGACACGCCGATGATATCCAAAGTCAACTCGGTGAAATCTACGCCACAGTGAGCTAGCTACTGGGGAATCCATCGGTCGACTTACAAGCGTGCATGTCGACAGTGACATTGGGCTGATGAGCTAATTCGTTGAGTTTATTGCAGAGTGTAGCCGCATGAGTGGCAAAGACATCGACAAACTCTTTGATTTTCCCAAAGCCAAAGTGCGGCACAAGCATCTTGCGTTGATGCGTGTGTTCTTCGCCTTCCGTGCTGAGCAATCCATCGCCGCCAACAAGATCCTACTCAGCAGCCCTTCAGCTTTGTGCTTGATGGAACGACGTACGCGAAGAAAGGATCGACTTAGCTCTGCCCTCAGGTAATTCTCTCCATTCGTCGTGAAGACATGCTTTAGTGCTTCCGGGTCCGCGATCATGATCTACGACAGTCAACGCTTGGAAATTCTGTCAAGCATACTCTCAATTCCATCACAGCGCGATAGCAAATGACACCGTTGAACTTCTTGATCCTACGTGGCGCTTCAGCTTGAGCTTTCGTCCATTCTGGCAGTGTACCATGAAAGCTGTGGCTCTGGGTAGTGGCCATCGTCGCTCCACCTCGCACCGATGATATCGCTGAGGGAGCCAAAGAACCAGTGGCTCGACTTTGGGCCAGGCACGACGCTGAGAGGATGGAACGCGATGCGCGTCACAAGGAGGTAGGCAAAGACGCCACCGACAAGACCTGCAATCCCAAGCGGCGAGACGACAGTGGCGCTCAGGTCAAGAGGACTCAGCATGGACAGGACAACTTCGAATCTGTTCAAAGTGGATGCGCCAAGTTGTCGTTGACATCTGGCAATTGTGATACCCAAGAGACGACGAAAATGTTCAGGATATCATGCAAACAGTCGTCGTGACCGTAAAACCTGTTAAAATGAATATATTGACTGTCAGCGAATGATCCACTATTTTGATAATATATAATAAGATATAAGAATAGAAAGGTACAGTTTAACATTTTAAACGTTTTTTTATACTAAACCTCTTTAAATTGAATAATTTAAAATATTCTTTTTATACAGGTATAATTTTAAAAACGACTATGTACAACTACAGTTCTGCTGATGAAAGCCAGTCGTGGGCAGGATGCCTGCAGCGAGAGGCGATTCCTGGCTGTGCGATAGCCTATCACACAGATAAGGATGTCCGTCTCGATCGCCAGGAGACAAGTCCTCAGCAGGAAGAAGATGAAAAGTTGTAACTTGAGGGGGGAAGCCCAAGGGGGGACTCCAACAAAACTTGAGTTGTTTGTTCGTGAGGCCTAATAAGAGGCTAAAGAATTGCCCGCAAAGATTGTTCAAAGTGAATGCATCATATATATTTTTCGGATTGTCTCGCCAGCTATCAAGGGACTACTATGCAATGGAATGGACTGTCATGTCGAGATGGACGGGTTTGATGGACACGCCGACCAGTGTCGGGTTCACATTGGCTTGTTCCGTCAAGCGGAAGGAATACCGAAGCAAAAGAGTGGCGACCACGACTTGGAGCTCTGCCATGGCAAAGCGCATGCCGATGCAGTTCTTGGCACCCGCACTGAATGGCATGTAATAGTACGTATTGCCTTGACCATTGCGCAATGCTTTGTCGGCAAGGAAAGCATCCGTGCCCTCGATGAATCGTTCTACAATCTCGTGATTATAAGCTGACGTGGTGTGGATTACCTGGCAAGTAGACTTCAGGGTGATTCCAATACTTTGGATTGCGATGCATGGCAGCTGGTGTAATCGCAATGACAGTTCCCTAGAGTAAAGTTGAGAGGCGGTTGAGCTAGCCTAGCGGCAAACCTTGGGGACGAAGACAGGCTTGCCTTCCGTGGTGGGCAAGTAGTCGTCTTTATCGGCCACGCGAGAGGCCAATCTTGATATCGTGGGATACAGGCGAAGGGCTTCTTGAATGCAAGCCGTGATGTACTTGAGCTCTCCCAGCATTTTCCATCCGATCGTTCCTCCGTTGGCAGTCGCAGCTCGAGCCTCTTCTCGAGCCATGGCTTCGATATGTGGATGCTGGGCGAACAAAGTAAAGACCCAAGACAGAGTTGTGCTCGTGGTCTACAAAGAAGGCTTCGTCAGCGTGTCTAAGGAGCTGCAGGACTTACTTCGTGACCAGCCAGCATGAAAGTCATGACGTGCGTTCGAGCTTCTTCCGCCGTCACTTTGTGTTCCGCATGGGCATTCTCATCGAGCATGAGGTCAACTATATCGACGGGACGGTTCACATCACGTGGAGCTTTCAGCTTGGCGGCAATGACGTCGTCGACAGTCTGGTAGAGCATCTTCTTGGCCTTACGCTCTTCGATCAAGCGAGGCAATGGCCAGTGGTCGAACGTCGGGATTAAGACCTTGCCTGCCTCATAAAATGTGCTTGGAGGTTGAAAGAGGAGGTTGGTGGCCTCCACGATGGGCGACGTCCCGGACAAGGAATTGAAATTGTAGCCAAAGGCTGACACGCCGATGACATCCAAAGTCAAGGCAGTAAAATCTAAGCCACAGTGAGCTAACTGCTCGAGATTGTCAGTGAACTCACAGGAGTACAAGTCGACGGTGACACCAGGCTGATCTGCCTTTCGTTTGAGCACATCGCAGAGTTCGGCCGCGTGGGTCGCAAAGATGTTGACGAAGTCCTTGATTTTGTTAAAGCCAAAATGCGGCATGAGCATCTTGCGTTGATGCGTGTGTTGATCGCCTTCCGTGCTTAGCAGACCATCGCCCCCAATAAGCCCCTACAGAATTGTGAGACCTCGAGGGATGCATGGTGCGTCTGTACGCGTAGAAATGCTCGAGGGGCTGGGACCCTTGGGTAGTTGTCACCATTCGTATTGAAGACATGTTTTAGCGCTTCTGGGTCCGTGAGCATCAACTAACAGGAGCGTCAATTCGGGGCTTCTATCAAACGTGGACGTACTGTCATGTCAAAGATTTCACGGAAGTAAACGACACCACCATACTGCTTGACCCTATTTGCCACCTTGAGTCTCTCAAACATCCACCACAATATACCATGAAAGTTGGGGCTCTGCGTACTGGCCATCGGTCCATGACGTGCCGTTGACTTCACTCAGCGAGCCGTATAACCAGTGACTGGACTTGGGCCCTGCAATCGCTCGTAGGGGGCTCACCGCAGGGCGGATCACGAAGATGTAGACAAAGAGGCCACCGACAAGGCTCACGAAGCCCAAGGGCAAGGTAACAGCAGCACTGAGTTCAAAAAGGCTAAGCATCAAATTGGAAAATGCCATTACAAACATATCATGACTCCACTTGGATGTGCATCAGGATTACGACGGGGATAGAAAACAGCCGCGCACTGCAACGTGCACAACTCATCATTATTAAGTTTCAAAGGTCATTTCAAGCTTTATAGCCTTCAATACCTAATAAAATTCGGTTCGAGCAGTCATCATTACCACTTCTGTTCGCATTTGCCGCGGCTCATCTCACGTCCAAAATTGGTCGACCATCTTGGACTTTAAAGATGGCTAGTTAAGACTGAGTACGGTCATGTACAATCTTTGTCCATTCCTTCCAGGGAGAACAGTAAAATTCAGCTTGTGTTTTGTAAATTAGAAGTCGTTCACCAGTCTATTGAAGGGATATAATCTAGATATCGAGGTGGCATATGCGCTGCTAAAGACTGCCTTGTCATGTGTGGCGTGCGATTATTTGTACTTCTTGGCCAATACCTTTGTAGCTTGACAAACGAAGTGGTCATGAGCAGTTAGACGTACCCTTCTTAAATAATTACCTGTGTATTTAAATTTATTTCCTTTCAAAATCTATATTGACCACGACCAAGTCCATGCAGTGTGGGATAGCACCTCGTGTGGGTCCACTTTGCATGATTACGACACAACACGCGATTAGTCGATGATTAGTCAGGTTGGCAAGTGGATTACGATTCTGTTCGATTGAAACGGTGGGCAACGCTAACGCTTTGGAAAAAGCAGTGTCTTGACATGCCATCAGCGTTTATGGTCGAGCCATGCAGCTAATTTGACTGACGGTGACGTTGTCCTTGACTGAGGTCTAGCTAGGACTAACCAGACGTAGGCTTCACCTCACACTTGCAAGTGCTTGTGTCCGAGTTAAGAGTAGAATGACTTGGGTACACTTGCACCAAAGGCGGTATGTTGGCTGGAATGTACCGATCGTGTTTGTGACTTCCAGGGAGAATGACCTTTCCACGCTGACGATTTAAGGTTTGACAAAAAGAAACGAGTTTATTCATTTGCATTTACAACAGAGAAGGGCTACATATTCTTACTGGCAAGGCAAAAAAACAGGTCATCTGCGGGTCAGGTCACGCTTTTAGGTCACGTGGCCAAGATGTGATCTGAATGTCAATACAGGCATTTCTCTCACCAAATTTAGTCCACGCGCAAAAAGGCATCGTCGAAGGCGTTAATCAAAGGCAACTGCCTCAATAAGTACCAAGGTCGAAAGCCTGTTGACGACAGTCAAGCAAGTATGCTACAATTACGGGATACCACAACAGAACTTGGGTTAAATCTAATGTGCTCAGTGGATTTATATCTTTGTATTCTATTCACAGCTTGGAGGTGATCTTGCCGAATGCTATACTGTACTGTACATGTATTGCACGAGGTCAGTTGGTTCGAGCTCGTGGCGCCCTACAATCCCACTACACTCGTGAAACTTGGTGTATCTTGTGGTAATGGTCAATACTTAGGTTCCAAGCTATGAACAGCGCGCAATGAGCTTCTGGTGGGCCTGGATGCTAGAGTTTGTGCTTAAGTCGGCGTGTAAGAAGCCAACTGAACTGACAAGTATATGGAAAAACGCTGTTGAGATAACATCACGCCATACATACTAGAATAGTCTTGATGCAAAGTTCCTTACTTCGTCGTTCTTCTTGAATTGTACAAAAGGTCTCAACAATAGCGAACAATAAATGAGTGAACTTCAGACTCGAATTTTCCAAAAGAGAGTGCAAGATTCTGCATAGACTTGTGCTGTCATTGAGTCTAATTAACATAATAAATTTCCACCGAGTTCTGAGGCAAATTGATGCCACCTCGAACAACCGAAAATGACAAATCTCTGACGTTTCGTGCGGGGGAATTGTTATAGGAGAAATCAACAAAAACAAGTACTATAGTGGTAGGACAAGACTTGATCTTCAGATCAAGCTCCAGGACAATTGAGTTGACAAATAAGTTTGTCGCACAATCCCGCATGTGTTTCATGACAAAACTGTCAAATAGGCTGGATTCCATGGGCAGACCTGGGCAGAGAAGAGGGGATGAATTTAGGATTCACACAGTTAGTGCACAGCTGCCAGACGACCTCAATCAACAGTAAACGTAACACATCACATTGCACTGTCCTTTGGTACTATCAGTCTTTAATATTCTTCTTGCCCTAGCAAAATCGTGAGATCAGTTACTTGGTCAGAACTCAGTGTAAACATTCAACGAATTCTGTAAGATATAATCGCGAACTGGCACCTTGCTAGATGTTACCAATGCCCACACGTTTATAGTACATATAAAAAATCCCTCGTCAGACTTCTATGCGTTGCCTAAGACCTGCTGGGCATTCTTGAGTACGACAGATAAACCATCACAACTATCAGCTTTGCCAGTGGACACCTTACCCTCGCCTGTGAGCTCATCAAGAAAAATATGTGACCTGGCCTCGGCGAGCGGCAAGTCAAACCCGAGTAATAAATGGATGACACCTGGTTCGCTCCAAGCTGAGTCCTCAGCAAGAAGATGGTGATTAATTGTTACTGTAACGTGGAGACCAAAGGGTGGGGGCACTCGAACAAATCGCCACGAAAGACAACTTAACGACCCAAAGAACACCGAGGGCAAATAGCGCAGTGTTTTGGAATAGGCGTCAATGATGCTAGATCAATTCAAGCGATGAGATGAGCTGCTTGCTCGTGTGCGGACAGCATACTGGTCGCATCAAAAGATACATCAAAAGTTGTGTTTCTCAATGCATTATATGTATATTTTTCGATTATCTCGCAAACTTGAACCACTAGGCAATGGAATGGACTGTCACGTCAAGGTGGACGGGTTTGATCGACACTCCGACCATTGTCGGGTTCACATTGGCGTGCTCCGTCAAGCGGAACGAGTACCGAAGCAAGAGAGTGGTGACTACGACTTGGATCTCCGCCGTGGCAAAGCGCATACCAATGCAGTTCTTAGGACCCGTGCTGAATGGCATGAAATAGTACGTGTTGCCTTGACCATTGCGCAATGCCTTGTCAGCAACGAAAGCATCCGTGCCCTCGATAAATCGTTCTACAATCTCGTGATTTTAAGCTGACTTGGTGTGGATTACCTGGTAAGAAGACTTCGGGCTGACTCCAGTACTTTGGATTGCGATGCATGGCAGCTGGTGTAATCGCAATGACAGTTCCCTAGAATAAAGTTGAGTGACGGCTGAGCTAGCCTAGAGGCAAACCTTGGGGATGAAGACAGGCTTGGGCAAGTAGTCGTCATTCACGGCGACGAGAGATGCCAATGATGATATCGTGGGGAAAAGGCGAAGGGCTTCATGAATGCACGCCGTGACATACTTGAGGTCCCCAAGCGTTTTCCATCCGATCGTTCCTCCATTGGCAGTCGCAGCACGAGCTTCTTCTCGTGCTTTGGCCTCGATATGTGGATGCTGGGCGAACAAAGTAAAGACCCAAGACAGAGTTGTGCTCGTGGTCTACGAAGATGTCAGCGTGTCCAAGGAGCTACGGGGCATACCTCGTGGCCAGCAAGCATAAATGTCATGACATGCGTTCGCGCTTCTTCCGCCGTCACTTTATGCTCCGCATGGGTTTTTCATCCAGCATGAGGTCAACTAGATCGACGGGACGGTTCACATCACGTGGAGCTTTCAACTTGGCGGCAATGACGTTGTCGACAGTCTCGTGGAGAATCTTTTTGGCCTTACGCTCTTCGATCAAACGAGGCAATGGCCAGTGGTCGAACGTCGGGATTAAGATCTTTCCGCCTTCATAGAATGCGCTTGGAGGTTGAAAGAGAAGGTTGGTGGCCTCCACGATGGGCGACGACCCGGACAAGGCTTTGAAGTTGTAGCCAAAGGCTGACACACCGATGACATCCAAAGTCAAGGCAGTAAAATCTAAGCCACGGTGAGTAAACTACAGCTCGAGATTGTCAGTGAATTTACATTGGTACAAGTCGACGGTGACATTGGGCTGATCTGCCTTTAGTTTGAGCTCGTCGCAGAGCTCGGCCGCGTGGGTTGCAAAGATGTTGACAAAATCCTTGATTCTGTAAAAGCCAAAGTGCGGTAGGAGCATCTTGCGTTGATGCGTGTGTAGATCGCCTTCCGTGCTAAACAATCCATCGCCCCCAATAAGCCCCAACAGAATCGTGAAACCTCGAAGGGATGTATGATGTGTCTGTACACGTAGAAATTGTCGAGGGGGCCAGCTCTCGGGTAATTCTCTCCATTCGTATTGAAGACATGTTTTAGCGCTTCAGGGTCCGTGAGCATCACCTACGAAGAGCGTCAATTCGGGACTTCTACTGGACGTGGACGAACTGTCGTGTCAAGGAATTCACGGTAGCAAACGACACCACCATACTGCTTGACCCTATTTGCCACCTTGAGCTCGTTAAACATACACAACATACCATGAAAGTTGGGGCTCTGCGAACTTGCCATCGGTCCATGTCGAGCCGTTGACTTGATCTCGCGAGCCATATAACCAGTGACTGGACTTTGGTCCTGGAATCGCTCGCAGGCGGCTCGTCGCGGGGCGAATCACAAAGAGGTAGACAAAGAGACCCCCGACAAGGGTCACACAGCCGAGAGGCAAGGCGATAGAAGCGGTGAGTTCAAAAGGGCTCAGCATTGAAGAGGCAAATCGGGGAATGCCACGCAAACACAGCATGGCTTGCACGCGGCTGTGCTTTATGACAACGATACAGCCACGAACGGCAACAACACTCCTATGTATTAAATTATAGAGGTATATTTAAGTTTTATATCCTTCGATACCTAATTCAATGCGTAAGAGAAGTCGCCACAACTTCTCTTCGCATGTGGCACGGACTGACCACCGCACTCACATCGGTGATTCAATGGTAAATAAAGAGTATTTTGAGGTGCAAGCGTCATGTTACGATATAAAACAGGAATCACCACGTCAGGTAGAACTAGGATAGCTAAACTTGAATTGTATAGAGTCCAAGTCTACAATCCTTAACGAATAAGACATGGGGAGAGAAACAAGGTGATCATGTTCATGACTGCACTAGAGTTGCATAAAGCATGTCGATTTGAGTTTCTTGGTTAATGCCTTTGCAGCTGACCAGGCAGAGTGTCATGATACCTTTTTAGTTTATTACCTCTGTATTTTAATATTTTACCTTTTAAAATGAATATTGCCCTGAACCAAGGCATGGCAATGGCAAACGTTAATTGTGGGTGCGTCCGACTTTGCAGAGGAATTATCTAAGAGAAAGTGTGGTATACTACTTGTTGTTGATCGGAATCAATCCGCTTGCTCAGCAATCAAACCAAAAGAATTGCCCAACTTGTCAGCAATTGTATTGTCCAGGTGGTGATATGGCCTTGTGGCCTATTTGCCACCTTTCCGAGCCATCCTGCAGAAAATTTTACACTCGACCTGAATTTTCTCGTATGACGATTGAGCCTCGATCGATGCTAATCAACCCTTGGATCATCCCAATCAGGCAATCCCTTTCACACCACAAAGATTCTTGTTCGATTCGACCTAGCGTCCTCGAACTCAAGCTCCTTCCATATTAGATGTTTTGACTTTTAGATAGCTATGTATCTCACTTCTCGATCTGCTCCTAACTCGGTTAATCTACACTACCGTTGTTAGTCTCCTTCCCCTTCCGATCCTGACCCTGAGCCCTTGACTAAAGTCGAGGATATTCGGTTCCTGTGAAGTCCAAACGTCTGGACCTTCGATTCTTTTTGTGCGTCATCGCTATCCCCGCGACCGTCACACTCAGCGGATGTCTTGCCGTCTCTCGCGTGGGGTGATGGTGATCGTCGCTGCTGTTTCATGGCCTATCCGAGTACACATACAAATACAATCCCTTGCTTGCACCCTCGTGTGCCGGACGAGTAGAGGATTTAGGCCAACAAGTATACCATAATTCCTCTGATGATTACGCTGAAGTTCAAGCGGGCACACGGATTACGATCCAGTCGATTGAAATTGTGGGCTGCGCGAATACATTGGAAAAAGCAGCGTCTTGACATGCTATCAGCGGCCATAGTGTAGCCACAGAACATATTTGACCGATGGTCAATGTCGACTGAGATCTAGCCAGGACTAGCCACACTTCGCCCCACTCTCTTGCAAGGGCTTGTGACCGAGTTCAGCGTAGAATGACTTGACATGGCAAAACCTACCATGTGAAACGCTTGCCCATGGACGAGAATTGTGTTCAACTTCGTGGGTGTTTCGTCACCCAACGTGTCCAATTGTATGTGCATCGCACGACGATTTGATGCCAACATTCCTGTCACGCAACGTTTCAAAGCACGCTACTAGAGTGGAGGAATCATGCAAACTACGGCGAGCTTCCCTGCGCTACGAGAGCTCGCTTCTTTCCTTGTGCCATTCCAACGGTACATCCATCGATCGTCCATAAAAGATGCTATCCACCACCAATAGGTTGGACTTGGACAGCCTATCAGCCGCACGTCAGCTCTCCTCTCTTCGCATAACGTTAGCATTCACGTGGTGGCCACAAAGAGTCATTTTTTATTTTTCTCCCTCGTGGTCAAATCAAAAGCATGGATTTGATTCAACTCTCGGCGACATACCTTGTGGCGACTGCTGCGGCGGTGCTCGTCGTGGCTGGAGCTGCCTTGATGCTCTATTTGTTTGTGATTGAGCCTGCGAAGCCAAGCGCGTGTTGCTCGAGAAGGTTGCCAATGCAGTTCTTGGACCCGGTGCTAAATGGCATGTAGGCGAATGTATTGCCTTGGCCATGGCGCAATGCCTTGTCGGCTTCGTATGGCGCCGTGCCTTCGAGGAATCGCTCTACGATCGTCGGTGTCAACGCGGTAATCCCTCTAGTGGACATTTTACCAGGAATAAACTCGTCTGGATCGCTCCAGTACTTTGGATTGCGATGGAGCGCGCCGAAGCTGATAAACATGGTGGTTCCCTTTGCAAAGATGTCAGCTAGCCAGTGCCAATTTGAAGCACACCTTTGGAATATAGATGGATTTGCCATCCGCCATGGGCACAAGGTCGTCCGAAGCACATTCGCGGGTAGCGACATTGGCGACGGCGGGGAACATGCGCAACGTTTCATGGATAAATGCCGTCGTGTCTTTCAACTCGGCCAGAGACTTCCAGCCGATTTGCCCACCTTCTGAAGCAGCCGCCACGGCTTGGCATTCCTTTCGCGCGATGCTTTCCATCTCTGGATGCTTGGCAAACATGGCAAAGACCCACGAGAGCGTCGCACTCGTCGTCAACACCACGAATTAGACCATCCTCTATCTCTCGCTCTGGACTTACTTCATGACCAGCGAGCATAAAAGTCATCACGTGAGTGATAGCTTCCTCGGCAGTCCCAGCGTCGGCATTTTAATCCAGCATCAAGTCGACCAAGTCAATCGGGCGACTTGGATCTCGACGGGCTTGGAGCTTGGACTCAATGACATTGGCAACCTTCTCGTGCAAGATACGCTTGGCTTCGCGCTGTTTGACCAAGCGAGGCAATGGCCAGTTGGCAAAGCCAGGGATGTACGTCGAGCCAAGGAGGTAGAAAAGCATGGGCGGCTGGTTCAACATGTTGTAAGCCTGGAGCACGCGGTCGTTGGCGCTTTCGAGCGAGCCAAAGTTGTAGTCAAAAGCAGCGACGCCGATCACGTCCAGAGTCATCTTGGTGAAGACTACCGAAGTGCATAAGATATGGGAAGGAAGGACTAGCCATGGACGTACAATCGTGCAATGTCGACCGCGACGCCTTGGTCCGCCACTTGCTTGAGATGGTAGCTCAATTGGCGAGCATTGAGAGCAAAGATGTCGACAAATTCACGGACTTTGGAAAAGCCAAAGTGTGGCATGAGCATCTTGCGATGATGGTGGTGTGTCTCGCCCTCTGTCGAGAGCAATCCATCGCCGCCAAGGAAAATCTATCCAAGGCAGAGGATAAAGCAGCGGGATGCAGGCGAGACGTACTCGAATACGGTGTCGAGTGCTATTAGCGCGTGGATAATTATCACTCTTGACGGTCAAGACGTGTTTGATCGCCTCAGGATCAGTGAGCAAGACCTAGCAAGTTCGTGAACCTTTTCATCGTCTGAAATAGACCTACGCGGTGTTCTAGCGTCGCTCGGTAATGCACAGCGCCGCCATATTTCTTAACCCTGACAGAGATAGTCAACGCAAGCCATGAAGGTTTCGTCATGTGGGTACCATGATAGCAAAGGCTCTGGATAATGGCCTTCGCTCCACTTGGTGTCGAGGATTTCCTTGAGCGACCCGTAGAGCCAATGCGTCGATGGAGGTCCAGGGAGCGCATTCAGTGGGCTGGTCGCTGGCTCAATCACAAAAAGGTAGAGCATCAAGCCAGCTCCAGCCACGAGAAGCAGCGACACGGCTGTAGCCACGGGGTACGTCGCCGAGAGCTCAATGAAATCCATGCTTTTGAAATGACCACAAGACTGCAAAATCAAAAATGACTCGTCATAGCTGCTTCGTGATTGCTACCCGAAGCTACAAAAGACGACATGGTGGAAATAATACAACAGTGGACAGCATGTTTGGTTCCCTCATCCAATGAACCCTTCGATAGATGAATACGTCTTAGGTCGGAACGGCTCAGCAAGTACAGTAGTGAAATGGAAGGAAAGAGCTCCCGTAGCGCAGGGAAGACCGCCATCGCTTGCACGATCTCTCTCCATCTTGCAAAGTCCATGACCTTTCATCTACCTCTGATATTCAATGTTGTATAAAATTATTTATTATAAAAGGTATTAGTTTGCAAGGTACATTTGGTAAATATTATATTAGATTATTATTATTTTTTTCAAATATAATAATTAAAGTGTATAATTTTACACAAGTATTATTATACAAAGGTTACCCTGTCCTTGGTGCAGCTATTAAGGTTGTTGTTGGACAGTCTCCAGGATTAGCTCAACATCGGAATAATACTACAGTACTACGTAGTACTATGATGGCTTTCGCATACAAGTCCACTCAGCTTGAGGAGGCGCGAAATAAACGGTGGCCTTGTGGATGCAACAACACATAGCAAGGTGGAACAACGAAAGGTTGAGCTGATTCTGTATGAGGTGGTGTGGCAAACTTCAGAGGGACCACCCCAGCTAACGGGAGGCCGTAGTGTGTCGTCGAGCGATGCGCTATGTACAAATCAAACAATGCTATAGCTGAAATAGATGCGTCCATCTATTTGAGTGGACTGTCGTCGACAGTCCATGTCTGTCTGCACCCAAGCCTTGAATAAATTGAGCTCAACATCGGAATAACCCAAGGGCGATTTTTGTGTGATATGCAATTCAACGGAGGATTTGTTCTACAACTCAGCGTGACTTCGAAAGGTCAATACACAACGAGTACTGTTCTACTTGGTGATGAGAGTTCGATTGCCGTACACACAAGAAAGCGCGTAGGCTGGGAAAGGCTTCTACTTTGATGGACGGGGACAGGCAACTCGATGGATCACGACAACTAAACATGATCAAGGCACAAAGTTTGATGAGATTGAATGAACTTTTCAGCAAACTCATTTTGAGTCTGGTTCGCACTGTCAAGACCGAGAGACAATAGCTCACGACTCTGTCGAAGGAACTTCTGTCATTGTGAGCTTGAGAACAGTCCATTCCACTCCAAAACACTGGAGGCAGCCAAATGCATCAGAGTCAAGAGGAATAGCCCAACAACGACGACATGGAAATTCATCCAGCGTCTGAGAGAAAGAAGATGGGTCAATTTCTACGACTCAGTGCACGTTTACGTGGGCCACATGCTCCAACACACAATGGTCCATGTGTTGTGTGGTATCCACACCGTTGGGTCAAACTATCGCTAGTCTTTTGGTTGTCGTAAGTCGTCGTGTGGTTGATTCTGACGGGGAACAGGAGACTCCTTGACGATGTTATCTTATTGCGGCTTGATCCCAAGCATTGATATGCAGCTACATACTCTTTGGTTACATCTGCTTGATGCTTAAGCTGCTCCTAGAACGCACTCCACTGTATGGAGAGCGCAACATATAATACCAAGGCAATCCGTACACCATGTCTCCGTACAGCATGGGGAATCGCTGGGCATGCGGTTTGCCAAAGCAGTTCCACATCGATGTTTCTCCAAACTTAGGCTCTGTTTGACCGACAAAACGAATCGAAGCCACAACACGGCAGAATCTTACAGTGTATTGAAGCCGTCCATGTGAGCACGGCGGCGTTAATATGAACAATACAACGGTGGTGTGGATACTTAGTATCGCGAAGACAGAGTAAAGCCTCGTGTTGGTCGTCTACTTCGCCAATGAGACCTCGACGTACCGCTCAGGATGGCCTAACTTTGTAACCATCGCACATGAAAGTGCCCAATATAGAGCTCACCTCGAAAAGGCTTTTGCAACGCGGTGTGTATTCTTCTTTCGCGTTTGATCGACGTGAGTCGAGTGGAGCGCATAGTTTGGCAAATGTAAAGTCACAGGTTATTTTGAATGACAGAATTTGACAATTGTCTTCAGCCTAAAGATCGATAAAGGCCAAGTACCAGGTAGAGGACAAGGAAGGTTTCTCGACCGCATGAAGCAACGGACAGAGCATGTAGCAAAAAGTAGTTTCACGACAGGTACAATGGCCTTGACAAGTGGGGGCAACCGCCGTAGATCGAGTACGATGCACAAAGGTTCAAGTGCAGTTTGTCAAGTGGAAGGTGAAGAGTCCCCCGCCCGCAAGTTTGTGACTTGGGGGATGTCCGAGGGCGACAACCTCGCAATACTCAAACGACTCGCTCGCTCGACAAGAACACCGGTTTGACAAAGTGCAAGGCTTTACTCGATGTTATTTAGAGAAAAAAGAGCAAGCTCAATGCCACGAAAGCTGTCTTGGCAAGCTTCCTATGAGACAAAGCTTAGGCGACCGAGTGGATCGTCATATTCAAATCCACAGGTCGCAACGTGGTGGTCAGTTGAGGACTGATGTTGGCCTTGTCAGTCAAACGGAAGGAAAACTGGAGCAACAAGTTGGATATGACCACTTGGAGCTCCGCCATCGCAAAGCGCATGCCAATGCAATTCTTCGGCCCCGCGCTAAAGGGCATGTAGGTGAACGTATTGCCATGACCATTTCGCAACCCCTTGTCGGCTTCATACACCGCCGAGCCTTCAAGGAAACGCTCTAGCATAAGTGCAATCAGCTTAACTCCTCCTCAAGTTGAGTTCCTACCTGGGATGAACTCATCTGGCTGACTCCAGTACTTTGGATTGTGGTGGAGGGCTACCAAGCTGATATATATGGTCGTGCCCTAGACAGAGGCATGAGGCACTCCGTTACAACATTGAGCGAGACCTTTGGAATAAAGATGGGTTTGCCATCCGACATGGGCACATGGTCGTCCGAAATACACTCCCGTGTAGCGGTGTGGACGGCGGTGGGGAACACGCGCAACGTTTCTTGGATAAATGCCGTCGTATATTCCAACTCGCTCAGTGACTTGGAGCCGATTACCCCGCCTTCTGAAGTGGCAGCTACGGCTTGGCATTCCTTGCGAGCAATGTTTTCCATCTCAGGATGGGTTGCAAGCATGGCTAACACCCAAGAAAGCGTCGTGCTTGTCGTCTACAAGTCGTCGTGAAACCCACTTACAGGCCTTTCGTGGACTTACTTCATGCCCGGCAAACATAAACGTCATGACGTGACAGCGAGCTTCTTCGGGAGTTACTCTCTGCTGCCCAGCCTCCACCTCGAGGATTAAATCGACCAAATCGGTGGGGCGATTGACGTCACGAGGGGCTTGGAGCTTGGATGCGATGACGTTGTCAACCTTTTCGAGCAAGATGCGCTTGGCTTCGCGCTTTTTGGCCAAGTGTGGCAATGGCCATTTGTCAAAGCCAGGGATGTACATGGAGGCGACTTCGTTGAAGAGCTCAGGCGGCTGGCTCGTCACCTTGTACGCATCAAGTACGCGATCGTTGCCGTTTTCGAGGGAGCCAAAGTTGTAGCCAAAAGCACAGACGCCGATCACGTCCAGAGTCATCTTGGTGAAGACTAGCCAAGATGATGACCAACCATGCAATCCAAGGACGTACACTCGTGCATGTCAACGGCGACCCCTTGGTCCGCCACTTGCTTGAGGTGGTTGCTCAATTGGCGAGCATGGTGGGCAAAGATGTCGACAAACTCACGGACTTTGGCAAAGCCATTGTGTGGCGTGAGCATCTTGCGCATGTGGTGATGAGTCTCGCCTTCCGTACTGAGCAATCCATCGCCTCCAAGGACAACCTATCAAAGACAGAGAGTCAATCCACCGGCATTCCGTCGGGACAAACGCGGAGAATGTTTCGAATTTCCATGGCTCTTGGGTAGTTGTCGTTGTTGACCACGTGGACGTGCTTGAGCGCTTCTGGATCGGAGAGCATGACCTACAAATGTTCAATACCATTTCGAAATGACGTTTGTGAGAATACTCGATGGGTCATCACCGCTCGGAAATGCACAGCCCCGCCATACTTCTTGACCCTGAACGACATCATCAACGTTAGCCGTGGAACATTAGCGTACCATGATAGAAAGGGTTCTGGATAATTGCCTTCTTCCCACTTGGCATTAATTATTTCCTTCATCGAACCAAAGAACCAATGCGACGATGGAGGTCCAGGCAGCGCATTGAGAGAGTTCGTGGCAGGCTCAATCACAAAATAGTAGAGCATCGTGGAAGCTCCAGCCATGACGAGCGCCGCCGCAGCCGTCGCCACAGGGTGTATGGACGAGAGTTGAATCAAATCCATCCTTTTGAAGTGGGCACAAGGCAGCAAATTCAAAAATGAATCGTTGAGGAGTCCACGTGAATTCTATGCGGAGCTACCGTAGACGATGTGCAGCAAACAATCAGTCCAAGTCCATCCAACTCAAGGGGGACAACAATTTTCGTCAGCAAGAGGCACTCGTTGGCTCGCTCTTTCATACACACACGCAACAGTTTGATAAAATCGTGGTGGGATGGAGATTCTAAGTAGCCCTTAAGAAGGATAGCTGGAGGCGTTCGTCGGTGAATGGAGAGCGCACCTACCATCTCGGATTGCCTCTTAAGGTCACTGGACTTTGCCCAAGCAGACAATGCGTAACACCTCAAATCTTGGGAAACCTAAGATATTATATAATCAAAACAGCATTAGTTGTCATAGGTATTTATTATCAGGTGGCTTGAACTGTCTATAATATATATATTTCTAAGAAATGATACTTTTTGGCTTATTATTTTATAAGTGTATTGAAATATGCAGTTTTACTGGTACATCTATCCAGTACGAAGAAGTGAAGCACTGTAGAAGCGCTTGCGACCGGCCTGCTCCTGCGACCCACGGTCGCTACGCTTTACATCCGGAGGAACTCGAATATTCAGCGTACAAGACAATATAACCACATATTTTGAAAGATCTGAGGCTGAGGAACGAGATTGCCATGAAAACCTCGACGAAGGAGATATGGAAGTCTGCAAAAGATGCGCTGTGGACAAACATGACTCTCCGTTTGGAAGTGCCATAGCTGAGAGGATGGCATCGCGAGTTTACAATCCACGTGGCATGGCCGATCACGATGCGACATTGGTCCTCATAGCAACCAGATGATGTCAACTTTCAGTCTGCGCAGACAAGCTGGGCAAACCTAAAGTACCAGAACCCATCGACAGTCCGTCCACATTCGCACCCAGATTCGTAATTGCTCAAAGTTTTCATAATATCATGTCGACTGGAGACTTCACAGCACTCCAAACTCTTGACATTCAGAGCAAGTTTGACAATGGCAATCCTCAAGCGAAATGATATGATTTCAATAGACCTCATGACCAAAGATCCAGTCATTGCCGGGAGATCAACCAATTTATAGAATTACGAGCAAGCATGCTGAATCATTGTGTCCTTGGTAGATGACCAACTCATTGATGTAGTATGTGATAACCAGTTAGATGTTGTGCACTTTCAGAACGATGGGGTATTTTTCGGTACACAGCGTCGTTGATGAAATGCGAAGTGTTAATGGGAAATCACTCAGTATTTTACAAAATATCACACTATTTCAGTCCTGAGTGTTTGTGTCCTACAAAACCCTAACCTACACTCCATTTGTCAACCTGTAAAAATAAATATATAGAAATGTAGAGTTTTTGGATCAGCGACGCTCTCCCACCGAACGTGACCGGGTCATTGTAGATAATTTTTTCGGTCGTTTGAAGACCTTATGGGCGGTTGCAAGTGACATATACACGTGGAAGCGAGAAAACTACGATGTCTTCTTTCAGACTTGAGTAGCTTTGACGAATGCTCACATTCGTGTGCCTTCGGCCATGTATCACTCAACACTGTGCTGATGAGAGTGGTATTTTCGAATAGAAATTACATCGTGATTGGTCATATTTTGATCTTTAATCAACAAGCATTTTTTTTCGTTTTGTTCGTTGTCAATTTGAAGTCACAGGTGAATTTCGACAATGACTCGGTCACTTTGAATATCACTTTCTACTTTCGTACCAACATTATATTTCATGAATATTTTGACATTTTTCTTGAAATGATACCTTTCTGTTCAGTCACTGAATCTTTGGTTTAGAGACTTAATATGTATCTTGATTGTTCTAAGTTGATAGTGGAACTGTCAGTACTACGATTTCATTATGTACTGTAGTATGTCTATGAAATCGTAACACTGACAGTTCCACTATTAACCAATGTGGTCAGCAATTGAACTGGAATGTCTGTACAGTTTTTGCACGACAGTAATGTGATTTCCGTCCACATTTCAACTTGCCAAGTGAAACAACTCAACCTCTCAAATGAAACATTTAGCTATAATAAAACCAGTATAAAATTCAGCTCGTTGTGCCGATTGACCCACCGTACATGGTTGAGTTGAGCCTCTCTGAAAGGGCGAAGATTGTCGAACTAATTGATGCCGCTACTCCATACAAGACAATATGTCAGGCGTTCAACTGCTCCAAAGCAATGATCACGCGAATCAAGCGATCCAGAGTCAAAATTGCTGATCAAATCGCTCAGAATGGAGACCCCAACTCGAAACGCCCATGCCGTTTGGTCGGAGACGCGCTCGAACTCGATCGACGTGTGTATATGTGGTTCTGCAAGGCCAGATCCACAAAGGTCATCGCTGTTAGTGGTCCCATGGTTCAAGAGGCGGCGCGGCGTTGCGCTGTCGCCATGAACATCACAGACTTTAACGCTTCGAACGGATGGCTGCACAACTTCCGAGCAAGGTTCAACATCCAATTTCGTACACTATCTGGGGAGTCTGCCATTGTTGACATGACAGTAGTCGCTGATTGGAAATCAGCAGTTATGGCAATCGTGAGCCAATTCAATCCAAAGGACGTCTTTAACTGTGATGAAACTGGTTTGTTTTGGCGTGGTCTACCGACAAAATCCCTCACAATGCGTGGTGAAGAGTGCAAGGGTGGTGAGAAAGCCAAAGAGCGCGTGTCTGTCCTCTTGGCTTCCTCTGTTATTGGCGAGAAACTTCCCTTGCTTGTGATCAACAAGGCATTTATGCCACGGGTGTTCAAGAAGACACTACCCCTTGGGATCCTTTGGCACGCAAACTCAAAAGCATGGATGACCGGGTCAATCTTTGGCCACTATTGTTTCTGGCTGAACAAACGAATGAGTGACGAAGGACGCAAAAATTGGCTGCTTCTCGACAATGCACCTTGCCACGTGGTGCCTGAATCCATGCTTACTCATGTGAAAGTCGTCTTTTTACCTGCAAATACAACATGTGAGACGCAACCGTTAGATGCTGGAATTATCAAGAATTTCAAGGTGAAATACCGGAAGCGCCTACTCGAATATATGCTTGCGCTTATTGATGACTACAGCGAAAATTCTGCCCATCGACTACTTAAGCAAGTGGACATGAAATTGGCTGTTGAATGGATGAAAATGGCGTGGAGTGAAGTTTCCGAAGATACAATTCGTCACTGCTTTGGCCACGTTGGAATTTTCTCGCGACCATCAGTAAATGAAGCTGTGTACGAGTGGGCTTTTGATCAGCCCGTTCAATACGGTGAGACTTTCGAGGCATCAAATGATGATGATGAATGCCGTGAGATTGTTGACATGATGGGCGTTATTGGAGTCTCTTCATCCGATATTTGCCTTGAGGAGAATGTTCCAGCCTTCGACACAATCACCACCTCTTGGGAATCGGCGATTTTCAATCCTGACCCTGGGAGTAAAAGTGAAGACGATGAAGATGAGGTAGAAGTCGCACCACCAACAGCACGTGAGGTTCTTGCAGCTGTTCAACAGATTCAAAGCTGGGGACGCCATGTTAGTGCTGATCTTCACCGCGAGCTGCATGGCATCCGAGTGGCAATTGCAAATCACCGACGCCATTTACCAAATGGCACTCTGGACACTTGGCTGAATAACCAAAGATCACAGTACCTCTAATAAATAATTCTATGACTACCTCAGGATGTAAAACACCTCTCATCTTGAACGGATTATCAGTCCACCGAGTGGCGTTTCACTTGGCAGGTTTCACTGTGTATCATATTCCGCCGAAGATGTGTGCTTATTCTATTGGATCAAAATCCATAAATCTCATTGGTTAAGGAAAGATAATCAATTTTTGAGGAGACGCATTTGTGATCTCGCATGAAACCAAGGTCCACCTCCAAACGCCGTCGACTGACGGGTGAGTCGTTAGAGAACCCTTCGACAACAGAGAAACAAAAACGTGGTGACGAAATTGATGTTCTTGTTTCAGGAATACCGGAATTGCAGGACATAAACAAAAATCCCAATGGCCAATCAAGCAAACCTCAGGAAAAGTCGGCGGCAACCCACTTCATCGCACGCATTCTATCGCATGTATGTTGGTCCGGCGATATCTGTGGAACGAGGCACTACTAAGTGTTTCACGCGCGCAAATTGGTACTTTTTTTTTCTACTTGGTGAAAAATCCCAGAATTGGATGGCTCAGCTCAGTCAGAAGCCAACTTGAACAAAAGCACATGGTACAAATCTTTAAAGATGATCCAAAGTGGTATTCTGAAACACGAAAACGAGTCTCTAGAGCCTATGTACTTGCATGTTTGAATGGTGGAGTAGTTTTGCAATGCATCATTGCTGATATTTAATGATCTTGATGGTAAAAAGCTCACAGATCACGCTCCTCCTATGTCTCAAGAAGAGTTGAGACTTCTTGGACGTCATCTATTCTGTCGAAATGATACTCGCTCGTCAAAGGATCGTACGCTCGTCAATGCGGAGTGGATCTCAATGGGTCGTGTATCAGATATTGGCGGACCAACGTTCTCCTCGATTCAGTGGATGGATGATTTTGCATTGAGCGAAATTACCCGTCGAAAAGTTTCTCGCCAGCAATCGATCTCTAGATTTCCTTCAGCCTTGTTGTGGGAGCAAGATATGCTTCACAGTCTTGCAACGCAAGTTGTTTGTGAGCCGTTTGGAGTGTCTGACAATGTTTTCTCTCAAATTGCAGCTTTTGAATCATCCGAGCTTAAAATTTCTGCTTATATCAATCGTATTTTGAAGGTTAGACCAATGATTTAACTTGCAATCGCATGCATGGAATAGTCTATGTATGAAATTGTAAAGGGACACGAGATATCTCCAAATCTCGTGTCGCATTCAGGTCGAAGAGGGTCTGCAATTGTAGCAGCGAGCAACCAGCATCTTAATCTCGCCGAAATAGCTCTTAGAGGTCAATGGAGCGTTGAGAGTTTTGCTGCGATTATGGAGTATATTTGTGAGACGTCTGACTTTGACCAAAGGGTTGGTCGCGCCTTAAGCGGATGGACCGATCCCAATTTAGTATTTCATGCTCCTTCTCTGCGGCCTCGCACAGCTGGTTCGATTGAAAAGGATGCCGTTAATGCATTCGTTGGCCGTCTTTTTGGCGCTTCTATGTCTAGACTGAGAAATCGTTCCTTCGCTGATTCATTGACAGCTACTCTTCTGATGTATTTGCAAGGCACGATCTCCATTTGCCATCATCATCAACTCCATACAGTCTTGGTTGAAGCAGTTCGCAGCGTACTTGACATCCAACACGAAGACATAGCTATTGAAAAGTTAATTCAATAGGGGACAAGAACACGGACAACATTCATTATAGATATCCTTATACAGTTTCCAGTCTCTCTGATAAAATACAATCTCCCTGAAGATGAGCTCTCCTCCCGATTTGTTGGTGTCAACACCTTTGGTACAACGCTTGAAAGGATCCTTGCCGGGTATCGTGGGTTAAACCGAGAAATTTTGGAAGTTCGCTCCATTGTGTCGGACCTTGCGGTGTCACTTGCGTCACTGACTTCGTTGATAAAGTCTCACATTGCCCGCGAGCCACAATTCTTGAATCCCCACATGGAGGCGAGATTTCTCACTTTACAGGGTCAACCAATCTAAACAATGCGTTAGTCCAACCAAGACGATGGCCACAAACTCTTCAATCACTTGCTGGCTTGACTTTGTCATCACTTATCTATGAATATGTTGGTCAGCGATTAGATATGATTCCCAGAGAAACGAACAATAAGGCACAAGGAGAAGTGGCTCAAGCTATCGAGATCTGCTCCAGATTTATGCCAAACTTGAAAAATTTGCATGCGCTGTATCGCGGCAGAAAACCAAATTCAAAAGAGCTAGAGAGAAGTGGAGACCACTCGCAATAAAGACAGAGACAAACGTACTGGAGTACGTCGCGAAACACAAGCCATAAACGAGTGGCAAGCGCAGACAACAAAATCACACTGGATTCGTACCGGCCATAGTACGAGTTTGGCGTAATCTAAATCATGACATCGATAATTGAGTCGTTTCTCTAAGTGTCTACCTCCATGAGTGGTAAGAACATCCTTCTCGAGCTGATGGATCAAATTACATCAAGGGTAAATGTCATCATTGACTTGCTTGCTCCCTCTGCAGGATTCTTTCAGTGGCGAGATCACATGAGAAGGAAATCTTCTTTCAACTACTCATAACATCAACGATATCACCTCATTCATCTAGTCTGTACTCAGAGGACCCCGGACATCCACTTATGCGTGCTTGCCTCTGAAGCCATATTTTCGGATGGTAGAAATCAAACAGGGCCGGGTCTTTAACACCAAATGTATGGTGGTTAGCGTGACGAAGCAAACGACGACTTTTTGGATGGCAACCTGCGGGGACATCCAAGAAACAATCGTGGTGCCTTGCATTTAGAGTAGTCCTATTCCCTGAAATGAACTATGGCAAATTGTGCTTGCAACTAACTAATACATCTCTTTTTTATGTATCCAACTCTTCTAGCTCATCAATTCGTGAAGGGGGTCTGGTGGTCAGCCTGGCGCCTGGCGCTTTTAAAGTCGTCGACATGCTCCTGCTCTCATTCAATGCGATGCACTTTGCCCTTGTCTGGGCGAGTGTCAATGACTCAATCGTGCCTGGCATCACATCACATGAAACGACCTTGTATCCCGTTTGACTAGCCGGCTCATGGCCATCCTCACCGTCAATACTCGACGAAACGATACCGCTTCCACTCTTTGGGCTGTCGACGGTATGCCTCTACTCTAGGACTTGGCTTGACACGCGTCTAGAACTCTCTACTTGACGAAACGACGTCGCTTCCACTCTTTGGGCTGTCGACGGTATCGTCTCTACTTCTCAATTGTAGCGAAGTTGTCCACAACATACAACATGTGGATGTACGAGGTGGTTAGTTATATATTACTGGTCTACAAAAGCAACACCCTGAGGCTTCAGCACAAGTCCAAAACAATAACGATGAATTTGGATCCGGCACGTCGTGTCTCGAATGACCATGCATCCTTGGCTTGCGAAATGTCGCTCTTGTTTGGCCAGATTATAACAAAGGGCTCGAGCGAAAGTAACAGCGAATTAGAAACGACAATTGAGGTGAGTCCAATCAAGTGCGCAAGTACAGTATACGCTTTACACACTTGGTCATCAATTGAATTGCCGCAGTTTACATGATCTGTTCAAATACTAAGTGCTCGAGTGGTTATTCAGCGTCCTGAGCAATCGTTGCTGAAAGCGACTTCAGCGGAATGGACAAGTGATGGATACTGTAGTTCTGACGGGTACAATCAACAGAATGAGGTGCATTGGCAAGTTGCTTGGACATAAAAATTGACTCCGACATCCCGTTAGGATCCTGTAACAATTGACGACGAGGAACCCATTTCACAGAGTGGATCATACAGTACGCTGGAATTCAATATGAATAGACCTCATGATCATTTATTCGGTTACACGTTGATGATAGCATGTACACTTAAACCACATGTCTATACAACCAAATGCAGTTGTCTTTTCGCATTCATACAGCTATTCATCCTCTACTCGGTCACTGATCGTTGACTGGGCATTCCTCTCCCAACCCAGCATAGGAGTGGCAAGCTCGTCCTCGAGCAAGTGCTCTGTATAATGGTAGATGACTGGGTCATTTTGAAACTTGATCAAACCAATACGAAACCGTCCCTGCAACCGTCAAAGCCTTCATCCATGTCGAACCGTCAACGCACTAACAGCAATCAAACCAGCCCGTCTATGAACGCTCCTGCACTTCCACCGACACTAACTACTCGTGCAATCAATGATGGTGTCGACGCTCTACTCGGTCTCCACGAGCGACGAAAGGCAAAGCGAATGAAGTACTCAACGATGCCACCCCCAACGAATGAGACGGACCTAGACTCACCATCACCGATCATGGATGAGTTCATAAGAACGCGTTCCCCGTCTATTGTCCCAGACATGACCAACTTCTCGACCAATGAGTTCAGTCTTCTTTGGAACGAGCTTCGTTTGCATATAACCAAGACATGGGACGTTGGCTCCGGCAATAAGTCTCGCACTTCACCACGAGATATGTTATTCATGACTCTCACTACCCTGAAGCATGGTGGTAGCTGGGACATCATTGCTGCGCTGTTCAAGTTCAATTTTTTGGCCGGATGAAGACTCTGTGGGCTGTGACAAGCGATATCTACACTTGGAAAAGGGAAAACTATGATGTTTTCATCCAAACTTGCGCCGCCCTCACAAATATCCACGTTCGTTTCATGCCACTTCGCGAGCTAGACTCACAAGAGTACAACCAATATGTCAATCGGTTGATGACAATTGGAAAGAAGCGAGTGGAGCGGCGGTCTTTGTCGACCCAGAAATATCTCAAGAAACGCAAGCAGCGTATTGAAGTGATCATGCCTACAATGGACAATGCGTTTTACGAACGACGATGACGACATAGATGATGGACTTGATGAAAGTAGCATATTCGACTAGTTTTGATATGAATTGATGTTTCGTTTCATAGTGTATTGATTGATAGCTCTGTGGTGCGCTTGTTGCCGTTCGTCTTCGTCGATTAGTTTGTGATTTACTAATTGCACTCTCGATTGCCGATCTAGCAGTGTCTCCGACGTTCGTCATGTGTATTCGATCGCATTGAGGGAAACATCAGCGGCCAATTAGGTAACACAACAACTACTCAGTGATTGGAGAATGACGTCGTCTCTGGTTTTGAGGTCTAATGATCCCTTCAGAGTCGGCATAGTTGCCAGATGAGTCGCCCATTTCGTTGGACACTCAAATAACGTTTTAATCCACGAAAGTGTCGACCATATCATTGCAGGAGCTCCATTATGTGCTCCATATTATGTATCGACATCAGCCGCCCTCGAAGGGATTGAGTATTTATACCCCAGAATAGCCGAACAAGCTGGACATGGATGCACAACGATCGACTCCCACTCTTTTGGATTCCCTTTCTGAATCCCCAGACGACATTAGTCAAACGTCCATTGTCTCCATCTTCCTATGGACCAAATCCTCGTGCAACATCGTGGTGCGTGCGCTGAAAAAAGTGCTTGGGTGTTTGTTGTTCGCATCGTAGCCTTGATGAAAATGTCTTCTCACGTAAAACAGAGTCACTATGGCGATGTGCTACTCTCATCGACCGGTTCTCACTTCGGCCGCCCTCTACATGTACAAAGGATATTTCCTCTCAAGTCCCAATAAGCAGTTTTCAAAATAGGAATTCTCCCACTATGTTTGGAGCCATACATGTGATCGTACTGTACTAAGGATATTTGTTACATTTTCCTGTGATTCCTCAATTATGGCCTGCAGTTTCTCATTTTTGGTGTGTACGTTTTCTGCTCTCTTCCTGCACTGTGTGCTGCTTGTCCTCCGTTTCCGTGGTTCAACCACGTCGTTGTTGTCCAGCGCGTCTGTGGTCCTTCCAGGTATCACCCATGTTGTTTCGGTGTAATCCTTATCTTCTCGTTCTGCCCGTGTGCGTCTAGTCCTCTTTCTCAGTCGTTCTGCCCGTTTGCTTTGCTGCTGGTTCTGTCCCTTTGCCGCCTTGTCCGCATGAGGCTGCTCGTTCAGCTCCTCTGGCATCCTGCCTGCCTGTGTCCTGCATGTCCATTTCCTTGCCGTCCTGCCCATTTGCGGAGTGTCCTTTTTCCCTGCCGTTCAGTATACAGTTCGTCTTGCTTCCTTGTGGTGCGTTCCGGCTGTTGCAGGCCCTGCATTTCCTATGGGTCTTTGCGCTGCGCTTGTACACTGCCAGGGATGCTTCCTCTGCTTTTTGGTATTGCAAAGACTCCTGATCGTGCGATGGTGGTATGCAAGAAATAAAACAAATCATCAAGATTATAAAGTATTACTTGTTTTTTACGTCTTACCTCACGCAGTAGCATTGCGTAGGCATCCGTGAAGCCTGTGTATGCAGCTTCAAATTGCTCATACGACTTGTAGCGACTGAGAGCCAAGGACAACGTCTGTCGCTCGGAAAACTTCTTCCTGTCAGCTTGAATCATGTCAGCGGTATAGTCTTTTATCGCACAGTAATGACCCGTATTAGGATCTGCAAAAATCATTGTTGCCAACCTTCCCGTCCACTACGTGCAGTTGATGTGGGTTTTTGCACAAAAAATTGGTCAATCACTTCTTGTCGCTGAGGTTTAGACTTCTTTGGTTGGCAACCATTCAAGAGGTCGCTCTCGAGTATCGCCTTCACAAGATCCCGCCCAAGCTCATCCAAGTTGGTGACAGTGGACATGTCTGACACTTCTTGCAGACAGATATTAGGATAGGCAGAACGAAGTAGATTTCTAGGGTCAATTTTGTTGCTGACGAGTAATCAAGTATTCCCAACACGTTTTCTCGTCCGCCCATAAGCTCTCGGAAATTAAACCACCGTTGAGGAAATTAAAAAACGCGATAAAAGCAACCACCTCGACGCATGCTGTGCATGGATATTCCAATGGGCAAATTCGGACAGGATTGCACAATATCTTGTAGCAACTTGCGCAAATGCTTTTAATCCAGATTCTTGAACCAATCAACCACTGGAGTTCAATGGCTTTCGATATTAAAAGCCGGGAAAACAAACGCATTCTTATTGATATTCACACACGAAGCACGTATGAAACTCAGAAATTCTTCATAAAATAAGCACACGCGTAGGCATGGGAACGCAGTTTCATCAATCAGATTGTAAATCTGGCATTCCTCTAAGACATTCGCTTTTTTGTGCCACTTAAGCCGTACAGATAAGCATTTTCCTTTGTTGTCGCCGACTATCGTCACGTCGTTCCAACGAAGATTTAACATCTCACTGATCCTAAAGCAACCACAAAAGAGCAGTCGTAGCAATGATCCCAAGAATGGGTGGTGATTTGATAAACAACTCATCAGTGTTGAAAGCTCTTGCACATACAATGGATGAGCTTTCTTTTCTTTGTCGACATTGTTCAGCTTTTTTTATTTTTGCAGCCCAACAACACACCTTCGAGCATCAGCGCTCTGCGCTGGGTTTGGGCAAATTTTGTGAGAAATGAAATATGCAACAAGGGCGGACTTTGCTTGATCGATTGTCCGGGCTTTTTTACCTAAAAATCCGTGCAATTCTCTGTCGAAGCACCACGGGGATCCACACCATTGCACGTTCGGCGCATGTACTCCTCAAATTGCTTTTGGTACGTTTTGTACGCTCGTCTTGTGGAAGCTCCATAGAATGAGTCTTGGATTGTTTCCTTGGATGGCATGCCGAACGCGGCTTTCGTGAAGTTTCAGCCAATCACTCTCGTGATATGTTATATGTGATCTGTTATGTTGGTAACCGACAATCGAGTTGCCCAATCAAATTGCTTGAATTAAGACTAACCAATGAAACATTTCCAAGTCGTCGGTTGTCCAATCCAAGAGCTTTGAATGTCGGATATGTGGTCATGAAAATGTATGAAAACTAGTGACAATTTTTTTAATTTTCTTGAAAATTTGGGACAATTTGTACCACAAATGCTCTAAAACTTGATAAAATCTGGAGAATGGAGATTTGTTCTACAACTCAGCATGACTTCGGTAGTCAATACATGCTCTACTTGGTGGTGAGAGTTCAATTGCCGTACTCACAACAAAGCGCGTAGACAGGGACAATGGGTGCTTGCTTGACAGCTTCTGCTTTGATAGACGGTGACAGGCAACTCGGTGGATCACTACAAGTAAACATGATCAAGGCACAAAGTTTGATGAGATGGCATGTACTCTCCAGCAAACTCATTTTGAGTCTGGTTCGCACTGTCAAGACCGAGAGACAATAGCTCACGACTCTGTCGAAGGAACTTCTGTCATTGTACAGTCCATTAAACACTGGAGGCACCCAAATGCATCAGAGTCCAGAGGAATAGCCCAACAACGACGACAGAGAAATTCATCCAGCTTGGCCTGCGTCTGAGAGAAAGAGGAGGGGTGCATTTCGACGACTCTGTGCATGTTCACGTGGGCCACATGCTCCAACACACAATGTTCCATGTGTTGTGTTGCAGCAAAGTATCGTTCTCGTCGTCTACTTCACAAATGAGGCCTCGACGTACCGCTCAGGATGGCCTAACTTTGTAACCATCGCACATCAAAGTGCCCGAGTCAATCAACAAAGCACATCCAAGTCAACGACTGGGTGCAACGGCAGGGCAATATAGAGCTCACCGAGGAAAGGCTTTTGCAACGCGGTGTGTATTCTTCTTACGCGTTTGATATTCCGACAGGTCAAGTAATCGAGGTGACTCGAGTGGAGCGCATAGTTTGGCAAATGCAAAGTCACAGGTTATTTCGAATGACAGAATTCGACAAATGTCTAAAGCCTAAACAGGGATCGATAAATGCCAAGTAGAGGACAAGGAAGGTATCTCGACCGTATGAAGCAATGGCCAGAGCATGTAGCAAAAAGTAGTTTCACGACAGGTACAATGGCCTTGACAAGTGGGGGCAACCGCCGTGGATAATACGATGCACAAGGTTCAAGTGCAGTTTGTCAAGTGGAAGGTGAAGAGCCCCCCACCCCGCAAGTTTGTGACTTGGGGGATGTCCGAGGGCGACAACCTCTCAATACCCTAACGACTCGTTCGACAAGAACACCGATTTGACAAAGTGCAATACTTTACTCGATGGTATTTAGAGATAAAAAGAGCAAGCTCAATGACACGAAAGCTGTCTTGGCAAGCTTCCTATGAGACAAGGCTTAGGCGACCGAGTGGATCGTCAAATTCAAATTCAAAGGTCGCAACGTGGCGGCCAGATGAGGACTAATGTCAGCCTTGTCAGTCAAGCGGAACGAAAACTGGAGCAACAAGTTGGGCACGACCACTTGGAGCTCCGCCATCGCAAAGCGCATGCCAATGCAATTCTTCGGCCCCGTGCTAAAGGGCATGTAGGTGAACGTATTGCTATGGCCATTGCGCAACGCCTTGTCAGCTTCATAAACCGCCGTGCCTTCGAGGAAACGCTCTAGCATAATCGCCATCAACTTTGCTCCTCGAGGTCAATTCCTACCTGAGATGAACTCATCTGGCTGGCTCCAGTACTTTGGATTGCGGTGTTGAGCCGCCAAGCTGATATATATGGTCGTGCCCTAGACACAGGCATGAGGCACTCCGTTACAACATTGAGCGAGACCTTTGGAATAAAGATGGGTTTGCCATCCGACATGGGCACATGGTCGTCCGAAATACACTCCCGTGTAGCGGTGTGGACGGCGGTGGGGAACACGCGCAACGTTTCCTGGATGAATGCCGTCGTATATTTCAACTCGCCAAGAGACTTGGAGCTGATTACACCGCCTTCAGAAGCGGCAGCTACGGCTTGGCATTCCTTGCGAGCAATGTTTTCCATCTCAGGATGCGTGGCAAACATGGCAAAGACCCAAGAAAGCGTCGCACTCGTCGTCTACAAGTCGTCGTGAAACCCTCTGACAGTCCTTTGGTAGACTTACTTCATGCCCAGCAAACATAAACGTCATGACGTGACAGCGAGCTTCTTCGGGAGTCACTCTCTGCTGCCCAGCCTCCACATCGAGAATCAAATCGACCAAATCGGTGGGGCGATTGACGTCACGAGGGGCTTGGAGCTTGGCCGCGATGACGTTGTCAACCTTTTCGAGCAAGATGCGCTTGGCTTCGCGCTTCTTGATTAAGTATGGCAAGGGCAATTTGTCAAAGCCAGGGATGTACATAGAGATGACTTCGTTGAAGAGCTCAGGTGGCTGGCTCATCATCGTGTACGCATCGAGAACACGTTTGTTGCCGTTTTCGAGGGAGCCAAAGTTGTAGCCAAAAGCACAGACGCCGATCACGTCCAGAGTCATCTTGGTGAAGACTAGTCATGATTATGAGGACCAGCAGCCATGCAATCCTCGGACGTACAGTCGTGCATATCAACGGCGACGCCTTGATCTGTCACTTCCTTGAGATGTTTGCTCAATTGGCGAGCATGGTGGGCAAAGATGTCGACAAACCCACGGACTTTGGAAAAGCCAAAGTGTGGCATGAGCATCTTGCGCTGGCGGTGATGCGTCTCGCCTTCCGTGCAAAGTAATCCATCGCCGCCAAGGAGAATCTATCAAAGACAGAGAATCAATCCACCGGCATTCCGTCGGGACGAACGCGGAGAACGTTTCGAGGCACGGTGGCTCTTGGGTAGTTGTCGTTGTTGACCACGTGGACGTGCTTGAGCGCTTCTGGATCGGAGAGCATGACCTACAAATGTTCAATACCATTTCGAAATGACGTTTGTGAGAATACTCGATGGGTCAGCGCCTCTCGGAAATGCACAGCCCCGCCATACTTCTTGACCCTGAACGACATCATCAACATTAGCCATGCAACATTAGCGTATCATGATAGAAAGGGTTCTGGAAAATTGCCTTCTTCCCACTTGGCATAAATGATTTCCTTCATCGAACCAAAGAACCAATGCGGCTATGGAGGTCCTGGCAGCGCATTGAGAGGGCTCGTCGCAGGCTCAATCACAAAATAGTAGAACATCGTGGAAGCTCCAGCCATGACGAGCGCCGCCGCAGCCGTCGCCACAGGGTGTGTCGACGAGAGTTGAATCAAATCCATGCTTTTGAAGTGGGCACAAGGCAGCAAATTCAAAAATGAATCGTTGTGGCGTCCATGTGAATTCTATGCGGAGCTACGGGAGACGACGTGTCGCGGACAGCCTGTCCAAGTCCATCCAACTCAGGGAGGACAAGGATTTCAGCCAGCAAAAGGCACTCGTTGGCTCGATCTTTCACACACACACGCATCAATTTGATAAAATCGTGGTGGGAAGGAGCTTCCAAGTAGCCCTTGAGAAGGTAGGAGGGCTCTTATAGCTAGGGGCGCTCGGCGGTGATCTGAAAGGACACTCGTACCATCTCGGATTACCTCTTGGGGTCACAGGACTTTACCCTGGAACACTCCATCTTGGGAAACCTAACATATTCTATAAGAAAAATTAGATTAGTTGTCATAGGTATCAATTATGAATGTATACAAGATGGCTTAAACTCTGTTTATTATACAGATTTGCATAAATAATATATTTTTTCTTATAATCTTATAAGTATAATTAAATATGCAGTTTTACAGTACTTATGCACTGCCAAGCACTGGAGATGCGCTTGCGACCAGCCTGCAACTGGGCGTCGCCCCGCGTCCATCATTTGAATACCCCATGCTTTACATCCGGAGGAACTCGAATTTCAGCGTACAAGACAATCGAACCACATATTGTCTTTTTCACCTAAATTTGTATTTTTTTACCAAAATCGAATTCTATTCCAAATCGATTTGATCATACTTAAGTCAAGTGTAAATGGAAAGTATGGCAATTAATTATACGTGTGTGTATTGCGTGAATTTGGTAAATACTCGATTCTGATTGGCTGAGCGATTTGCAGATCGATTTGAAACATCGATACATTCGGACCCCCCTCGACAATACATATTTTGAAAGATCTGACGTTTGAGGACCGAGATTGCCATGCAAACCTCGATGAAGGAGATGGAAACTCTGCAAAAGATGCGCTGTGGACAAACATGATGGAAGTGTCATGGCTGAGAAGATGGCATTGCGAGTTTAGAATGCACGTGGCATGGCCGATTACGATGCGACATTGATCCTCATAAACACCAGATGATGTGGACTTTCAGTCCGCGCTGACAGGCTGGGCGAACATATCACGACAGTCCGTCCACGTTCGCACCCAGATTCGTCGAAGCATCAAATTCACCTTGAACTCGAAGGTACCAGGTTGGGTTGCTGCCCAATCGAATCGATCCGCAAACCGATCCCATGGATTTCATTGGCTGATTCGAATAAATGTACCATATTTTGTCAAATTAGTCGAAATTTTTCGATTATTAGTCAATCAAATGGCTCAAATTGAATTTGGAATACTCCGGAGTAGCAATCAGATGATGTCAACCATCAGTCCACGCTGACATGCTGGGCAAACCTATCAGAGCCCATCGACAGTCCGTCCACGTTCGCACCCATAGTCGTCCAGTTATCGGACGCTCAAATTCAGGCTGTATTTCTTCTGTAAACTACGGGCCTATCTAGCAACCGAAAATATCGAAATAAGCCCAAAATGGCATTTTGAGGCCAAATTCAATAATTGAGGTCAAAATATGACCTTGATTATCTCCGAGAGTTGTGCACCAAATTCAATATTTTTGGTTGGGATATACTCGCTGGAGGCTCCCAAAATGCCATTTTACGAAATAGAGGTTTTACCTCCATTTTGAATATGCCATAAATCGTTGATCCCAATCTAGGTAAAAACGACCTGTGGAGTTTGAAATTTTGCTAGAAGCACCCTAATATTTCCTGTATAAAATTGTTCTCAAGATTTCACACATGGGTGAATATAATCTTGTACTATTAAAATAGTACTAGTATACGTTTTCAGATACAGCGTCTGGATCTGAAAGATTTCAGGTTGGAAGCTTTGATGTTGCTCAAAATTTGACTCTCCCTGGTGTTCATCAAGTCCCAAGCTCTTTCTACTTTATGAGTCTTCTTAATGTGTACTGCTTTGGCATTCACAATGAAAGTACGCCAAAGGGTATTCCCATGTTATTAAATTCTACATGGTTTAGCATTGAATACACAAATAAATTATCTTTACGATGAGGGATTGACAGGTAAAGGGTCCAACGATGTTGTGTCTATGATGTACAAATACTTGGAGAAATATTTTATCGGTAAGTCTAAAGACATTATTCTCTATGCAGGCAATTGTTCTGGGCAGAACAAGAACAATTTGATGCTGTCTTTCCTAAGCTGGCTCGTAAGCAAACAGAAATTTGAAACGATAAAGCCAAAATTTCAAGCTAAAGGCCACACGCGCAATTCATGTGACAGAAGCTTTGGTTTATTCAAGAACGCATACGTGAAGCTGACTTTGTACAGTTTGGATATGCTTTGTGATGCTATGAACAGTGTGTCAACACTGTCTGGAGTTGTTTTGGATGCCGGAGATTTCTTTGACTGGAGTCGACTAAGCTCAAGTTTTACGAAAGGAATCAAAACATACCAGTGGTTTTCATTTGATCAAGATCACAAGGGAATGGTTGGATGCCAATTGAGCGCCAACGCTCCAGTTGTTTGGTTTCGACTTTGGAATGGAACTAATTTCGATTTATCTGACCGTGTGCCCATAGAAAGAAAGGGCTTGAGTGACTTGAAGCAAACTGATCTATTTCATAAAGTCAGACAAAAGTTCATTCCTCGGGAGCACTTGAATGAGTGGGATGCATTGTGTCCGCCACCATCCTTGAATACAGTCTCAGCTGTTCATGCCAAGAGCCGACAAAACAACGTGAATACGAAGCTCGTCGGAACACAAAAGAAGCCTTGTCTTCCAGTAGTCATCGATCAGGTCTATCATAGAATTAGATTAATATCAACACAACACAAACTTGATCTACGTGTCCAAGGGTAGTTCGATCAAACGGGAGAAAGAACTGACGTATACGAGCACATTGCATTTCTCAAGCCACGAAAATAATCAAGAAAATGCCCGTGTGACCAGATTCAAAACACAGCGATATCTTGTTGGAAGAATCTAGCATAGACTTGGAGGATACAAATAAAGAAGCGATAGTCATACCGAGTTTTCCAGAGCTTGGACGAGTTGCCCACGCCAACAAACACATAGAGCGAAAAACAACAGAGGCTGGTACGACAAAACGCAAGTACGCACACCTTGACCAAAAAAATATCCACCATCATGATAACAAGAATCTAGCATAGTCTTAGAGGATATGAAGGAATTAATAATGGTCATACCCCAGTTTTCAAGGCTTGGATGACTCGTGAACGCCAACGATTAGAGAGGGTGAAAGACAACGGAGGTTGAGAAAAGGGTAAAATGACAACAATTACCGCTGGCTCGCATAAGTGTATTTGGCTCCCCGCTTACTTACGCGAAACAACATGTATTGGTCGACTGTGAAAGAGCACTGCAAGTCCTATATGGAGCAGTGCAAACTTACAATTCGAGACATTACGTTTCATCGGCAGAATCACGTCCATTGTCGTACAACTGGCTCGTATCTCTTTGGTTTTTTTTTGGGCACGCTGATTTAGCATGGATAAGGACGCAGCCTCCATCATCAAACGTGTCTGACACTTGTTGGCTGTTCAAACACGTTGTCTGTCCATCAACAACTGATGATGAGTTTGAGCGTGATTTTTATGACCAAGCAGCTCACACGACCATTGCAAAATAATTGAAGACAGCGTGGAAAGCTGATGTGTGGCTTCCGCAAGTGAAGGTGGACGCCGTGGTCAGCTTTCATGTTGCTCAATATTTACCTCTCCCTAGTCCCACGATCAATTTTTTACAACCTCCACCTTGACGCAAAAAAATCCTTATCATCATGATGACGACAATCTATCATAGGTTTAGAGAATGTTAAGGGATAAACGATGTTGATACCGAGTTTTCAACTATTGGGCGAGTTGCCCAAGCCAACAAGGAGAGAGAGCAGGAGACGATGGAGGCTGATACGAATAAAAATTACAACGTACTAATGCGTTCATGTTGACGAACACAAATATCCGTCATCTCCACGATAGTAAAACTCTGGCATCGATTTACAAATAGCGCTGTCCATACGGAGAATTTCAAGGCTTGGATAATATGCACACGCCAACAGAGAGATAGGGCAAAGCATTGCAGAAGTTGATACAAGCGAAAAACAAGACAACATGCCAGTTGTCCACTCGTGGAACACGCGAAATCCATCATCACCTTGATGCAAGAATCTATATTAGACTTAGAAGACGTTAAGCTATAAGCGATGGCCATACCGAGTGTTTTCAAGCTTGAACAAGGTGAACATGCCAACAAACAGAGAGGGCTAAAGGCAACGGAGGCAGGAACGAGCAAAAATGACAGCAGGCAAGCTAGTCCACTTTTTTAATCAAAACAAATCCATCGTCATTTCGTTTCATGAATCTACAATAGACTGGAGATGCTAAGCTGTAAGCAATCGTCTTACCGATTTTTTCAAGGCTTGCACTTGGTGCGCACGCCAACCAACAGAGTGGGCAAAGCCAACGGAGGCAGGAATGAGCAAAAATGACAGCAGGCAAGCTAGTCCTCTCATTTCATCAAAACAAATCCATCGTCATTTCGTTGCAAGAATCTACAATAGACTCGAGATGCTAAGCTGTAAGCAATCGTCTTACCGATTTCTCAAGGCTTGCACTTGGTGCGCACGCCAACCAACAGAGAAGGCAAAGCCAACGGAGGCTGGAATGAGGAAAAACGACAACATGCAAGTTGTCTACCTTGTGAAACACAGCAAAAGAGAGCGAAGGCTGACACGAGCAAACACGACAACATGCAAGCATGTCTTCGTATTAAGATGAAAACGAATCCAACTTGAGAATGCCGCTGTTGATGCTTTGCTTATATCCGTATCCGAAACGCTCATTCTTTGAAACCTTCAAAATATAATAACTTGCCAAATTTTACTCTTTGAAGATTATAAAGTTTGCATGTAGGCTCGTTTAATTGGACAAAAATTTATGGGATTTATCATTGCAAAATGTGCTGTATCTCGCGAACTAGACCGATTCGTGGGAAGAGGATTGCAAATTCAGATTCTCCGTCAAAAGTTACCTCTAGAAATGTCATAATCCAAAATTCGGTGAAAAACGAATAAGGCCCCGTTCTATTTGAGTGTCTTCATTTGTACAAATATGCAATATTCAAAGTATTCAATTTTAAAGTACTGTTTGTTTGTGTTAAATATCTCATCATGCGAGAAATAATAAACATACTTGCGTCTTATTATAAAATTATTAAATTATACAGTAATGATCACACCAAGTTTGGGTGCAAGACTGCGTCAAACAGCACGAACATCTGCCGATGCGCTCGCCCTGCATCGGTGCGACACCGTGCCAATTCGATAACATGTATTGTCATTTTCAACCAAATTTGTGGTTTTGACCAAAAGACGAATTCATTTCCAAATCGATTTCCTCATAGAGAACGTGTGTGTGTCCGTGTGTGTTTTGCGTGAGTCAGGTAGCTGATCGATTTTGATTGGCTGAAAAATTTAATTTTAGCCAATAAGAGAAGCCCGTTCGATTCAGAATCGATTCGAAACCCCGGTCGATTCAAACGGTTCCTCCCAATTTTGAATCAAAAGCACAATAAAAAACAAACAAAAAACTCTTTAACAAACGGATTCACTGAAAAACAAACGCCCTTATTTCAGGTAGACCTAACCTCGCACGCCGCGAACGACGTCAGGCATCCGACCAGAAAAATGCTATCACCGGAGCGAAGCGGAGGTCGAGAGTACATTTTTCTGTTGGAGGATGGCTCGGAGGAGAGAGCCCCAAACGTGTACCAAAAAGGGACTTCTTTATTTTAATTCTCATCGGGAAAGGCGGCAGGTAGGCCGAAGGCCGTGCCGCACCCAGATGAGGCCTGTTCTACAGTATCCAAGCCTAATTAGGACTGAATCTGGTCGAAACTGGACAGAGTGGCACTGTACTGTAGATTTTTAGGCGTTTCAAACGGTATTAGGAAATCTGTCTGGTCCAACGTGGGATGTTAGTTTTTAAGACTATCCGTTTGGAAAAGAGCTTTTTTATTTGTTTTCTGCATGTTCTCTGCTATAACGTCAATAGAGATAGGGTTGGGGTACAATGTCATAACCCGATACAGCCCAAGATCTCGACCATGGAGCATACACAAGAGGTTGCAGACGAAGGCAGCCAAGAGAGAGCTACTGCATATAGTCAGTTTACCACAACACGACGACTGAATGCGCACTTGGACGGCAGACCGAACACCGTGTACTGCATGGACGTCAAGAAAGTTCTGACGATTCATGTTATGGCCACTCAGTCGTTCTCCGCGTTGTTTACTCGCTCTAAGAGACGAAACTTGGATTGATATTGTACCAGTTTGCTCCATTCTGTCGTAATTTGAGCCGATGGGTAATCAATCTACCAAGCCACATGTGGACAAATGAGGTATCTGCTATGGCTAGCAGGATGTCCAGAAGATAAGCAGGTATTTACAAAAAAAAAGCTTGTACAAAGTGTAATAGCTGTCTTCGATTGCATTTAGAGAAGAGAGGAGCAAATTCAGTGACGCGGAATTAGCCTTTCTGGTCAATGTTTGGCGATCGAATGAATCGTCATGCTCAAATCCACGGGTCTTATCGTGACGCTCATCAATGGATTGATGTTGGCCTTGTCGGTCAAGCGGAAGGAAAACTGGAGCAACATATTGGACACGACCGTTTGGAGCTCCGCCATCGCAAAGCGCATGCCGATGCAGGTCTTTGGCCCCGTGCCAAATGGCATATAGGTGAACGTGTTGCCGTGACCATTGCGCAACTCTTTGTCAGCTTCGTATACCGCCGTGCCTTCAAGGAAACGCTCTACAATCAGTGACATCAAAGCATGCTCTCTTGGAGATGAGCTCGTACCAGGGAGGAACTCATCTGGCTGGCTCCAGTACTTTGGATTGCGGTGGAGAGCCCCCAATCTCAAGATTACAGTTGATCCCTACACATAGATGCGAGCTGGCGCGTTCCAAACTCGATCAAGACCTTAGGCATGAAGAACGGTTTGCCATCCGACATGGGCACATGGTCATCTGCAGCACACACGCGATGGGCGATGTTGGTGGCGGTGGGATACATCCGAATCGTTTCTTGGATGAATGCCGTCGTGTATTTCAACTCGGCCAGAGACTTCCAGCCAATTTCACCGCCTTCTGAAGCGGCAGCTATGGCTTGGCATTCTTTGCGAGCAATGGTTTCCATGGCAGGATGCGTTGCAAACATGGCAAAGACCCAGCAAAGTGTCGAGCTCGTCGTCTACAATGTCATCATGAGACTGGTTGAGTCAACTTTTAGTATTCATGACCAGCAAACACAAACATCATGACGTGAGTGCGAGCATCCTCAGGCGTCACCTTGTGCTCGCTCTCGGCTTCCACGTCCAGCATCAAATCAACCAAATCGACGGGGCGACTGACGTCACGAGGAGCTTGGAGCTTGGCCGCAATGACGCTTTCAACCTTTTCGAGCAAGATGCGCTTGGCTTCGCGCTGTTTGACCAAGCGAGGCAGTGGCCACTTGTCAAAGCCAGGGATGTACAGGGAGCCGAGGGCGTAAAAAAGGTCGGGCAGCTGGCTCGACATCTTGTACGCATCGAGTACGCGATCGTTGGCGTTTTCGAGCGAGCCAAAGTTGTAGCCAAAAGCAGCGACGCCGATCACATCCAGAGTCATCTTGGTGAAGACTAGCCAAGTTAGTCAGACACGAAAAGTGATGTCTAGCCATGGACGTACAATCGTGCATATCGACAGCGACGCCTTGGTCCGCCACTTGGTGATAATGCATGCTCAATTGACGAGCGTGGCGAGCAAAGATGCCAATGAATTCACGAACTTTGGCAAAGCCAAAGTGTGGCATGAGCATCTTGCGTTGATGTTGATGTGGCTCGCCTTCCGTGCTAAGCAATCCATCGCCTCCAAGGAGAATCTATCCAAGACAAGGATGAAACCAACTGGTATTCTCTCGAGCCGTACGCGGGAAAAGTCTCGAGCTTCCGAGGCTCTTGGATAATTGTTGCTGTTGGCGACGAAGACGTGCTTGATCGCCTCTGGATCCGTGAGTAAGACCTGCAAAGTGCAATGTCATTTCAACCAAAAAGCACCGACTTACTCGATGAGCTAGCGTCGCTCGGTAATGCACAGCACCGCCATATTTTTTCACCCTAAAGGACATCGTCAACGTGAACCAGGTAGCTTTTATCCTACCATGACAGCATCGGTTCGGGGAAATGGCCATCGCGCCACTTGACGTCCATGATTTCCTTCAACGAGCCAAAGAACCAATGCGACGATTTGGGTCCAGGCAAAGCGTTGAGAGGGTTTGTGGCAGGCTCATGCACAAAATAGTAGAGCATCGTCGTAGCTCCAGCCATGACAAGCACCGCTGCAGCCGTTGCCACGGGGAACGCCCCCAAAAATTGAATCAAATCCATGCGTTTGAAGTGCGCGAAAGGCAGCAAGATCAAAAATGACTCGCTGTGGCCAACTCGTGACCGCTACGCAAAGACATGGGAGATGCTTCGAAAAGAGAGGGCAAAGAGTTCTTTACAGCGAGGGTGCACTCTGTCCATCTCGGATTACTTGCTTAGGTAATCCGCCTCAGCGTCACCGAACAGCACAAATTTTCACCAAACCTATGTATAATTTATTTGTTTGAAAAGATGATTTCTCATAGGTATTAGTTTTAATAGTTTTAAAAGTAACCATTATCTATACTTAATTTTGATAAATAATAATATATAAAGTATAAGATTAGACAAGTATGATAATATAGAGGTTTAACAGGTTTGACATGTCCCCTTCAAGGCCACTGTTGATGGCCTTGCTGTCGTCGTCCGACAGAGCGTATTCGACGTGAAAAGTTTGCAATACGCGTAGCATGTGCCGTCAATCTTCGCAAGCTGCCGCCATACAATGTCAAATCGCCAGCAAGCTGGACCAAAGGGCCAAAATACACGCTCAAACTCGTCAAAGTCAACTTACATGCCAGTCTAAATATGTTACGAGTTGATTTGTGTGATGGTTACGACGAGCTGGCGCAGAGCGGTATAACGTTGTCTGCTGTGGAAAGCCGCGCGTGTGGTCGTGCCAATCTTTATGACCGCCAGTCCAAATGTATACACCCATTGAGAACCCATCAGACATGCTTCGTGTATACTCCTCCATGCACACGACGTTGCAGATGCTAGCAGCCAAGCAGAATGTCAGCTGACTTTTCCCGATCGGCTCGCTCTCTTGATCGCTTTCTGCCCGTGTGTGTCGATTTTGAGCTTTTCCGCTCGCCACGAGTTTGTGTGCTCTCTACATTTCACGACAACTTGATTCGATTGCATTTTTACAACAGGGAGAGCAAGTAGGACCTTGATCGCGCCATGCTTGCTGGTTGCCACACGACGACCACTTAATCCATCGCGTGAATCGTCATGGTCAAATCCACGGGTTTCATCGAGACGCCGTCAAGCTTGGGGTGGATGTTGGCCTTGTCAGTCAAACGGAAGGAAAACTGGAGCAGCAAGTTGGACACGACGACTTGGAGCTCCGCCGTGGCAAATCGCATGCCGATGCAATTCTTTGGTCCCGTACTGAACGGCAGGTACGTGAATGCGTTGCCTTGGCCATTGCGGAGAGCCTTGTCGGCTTCATACGGCGCCGTGCCTTCCAGGAAACGCTCTACAAAAATTGGCATCATCTTGGTCCAGCCTCAAGTTGCGCTCTTACGAGGAAGGAACTCATTTGGCTGGCTCCAGTACTTTGGATTGCGGTGGAGAGCTCCCGTGCTGACAATCATGTGCGTTCCCTACACAAAAACCCTTCGGTTAGCTAGCATCAATCTTTGGCTGGACCTTTGGAATAAAGATGGGCTTGCCATCCGACATGGGCACATGGTCGTCTGCAGCGCACACACGTGTAGCGACGTTGGTGACAGTGGGGTACATGCGCAACGCTTCATTGATGAATGCCGTCGTGTATTTCAACTCGGCTAGAGACTTCCAGCCGATTTCACCACCTTCTGAAGCGGCAGCCACGGCTTGGCATTCCTTGCGAGCAATGGTTTCCATGGCAGGATGCGTTGCAAACATGGCAAAGACCCAGCAAAGCGTTGTGCTCGTCGTCTACAAAAATACATTACGCTTCCTTGTATCTCCATGAATGGACTTACTTCATGGCCAGCTAGCATGAAAGTCACCACGTGAGTGCGCGCTTCCTCAGCCGTCACTCGATGCTCGGTGTGAGTGTCCACATCCAGCATCAAGTCGACCAAATCAATCGGACGACTGATGTCACGCGGGGCTTGGAGCTTGGATGCAATGACGTTATCAACCTTCTCAAGCAAGATGCGCTTGGCTTCACGCTGTTTGACCAAGCGAGGCAGTGGCCAGTTGGCAAAACCAGGGATGTAAATCGCTCCCAAGAAGTAAAAGAGCTTGACCGGTTGGTTCGACATCTTGTATGCCTCAAGCACACGGTCGTTGGCGTCCTCCAACGAACCAAAGTTGTAGCCAAAGGCAGAAACACCAATGATGTCCAGCGTCAACTTGGTGAAGACTAGCAAGCGTGTGAGCCCCAGCAACAGAGTCAATAAAAAAATTCAACGACGTACAATCGTGCAAGTCAACAGCGACGCCTTGGTCTGCCACTTCCTTGAGATGCTGGCTCAGTTGACGAGCATGGCGAGCAAAGATTCCGATGAATTCACGGACTTTGGCAAAGCCGAAATGCGGCATGAGCATCTTGCACTGGTGGTGATGCGTCTCGCCTTCCGTGCTGAGCAATCCATCGCCGCCAAGGAGGTTCTATTCGATGGTAAAGGTGACGAAAACCAATTCAAGTGGTACGCGAAGAAACTCCCGGGTATCCATGGCACGCGGATAATTGTCGCTGTTGACCGTGTAGACAGACGTGCTTGATCGCCTCTGGATCCGTGAGCATGACCTACAATGTTTTTCTCCAGCGTTCGTTATGGAAGGAATCAACATACGCGATGGTTTAGCATTGCTCGGTAATGCACAGCACCGCCATATTTCTTGACCCTGAAGGAAATCGTGAATGCAACCTCTCAAGACACATTGTAGTTGATGTGTACCATGAAAGCATGGGCTCTGGGAAATGGCCGTCGCTCCACTTGGTGTCGATGATTTCCTTGAACGATCCAAAGAACCAATGCGACGATGGAGGTCCAGGGAGTAAATTCAGAGGGTTGTTCGCTGTCTCAATGACAAAGTAATAGAGCATCAAGGCCGCAACAGCCAGGACAAGCAGCGCCGCGGCCGTTGCGACGGGGTACGTCGCTGAGAGTTGAATCAAATCCATCCTTTGAAATGACTTCAAGGCAGCAGAATCCAAAATGCCGCTTCGTGCAGATCAGTTGAATTGTACGGCAGACGACGCTTTGATGACGGCCTGTCCAGGTTCATGCCACCCATGGAGGACTATCAACGCAGCATACGGTTCAACCTTCTCGCAGCCACATTTCGCATACGCTGGCCAAATTTGATCGTATCGCCGCGGGGAAAGCGCTGTCATGTAATGGAAGAGATGGAGAGTGTTCTTCTCACGAGGGGACGCTCGGAGACTTGATCCATTTCCTCAATGTCCATCTTGATTTCATCGGCTGGATGTCTTTCATACCCCGATTACGTGAAAGCAAGAAACTTGTTCAAGGCATAAACTCAAAAACCTCTAATAATAGATGCACACCTAAATTATAAATAATACAAAATATTATTTCTTGCAATATAAAACTGGACTATAACACTTTACTAGTACTATGTAATATATTCGATATTTTATATATTTAGTATATAATATGTCACAGGTATTATTCCAAAGAGTTATGAGTCAACATTGCACCCAACCGCACATCCTCTGCGGCTCGAAAGCGGACTGTGGAGAGCTCGACGGCATGGACCTTCAGACTTTGGCCAGGAAGATGGCGACAGACTCAAAGATAGACGAGACAAGGCTCTAAGATAGTCTACGCTTGTGCCCAGGCTATAGAATTTGTAGTGTTCTTCGTCTTCCACCAAGTCCAACATGATGGAGCCACTGACGTCGATCCAAAGCCGTCATTGCCGTGCCCATTACCGTCCATGCAGTATTTACTACAGTGTCTCCGACGACAGTCACCATGAAGCATCGCAAGAGCTGCTTTCGAGCCGTCAAACAAGTCAAAACCCATCAGCAACGCTGTGAAAACGATTCAAGTTGAGCCCGTGAACAACTAGGATGAGTGGCTCTGGGTTACGACAAAGATGCAGACGACGAGACTCAGTGGGAAGACGCAGCGACTGAGTGAATCGTCATGCTCAAATGAACGGGTTTCAACGAGACGCCGTCGAGTCGTGGGTTGACGTTGGCCTTGTCGGTCAAGCGGAAGGAAAACTGAAGCAGCAAGTTGGAAATCACGACTTGGAGCTCGGCCATGGCGAAGCGCATGCCAATGCAGTTCTTTGGCCCCGTGCTGAAGGGCAGGTACGTGTACGAGTTGCCTTGGCCATTGCGGAGCGCCTTGTCGGCTTCGAACGGCGCCGTGCCTTCGAGGAACCGCTCGGGGACGAACTCATCGGGTTGACTCCAGTACTTTGGATTGCGATGGAGCGGTCCCGTGACGACGACCACGTTGGCGCCATACGTACAGAATGGTCAGCTCCAAGTTGGCGGCGGCGGTAGGACCTTGGTAGTGAAGATGGACTTGCCGTCCGACATGGGCACGTGGTCGCCCTGGACACAAGCGCGCGGGGCGATGATTGTGATCGTCGGGTGGAGTCGGAGGGTTTCCTGGATGAACGCCGTCGTGTATTTCAATTCGCCGAGCGATTTCCACCCGATGATGCCGCCATCCGACGCGGCAGCCACGGCTTGGCATTCCTTCCGAGCGAGAGCTTCCATCTCGGGGTGCGTTGCAAACATGGCAAAGACCCAACAGAGCGTGCTGCTCGTCGTCTAGCCAAGCTTCCTCGGCCGTCACTTTGTGGTCGCTGTGCGAGTCCACATCGAGCATCAAGCCGACCAAATCGATCGGGCGTGATGTATCGCGCGGCGCTTTGAGCTTGGCGGCGATGACATTGTCGACCGTGTCGAAGAGGATGCGCTTCGCCTCGCGGATCTGGACCAAGCGCGGGAGCGGCCAGTTGCGAAAGCCAGGAATGAGCAACGCCGCGACGCCGTAGAGGATGTTGGGCGGTTGATTCATCATGTTGTACGTTTGGATGACGCGCTCGTTGGAGTTGTCGAGCGAGCCAAAGTTGTAGCCAAACGCGGCAACGCCGATGATGTCGAGCGTCAACTTGGTGAAGACTAGTAGATCGCATTGTGAGGAAGAAATGGTTCAAAGGATGGACGGACACTCGTGCATGTCGACCGCGACGTCCTCGTCGACGACTTGGTTCAAGTGGCGGCTCAGTTGACCCGCGTGATGCGCAAAGACATTGATAAAGTCTTTGATCTTGCCAAAGCCAAAGTGCGGCATGAGCATCTTGCGCTGATGTTGATGCGTCTCGTCTGCTGAGCAATCCATCGCCGCCGACAAGGTCCTACAGAGAAGACGTGAGCACCGCCAGGACGTCCAGCAGCGAGCGAACAAACCCGAAGGAAGTTTCGAATGCCGTTCGATCACGGATAGTTGTCGCTGTGGGTCACGAAGACGTGCTTGATTGCTTCAGGATCTGTGAGCATGACCTAGAGATTCAAGTGTGAGCAAATGGAGTGGTGGACGAGAGGGAACGGACGCGATGGCCAAAGACAGCTCGGTAATGGACCGCTCCGCCGTATTTCTTGACCCTACAACGCATTCAAGTCGATAGGAAGCAGGGGAGAAGGCGTACCATGAGAGAGCAGGCTCTGGGAAGTGTCCATCGCTCCACTTGGTGTCCATGATATCTTTGTACGCGCCGTAGAACCAATGCGACGATGGCGGTCCTGGAATCGCATTCAAGGGATGGAAAGCGTGGGAGATGACGAAGAAGTAGAGCATTGCGGTCGCCACGGCGAGGAGAAAGAGGCCGAGAACGACGACGAAGACGTTCCACATGGAGATGAACTCGAGTTCCATCGTCTTGACGCGAAATTGCAATCTGGCCGTCAATCAGCATGCTGTCAACGCTGCTGAGTGATCTACCAGATGGGATCCACAGAAGGGAGGAAGACGTCGATTGTCGAGCGACTAATGGCTGGAACATATCATGCGCTGTGGATGAGAGGTCAGGAGCTCGCTATCGCATGATGAGAAGACTAACCGAGTTCCTCCCGCCCGCTGGTCGAATGTCACTTTCAAGTGATGACACGATCGCTTCTGCATGTTGTTGCATGGAATCGTACAGTGTAGATGGAGGGAGGCCGCCATGTCCTGTCAACATAAAGTCGATCTCAGACGACCCCAAGCTTCCGATCTACATGGAGATGACGAAACACGACGACTGTGTACGATCACACATCCCAAGTCGCGCGCATTCCGTCGATCAGCTGCATGCTTTGCTTGTCGTGGGTGATGAATATTCCAGACGTGGAGTCGAGATGAGCGGTCCATGAACGATCATGCTGACGATTCTCCACGTCAAACAAGAGCGTCGAGACGAGACGTGGAAGGCACGACGAGGAGACTGAGAAGTATGAGTGACAGAGATCCTAGAGCATGGATATGGTTGTACCGACTGTTGGTCAATGGATTGTAGGAACGCGATGGAATATTGAAGCTGCGGCTGTCAACTAAACTGTGAGCATATCCATGTCGTTGAGCGATTGCAGTGCAACCACGAAGAAGACATTCTATCAGCAAATCGCTTCTTCCCCTGTCATCACGCGCACTCCATCGTCAAGCGATGGCCGCAGGACTCTTAGTTGACGGAGATGGTTCAACTTGAACTGGCGTCGATGGTTTCTACTGCTCCTCCGTCGGGCTCTCTACAGATTTCGTGGCCGTCAGTGTTGATTCCTACCATGCGTCGCATCGTCATGCTTGCTGCTGTGTTGTGGGCATTGGCGTCAGCTCAATGGGAGAGTCAGTACAATCAAATCGTGGACGACGACAAGGAGACTGTGACCAAGTGGACGCGGCTGGCGTATTATACCAAGCTCATGGCACATCAAGCAATTCAAGAGAAGAAGAAGCTGCCGGGAGGACTCGCGCGGTTCGACCCACAAGCGTACATTCGCGCGAGCATGGAGGCGGCGGCTGCCAAGCTCAACAAGAAGATCGCGTCGGTCGAGGAATGGCTCATGGACTTTGTCGAGTCGATCAATGCGTTCGACGACTTTGATTTCTAGACGACGCTAGCTCCATGACACGATGGAGAGATGAGGAATAAGTTAAAAACAACACCAGCAATCGAATGGACAGTCTGCCGTGTCTCCGCCTTGGTTGATGCGCAGCGATTCTTCAGAGTAGATGGCCAATCCATCGGCGTCGTATCGAACTACCGAGTCACAGTGAGCAAGGAGAAGCACATGGAGGAGGGTCCTACTTGGTTTCGGGTCGGATGTGTCGTTGTGCTTGCGTTTGTCTAGAGAGCTACGTGAGCACCAAATGGAGAGAATGGATACGTACGTTCAGCTTCCAATTCTTCCAAGTGCTTTCGGTACGCTCGTTTCTCGGCTTCTTCTTTCGCAACTTGGCGGCGGATCGCTTCGTCGTCGGCTAGTTTTTGCTGTTTCTTCGACTTGATGTTCGAGAAGAGCGCATCCAGCTCCAACCGGGCATTCTTCTTGTCCTTCTTTTCAGTCTCTGGAGCTCCCGGCGTTGTTTTCTTTGCCTCTTTGCTCACTTTGGCCTGGGTTGCTTTCTTACTTGCAAAGAGAGCATCCACACCAGCTTTGGCAGACTTCTTGGCACTTCCATCCTTTGCCGGAGCAGGTCCTAGAGAAACTCCATTCAGCAATCTACACTGCATGCATTTCAAAGCGCACCTTTTGCTAAGGCTGTTTTCTTGCTTGAAAAGAGTGCATCCACCCCCACTTTGGCAGACTTCTTAGCACTTGCATTTTCAGCGGGAGAAGGTCCTAGAGAAGCTCCGTGAGGTAATCTACAGCGAGCAGAGGCGGCTTACCCTTGGCTGGATGCTTGGACGGCGGCATTTTTCCAATCTGTCGCCAGTAAACTTATTGGTCAACGCTGATTGGATAATCAAATATTGAAGAAATAATTATGATTGGTTAATATAATATTTACTAAATTTAATTGGTCAAAAATTAATATAATTGCTTTAATTGCTGACTATATTTTAATCAAGTTTATTGGAGAATATATCCAAAATATGTGATTAATTATTTAGAATTTATTGTATGAATTAACCTGATTGGCTGCACATTGAATAATTGGATTTGATTGGCTAAAAGCTATTGCGCTTGTATTCGATCGGTGGTGGACGCGAGCATTCGACAAGAAACACCGAGAGCCATCATGTCGTCGACGCAAATGTTTGAAGATATCTTTGAGATCAAGCAGCTCAACCCGGAGGGAAAGAAGTTTGATCGAGGTATTGTTTTGTTGAAGTATGGGCAAGCGTGACGGTCGTTTTCTGTGTAGTCACGCGCTTGTTGTGCAAAGGTGTGTCGTATGAACTCGAACTCATGCTCGACATCAACTCGGAAGTGTTCCCGATGAAGACGCATGAACAGTTTACATTTGCGCTCGTGAGCACGCTCGACTTGGAAGGCAAGCCAGATGATGGTATCTTTGATCAATCGGGCAAACCAACGCTGTTGGATCGATACGACTATGGCATGTACGGCAAAGTGTTTCAATACGACCATGAAGGCGGCAATATGGTTGCGATCTATGCTAGCTTTGGCGGTTTGCTCATGTGCTTGCGAGGCGACCAATCTCATCTACGCAACATCCACAACGGCACACGAGTGTACTGCCTCTTGCGTCGCCAGTAAATCTATCCACCATGACGCAGCCACTTCGTTATGTAATTAACTCTTTACCTTTGACATCCTCAGTCTCAAGCGTGCCGCTGTCCATCCAATTTATCGTCGACTGACCCATGGTCGTGTCGTCTTGGGCTCCTCTTTCTACTTGTCGGAGACTTTGATGGCTTTTAAGCTGAGCATGCCAAGATTGGTGGCAATTCTGTTGGTTCATTCCGAGGTGGATATTCAATTTCACATATTTCAAATGTCATCCTGCTTTTTCAACCACATGAGCGTGGCTACAAACGCAGTCGCCATTTTATGGCCAAGGCGTACAGTAGACCGAGAACAACTCCAAGAATTTCCCACAGAGACACGCATTGACTGCCTCTGCCTCGATGCCATGAGGGATTTCGCCTGATCTCGTCGTCAAACAAGCGATGCGTACTCTAGAACCCTTGAAGAAGCCTCCGCTCTTCGGTCCTTCTCTTCAAATTTTCGGAAAATGCCGCCGCAGTCGACAATCCTTTATCCAGCTTCCTGACCAAACGTACGAGCGGAACCTCTCTCAACGTTGACGTAACAACTACGTGAATGGTTGCTTTCACTTGTCGCGTTTTCAATCCATCAAACTACAGCGCTTCGCTCCGCTTGAAATGGTACCACAGGACCCATTACTTCTGTCCAAGCAATGATCTGTCGGCTTCCAACATTGCCACAGACGGCGACTCCATTCGAATCCATGGATGCCATGAGAAAGAGATGACAATGACATGGCGAGGAGTCTCCTGTGAGGCGGCTATAGCAGTCGCAAGAGCATCTCCTGCTTTTACTTGATCTCCTGCTGGACCGAGACCAGTGCGTGGTGCCAGTCGGCTTGTCGCCGAATCTTGCCATTCAAAAAAAATAATTTCACAAATTTCAAATGTCATTTTTTGACCCAGCCGTAAATTAATTTTTCGAGTCATGTGCGTCCGAAATCTCTCTAAATAAATTATTCATTCGATTCGAAATTGGACTGGGCAGTCGAATCGAATAGCGGCGGGCAAATCGACGAGAAATCGACTAACCAATCATATTGTGTCAATTAAGGTTGTTTAATCCAATCGTTTGACATTTTCCAAAGATCACAATGCTTGACGAAGGACAAGAAGTTGTTGCCGCTTCTCGACTCAGTTCGAGCTCATCAACGGGAAGCCCAGGACCCACGCCACTGGCAAGAAGCATCAATCGATATGATGCATGCTCCTCCCCGAGGCGTCCTTCTCCAGTCTCTGACGCAACGACCTCCGTCAATCTTCTCTTCAAGATGAGCGCCGAAATTTTTGTGAAAGAAACGGTAATGGCAAGAGATCACAGCGGCAAACGGCTGCCTCCACACATCTTTGAGGCCGCGAGCTGGGAAGCTATGAGAGCCAAAATGTTTGACCACTGGTTATCTCATATGGAGAAAAAGGCAACTTATGTTGGAGAACCTCGACAATGGTCGGTGTCAGAGGACGAGCCTTCTCTCAACGACTTCGAAACATTTATATCAATTAAAATGGGGAGAAATCCGTTCAAGCCAACCTCCAACGCTTTGGCTCAGAAATACTTGCAAGATCACTTGAGCCGAACCTTCACGGTGATCGTTTTCAAATGGGGCAATCACTTGAATAATGCTGCCGACTTGCAGCAATTGCAAGAACAATGCATTCAAGTACCATTACGTGACCGATCTGGTGCAGCTGCTGAGGCCATGCAACAATTGACTGTGTCTAAATTGAAGGAGACATGATCACATATATTTCGAGCATACGAAGCAACCTGGAGACTGTGGGCTTATGCAATACTAAAAAAGCCCCTCCAGCAGCATGATGGTTTGATCCAACAACCGCCACCTTCACATATGCTACACTTATTTGAACGTGTGGGCCAAGGTGGAGACGAACATTTGGAGCAGCTGCAGCAAAATTTGTATTTGTCGGGCGATGTCGTTCAGTCGTGCTTAAATGAGCTTGTGATTCTCAAGGAGGCTGTTTGCGATGTTTCTCGACGCTTGGATAATGCGATCAAGACAATGGACACAAAGAAACGAATGATAGCGGGAGTTCTCGCAGATATTCAGCCGTCAACACAAGCATATGATCCACTCCTGCAAAGCGCTATTCATTTGATTCCCAACACTGTCGATATAGACCATATTGAGGAATGAAAGCAACATGAAGGCTCATTAAGTTTATCTAATCAATTCGTTTCATTTGCAGATCTACATTCCACAAAACCTAGCAATGCATCGTCTAGTCCTGGAAATCCTTTAACAATGACTTCATCAGAGAGTCGAAGTGATGGATTAAGGCGACCTTCAACTGAAAATCCACAGTGCTCAAACGTTTTCGCCATGTTGAAATTTTTGAACCTCTGCATGATTGACAAAATGTAAAGCGATAAATCTCTTGTCTTGCTGCCGACATATTCACGACGAAATGCTTTCTTCACGAGACCGAATGCAAATTCAATAGGGTTGAAAAATGCGCAATAAGCTGGCAAAAAGATCGGTAAAATACCCTGTGATCTGAGTAAATAAATGATTTCAGGGTGGCAATGGATAGCTGCCCCATCAAGAATCCATACAGAGCCGCGGCCAGGATAGCGTTGGACATTTTGTGCATGCAGCATACAATTTTGGACGAATTTGGCACGATCAAAAGCGCCTTCGGTTTCAAAAATTTCGACAAAGCCGTTGATATCAAGGAAGCATAAGAGCGACACGCGGGGGGTCCTTTCAAACTCACCGCGAAAACAGAGTTTTTTTCCTTTGAGTGCGTAACCCCGCTTTCTCAACATTCCTCGTGAATCAAAGCTTACCTCATCCAGGAATTGTAGATTCCAATGAGACCTGTCAATTGAGCTGAGCTCCTCAAAGAACCTCACAATGTCATTCTCTTTGATGTGGATCGCGCGCCGTCCAAGGACTTTCCACATTAAACCATAGCTGTGTATGATTCTCCAAACAGTTGAGATCGAGATTGGGCGCAATGGACTTCAAAGGCCTTTTTGGCCTCGTCCAGGAATGACATTGGGTAAGATTCGTAGAAGCGGATGATCCATGCCTTCTCTTCAGCCGAAAATCCGTTCGTTTGATGGCCGTTTACGCGGATGTGGTCTCCTGTGTCTTCATCTCTGCTAACCCAGTTCGAGATTGTCGTGACGGACTTGTGGAATATCCGCGCAACGTCCTGTCTCTTCATTCCCAGGCAATAGACAGCATACAGGGCGCGCATGACTGTGTTTCTTGATGCATGTTGGAGCTGAACATGGCTGAGTATCATCGTCTCAAACAGGATTTGAGCGAAAGCTATATGAATTTGTATACTATACAACAATCGAATGTAATACTGCCTTAGTCGATTTTCCGTTGATTCGTCCAAGCAACAGTTGAGTCCAAATTTGACTGGAATTGATAATAGTGTTTTGAATTCAGATTCAGATCCGATCTAAAATTTGATGCGGGCCAAACGTGTATTTCGGTAGGGTTTTAGATTCAAGTTCAGATTGAAAACGGTCTTTGTCATTAACCAATCAGAAGGCATTTATCCAACCTGAAATCTGAAATCTGTTTTCAGATCCAGATGCTGAATCTCGAAATTGTATACAAGATTCAGATCACCCATGTGTGTGTACCAACGTGTATTTGGGGCAGTTGTTTGGGGCAAATTAAATCTTGAGAATAACTTTATACAGGTTTTATCATTTCATAGAGGAAAATGCTCTAATCTAAGGGTGGGTCTGGATGACCAAAAATTTGGCAATAAATTGGATTTTTGGTCATAATTCATAAAAAAGACCATATTCCATATTTTGACCATCTGGATTCAAAACGAGCAAATTATATTTTGGTCAAATAGATAGAGAAATCGCCATAAAATAAAAAAGTAGTCAGAAGGAGTTTTTTTTGCCACTAGAAATCATTCGTGAATTTCTCACTTCCCCGCGCAAAGATGACGATATGGAATGATGACCTTGACAAGATATGGATGGACGAGCTGATTAACCAAGCTAATGTCATGGGACAAAGATCGGACTCTGGATTCAAAAAGGCTGCATTCATGGCAGCACTTGCGAAGTTAAATAAGGCACCTGGTCTGAAGCAACCCTTCAACCTAAAGCAACTACGATCCCGCAATGATGTGATGAAGGGAGAGTTTTCAATGGTTCACAAGATGGTTAATACATCAGGAATGGGATGGGAAGAAGCAACATGTCGCGTCGTATGTATTACCACTACTTGGGACGCGTTCTTTGCCAATGGAGCAAACCCGAAAACGATAATATGGCGAAACAAGTCTTTCCCGCTCTATCACAAATGCTGCGAGTTGTATGCGAAGACACTTGCTACTGGCAATGTTGTGATATCCACCACTGGCGTCGACACAAGTGGAGATTCTCGTGGAAATATTGTTATACGTGAAGACGAATGCTCCGACACAAATGAGAACTACGCTGACACAAACGGCAGCAGAGATGAACCAGATATAAGCGACATCAGTGATCCAGTGCGTCGAAGCAGACGCCCCGCACCAGATGATGATATTGATGGCAAATCAATCAAGAAATCGAGATCACTGGCACAGAGTATGGTCCAAGTCTTTGAGAAGTACGAAGAAACCGCATCTGAGGAACTTGAAATACTGAAAGCTTTAGTACCACGACCGTCTAGCAATTTGCCGCTGCACACAGAAGTTTTGTCACCATCCGAACGAACTCTGCTTATTCTACAAGACGAATTCACTGACAATATTTCAACAGACGACATGGCAGCGGCATTTGAAGTGATGGAAAACACAACAAGAGCTTCGTTGTTTTTGCACATGCGTGGTGAAGTTCGGTTTGTATGGCTGATGCGTCAGATAAGAGCACTTAACCCATCCCAATATTAGTTTATGATCTATGACGTCGTTGGTTTAATGTTCTCGTATATTGAGTCCAAAGTTTTGAAGCAATCTCGTCGCGCCAGGCTTTAGCGTCTTCATTGTCTTGTTCAATGGTCTCTTCGGTTTGGGTTGAATGAATTGGTTCGCTGTTTTGGTCTTCTTGTGCCTGCTCGACATAAATATAGTTCGTGCATCCATTGAGGCGGATAAAATTGTGAATGACGCACAACGCAACTACCAATTTCGCTTAAAAATTGTAGTCATAGTTAACGGGGTAGCAAAGCACTGGAAACCTTTTCTTCAATATTCCAAACAATCGTTCAACAACATTCCGGAGACTTGCATGACGTAAATTGAATAATTCCTCTTTGGTCTGAGGTCGCAGTCTTCCTTCGCCAAATTCTTTAAGATGGTATCGTGTTGCTCGGTAAGGTGTCAAACATTTTGACGTTAGCGCGTATCCAGCGTCCATCAAGTCATACAAATTTGGCGATATTGTGTATCCCTTTGTCAAGGCATCTTGGTAAACTCGTGCGTCACTTGCACTTCCTTCCCAGCCGGACAGGATATAAGTAAATCTCAAATCGAAGTCACAGGCGCCAAGAACATTCATTGTTATACCTTTTCGACCGCGATATGGCGCTTGCTGTGGAATTGGAACTGAAACTGGGATATGCGTGCCGTCCACTGCCATTCGTGCATCCACAAAAGGCTGAAACTTCGCGCTATTAAATATTTTCCTGGGTATTGGCGAGTCATCCGCTGGTATACGAATGTACTTTGATGATAAGCCGACAAGACACTCCAGCACACGTCGCAAATACCTTGTGATTGTATCACCATATCGCTGGAATCGACTCTGAAGTTGAGAACTGGAGCTGTGATGACCCGCAAAGAAGAGGAAGATAGCAACTTGCTCTTCAGTGCTGACACGATGGGACGATCGGAGATTTCCATGTTCCTTGAGTTGAGCTACGAGCAGCATAAAGATGTCTTTTGGCATCCTAAACTCTTCGACAAATGCATCTTCATTTCCTTCTAGACACTCACGTAGCCATTGGATTCCGGTCAAACTCGAAACTCTCTTCGGGGTCTTGTGCACGAAGGAAGCGTAATAATATTGCAAGAAAGCGTACAGCAAACGTCGATGTCTTGCTTTCTTCCAAGCGCGGAAGAACAGGACACGCTGAAGAAAGACAATCTTCATTCTCCGTCAATGGAAAATTCTGCTCTAAATAAAAAGAATTGTGGTAGCCAGAAAACCACCAAGAAATTAAATAAATAGTCCCTTCAACATTTTGGAGCACAAATAATAAAATTGAAAAAAATAAAACACCTAGAAAAATGGAGTAGCATCCAGACCCACGCTAAACTAAAATGTGCGTCCGAAATCTCTCTATCAGAGATAATGCCGTCACATTCCGTTGATATCCAGGTTGGCGCCAAATTTTCAACTTGTGGCTGTAAATGCATCCCGATAGACGGATCAAAGTCCATTGAACCTGAGTTACGGCACAGCGTCGTCAACGACTTCCGTGCCTCGATGGAGCTTCCCCTTTCTTGAAAATGGTGGCGACTCAACGAAGCTCGCCAAATGGCTTGAATCGTCGCCTGAGGATGTCGACCGCGTCGACGATGTAAATGCAATTCCTCATTTACAGCTCTTACTCTATTCTTTAGGAGGGTAAAACAGCATTGATGCGCGCCGTACTCCTTGATCGAAGCGACTTTGTCCATAAAATCCTCCAACACAATCCCAATGTCGACTTTGTCGATCGCGTACGTTGTTGCATCCATTTTTGTTGTTCACAGAGCGTAGAATGGGAAGACTGCGCTCATGCATGCCGTGGTTGTAGGAAATTCTGACATTGTCTCGATGCTCTTGGAAGAATTTGCAGACTTGGATGTAGAAGATGTGGTACGTATCCATCTTTCGAGTCGTTTCTTCAACTACCTCCGATAGGATGGGAACACAGCCACGATGCTTGTAAGTGATGCCTTAGCGCATCGTCAACATGGCGTTAATGTTTCTGAGTGGGAACAAATTAAATCGCTGCTCAAGAAGGAAAACATATACCGCTCGACGTCGGAAGACTACCGCGAGCGCTTCCAGGAAAAAGTGGAGCAGATCCTGCGGAAACAATCGGACTTCAACGAGTCGCTCTTTCGTCGCGCGATCAATAGGCATCCTGAGCTCGGCGTTTTGTTTCTCAACGAATGCCTCGTCGTCGATCGTCACACGCTCGGGTTTCGTCACGTATGTGTCTGTTCATTTATCATCACCATTGAGACACTGCTGTCTTCTTTAGCTGAGTTTGATTTACGGCGACCAAGTGCGGACAAGTCCATTGTACGGCATGCTCCATCCTATGAACCAAGAGGTCCAAATGCGCATTAACAAGTCGGTCTTGTCGCATCCTGTCATGCGTCGTATCCTTGAGCTGAAATGGGAGGTACTTCGTTGAATTTTGCTGTACATGCGTTAACGATTGTCCTTGTAGATGTTTGGCGAGCGCATTTACTACCAACAGATCTTGGCTTACATTCTCCTCTTGTCGACAATGACGATTTCCGCCTTCCTCGTTGGAACCAACATGTCGAGTGGCGATGGATTGAGCGACGGTGGCGACGAGGTCAACGTCACGGACGCTTGCTTGTTCATTTGGTGTCTCGTGGTCTCATTTGTCTTGTCGGGGCGGCTGGTGACGAGATTACTGCGACCGCATTGGTTTTGGATGTTGGCTCGCTTCTTGTATGACGGCAGATTGACAGGCTACAAGCCGGAAGTGGTTATCCCTGAATTACGGCTCTATAAACGCTTCGTGCGGCTCTTGATTGCGGCGATAACACTGTCTGCAACTGCCGCAGGGACGTATTTCCTCTACGGTGTGGCATTTGTGTGGCTGGAAATCGACCGCAGCAACCCGTTTTTCCTCTTTGGCGTCAACAATTTGTTCTTGTGGTTTAACGCCATCTATTTTTTGCGCCTTGAATTGATGGAACTCGTCGGCGAGTCGGGCAATTTCCTCCGTGGCTTGCGACCGAAGCGATCCCGCGAGAGCAAAATTTTCCGCCGCGGTGCAAAGAGTTATTTTTCGTCGCCAGTCAATTGGATCCAGCTCATCGTGTACCTTGTCATCATCCTCATTTACGTCCCGATGTCGTCGACATGGTTTGTCTGCGATTTAATTCCCGAACTCGACGTGTCGCCGCCTGTCGTCAACTTTGTGCTGGCCATTGGGTCCATCTTGACGCTCACACTATGGCTCTTGACGCTCCAGGTACGCCAACTTTCGTTATCTTGCTCGTTCCTGACGATTTTTCCCTGTAGTTTTTGGAAATCCACCCGACGGCGGGCTTTTTGCTGCCGATTTTGCCGTCGATGCTTATGGACATGTGGAACTTTTGCATTTTCTACGCTGCAATCGACTGGGGCTTCACGGCGTGCTTCTATATCTATATGCACGGCGCAAACCAAGACTTTGAGAAGTTTGGCTCGGTGTTCAGCAACGTCTTCTATGTCATGTTTGGCCAAAAGCTCGACTTGACAACGTTCCAAGACCAATCGGTGAACAATGTGACCGACAAGACGGGGGGCATGGTCTATGAAATGTACGGCTCAGCCTTGACGATGATTCACTCTGGCGTCGTGGTTGTCTTTATGCTCAACTTACTCTTGGCCATGATGAACAAATCCATGAACGATGGCCTCGAAAATGCGAAAACCGAAGCTCTCGCGTCGTATGCGCGATGTCTCATGCGCATGGAACTCTCGACGGAGAGCAGCAAGATCACGTCCAAGCTCATTTATGTCAACCAGCGCGATCCCCTCACGCACGAATACATCTCGTATTTGAATCCAGCATTTGCCGAGACGAAAAACAAATCTGAATATGTGACGACGTCCGCCGATCAAGCAATCTTGCGCTCCTTTGACGAGAGCTCCAAAACATGGCATGGTGGCTTGAAAGCGATGAAAGCAGCGACACTGGCGCGATGGCAAGAACTTCGACAGAGTACGACGACAACCTTGGAAATAGTCTAAATGACCCTCTGTAGGTATTCCCGACTTGGAAGCGATTCCAACGCTGAAAAAAACTTTGGATTCACGTGAAAACGCCATGCGCAAGCTTTTCGCCACGGCCAACGCCGCCACATTGCCGACGAAACTCAACGTGGAAACGCGTTTGGACGAATTGAGTTGCGAAATTGCCGTCGAAGTCGATGCTGTGATTGCGATCGCACCTCCAGCAGTGGCAGACTTGGTTCGCGATGCCAAGACGGATATTAGGGCTGCCTTTGACGAGCAGATTGAAAACACGCGAGAAGCTATGACCGAGCCTGAGGATTTGAGCTTTGGCGCGATGTGGAAAAGCACACAGAGTCAGTGGAAACGACAAGAACAAAAGATTGATGCACTGCAACGACAAATCCAAACGTTGCTCCAACAGCGCTCGACTGGCGAGGCTTCATCGTAGGCTGGCCAATGTTGAAATTTACTCGTATGGGATTGATATTTTGTAATTTCACAACCTTAAAATGTCGTTTTATCGAACAAACGACCCTTGACCGTTCGTTGCAACGATCCCACGACAAGTTTCACGGTATTGAGCAGAAAAGGCAACCAAGACGAGGACAGGAGGGGTCTTATAGTGCTTCATTGTCACCTTAGTGCATTTCACTTTGCCGAGGTGTCGCTTAGACGTTCGGGACTCTGTTCAATGACAGGAACACAATCAATCGACACCGTGATTGAAGTTCTCCTGTTTTGCGTGATACATCTCGGTCGATCCATCACGGGCAGCCCTTGCATTTAACTTGAGAAGGAGCTTTAAATGAGCCTGCGAGTTGATTCAAAACACCGCCAAGACGTCTCTCAGCGAGGCTGGGTGGGACCCAGGACAATGATGTTGCGGGATTGTGCTGGAGGGTCGAAAAAGAGTTGCAAAATCATTTAAAAAATTGTAAAAAAAGGACCGAAATTTGACGATTTTTCATCATATTTCTATATTTTTGGGCGAATATGGCAAAAAGAGAAGGCTCTTGACTGGAAAGGCCAATGTTAAGACCAAACTTCGAAGTCTATTGTATCAGTTAGACTTGGAGTTTGTATACTGAATTCGAACTTCGAAGTTGGAGTTGCGCGCACTTTATCGTCATTTGAAAATTGGCCGCAAGATGAGCAAGAAGGCGTCGTTTTCCGGCGTGGCGGTCGATCAATTCCCGGACGAGCCGATTGCTTTGCTCCACTTCGATGAAAAGGAAGACCGTCTACAGGTGAATGAAGACGCGATGAAGATCCTCCAGAAGATTGAAGGCAAGATCTCGGTCATTGCGATGGCCGGTCTCTACCGTACGGGCAAATCATCCATGTTGAATTGGCTCTTGGGCAAACAGCGTGGATTCCGTGTCGGACCAACAGTTGAACGATGTACGCGAGGTATTTGGCTCTGGGGTCGACCGCAATTGCACACGTTGTCAAACGGCGAAGACTGCTGGGTGCTGATGCTCGATACGGAAGGTTTGGGCGGCTTGGAAGCATCGGCTCAGTACGATGTGCGTATTTTCTCTCTTGCCACCCTTCTGTGCTCGAAATTGATCTATAACAGTCAAGGCAGCGTGGACGAAAAGGCTGTGAACGGTCTTTCGTTTATTGCCAACATGACCAAGCACATTCGTATTCGTGCGTCGGAAGACCAAGACGACTCTGCGTCCGGCGAAGAATTTTCCAACTTTTTCCCATCGTTTACGTGGGTGGTCCGCGATTTCACGCTCGATTTGGTCGACGAAGACGGCGATGAAATTACTCCTAACGAGTATTTGGAACGTGCTTTGGCCCCTCAACCTGGCCTCACGCAAGCTGTCATGGAGCGCAATCGAGTTCGACATATGATGACTTCGTTTTTCAAAGACCGCGATTGTTTCACACTCGTCCGTCCAGTTTACGATGAATCAATGCTCCAACAGGTCGATGCAATTCCCATCACGGAATTGCGTCCTGAATTCCAAGAACAGCTCGCCAAGCTTAAATCGTCCATTTTCAACCATTTGTCGCCAAAGATGATGAACAACAAGCCGTTGAATGGTTCAATGTTTGCTGGTTTGCTCGTCGCCTACGTTGATGCCATCAACCACGGAAGTGTGCCCACAATCAGCTCGGCTTGGGATGGCGTCACAGCCACGGAATGCAAGAAAGCTATGAAAACCGCTCACGAATCTTTCCGCGTTGCCGTCGGCTTGATTGAAATGCCTCAGGACGACTTGACTGCTGTCCTCAAGGATGCTGAAGCCAACGCTTTGACGACGTATCGTAGTGCTGCTATGGGTGACGCGACGGCCAAGTTTGAAGCCGAACTTCTTGACAAGCTCGAAGAAGAAAAGGCCAGCGTGCGCAAGCAAAACCGTGCGGCGTCGAAAGAATTCTGTGATCGTTTGCTCCAAACCCTCTTTGCCGAATTGATCCAGCCACGCTTTTCGGACGACAAGAACGCTTACGAAGACATGCAAGAATTCGCCAAGGAATGGCTGAAGTTCCGTGAAGCGTACTTGGAGCAAGCACGAGGCAGTGCCAAATTGGACAGTCTGCTTGCATTCTCTGAGACCAAACACGCTGAAGCTATGCGTCTCCTCTTGAGCCGTCAAGAAGACAAGTTTGAGAAGAAGTTGCGTGCACTCGAAGCCGAAGCTGCTGCCGTAAAAGAAAAACTAGGCGCAATCGGTGGACGCGAACAAGTGTACAAGGAGCAGATTGAGGCGTTGCAACTCGAGACGTCCGACATGATGGGTGAAAAGGCACGGTACGCTGCCGATTTAGAGGCCAACGAGAAGAAGATTGCGCAGCTCCAAGCCTTGCTTCAAGCCGAAACACAAGGCAAGCAGCACATGGACTTGCAGAAGGAGCAAGTGGAGTTGCAACTCAGTGCATTGAAAAACCAAGACAAGGAGAAGGAGGATGAACTCTCTCGGTTGAAAGCACAGTATGAAAAGCTCCTGAAGGAGAAAGAGCGCACGGATTTGGAACTCAGCATGGCGTCGGGCGAAGTGGACTCGCTCAAGCACGGCCAAAAGTGTGGATGCACCATCCAATAGAACTATAACCTTGTAATCCAACCGAGCAGGACAACTTACTACTACATCTCTCTTGTGTTTCGAGGTTTTAAAAAGCGGCTATTAATGAGTCGTTAGCAGTTTAGCTTGGAGGCACGCGGGAGACGAGCGGTGACACGTATGGCTTGAGCTTGAAGCCAGTCAAGTCGGGCACTTCCAAGTCGAGCATCTTGGTCAAATCCATTTTGTAGCCGCCAAGCTTAGCATGGACACCTTCGTTACGGCAGCCCTTGCCTTTGTAGAAGCGACGGTTTGCTCGCTTGGACGTCAATGGACGCAAGCTGTGGCTTCGGCCAAACTTGCTCGCACGGAGCACCAGTCCATCGAGGAATCCCATCTTGAGTCTTCTTTTTTGATGGTTGGCATAAAACCAAGTCCGATATATCGAACTTTACAAAACCGCTCTTAAGAATGACAATGAAAAGTGTCAATTCGAAAAAATGAGACTAATTTTCTCCAGCATTGAGACTTTGAATTTATAAATATTAGCCAATTAAAACACATGTAGTCATTGTTATTAACCAATCAAAATGTGCAAATGCGAATAGACCATTGATACAAATTTCAAATGAAAACGCTTATGATTGTACGACGACTCATGCATTTCCGATAAAGCATCGCCTTGGGAGTCTATAATTCGCCCTCGAGCAAAGCCCAGATACAGCTGAGCGTTGTTGGAGGTGAGCAAAGCCTTACAGTCCAACTTCAGATAGACTGATCGGAATCCCAGAATACGACCACGCCGTTTGGCCGTATTCCGGCGGCCTCGAATACCCCAGATGTGCTGGTATAGACACCTTGATTTCGCATGGCAAAGCAGGCGGGTGTCTTTCTCTCATCCATTCATTCGATGCTTGGTCTAAAAGCTTTGTGGGAGGAAGACATACTGTAGCCAAGCACCTCATACTCCCTCATACTCCCTCATACTCTCTTGGCTCAACTTCGAATTGGGCTCCTCTATTGCAAAGCAGGATTTGCATTTCACATACATTAAGCAGAAAAGAAAGAACAACATCATGTCCAGCGTCTAGCGTCAGTGTGCTCCTACGTAACACTGTGGGCAGCATGGGTGGAAATGGTGAAAAACGCAGATTGCTCGTTGGGTCGATCCAGCTGAACTCAAATACGTTCTTTGGACAATCCACCAGCGACTTTGGCGCGACCGACGCAAGTTGAAATTCAATTTCCTGTCCACTTTGGACAAATATTGAAGTGTTGTGACATTTTGACTGATACACTGAAACTTTTCTCCAGACGTCTCTAGTAGTCCAATTAGTAGGTACTATTAGTACTCATTGTTGCTTTTGGCATAATGCTTGTACTTTATCCTCGAGTAGGTACTATCCATTCCATCGTGTTCTTGTGTCTTCGTCTGGAGTCCACAGAAAACCACGTGGAGAGATGTCAAGTCTAGTCTCCCGAGATGGTCTTGCCACGTAGAATTGGGCCGTCTTGTTTCTTTCTGGTGCATAACTTTGAGCTTTCGAGTTCAAGATTGTATGCTCAAAGTCTCATTCTAGTCAGTCGATCAGAAGGTACTGTGAGGAATTTTCCCACTATAGATAGAACATTCATCCCATCCTAAGGATATAACCTCAGGAAATATCTCATTTTACTGCGCCTTTCTTCCCCATTTGAACACAGAGTGGGATTTCATCCCCCATCTGGTGGCCAGCGTGGCAAAGAAAAATGCCAGTCTTTGAACCGCAGGGATGCTCAACAATGCCGACGCCGCCGAGCTCTTGCTCTCGCTCCTCTTTGGGCTCATCTGCGTCACGTATGGCTATCACACGATCCAATTCGTCATGGTTGTCTTCTCGATCCTTGCCATCCTTTCGATCGCAAAGGATTACGGCGTGCAGAAGATGGCATCGTTCTACATTGCGCTTGTCTACTTCATTGCGTTTTTCGTCCTGCTGCCTTACGTACCGGTCCGCCACCATGCGATCATCTTCCTCTGTGCCAAGGTTCTCTTCTACCTGGGCTCGCTTGCCTGGACAGCCGTGCAAATTTACCACGCGATTCCAATGTTTTATATCTCGTCGATGGTCATCTCGTTCACGATTTCGACTTGGATTTGGGTCTGCATGAAGTCGACCGAGCGCCAATGCCTTATTTTTACCACAGCTCTCATGGGCTCCTATGTGATTGCTGGTGCGATTGATGGATGGACTCCAGACGACTCCTTCTCGTCCAACGGCTGGTTCAAGCTTGCTGTGATTATCTTTTCAACGTGCGTTGGCATCTTTTTCCAACTGAGAGCAACGAAGGAACCTGGCCAAGGAAATGCCCGAGCTCCCACGTATGCGTTTGCACCGCGGCCGTCGTTAGCTCCCACAGACCTCTCCGATTGTGACCTGCCACGGACGCCACACTCTCCAAGCTATGATTTTGTTACTGTCCCGTACGTCGAAGTTGTTGTCCAGCCTGTTATCCACGACTCGCCGCTGCCAGATTCGATCCCAGAGGAAGTCGAATTGCCGCCGCAGTCCAAGGCCAACACTGCCTCATTGTAGTCTGCATATTTAAATCTGTACGGATAAAAGTCGCGTTATACGGATTGTCAAAGCATTCTACGGATAATATATTGGTTATCCGGACATCGGATGCAACAAAGTCTGGTGATCACCTTGCGAACTTGATTCCAGGCATCTGGCATTGAGCAGTGGCGCTGGATTGTCATGGCAGGGTAAAAGAAACTCATTAACCCATTCTTGGAGAATACAGAGGGTTAGAGAGCGATGAAACGAGCAAATTGTTGTAGTGAACAAAGTGTTGTGGTGCCAGACCAATTACCTCGGTTTAACAACATTATGTTTAAATGATCTATCTATATTTTTGTATAATGTTCGTAAACTAAGGAAAATTTTGTAGCAATTGCTTTTAAAACGAGGGTCATATCTACACTGTGATCGATTATCCGGATATCAATCATTTTATGCGGATTCTGCCAAACAGAAAGCCGTCACAGAGGACAATGACGGTGAGGGTGCCGACAGTCCATGAAAAGTTGATCCGTTGCGTAGGAGTCGCTGCTGAATGTACCACATCAAGTAGGGACGATCGTTCTGGATAAGGAGGGCCAAATTGTGAGCTCATCGGGCGACCTTGTGGGGCCGAGTGGTGAAGATGCAGCTCGAGTGATTCAGTCATTGTTGCTTGACTGTGGCGATTTGCACTTTCTCAAGAGCCAAAGCGCCGACGACGAAGCACTGGAGCGCCTGACGATTGCATTCCCTGGCTTTCAGTACGTCGTCGCATTCAGCGACGACAACCAAGTCTATGTCGTGAAGCAAGAAGGAGTGGAATAACACGCAGGTTCTACTCGTTACAAGGCCAATTTTGTCTTGAGAAGTGCCTTATATTGCTCGTCGCGCTCGTGGAGTTGGTCTTTTCGCTGCTTCATGCGGTATTCAATCTTCTCTTGCTTCCGTCGCTTCTCCGCGTTTTGCGCAGCGAGCATGTCCATCTTCTTGTGGGAATTGGTCTTTTCGAGGTCCAACAACGCTTTGAGCCGCTTCTCCTCTTCGATGATGACACGTTTCTCGCGACGGAGCGCTTCCAAGTCGGATGATTCTTGCAGGGCTTTCAAGATGATGTCGTTTTTGATCTGCTTGGTCTTTCGCTCTAGGTCTCGCACACGCCTGGCTTCTTCCATTCGACGCACGCGGTTCTCCTACAAGTCGTCGTGTCATTCTTTTTGGATTTCCCCTCTCGAGACCTCGTCGAGACGTTCGTTGTCGGCGACCAAATCCACTTTGAATGGCGACTTGGTCGTCTTGGACTGCCATTTTTGGATGTGGAGTTGGCGGCGGCGTTCTTTTTGAAGTCGTTTGGACTTTTCGTCGTGGATCATTTCTTCCTTGACTTGACTTCGCTGTGCATACTTCTTGGAAAAGATTTCCGCCGACTCGGAGCGCGACATGCGCTGCAACGATGTCAAGTTCAATGGCGTGAGCGATCTACACATTCTTGTCAGGGCTGATCGTTCTGTACCAAACGGATGTACTTTTCAAGCTCCTCGACGTCATACAAGAGTGGCGGCTCTTCTTCTTCGTCCTCCTCTTCACTCACATGCTCATCCAGATCGCGTGCTACTTGATTGTCCAGTTCCATGCCGCTTCAAGCCGCCACCGCGGTTTCTCGGTGAAACCTCAATGTGAAACTGACAAAGTCCACACTCTCAATACCAAACCCCTTCACCCCTAAAACTTAAACCCGTCCAATAACCCCTTCATCCCTAAAACTTAAACCCCGTCCAATAACCCCTTCACCCCAGAACAATATTGAAAGATCTCACCATACTTAAAGTCGAGATACTGCAGGCCATCAATGAATGCAAACGTGACGCGTACATATGTCTCAATCGATATTGCCGTGCTTCAGTCAACATCCAACAACTTGAATGAAGACGTAAGAATGTTCCTTTCGTTAGAAGCAACGATATTTGGTGAGAAGGTTGGATGGCTTGGAAAATGGTGAGATATGTTTATTTTGTGAAATTATTAAACCCTACACCCCCTACCCGAGCTATTTTCATCGCATGGTGATCAAGCGAATGCATTGATTGCCCGTGTCGGCGACGTAGAGACCAAAGTAAGACGTCGGGCTGGTTTTCCACGGCAGCTGTGCATTTATCGCGAGACCTCCTGGGGAATTGAGCGTCGCGCCTTGGATCCCATCGACATTTCCAGGCGAGCCAGTGCCAACGAGAGTGGAGACAGTCGTGCCGTCGATTTTCCGCACGGCGTGGTTGCCCGTGTCGCTCACGTACACGACGCCGTAGTAGTCGACGGCAATGCCGCTTGGACCATTCCACAAGGAGGAAGCCGCAGCGCCATCCATGTATCCCGCCACGCCACACGATCCGGCAAAGACATCCACCGCTCCCGTCCGAAAAGCCACACGTCGGATACAATGCGCCGCCGCGTCTGCCACGTACAAGTAGGTCGTTTGATAGATAGCCATGTCGGATGCATTCATCGGCGTCGTCGTGATCGCTGTGGTTGCATTGGACGTCGCATTCCAAAGCGACAGTGGCAAGGAGGGCATGCCGCCGATTGCAATCATATTGACGCCCGTCGAGGCCAAGCAAACCGACGTTGCATTTGGGACTGTCGGCGATATTGTCGTAGAGTTCCCAGTGTATTTGATGACTTGGTTCGCTGTCGAGACGAAGAGACTGCCCGCGGAATCAAACGTTAGATGGAAACCACCGGCATTTGGACGATTTGCCAAGCCCGCGGCAGTCGCTGCACTGGCAGTCCACACTGTTGACGAGTTGATCGCTGCCCACGTCAGCGCCACGGGATGGAAGGCAACGTCGAAGACGGGCGTGTTGGACACCACTGTTGCGATTGAGTACGACGTCGTTGGCGCAGGCACGGGCGTGACAAACCCATCCGTGATGCCGCCACTACTGCCGCTGCTCGGTGCAGCTGGAGCTGGAGTTGGCGTTGGGTTCTTGTTGACGACGTTGCTGACGACAGACGGCACGACTGTGATGACGAGGAACGCACCAAGAAGCGGGACAAAGACAATCGGTGGGATTTTTTTCTTCTTGTCAACGACTGCAACGTCGGTCTTGGCAGCTCCGACGTCGTCAGGCTTGGGATCTGAATCTGTGATGGCGGCGATGGACGTGGGATTCGCAGCGACGTCTTGAGGAATCATATCGAAAGCGACGCCGTCTGCGGGTTGGAGCATCTTTGGCTCTGGACAGAATGGAGAACGAGCCAAAATCTATTTTTACCTTAGCCAAACACAATCGAACTGTCGCCGGCGCCATGTTTCTTTGGCGCGGCCTTGGAAGCTGGCTTGGTCGAGTCGACATAGCCCGAGGTTTCAATCTTGGACGACGCATCGGCCACGCCTTGAGCTTGCAACGCGGCGGCAATCGCGTCCTTACCGGTAATGCCAATGTCGTTTTTCACTTCTTCGATCGTTTGAGTGCCATCGGCATGGGTGACCAAAACACGGCGGCACGTCGTGTTGGCCGACCAGCCTTCGCCGCCAGAAATGTGCCACGCGTTGCGGATCATCAGTTCAAAGTAGTCGTCGTTGTCGATCGATGCACTCACGTTCGCGTAGTAACGAATGAACTCGGCAGGGGTGACCTTGCCATCCTTCTCGCCGCCGTCAAACGTGTCCAAAAAGTCACGGAAGATTTCGTTCTTGGTGCGTCGGCCCGCGATGACATCGGGATGCTTGTCAGCATTGTACTTGGCAATGATGTCGTCCAGTTCGAGCACACCATTTCCATCCGCATCGATTACTTTGAACGCAAGCAAAACGAGCTGCTGGCGACGTTCGTTGAGCTCGCCGCGAATGCCAATGAGAAATTCGTCGTAGCTGATTGAACCCGACTTGTCGTCATCGAAGAACGCAAACAAATGGGCGACTTCATCTTCAGTAAGGTCGAGGGCATGTTCGCGGATTGCTTTCTTGAACTCGTTCAAATCTAAAGTGTGGCTATTGTCGTCGTCCATGATACGGAATTTACGGCCCAAACCCACGATTCCCCTATAGGAAAGAGTCAAGTCACAATTTAAAGCTGAGCCGAGACTGTACCGAGCGCCGTGTTCATAGAGCGAAGCACGCAAAGTCGCCAGCGTTTCGGTCACTTCACGAGGAGCCGACTTGAGGCTGTCAGGGAAAACGTTGTTCGCAGCAGCTTTCGCGTCTCCTCGATGAGATGCAGCAGGAGCCTCGTGCTTGACTGAGTTGGCACGGTGGATGAATCCTCCCAATTGAACCAAATCTTCAATTGACGCGGCAAATTCAGCACCCCATCCTCCCTTGGCCTTGACCGACGCAACGCGAGATTCACCAATGAAGATCGCACGCACGATGGGCTTAACCGCAGCAACACTGATTTGGATCAGCGCTTGCGTGACAGCCGTGGCTTGGATTTGAAAGAGGGCATCGGCGGTATTGAGCAATCCAAAAACCACAACACCATCATATCCACCATGAAGAGCCAACTTGTTTGCAGCATAAGGCACATCTTCCAGCGATGGAACAGTCACAACTTCATAAGAAAGACTTGGGGCAAGCGCCTTCGTAAAATTGGATGCGAATTCGTCCACGACTGAATCGTCCGCCTTCGTTTTGACGACAGCAATGCGCACAGATCCCCTCACGCTTCGGTACGATGCAGTCGATGGAGCAGCTGCAGGAGTTGTTGAAGGCGTTGAGGAGGCAGGAGCCTTGGTCGCTGCAGTTGGGGCAGGCGGTGGAGGTGTTGAGAAAGGCGAACTGTCGCTCGTCACATTCGAGTGGCCGTATCCCGCTCGGCCTTTCGCTTTAGCTTTGGGGGGTGTCGTCGACGTGGAATCGTCACCAAAGCTCCAACTTGTTCCTCCTCCAGGTGGAGCATGAAGACGGGTTGAGGGTCGCTTCAATTCCCCCATATCTGCGCTCGTCAGTGTACTCATTGCCGCGTATCTTCGAAAATGACAACCAGACAGGAAAGTCATAGCACCTTTTAAAACTAATTATTAATTTATACAGTTTATCAAATTCAATAGGCTAAGCTGGACTCGAACATATCTAAGTGAACCGTGATGGTTTCACAGCGTGCAGATGAGATAACTGTTGTAGCGGCTCGTTAGATCGATGGTTTTGATTGTATCAAGGGGCTCCCAATGTATGCCAGATTTAATCTGTGCCCCATAAGTTGAGGTCAAGCTTCAACCCGACATGCCGAATTTAACACTGTAAAATTGCCTGCATTATCATTCCTCATGACGTAAGGGGGCAGCATCTTCGCTAGTCTTTCTATTGCTATTCTAGCCCTTGAGATATGCCAACTCCATCAATGACCGTGTATTTGATATCTTGAATATCAAACACGATGGAATGGCACTGAGGGCATGGACCAAAACTTGGTCGAAGGCCCATCGAGACTTGCGAAAGCTGAACGTTTTTGCATAGAACATAATGTGGATAAAGAAGGCTTTCAACGCGCTGGGAAAACAAACTCGTGATGAATTTCTTGATTGGAAAAAAGACTGGACAAAGGAAAGTTGCTCGTTCGGGCCTATAAAATGATGAAGGTACTGTCTTCGATTGGAAATATAATTTATGACAGGTATTAAATTTCGACACCGGCATTCTCCATTGTCACACAAATTGGAAATTGGCGTCGTCGAAGCAAGATGATCAAGCTAAAGATGAAGAAGCAAAAGGCGGAAGAAGAAGCTGCGGCCGCCGCAGCAGCTCAGGCAGCATCTTCTGGAAGTGTTCCGTCCAGTGCTCCTAGTGACGATGTAGACATGGCGGCGCCCTCTGGAGGGGATGATCAAGGAAGCGCTCCAGCTGCTCCGGCGACGGGCGGCACCAAGATTTTTGGATTGGGACGGGGAACACGAAAACCCAAAGAGAAGAAGCGCACACCTGGTGAAATTCGCATCCAAAAAGGTGCATACTCGCAATCGTCGATGTGCTGTGCTGACGCGTATGAATTTTTCGTAGACATTGCCGAATTGGATGGTGGATCCGCTGCCGTCGTGAGCTTTCCAGACACGAACGACTTGACCAACTTTGAAGTGAAAGTCAAGGTCGATACGGGCTTGTGGACAGGCGCTTCGTACAATTTTACATTCAAAATCCCCCCGGTATGTTGTCTCTTTCTCCATCAGATGACATTTATCGGTGATTCTTAGCTATATCCCCATGAACCTCCGAAAGTGCGCTGCATGACCAAGATTTACCATCCCAATATTGATTTGGATGGCAATGTGTGCCTGAATATCCTCCGCGAAGACTGGAAGCCCGTCTTGGACATCAATGCGGTCATCTACGGTCTCATCTACCTCTTCTACGAACCCAATCCTGACGACCCGCTCAACCGGGAAGCGGCGGAATTGTTTCGCAACGACCCGCATCGATTCCAAGACCTCGTCTCGCGCAGTTTGCGTGGTCAAACAGTCCAAGGCATTCATTTTGAACGACTGGTCTAAAAAGAAGTATACATACAAAGCAACACTTTGTCATGGCAAATCCAGGCACTTGAGTCGATCGAATGGAAGACATTGCGCAAAGAATGGAGCTTGGCGTTCGCACGTCCAGCCAGCATCGGTACCACACACGGACGGTTGGAACCAATCTTGGCCACCACATTGCTCGAAGCCCACGCGGTTTGGGCGACAGACTTCGTCGACACACATCGATCCGGTAGTGCAGCTCTCACCTTGGTCGCACGGAGCCCAAAAACCGACGCATTTGCCTTTATTCTTGGTCGAACGTCGCACACAAGGCGCGATGGGCGAGTTGCTCTCAGTTGGCTTTGGGCTGCATTTGGGTCGGGGGGAAGGTACAGGAGTGCTTGGTGTCGGTGAGGGACCATTCGGCGTTGGTTGTGTTGATGCAGGAATTGGCGGAGGATAACTAGGAGTGGGCTGCGAAGACGCTGGCGTTGGCTTGGGGCTGCTTTTCTCATGGCTCACAGCTGGAGTGGGTTTGGGCGAGCATTTTTCGCGCGTTGTTGGAGTAGGTTTGGGACTGCATTTCGCACGAGTCGTTGTTGGTTTGGGGCTGCACTTCTTGTGGGTAACGGGTGGTGTTGGGGTTGGTTTAGGACTGCATTTAGCATGGGTTGGAGTTGGTTTGGGGCTGCATTTGGCATGGGTTGGTGTTGGAGTTGGTTTGGGGCTGCATTTGGCATGGGTTGGTGTTGGAGTTGGTTTCGGGCTACATTTCGCATGAGTTGGCGTAGGTTTGGGGCTGCATTTCTTGTGCTCAGGGGCTTGAGTAGTTGATGGTGTTGCCCCTGGCGATGGTGCAATGGATGGAGCTGGCTCAGGGGAAGGAACAGTATGGTGCGTTGGCTCTGGCGAAGGTGCAGTTGGTGACGTTGGTTCTGGTGAAGGCGCAGTGGATGGCGTTGGATCTGGCGTGGGTTCAGTGGATGGTGTTGGCTCTGGCGAAGACGCGATGGGCGGTGTTGGCTCTGGCGAGGGTCCAGTACTTGGTGTTGGTGCTGGCGAAGGCGCAGAAGGTGGCGTTGGGGCTAGATCTTCATCGTGAGCCGACGACAGCGTCGTAAACGCCGCTATGAAAACGACAAGGCACCACCAAGTCCACACTTTCATGGAGACAATTTTGAAATGCTTCGCATCTTACACATCTCCACTTGTCTTGCCCGAAGGAAGATGGCGAGGTCCTAAAAATATCCCATGTGCGCCAAATCTATTTTCGACGCAAGGCAAACACATGAGCAAGGTCAGCAGCAGCTCCATGTCGCGCCAGACGAGTTGGTGCTCTCTCAATTCTGCCACACTCCTCGAGCTTGCCTCTCCAGCCTTCCAAGTCAAGCGGCGCCAAATTTCAAATCTGAAAGTATCCGGTTAACAAAATTATCCGAAACAATCATCCGGTCGAGCATCTTATTTATCCGGATAGATTATTTCTGTTATTTGTTCGTAAATCAATTCTTAAATATTCCCCGATGGACACACAATTCACATTAAATTCAATAATTAGCTTTTCTATTTCTTTAGCTAATACTGAGATTATTTGATACACAAGCCTTGATATCTATGACTCACGTGTAATCATAATTGCATGCTGGCAAATACGAATAAATTGGTATTTTTGCTGGTTATGATATTTTTGAATTTTCTAATTAGTCAAATTAATGCTTAAATTGTTTGATTGGATATTAAAAGACCAATGAAAAGACAGAATGCTGATTGCACGTCATTTCGCCAAACATGTTGCTCCGTCGTGGAGGATTGACGACATGGCGACGCGCCTTGAGCGTCCAAGCGTCGCCTCTGAGGTCTCTTTTGGACATCTACCAAGATGCAGTTGCGTCAAATGAAATCCTGGAGGACAGGGTGCAATTGCAAGCTTTACAGCACTTGCAACACTTGCAAGACGAGCTTGTCGCGACGCCGCCACCGACTGTGGTCGAGGAATCCACATCATTTTGGGACCGCTTTCGCTCAAAGAGTGCGGAGCCAGCCAGTCAACCAAAAGCGCCCAAAGGCGTGTACATGTACGGTGGTGTTGGATGTGGAAAGGTATGTAACAGCTGAGTGCTTCAATATCAACTTGAGTGGATAGACGTTCCTCATGGACATGTTTTACGACAACTTGCCTCTCTCGAGCAAACGCCGCGTCCATTTCCACAAATTCATGCTCGAGATCCACGAAACCATGCATGTGCTTCGCAAGCAAGGCCATCATGGCGATCCTATACCACAAATCGCTGCGGATTTGGTCGAAACCAGTCGCGTGTTTTGTTTCGACGAGTTTCAAGTGACGGATGTCGCCGATGCACTCATCTTGCGCCGTCTCTTCTCGGCCATGATCGAAGCTGGTAGCATTGTCGTCGCTACGTCGAATCGACCGCCAACGGTGCTTTCATCACCGTCGTGTCATTTGACCAGCGCTTAGGATTTGTACAAGAATGGACTACAGCGCGATCTCTTCCTGCCGTTCATCGATTTACTCCAAGAGTCTTGCGTCGTGCATTCCCTCGAGGCTTCCTCGACTGACTACCGAAAGCTCAAAGGCCAGGATCATCTCGATGAAATGTATCGATTTCCACTCACGGACAAGAACCAGCGGCTCTTCTTTGAGTCATTTAAGGCTCTCGTCAGCGTACGTCCTCCTCGCTGTGCTTCTTTCCATCGCTTTACGTAGGATGAACCGATCGAAGCCGTCAAGCTACGTACGCAAGGCCGTGTCGTCGACGTCCACCTCGCTGCTCCAAAGCGCCAAGTGTGCTTGGTGTCCTTTACCGACATGTGCGATAAACCCCTTGGCGCCGCAGACTACTTGGCCATCGCCGAAGCGTTCCACACGGTCTTTCTTCAGGACATTCCTCGCCTCCAAGTTCAAAATCTCAACCAGACGCGTCGATTCATCACGTTTGTCGACTGCATGTACGACAAAAAGGTCCAGCTCTACTGCCTCGCAGACGCCGCGCCGATCGATTTACTCGAGCCAGATCCAGCTACAAAAGGTTTGATAGACGAAGTGTTTGCCTTTGACCGAACGGTGTCGCGGCTCCTGGAGGTATTGGAGATTGGAAACGTTGGTGGCTTACTTGGCCTAGATGCAAAGTGAGAGCTATGGCACGCTTGCCACGTCCGCCGAGCTCCCGACAACCGCTCACCGCCTCACGTTACTTCGACGATTGCAAGCCAAGAAGCTCAACTATCTCGACATGAAGGTATTTGTCGCCGCCGCCGTGCAGGAATGTATTTCATTGCCTCCGTAGAGCATTTGGGATATGTACAATACGAATGGCAACCAAGTGATGGAGCGCCATGAAGTCCAAGTGCTGCTTGAAGACGTGTATGAATTGCATACAGGGTCGCGAGATCTCCCTGCTGCCGCGCTCCAACCGCTCTTTCAACTCCGAGACTCGGTGGACTTTGTATTATTTCGACGTGCTTTGACTGCAGTCGGGCTCGATGAATGGTGGGAGATTGGGGATATCGATGCGATTCGAGCACGCATCGCTGATATCGACGACGAGGAGATTCCACGAGAAGCAAAGCAAGAGGATCATTGGGTCGTTTAATAGAAGTACATGTGGCCTGGGATACACCTTGATCGATCACGAATGAGATGTACAAGGCGCAGTGTGAGTGTTTCCCATGGCAACGACAATTTTTGCACTGCGTATAACACTCAGAAGATCAAATGCACCTCTGCGTGAAAAATAAGTGCACGTACTCAAAATCATTATGAATTTCCCCATGCACCCTGTCCAGCAAAGTCGCGTGAAGTCGACTTGTTGGCAGACATCACCCACTCGATCCATACCACCGACGCGCACCAGATGCAAAACACGAGGTTCCACATCGATGCAACGAAGGCAGCATGAACCAAGCATGTTTGAGACAAGTCCCCGGCAGGCAATGCCACATTCAAGATACACGGGTGTTGCTTTCCGCACCAACTTTAACTGAGGTCCTCATTTGGAAGTGGTTCAGTTGGTAAAATGGCGCGGGGTCAACGTGCTTTGTCGCTGGTGTTTTCGAAAATGACCATAGAATTGCAGCCAGTCGAAAAAACCTCTGATTATTGATATATTAAGTTGACACAGGTCACATAGTTGAAATGGCCATCGAACACTGATGTCGTTCTTAGCTTGTGCCACTGAGGCCATTTATCGTCTTGTTGATGAGCGAGTTGAGACCCGTCGCGTTGGCAATGACATCTAGAGAGTCAGATTGAGCTCTAGCGTAGTGCCATGTTGAGCGTACCCGGATCAGGAGGTTTGACTTGATCTGGCACATAGAAGGTGGTTTGATTTGGGTTCGCCTTGGAGTAGATGATGATGCCAACGATGCCAGCAAAGACGAGAAACGTAAAGAAGAGAATGAGACGGTCAGAGGCCATGCGCCGCGTAAATGTCCGCATAAGCTACATCGTAGTTGGACTTTGGAATGCATGGGGGCTTTAGTACCTTGTTGGCACGGGCAATGCCATCATCCATACGCATAACTTCTTCTGTGATGGCATTGAGTTGATTGCGCTGCTCTCGGAGAACTTCGCCCGTAGCAAGTGCGACTTCTTTGGACGATTCGACCATCTTCTGTGTGTTTTTCAACGACGATTCCGTCTTTGTTTGGAGTTCTTGTGCTTTGTTGAGCATTTCAGCGTTGCCCGTCGGAGCTTTGCTTGCTTTCGCCTTGGCATCACCGAATAGACCATTCCGCTCGGTCTCGGACTTTGCCCATTTGACTTCTCGCGTGAGTTCTTCCACTCGTGCCGTATATACATCGTTTTTCTACGCGATATCTAGAACCTCGGGATATGGTCGTCTTGATACCTCTCGATATGTCTTGAGATCTTCGCGATCAGTGACTTGCCGCAGGGCGAGCGAGAAGCCCTTTTTGAGATCAATCACTTCTTTGAGCTTCTTCTCTGCTTCAGCAAGGACCTACGACAACGTTGTGCTTGACATTTTCTCGACGTCGACTATACCTCTGACTTGACACCAGGCGGGGCTTTCGCCAGCTTGGCCATGATCTGGTCGAGCTTGGTCAGCGCGTCGGAGAGATCCCCATCGTAGTATGCGATCTCGGCCATCCCCCGCGCGCTTCTCCTCTCGAGACGTGTTGATTCCACACTCGAAGCGCTAATAATACCCTCATCAACGATTTGAGTGTCGACCGTTACATGCGAAGAACCAAAGATTTCTGACGGTTTCAAAAATTATCCGGAGAACGCTTTCCAATGTTTTCCCCAGTTCGCAGGGAAGGCATTGAAAACGAAATAGCTAGATCAATGCATTTCAAACAGCACAAAGTCTAAGATTTATAAGAGTTCCATTCGCTCTCTCATATCCACGATAGAGCTATCAAAGCGCGTTAGAGGAAGGGCACCCAATGTAGTTTGCTCCGTATTACTGATATCATTTGTTGTTGGTTTGAATGAAAATTGCGTCAGTATTATGGAGCATAGCCTATGCCCTTCAATACATTTAGTAGTACTATTTTGGATTTTGTACGTTTAGTAAGCTCCAGCTTGCAGGGTATCCACTGTTGCTACAGAATAGTAGTACTAATCATATGATAGAATCCAAGCACCTTCAAACTCTCATCCAAGTTGCTCCACCATGATATCCATACAATATTGTTTACTCTCGGTAGTTTTTCAGTGTATTATCGAGATTATTTAGAGCAGTCCCAGTATTATCTTGGCAGTGGTTCAACGATTTTTCGCGAATTCGTCGCTGATCTTCACCCTATTAGTATTACTAAACCTTGGCAATTTGTCTCATTTTTGTTGCTATTTACCTAATTTTCACCAATGAAAATGCAATAAAATCAAAGAAATCAATAGTTTTGGCCAATCCAATCGTTTCAAGTTGTTGGACAATGATGGCCAAAAACAAATTCGACGACCATGGAACGGGAACCGTGTCCGTGGCGCATCCTGGAAGACATGGGCGGTGCGTTTGGCATGGGTGCCATCGGTGGTGGTATTTTCCACTCGATCAAAGGTGCCCGTAACTCTCCTCCTGGTGAACGTTTCCGTGGTGCTGTCTTTGCCGTGAAAGCACGAAGCCCAATGCTTGCAGGACAATTTGCGATCTGGGGCTGTCTTTTCTCGTCGTACGATTGCTCACTCGCGGCAGTGCGTCAGAAAGAAGATCCATGGAACTCGATTCTAGCTGGTGCTGCGACTGGTGGGACGCTCGCCATGCGTTCTGGACCACGAGCGGCGTTGACGCAAGCGTTTATTGGTGGTACATTGCTCGCTTTGATCGAAGGTTTGGGCATTCTCCTTGGCAAGATGATCACGCCGCCTCCGATGGAATACACGGACGAGCATGGAGTCGATACGAGCGAACAGCAATTGGCTCCACCAAGCTTCTAATATAGATATCCTCCCCCATGACCAAATGTATAGATATAGACCCTTCCCTCTGTTCCATTATCTCTCTAGTCGGCAGTCGCATCGTTTTCGTCGTCTTCGTCCTCTTCACTGCTCTCCTCTTCGTTGTCGCTCTCTGTCTCGTCGCCATCTTCAACAAACTCATCAATGCGATACAATCGCTTTAACTTGACTTGATGGCCGCGCTTGGTGACGCCAATCGCGATCAAATCGTTCATGGTCAGCCCATGCTCACTGATGAACGCCAAGTCGTCAAACCCTGCCGCGACAAACTTGTCGGTGTACTCGTTCAGGCCAATTGCACTCAGCCATGCGTGAAGCGGCGTCGCCTCGGCTGGAAAGACGACAAGGAAAGCTTAAGACGATCGATTGCCTTTGTGTTTCTTACCTTTCGTTGTCGACGGCACTGTGTATGGTGCAAGGAGAGCTACGATGTCAGAATGGCCCCCGACTCTAGCACATTCGATGGGCAAAGTGCCAGCCTAGGGAAGTCCGTGACGATCGTGCGATGGAGAACGAGCTGACCTTTGATGGAATCTGTGCTGCATGGGCGTTTAACAGGAGAGAAACGACTTGAAGATGGCCCAGCGCTGCCGCGAGATGCAGTGCTGTGAACCCATGCTAAGCACATGTCAGTCAATGAGGACGAACAAAGATCTCGAGTCGTACGATCGCGTCAACGGAATCCACAGACGCGCCGTTCGTGAGAAGAAGCTGGACGAGTTGCGTCGAACCAAACTTGGCCGCGATGTGAAGTGCCGTGTAGCCTCCTTTCGTCTAGTTTGCTGGTTGAGCTTGAATTCAGGTTGTGAAGGCAAGAGCGACGTACTTGGCCAACATGATGAACGACGTTGTTGCTTCCTTGCTGGATGAGTGTCGTCGCTAGAGTGATGTTGCCAACAGCACATGCATACTGAAGAGGCGTCCACAAGAGAGTTCCCGTTGGAGATCCTGCATCAAGAAGCTCATCGGGACGACGTTCAGGTTGAAATGACAGTTCCATCTCCATGCACAAGAACGTATTTTTCGAAAAGTGATGAGAATGACGGTTCAAATCGCCTTTGGAGCATATTTCCTCCAGAGACCGTCCTGGAAGCGAACAATGGACGATAACCCTGCGCCGATGAAATGGGATGCTCTCGGTGGGTAAGTACTTTGGCTAGAAGCTTTGAATTGAGATGAGGGATCACTGTCAGGTTACATTCAACATCCACGACAGAAGGAAGAAAGGTTGACACGACACGAAAGACTTGCACAAGAAGCTGAGAAGGAAGATGCAGGTGTGCCCAGGTCTCGCTGCTTAGGAAGCGTCTGCGGTTGTTTCCGTGGTTTGTGGAAGAGAGGAGGACAATCGACCCGAATGTAAAGTAGACGAAGACGATGTGTTTAGTTTATTGGCGCTTGCGTTCTTCTTGGCCGCGCTTCATCTTTTCTAATACTTCGTCGCGCGTCAATTCTTGCGCGGGGTAGTTGATATAGCCAAGCTACAGACACGACGTTGAGCATTTTCAAAGATGGTCATCGACGTACTCTGGTCACGATTTCACGCACGACGTCAGGCTGCATGTACACATACGTCGTGAAGATAGGGACTAGATCATGCGGATTACAACGGTAGAGAACACGGCATGGACGTACTGGTGACGTAGAGAGAAAACTTGAAGAGTTCCAGCGACTTGAAGCGCGACATGGCCGATTGATTGATGATTCTTGGTGAAGAACCATGGGGAAAAAATCGCCCGGATAAAAATTACGTGGTTTTGTTCATATCCGGATAAGGCCATTAGAGACAGAAACGTACTAAATATTATAGATACAGAAGAGTACAACTTAAGTGGTTGAATTGCTGAGGACGCAACTACACTAATTTTCTCTTTGCCAATCAAGTGCCATGTCGGCTGAAGCGGCATGGACATCGTTCCGTGACGTTCTTGGCGCTCCCAAGTACGTCTGTGCTCCTATGGTTCGGCAATCCGAGCTCGCATTTCGTCTCCTATCTCGTCAATATGGCTGCCAACTCACCTACACACCCATGTTTGTCGCTGCAACGATCGTCGAGCGCGCCAAGGAGACCACCGGCGACGTATCTCAAGAGTTCTTCGACACTGACGACCAAGATCGCCCTCTGATCGTACAAGTTTGTGGAGATGATCCAGCAATACTTGCGAAAGCAGTCACGCTTGTCCAACATCGCTGTGATGCTGTTGATCTTAACCTTGGATGTCCGCAACGATGTGCCTTGCAAGGTCATTTTGGAGCATACCTGCTTGAGAGTCCAGAGCTCATCGAAGATATCGTCCGAGCTATGGTTGCTGTGGCTACAGTGCCTATCACATGCAAGATTCGCATTCAAGAAGACATCTCTGCTTCAATTGCTCTGGCACAGCGGTGAGCCTAATTCATCTTGAATCGCTCCAATGCACAGTGACGATGGTAGGATTGAACGAGCTGGGTGCGCTATCTTGACTGTTCATGGCCGCCTTCGGACTCAACGCCACCACGAAGGCACTTGCAACTGGGACGCCATTCGTGCAATACGCAGCAGCGTGCCAATTCCAGTGATTGCAAATGGTGGCATCAATAGTCTCGAGGACGCTGCAGCTTGCTTGGACTACACTGGCTGCGCAGCCGTCATGAGTGCAACCATGTTGCTACGGAATCCAGCAATGTTCAGCGGCAGTGACGAATCGATCTTTGTGATAGCCAAAGCGTATTTGGATCTGGCCAGGAAACATCCACCCCGCCACCCTGAGTCTGCCCGAGATCACATATTGACCATGGTCCGTCAAAAATGCGAACAGCTTGACTTGGTTGCTCTCGCCAGCCTCTTTCAGCACCACGACGTCTTGCTGCCTGATCAATTGGAAGCCTGTTTAGCCCATCTCGCTGCTGCGACCGGCGACGCGTTCGAATCGAAGTTTACCACCTTGCCATCGTTCAAACAGATCAAATGCAACGATTTGCATGACGACACAGACGATCTTGATGCTTTCGAAGACGCTTTTGCAGATTACTGACCGAAAGGACATTCTGTAGCTCATCCACCATCAGCCGAATTGCTCTGCCTGACCTTTTCACGTCGACAACGCTTGTCGATATCCCTTGCCTGTGAAGGTTCGCCGAACTTGTCACGACGGCGGTTGTTGAGCCGAACCTCTGACTCAGACACGTCACCCAACTGTAACGATCTGCGGTAATGTTCATGTGACCTGGTTACTTGTTTCAAAGGATGAAGCGGGGCTGACGCGCTCATCGAGTCAGAAAGATGCGCGCATCCTCTACGACACCTGGCGCCCTTTCTATCATCGATCATGACAACTTGTCATCATGGCATTAAAATGGAATCTTATGATTGGCTGAAATAAAATTAATTGAAGCCAATTGAAAATTTTGAATTAAGCTGATCATATTTTAATTGGCTGGATTTTCTTTTCATTATTCTTGATTTTTTAAGAAAAAGGAACCTGGACAAGGCGAGATCAAGGGCGCGCGACCTTGGGCGGCAATGTAATGTGATCCACGTGCATGTTTGAACAGAGAAACGGCGAGAAACAAGATGGAAACGTGTTTTCAAGTCAAGATTTGTGAAAATGTATGGGGATTGCGAGATCCAGAGTCCCACCCAGAAGAGTTGGATGAGAAAAGCCGTCGTTGTAAAAAATGTTTAAGCACGCATTGAAAGCAGCAAGTGGGGGTCGTCGTCATGCAGCTAGGCCCAGAGTTTTGAGTGTCGGGTACTTCTTGTCGCAGTGGCTGCACAAGAAGAGCGTGTCGGTCCACGAAGTACAGAGGCAGCAGTGTGGATCTGGCGTCGCAACAACATTTGGGTGGAGATTCTTCTTTCGTCGACGCATCGTCGCATGTGGCATGTTCTCTTTGTTCGCGCTGTGTTTTCGCTTTGGTGGGTCGTCGTCGCTTTCAGATGCACTCGATGTCTTCTCTTGTGCCGATTGACGCATCAAAAATGCGATTTGCTGTCGTTCCGTCATGAGACTAAACTCGTCGCCGCTTTTCTCGTTTTTGGTCGCAGTTGCGGCAGAAGCAGCAGCTTGGCGTGGACTAATTCGTTGTGGAGGGTGTTCCATTCTTGATTCCTGTACGTCACTGCTCTTTCCTTCCGCGCGCGGTCGCTTTGCACTGTTCTTTGTCGCTTCTCGTTGCATCCTCTGCGAGTCTTCTTGTACAATGTACCACTGGATCGCATATTGAAACTCGAACCAATCAAATGCATTATTTCCCAAAAACTAGCCAATCATATCACTATAATTCCTATCCAATTAAATGCGATCTTGTGCACGATTCAGCCAATCACGTGCAATAATTTCCATATTTGGACCAATCAAATCACGTTATAAACAAGCCTCAGCCAATCAAGTTCGTCGAAGAAATCGTACGATTTGGATGTGGCTCCGGCAGCGGCAAGGTCGCCGGAGCGGCGCAAAGAACTCGGATAAAACATGGACGTTTATATAGAATGCGATTAGATCAATACATAGTCATCGTCTTCATCATTTGCCGATTCTCCCGAGACGGAATGGAGTTCCGACGTGTCGTGGCCATAATCTGGACGGGCTGCGGCAATTGAGATAGGACAGACGTGCGCAGCTGCAAGAGCATGGATGCGATCCGTCAAGTCGAGGTAATCCTGGCGCGTCTTGCAAAAGAAACCAAGGGCGAGCGAAGGATCAATGTAGTCGACTTCCATGACCAAATGATTCGTCGAGTGAATCGTCTGCACGTGGGTCTAGTCAGAAAGATTGAGTGAATTTCGCGACATTTCATCACGCACGGCCGTTGGAAACGAAGCGTCGTTCAACTCAGGCGTAGGATGCACGGTGTGTGGATCGAGAATGTGAAATTGATGGCCTACAGAGACGGATTCGTTTCTTCTCGATCTAGCTGACGACGTGTCATACCCCGTGCGCCGACAAAATAGACTGAATGACCGCGTTTGCCGCCAATCACCCCCACTGATTGAGGAAACGAAAAGAACTGCGTCAACGCTAGTGGATGAAATAGGATGAGGATTCATGACAGAGAAGATCGATGACCCACCTGGAATGTACGTAGCGTTAATCTTGTCGAGGCCAAGGCGCAAAGGTATCAAAATCAGCAAAGAGCGTGTCCATTCCGCAGAGGTATCAACTTGAGGGGGGTTGAAAAGTGGGTCGTAGAAGGCGCTTCCTGATGAGGATGGCACCGTTGCCGCCGACGGATCCAACAACGATTGAATGCACAGTTTGTTGACTTCGTCCGTGTAGATCACGCCGTCTTGAGGGACGTACATACACATATCGTTCGTTCCCTTGTCTGCTTGGGCATTCACAAGATCACGCAAGACTTGCGCTGCAGTGGTGGGGCCATACCATTCGCCAGGGAGCATGTCATATTGCATGCCAACTGAGACCATTTGATGGAGTCCAAAGTAATACTGTTCTTGGGGCGCATCGATAAACCATTTGAGAACTTGGACGACCGATGGTGGAAACAAAGCGCCTCGAGCATTGTCGTCGGCATCGCCCCATTGAAAACGTCGATTTTGGTGGATCGGGAGATTCCGAAGCAGTGCTTCACACAAAAGCATTTGCGCTGTTCGAAGCATACATCCCCATCCGGCATCGCTTGTGAAGTCGTACGGAACCAACTGCGCAAAATCTTTGCGATACGTGAGCCAAATGATCGACTGCAAGTGTGACTCGAGCGAAGCTGATGTCCGATGCTCGACGCCTAACACATTCGTGACTTCGTCTTTCTCGGCCGTCCATGACGACGCATCAAACGAACGAATCCCATGCGCAAACTGACTCATCCGCGTCGTCCAAGACTGCCACCACAACGATATCGAGAGTTCGTTTATGGTGTCTTTACTTTGCTGGGGGCACAGATCTACTTGTCTTCTTCCGACTGCCGTCTTGGATCGGGCGAGGAATAAAACCACGTTTGTTCTTCTCTCGCAGGTTGTTATCCGGATAACAACGCACGAGAATGATGGTACTTTCCAAACATATAACCCCTACAACCCCAAAACCCCACGAAGGGTTGAAGGGGTTCTAAGATTTGGTATCGACATCGAATCAATTGCATTTTACAGTGTGACGAAATTGTGATAACAAACGAATCTTGACATGAGAAGTGGTGGCATGGTTGCAAACTGAAAGCTTGCGTTAAAACAACATGGGTGGCTCGTCGATTTCAGGGGAATCGAGGGGATCGGCATGTCGATATTTTGTCGATTTGGCTTCGATTCGCTTGGCATTGCGTTCACTCGCGTCTTCTGGCCGAGCGACGAGGCCTCGGATTTGAACAGCAGATTTAATAACCTAAGAATTGCTGGGTGCTGAAGTTGCTGGAAATGAGAGCCCACCTCGTCTTGCAGTTTTTGATGACGAGGCTGAGGAGATGCCTTCTGTGTTGTCACAGCAGCTTCTTGGTCAACTTGTTCACGATATGCTTTGGCCAACTTGGCACGCTGGATACTTCGCTGGTCAACTTTTTCGACGGTTAGTTGTAATGCCCCAGTTGTCTTTGATCTCAAAGCTGAGCCCTGGTCACACTTGACCTACAGAAATTCAGCAAGTCCATTATAGCGCGGGCATACTTCTTCGGGAAAACGAAGGCGAAGCATTTTGTTCTTTATCAATATCGTAACGTAAGTTGGGTGCACGTCGATATCAATGAGAGATGAATCGAGAAATCTCGGGACATCGACTTCGAGCAAAATATAACCAGGCTTTGTTTCTTCGTCCATCCGGAAAATATACTATCACGACGTCAATACGAGAGCCCTCCTTCAAATGCGCGCATATACCTTGCCTTCATTGCATTGTCGAATGGTTCCTTCGGTTTCCATTCGCCTAGGTCCCTCGATTAATACTGCCCGCAGCAATACGGTTGCACCTTGCTTTTTCGACGGCTTCTTTGTGCTCAAGTTCATAATCACGTTCCTTTGGCAGGTTTGCTCGTTTTCGGGCTTCTTCCTCTTCTTTTTGCTCCGCCAACTCCATGTACATAGCTAACAAAGTAGTCAGTGCTAGTCTATTGCAACTTGACCAGACTTCGTCGAGTTTCTGGAGTATATGGCTGCTTTTCATCCCCAGTTGACACTTGATTGTCTTTGGAAATATCAGTCGCTCTGCCATCAACAACTGGGATAATATCAATGTCGCTGTTGTCTTTTGCGTTTTTCTTCGCTATCAGTGCTCGTAATTCCCTCTACGACAAGATTGTCAAGTTACAAGTACAGCAATCAAGGTAACCTGTAAAACTGGAAACTTCTGCATGGCTTTGATTCTGTCACTCTTCGTGATTTCCTTTCCATCTAGTTGCTGCAGTCGTGGCAAGGAAGCAATCACATAGTGATTAAAGTTTTCCCAATCTGACTGCGCGGGATTACCAAGCATGTATAGCTCCTTGAGATGTACAAGAGGCTTCAAATGATTCTACGAATGATATCATTATCACTCACTTTTGGCACTTTGTACTTACAATGCTCTCATCCAGAGTGTCAACATCAATGAAATTCACTGTGAGATCCAATTTCTCGAGGAATTCGCAATTCCTAAAGCTCACTGTTAGATCAAAGAGGATGAAAAATAACGTACTCAAGGCCTTCAATCTTCTTGATGTTGTTGAGAGCCAAGTTTAAGTACCGAAGGTCTTTCATGTGTGTAAGATCTTCCATCTTCTCAATGATGTTGTTCTGGAGATACAGAATGCGCAGTTTTCGGCACAGCGTACCAATCACTTCAATCTTCTCAATTTCTTCTTGATGCAATGATATTTCTTCTAGCGTCGAGATCATCCCTTCATTGTGCTCCGATCGTTTCCGCAGCAGGTCGATCGTGATCCGTGGCATCTTGGCGCCTTTTTTCGAAATGACCTTTCCTTCTTCCATTGCATGTCCGGATAATGATATTTATCCGGATTTTCGATCTTCCACAGTCATTTCATCCCAAACTTATTCCTGGGGGTCACAATGGTCCATGAGGTCTAAATTGTCGGACATGGTCCATTCAGCGGTCACGTAAGTCCCCAGAGAGCGCAGTTCCGATATGATCTAGATCCAGTCATCACTGTTGGTCTTACTCAACAACCCAGGCTCTCCACAAGACATGTATCCGAGTCTCCAAGGTACTAGTAAATTCCAATGCACGCAACTTTCAAGAGCATTTATGTTGAGAAACCGAAGCGTATGAACCACTTGCTAAGAATTGAGTAAGTAGTTGTCTTAATTAGCAGTCTGAAGGATATGATTGCTTGTTCTTGACAACTCGGAGTCTTGCTTGTAGATTGTCGCGCGCAACGATGTTCGATGTGGGAGTGAGGCTAAAGTAGGCCAGCCAAGTAGTCGAGAAGGACATAAGCCTCGTCTCGCCTCCTTGACAGGAATATTTGAACTTGTTCAAACATTTTACGGTGGTGGAGTCATCAAGTGATGAAGGGGGCCATGATAGCGGCTGGAATGGCGCACAGCAGGCGGCTGGGGTGTGTACTTTAGTGCGTGGGTGGCTAAAAGTTGAGTAATGAGCTAACATCGACGGGTACCCATGTCGACTTTTCTCGAATATGCTGCGAGCAACTTTAGGAAACAAACACTCCATCGTGCTTCTCGAAAAGTCATCCACATGTTGAATGATGGGATCAGGTACGTAGATGAGCTTGGTGTGGTCCATGATCTTGCGACATCAATTGACATGGAGCCAACCAAGGTGAACAGGCAATGTGGGGCAAACACGTAGACACTCACCATAGATGGACGAGTAACGAGAGCGAAATTAAGACCAACTGGATTCAACCTCATCTTCCTAACGAAATTACGCGCGTCCTCGGCCACGACCACGACCTCGGCCGCCACGACCTCTACCTTTGGCAGCACCGGGTCCACTAGCTGCGGCGCCTGCTTTGACTTTTTGTTTCGGAGTGTCGTCAATGAGCAATGTGTCGAGGTTGAGTGAGTCGGGCAAAATATAGTATCGGATGTTGTTGCCACGAATGCTCAGCGAGTCGAGAGACGTCGGGTTCTTGCCTTTCACGGTCATCTTGACCACTTTCAAGTGCGTGTTCATGCTGATATCGACGCCAGAAATCGTGCCATGGACGACCGTGCCGTTCTTCAATTCGATTGTGACTGTTTCATTCGTCAACTTCATCAAAAACCTACACATAGATTCCGTCATGACCCTCTCATTCTCTTGTCATCCACGCACCGAACGAGCTTCATGATCGCACGAGGAGCCCTTCAACCACTGAAAATGCAGAACCCCCTTTGAAGTCTTTTAACGAGGGCTCAGTTCTTATACCGAGAGAGAAAATCCGGATAATATTGGAATCAAAATCCGGATAATTGTTCAAAGATCGTCAAATCGAAACGTCAAACAAGCCACGACAACAAGGATGCACTCACTACTTTGAGCACGCAAGTTTAGAATTTGCAGCCACGAATGGCTTTAACAGCTACCGTTGACGTTTCATTGATATCCTCAGCAATTGTTTATCAATATGGGTAGAACGGTGTTGGCTCGGATGGACTGAAGTGCTCCGCTCCCTCAAGTACACTTGTGGTGCCTCTCGCTGTCCTGGAAGCACAACAATGTACAAGTGCAATATATATGTGAGTCGAGGCAAATGTCAAGGCTATCAGTCCTTTGAAAAAAGGCGAAAAGGCTTCAAAGCCTTGTGATTTTGTGGATGGTGACTCCTCCACTTCTGAGTGAAGAGCATTCAATCGACAACCCAGCTTCCACCGAATGCTAACGTTAGAGAAGACAACGGTGGGAACGAGCTAAGGCTTCATTCTTGTCAAGTGTATCTTCAACATGCCGAAGTCAAGTCAGACTTGATAAGCATTGTAATCCGCCAACTAGAATACCGATGGCCCTTTGCTCCATCACCACTGAGGATAGGATAGTCCACAGACGAATTACCGTCGTAACGGGTGTAATTGTGTGGTTGGTGGCCTTGGTAGGCCCCCCGTAAGGGCGTTCAAGACGAAGACTGTTTATTGTATTGCAATTCGGAAATTGTGGGTTCATATTCATGCGCACTGAATTGCCATGATTAGCGATGGTCTCTTATGACAAGACGGCATATCCTAACCTAGCTCTGTTGAATTTTATCCGGATCCGATTATTTCGTCGTTTATCCGGATGCGCTTCCTTGGTTTTGTTCGCATCCAACAATTTGAAAGAAGGATGGGCCGCGCTCGACGAGTGATCAAGAACGTGATTACGCACACGCAGGGCCTTGTGCGTAACAAGGGCATCGAAGACCCTGGCTGGTTGGAAGCTGTGAACCGGTACCCGCCTCCTCCCATGCCTCGTCGCGAGTTTGACAAGCTGCCACGCATCACGTTCCCACAGGATCGCTTGGCGGAATTGTATGCTGCAAAGAGTGGTTTCCCCACGGACGACGAAACAGCGTATGAATTTGCAGACGAACAATTGACGCTGATTGAAATGGGCGTGCCTGAAAAAGAAGCGTACGAAATGCTCACGGCCAAGTACGAAAAGGTCGAATCGGAACGTTTCTTGCAAAAGTTCTACCAATTGCGCGGCCAAGAGTTCATCCCAAGCACAAAGCCCGAAGAGATGGCCAAACGATGGGAAGAAGAAGAAGCGGCGGCCATCAAGGACGCCATGCGCATGGAATTCGAAGACCAACAAGAGTTGAATTCTGGCAAGTGGAAGTAAACTCGTCGCTATGTTTAATAGACTCAAACTTTGTTACACCAAAACCATCCCATTATACTTCGAGCTGTCTAACATGTAAGATTGCAGAAGATGGGAAAGGCTAAAACCACAACGCTCCATTGATCGATCATCCATCTCAAACTTGCTGCTGAATGCCGACGATGATTGAAAAACTATCCAGATAAATTATCCGGATTGAAATGAAGGTGAAACACTGGGATGCCTTATCCGGATGATCATAATCATCTTTTGTACAGGGCCAAAGAAGGCAGCGATCTCCTCTTCTTAATATAGGAGCAATACAAATATAAATTTTGCGGTCATGACCAGGCAAGAAAATAAATATCAGAGATATATTTTCCAAATTGGCTGTTTCTGCATAAATATTCAAGATATATTTAGCTCTGGTCATCATACTAACTTTAAGCTAATACAAACACTCGTTTTCATCACTCCTGCCAATGTCAAGACTATGATGCTCCATGATAAGAGCCATCTCGACTGCTAAAGCGGTCATGACAAAGTTTACATGTCTTGTGATGCCTGATTCAAGCTTTAAAACAAGATTTTCGGTGTCATTGTTGTGAAAGAAAATGAAAAAACAGAATATTTTATCCTGGTCATAAAAAGGCCAAAAATGAACTATGACCGCAGTCATGACCGAGAAAACTCCATATAGTTCCGAAAAATATATCTGCAAAATATATTACGGTACCGTGGAAATTGTGCTGGCGTCTCCTATGGTGTTGGATATGAATAGTCTATTCTGTTAATGACTGCGACTTGGGTTTATCCGGATAAAATATGTCAACGTTTGGCATTAAATAGTGTTGGCTCAGTCAAGTGTATGGACTCCATCGACGGCTTTCCAGTCACGCTGGAGGGGAAAGACTACAGGAATGTCGTCAATAAGTCGTTAAATGCTGGGGTTGCCTTGCAGGAATACTGTGTCGTTCCAGGGGTTCCAGGGCAAAGCTTGATTGATTCATTCATTTTAACCGGATGTATTATCCGGATGATAGATGGAACCACAGTCATTTTGGAAAGGACAAAAGATGGAGGAGGTGATGCCAAGCTCATGGAGTCCGCACTGATGGCGAAATTGTAGAAACTACGAGCGCTCTTGGACCAGTAAATACCGCTTCCCATCAAAGCAATAGTGATCTGTGGCTGTAGATACGAAGATCTTGGCGCTATTCTCGTATCCACGTCAGACGGCGTGCCATTGCTCAAGAGTAATTCCATGGGAACGAATCCTCTCATGCTGAAATATCTTGTCTAGTTGAACCTGAGAGCTCAACAGATCCTGTGTTTGAATATGCCGAAACCGTCTTGCCGAGTGTCTTTGCCGCTGCAGCTGAACAGGTATGTCGTGTTGGGCTTAAATGATGTTATGGAGATGACTAGGCAGGCAAATTGCGCTTTGGCAACGTGCAGACCATCACGTGTTTCTTTGACACGACCGTCTTGATCCATGTGAACCATCTTCCCGTGGTGATTACTTTGATTGCCGCCCAGGGGGCTTCCGTGGGTGCCCTTCTCGATGTAGCCATCGATCTCAAGGCCATCGTGGGGCCACTGAAAAAAGTCGTCGAGACTTCCGATAGCAACTAGCTCCCTTTTTTTTGTTATAAATACCTAGGCCGATTTACTCGCTACGATTGTGATGGTCGTGTCCTTGTTGTCGTGGATGGATGGCTGTTTCTTGTATAGTTTGAGCTTGACGCACTGCCACTCGACGCGGAATAGGTTCCACATGCATCGGCGACACACTTCAGCGACTTGCGCGACCATTTTGAAATCTGCCCCGATGACGTCGACCCAATGCCAGTTGGAAGTCACCCACAAAATACGCAGCATGCCATCAAAAGTCATCGCGGCAAAGTAGACTAGCTTCGGCTCGTACAAGAGGGTGTGACGCAAATATGCATGGGAGTTCATTCGCTTCATGTTCCAAAGTGGCGGCGTATTGCGATGCCCGTCTTCCTCTTCTTCGTCGGTGCCTTCATGAAGAAGTTGATCCTCGTTCGGTGGTTGACCCAGACCCCAGTCCATGACAACGTCCCAAAAGAGCGAATAGAGAGAGTTGCAGCACGCACAGAGCAAGAAAAGCGTGTCGGTGTCAAGGAGAAGATCGGGCGAGGGTCCAAAAAGAACAGGAAGAGCGCCGACGAGTATGACGCAGAGACCAGTACCATACTTGAACGTATTGAGGACGTGGAGAAATTTGTCGTTGGTCAACACTGCGCGATGGTACGATATGAGGCATTGAATCGCACGAATCCTAAGGATAATGAACACCCGTCTTACGCAGGAATGGAGGCGTACATGTATGGACTCGCCGCCGCGAGGTATGGAAACAAATGATGCTTCATCTTGGCCACATACATGTCATTGTGGGTTCCTTGGATCGACTGCGAGAGCATCAAGAGAGCAACTGCGACATCGCCAAAGATTTTCGACATGGACGTCAATCCATCAGCTATATAGACGTCAACAAACGGCGTTTCTGTCGGTGGAAGCTGGAGTCCACCAGCGGCCCACGACACTGGGACGATGCATCGCCACAAAGATCGACCGAGGAACCGACGGAATCTCAAGTGAAGGACGTTGAATGGCAGCATGAGGAGCACAAGCACGACAATGCAGTAGATCACAAGCACAAGTTCGTGGTGTCTTCCAATGAGAGCGATCGCATCGAGCTTGAGGGCATAGTATAACGTACTGAGGAGCGCAAACATGACCGTGGCAAACGCCAAGATTCCACGAGGAGACGGCGTTTCATCCGCTTGGAGACCAAAGATCTTGTCTATGGGCAGTCCCAACGACTGAAAAACCATGAGATTTAACGCGCCGCCGACGACAAACACATTAATCGCGAGCGGTCCTCCAAAGAAGTACGACACATCGCTGGGCATGTTGGTTTTCCACGGCAGCGAAGAGAAACCTCTACGAACTGATATTCATTCTGACAGTAACTCTAAAATTACACACAAACTTGAAGACAACCGACGACCTCTCAGGAGCGACCGTAGGTGGGTCACCCTTCGAGCTTACGCTGCCAAGTTGAGTCCTTTCGCGGTGATCTTCAAAGATTGAGAGCGTGAGGCCTGTTCTGGCAGCTAGGCAACAAGTGGGATCGATCTGGCCAATTCAACGGAACAACCACAGTTCAGACAGTTGTTTGGTTCGCGTGGTCTTGCTCTCTCCGTTTGACATTAAGCTCGTCGTCTATCGAACAATTCAAGGATCGTCGTCACAACACTGCGTGTGCAGTCATAAGCCTCGACCAAAGGGAACCGGAGGGCGCAATGTAACGCTGGCGCATGCTGAGGCAGCCGTGGCTGGGCTCAGCGTTCACCCATGGAAACTCAAAGAACCAAGGGCCCACAAGTAGACCAGAGATCAACACCACGCTCCAACGTCATGCGATCTAGCTTTTCCAATCCGTTGGATTGTTGTTGATGTTCTTTGCAAGCACGGAGCCCCCAAGGAGCTGGGAAATTCACACGGAAAACACACTTCCACCTTGAGCGATTCATTGTGTGGAAACGACGCAGAGAGTGGAAACGGACCAGAGTCTGGGGATTAGAACGACTAAGAACCAGAGGATGAAGCACTCGATGACGCCACCTTTGGATGCTTCCCCATCCCTTTGAAAGTCTCTTGGGTGGTGATATCTCGGCTGGCGTCTCTTCATGTGTGCATTTTCTTCAATATTTGCAGTTGTGTAAAAACACCTTGCATACAAATTTGGATATGATTGGGTTTATTTTCTTAAAAACCTAAAAACATTATATTAAACCTGTATATATTGTACCATAGTATTTGCAAATAAATACGATTTCGTCTACTGGGCGACTTTATGCAACTTGGGCATCATTCCACCGGCGACAGCAGCTTCAATGATGCTCTGGACGCCACGCGCGCTAATAAAGTTGTCTTCGAGGCCAAGGAAGCGCAATTGAGGACAGAGAGAGCTCGACAAGAGCTGGATCACGGGCTCCACGCTGTTGTCCGTGATGATGTTGCCACCCATGCATAAATACTTGAGTTTCGAGCAGTGGCCGACTCCAAGTGCGTGCATAATGCGCTTGAGTCCCGACTCGCCAATATAGTTGCGACGTAGATCCAAGCGCACCAAGTTGGGCAACGCACCTTGACGCAAGAGAGCTGCAATATCCACCGTGCCACTGTCGGAGAAGCTGTTGCCGCCGAGGAGCAAATCTTCGAGCAGAGGACATGAGTTCAACGACGCACATAGTGATTGGATTGCGTTGCGTCGACATGTGTTGGTGAATGCTGATACAAGTCGAAGACGTCGGAGCTTTGCACAAGCGCCGGTTTGAATCGCAGAGGCAAGCTCGAGAACGACGTCTTCACCAATGTTGTCTTGGGAAATGTCCAATTCGCTGCAACCCCACGCATGCAATGCAATGTCGGCTTCATTGGCTTCGCAGTATGGCATCTTGGGATTGCTCACATCCAAGCTCTCGAGATTCACCAGCTGGATGAGAAAAGTTGATTGCTGGAGCTCAAAGGCCAGGGCAAGTTTGTTCACGCACAGACTCAGCGTCAGCACGCATGTTGGAAGGAGGAGAGCAGCTTTCTTTGAAACGGCCGTGTGTCGCAGCACGTCTTTGCCATCTAAATAGCCGTAGATGTGTCGGACCAAGTCTTCATTGTCGATGAGAAACACAGACGAAACGGTGTCAATCTTGCGTTTCTTGGCACGTCTCGGATCCTCAACGTCGTGTCGTTTGGTTTTCAAACTCGCCGCTTCATGAAAGCTCAACGAGACGAGACTTTGCAGTCGTCGACGGAGCGTGTTGAGGTCTTTGTACTCTTCAAACGACGCCGCGCGACTGTAGAGCGTCAGTTCAATGCGCTTTGCAAGCGACGGTGTCTTTTCGTCCCACGCTTCTTCCATCCCGACCACCATGCGTCGTTTGTGTCGTCGTGTCATCGCAATAATCCGCTGCACCATGAGTCGCCGCTCCGGCAAATCGTTGGGCGATTGCCACGGGACCAAATCCAGCGTATATCGATCCATCGCCCACACGTTGACGTCTTCGCGCTTGATCAACTTGGCCGCATCGTCGTCCATGTAGCTCGTTCAATGCAAGTTTCGAAATGAAACAACATCTCGAGAGAGAAAAACTGATCTTCTACTTCACCTTCCAATTTTTTCCGATTATCCGGAAAAACCGCAGCTTGTCCGGATAAATGGTCTTATCCGGATAATTCGACTTCTTTTGTCGAACGACAAGATCTTGGATCTTGAAAGGTCACACGGTGTCTATTTTCGAGAATTAGACCATCCACTCTTCGTCTGAGACGATTGCAAGCGTACTATCCGAGACCGTGTAGTGCTGTATCCACGACGAGAGCTCGGCAATCGCTTGAGCGTCGCTCTGGCTTGTACTTGGCGATTCGTCAGCCGAGCCGAGATCCCGCCACAGCCAACTTTTTGAAGAATCGCAACAGACATGACAACGGTCGATCGTGGATGCGTGGATGTGCGAAATGGCCGCTTGCATGCAAGTCAAGTAGTACACTACAAAAGCAGTGAGATAATGAGACGAAGAAGGATGGACAATAATATACCGACTTCAGCGCCGTCTGTGACGTAGGCGGAGGCAAATGTCGCTCCAACGTGAAGGCGCCGGTACCACGTTGCGAGGTTTTGTGTTTGATGGCTCAAAATGAGTACGAGAAGTGGGATAAGAACGTCAGCGTTCACGGAGAAACACCATGGCTGTGCTTCATCGTGGAGACATCGCATGGTCCGAAGCACAGAGGCAAGAATGGCCAAAGGCGTGACTTCAGCGGATAATTCCACGAGTGCAGCTCGAGTTGTCGGGAACATCGTCACTGGCTGAGCGTGTTCCTTGAGCTTACTTGGAACTCCAACGCATGGGACGTAGCTTGCATCTTGGATATGGGACAGGTGGCGGTAGATAAACGTGTCCTCGTATGCTGACGTGACCTTGGCAATGTTGCTGAACAAGGCATAATGAACGGCTGTGCGAAGGAGAGCATTGCTGTGGAGCTCGAACTCGTTCTCAATACGACGCACGAGGTACTTTTCAAAGGCAGCAATCAATGCTGGAGGCGGCAAGCGGCTCGTGTCGACGGCAGGGACACATTCGGACAATGCTACCTTGCGTGGAAAGAAGACGCGGTTGCTCTGAAGCAAAGGACCCCAAGTCGCATGGTCTTCAAAATTCCCTTCCTCCTTCACAACAACGCGCTCAACATCGTCGTGAAGTTTCTTCTGCCAAGTACGCAGCAAACGGCCAGACGCTGTGCGTACATCACTGACTGCCCGGCGAAAGGCATTTAGCAAGGTGGCAAATGTGGTTGGCGACTTTGGCAGCAAAGGCAGCGGCCCATCGACGTCTTCAACACACGCACCCATGGCGTTCAAGAGATCTTGAATGCTGTCGCTCTCTGGTACAATCGCAGAGTATGCTCTTGATATCGCACGACTTAGATGGTCTTGACGCATTTGAAGCTGGTGAATTTCTGGATGCGCTGCAATGAGAGCAGTCGGTGGCTTGAAAAATGCTTGATCGATTGATAAATTGGGGGTTCCAGACACAAGGCCAAGGAAAGCGTCGCATTCACTAAGTCTTACCTCGAGGATTTGTAGAATGCACACTTGGACGGCAATGCGAAGACGGGCATCTTGGAGCAACAGGTGGCTCAAGAATCTGTACTGTTCAGCGACACGACGTGAAGTGCCCTGGGAGGCTAGTTTGTGCAATCGAATAGGCCATCTTTCATCAAGACGCGCTAATTCAAGCTCCAATTCGCGGCTCAAGCCTCTTTGTTGGTGGACGTACTCGTGTAGTGATGCTTTGTACTTCACAAGTCGACTAGGAAGATGCGAGTCGAAGGGGTCAAATGGGTACAAAATGACGCTCTTGACTCGTTGGAGCAATCCTCTACTCCATGTTCTCGCTTGGTCGAGACCGCTGTCTTCAAAATATGCGTCCAGGCTCTCAGTCACTTGGCCAGCGACGCCATCGTCCGCTCTCGCCACCATGGCGATCTTTTCGAAGTCCGGATAAAGTGCTCTTCCTAAATGTATGGGAGTTGGCAATCTGTCCGGTTAAAAATAAACCAATGGCCTTTCGTGTCCGTTACAAAATTAGCCAATGGCATCCCTGGATTCTGTTTCGACAAGCCGAGGTTTGCACAAAGCCACGACTGCGCTCTCCTGCACACAATAATCTTCCGCTGCGCGGTAGCAACAGGTGAGCGCTCTGGCATGGCTTGCTAGGTTTTATGGTTGAGGTGAACCATTCTATCATACCCTCGTACGTCCAGATCGTCTAGAAACCGAAGCGCTATGGGATAAGTTCCTGTTCCGCTGAATTGAGCCAAGTTGTGGCCAAAGATGTGTACACAACCCATAAACGACTGCCAACATGCAAACTCTAAGATTGATATCATGTCGATCAATTGAACAGAATGTGGGCCATTGCGTTGCCAGTTGGAAACTGTTTTAACTTCATCACAAGCAATTGCACTGCACTTGGAGAATGATGGTGTTGATTAGTGTGCACGACATCCACTTGTTGCCCCGCTCAGGCTCAAGGCTCCACATCTCCATGCCAGCGCAACGAGAGTAATAGTCTTCTTCAGCAAACGCTCATTCCTTGAGCTTGACTGCATCTACGAGGAACGCAAAAGCAATGACAGTTCAACTGGTTCGTCCGATGTGTAGCAGATACCTTTTTCATTGTTATCCATCAAGTATAACGATCAACTTGACTGTCCTTGAAAATTGAGTTCAGTCTGGGCAGTACTCTCAGGGCGTTAGTGGAGGTATTTCACTTGAAACTGGGATGTGTTCTCTCGTCAACGAGCTTCTCTCAAATCCAACTTGAAATTCACTCCATGCTGCTGTGCGACAGGTGCGATGGAAACCTTGTAGCATAGCTCTCATGTTGCTGACGCAACTTCGCTTGGCCTGCTCGCTCGTCTTGGCCAACAAATTGTTGTTTCCTTGCTCTCAAGATCCTTCCTCTCTGTGTCTTCAAGTCTCTCAAGGCGGAACTCAATCCCCCGTGGGTTCTGTCAACTCGGCATTGTTGATTTTGTCAATTGACCGTCGCTGAAAACGTCTAGGAACTTGCCCTCGATGGCCATTGAATCCATTCAAAGCCTAGAAAGCTTCCCCCTCGTCAACTTATGGCTTAGGAACTTGACGTCAAGTGCCCTGTCATCTTTGGAGGCTATCTTGCAATTACCACCGTCGATTCACCTATTGTACGCGCCTCTCTTGGATTCACGTTGCTAACAAACTGGCATAAACTGTAGAGATCTAAGCTACAATCGCCTTGATGTGCTGAACTAGAATGACTTTGCATTTATCACCAACCTCACAACGTAGCGTGCGAATGTGGCGATGCACACGAAGTACCAAGACAAAGACGTCCTTGACATGAAGTCGTTGTGTGAGAATGGCCGTGCTGCCACAACCAACGGACTCGATCGTGGCGGTGGTGTCTTTGGCTACAGGCAAATCGCGGAAGAATTTTTCGTCGTCGATGGCACGCGGCACCGACAAGGCGATTGGAGGGGAAACGACGAGAGCATCATGTCTTGGTGGAGAGAGCGAAGATCCATGAGAGATTGCCCATGGGATGCCAGTACGTTGGACGGACGAGGTCCCAGTGGGTGGTGGGAACGCGGTAATAGTATTGGAACATTGGATAGAAAATTATAAAATGACAAGCCACCGTTGGTTGGTAGGCATAATGTCGAGTGCATAGTCGACCCAATTGCAACTTCGACAGAGAAGACTCAAGTGAATGCTAAGCACATTACGCCTCTCTTAAGCTAACTCAGGGCATCGTAGTGGTCGTGCTTATTGAAGAAGATGTTGCTATCGCTTTTGTCATCATCTCAAGGGTCGTTCTCAATGGACGACGACGGCGGTCTGGATCATCAATCAGAGGGACACTGCGGTTAGCTCATGCGCTGACGACACGAGTCCAGTCGCGATGGATGGGTCTTCTACAAGCTACGGCAATCTTCCGTAGCTAAAAGACTCTCTGAATATATCATGGAACTTAGCAAAACCTTGACCATGATATGTTCATCTAACATTATAAATCCGTCGATGCCATTGGCTAGTTTTGTAACGGACAAGGAATGCCATTGGTCAGATTTTGATTGCCATAGTATGAGGACCATGGAGCATGGGGAGAACACTTTATGGAGCATTGTCTAGCGCTGAATCCCGCAATCCTCCGCATGGCAATACTATTTTCTTGATAACGCTGTTGGTCAGTTGATCTCCTCTACCTTTGATGGATAATCAAGTTTTTCACTGGCGTATGCTATTGTTACCATCCTGCAGCTCCACAAGTCTCTCCGCATAAATCTTTTATCCACTCATATCTTGACATCAAACAACTAGTTCATACCAGTCTTGAAAGTTCCTACGCCGTCGTTTCTTGCGATCTCTTTGACATGTCGAAAAACGAGTTGGAGGGATGTCCCAGCTCCGATTCGCCTTGCAGGTTGAAAAACTTTCAATATTAAAAAGCACACGTCGTTGTGCTTTGCCCGTGCTAACTCTCATGAGATAGCACACATGACGAGCCATCATCGATTGTCAGTCAGATGATCCCGCCAAGTTTACAGGCCATCACATTCCCGCCAGTAGAAAGTCTCCAATATTTTATACTTTTGTCTTCCCCCACGGACGACAGCACAGTTTGACGGCAAGGTCGGGGCGTTATTTGTAAGCTCGACGCTAAAAATGCTGTGACTGACAGCGACAACTTGATGCCTTGGGCAACGCATGGATGAATGCCTCGACAAGCCAGGGGAATAGCAAATTTTGGTATCCGCGGCAATCAGCATTATGGTGTCCACCATTGGATTCCTGTTGCTGCCATCGAGTCGTTGGATCCTCTGCAAGACCAACACACACAAGAACTTCATTGACAGCATCGTCCAAGCTGTCCACGGATTTGACCATGCCACGTGCCTTCTGTCCAAGGTGGAAACCAAACCCTGACCGGTTCATTCCGAGCAGCGCCACGAAACCCATCGACATATTCACTCTTCATTTCTCGACGTTGGATGGACGTTCCAATGCTCGCTTTCACATTCGCCTCGCTTGTGACGCTGGTCTGTGCCGACACGGTGGTCGCTCCCTGCTCGAGCTACAATCTATCGACTCCAGTATGCCTTGAAAACGCCATTGATAAATCGCAATCCCCCGTCGTTCCCCTCCACTCGACCTTGTAAGATACAATCCACGCGAGACATTGCCTCAATCTACTCTAGGGATTTGTCATCGTTGGGCATCCAAGCCATTCAAGACATTCGCCATGTTCCCCTCGTTCAAGTGTAAGCTTTCTCCCCCACCAAGTCGTCACTGACATCTCGATGTCGCTTAGGAACCTCAGCTCAAACGCTTTGTCATCCACTGACGAGATCTTTCAATTGCCGCCGTCCATTCAAATCTTGTGCGTCCTTGACCATATGTGCTGTTCGCTTGACTCGTTCCCCATAGAGACTTGAGCTACAACCGCTTCAATTTGCTGTTTCAGACCAACTTTTCCTACTTTGTCAACCTCACGACTCTGTAAGCTTTCCTCTAGTGTGACTAGCCTTCTAACGGGCTGCTGTAGGATCTTGAGGGGAAACAACATCTCGACAATGGTGGAGAATGTGTCGTTTCCCCCATCGTTGACGTCGTTGGACCTCTTTGACAATCCCCTGGCGACTGTGGATCTTCGTCAGGAGACATTTGCTCAGCTCATGCATATCAATATCACCATGCAGACGAAATACCAAGGCGGGGACGTCATTGACAAGAAAGCGCTGTGTCCAAGCGGCCTGGTCTACGTCCTGCCTAGCATCCATGCTTGGGATGCGACTGTTGCAAGCCACAATGTCGTCTGTGTGGTCGATCCATACGTCCCAACGCACTCAACCTCCATCAAAGGTAAGCCAACGTTTGGAGCATTCCATTCAAGTCGGCTGGATAGGATTCCTGCTCATCGCTGGCGCTTCTCTCTTCTGCCTTGTCTTGATGGTTGTGCTGGTTTTCAATGCAGGACGATACAAGCATCGCGATCACAACCTCAGGGAAACATTCGTCAGCTCCATCGATGGCGACATGAGTCCTGCTGCGGTGGAAATGTCGGCGATATCACGCCCTGGACTTGCTGACGGCGAAGAGAAGGTTGAAGTCGACCAGTGGTAGTTGCAATGACCATAAGCTATAAAAAACTTTGTCTCGACCTGTTTGATTACTCAACGGCGGTAGACTCAAGATGCTTGGACAAGCAAGGAGCTCTTCAAGTCTTTCAGCTACAATCCAACCTGCGATCGACCTATCCATCCGCGTGTCGTTGGTTCCGAGCATCATGCAGATCCCTCTTAGGTACACTGTACAATGTACTTTGAAACCTTGCACGGGAGTATCGTCGTTGAAACTATTGGATCTCTCTCCAAGCTCTCTCTGAGGTTGGAGAGGCGAGAGCATAGCATTTTTTGGATGTCCGAAGTTGACTTTCCACCGCAGACTCGTCCAGTCGTTTGATTCAACTTGGGAATGCTTCGACCAGCATTTCCAGACTTCTGACGCTCCTCATGCCACCTCGTTGCGTCATTTTAGAGTCCTCTCGAGCTGTCTTTGAATATCTGCGTTGAGTGACCTTGGAAGATTGCGTCAACTCATGAATCTCTTCATCCTGTTGAAACTCCCAAGAATTCCTAGGAATTCCTTTCAAAATCAATATTTGTATAAAAAGAAAGAGGTTTTCAACCATTGCCACAATCCAAACCTTGACATTTTGCAGTTAGGGGCTCTGGATTGCCATCGAGTGCAGGTTCTCCACGAAGACTTGTTCCAATTCCAAACGCTAAGAGCGTTAGCCCGAGCAACCCAGCAGCATTTCAGCTGCGTTCTGCAACGATCGCTATCGCGAAGGAGTGGAAAGCGAACATTTTTTATTCATGTCCCCCTCTGAGAGGTCAAATGAGCGCTTTCATGCTTCCATTCGCCTCGTTCGCAACGCTCGTCTGCACCGACACGGCGGTCGTTACCTGCTTGAGCTACAATCTACCGACTTAAACTCTTCAAACATGGCAGTCGCAAGGCGCAACGCAGTGTGCATACTTGACCCTTCATTGCGTTGGTTTGTCATGCGCGAAGCTACAAGCATCGCGACAGCAGCTCGAGCGAAACATTCTTCAGTTCGATTGACGACCACGAGCGTCGCGTCTCTGTGGAGATACCGCCAGTGTCAACTTGAGGATACGCCGACAACGAAGCCGAGAGTTGTTACTCGCTCCGTTGTATCTTTTGCGCCATCTCGACGTGTTTAACCTTCGATCCACGGACAATTCTTGTCTTGGGCAGTCCAGTAGAGTTGAAAGAGCTTATAGAAGAGAGGAGATGCCCACGCCCGCGTCCGTAATTTGGCCGCGCGAGACATCTCCCAGGGTTTGCCGTATGTACCATCGGCCTTGGCAGAGAAATGCGTCGCATAAGTGTTCGCAATGCGTTCCGTCGTGTTGGAAAAGCCAAACAGCTTTTGCGAATTGAGATCCGAGTTGAGCACGACGTAGTGCGGTGGGAGGTAGTTGACGGTCGTCCAGATATCGTTGAGGACATCCATGTCGAAATACTTTTCATGCGGAGGCCGCTTGAGCCGGTCGAGCATTTTTGCAAGCTGCGCATTCGACGGCGCGAATATCATCAGCGTCGATCCAAAGAATGGCTGCTGGGATGTGTAGTACGCCGTAGGCGCCCATAGGACTCCGTTTGAAACATCGTGGTTGAAAAGATGATCGAGGTTTCGGTGAATATACATGTCTGCATCCAAGTAGACGACTTTGTCCAGGCCGCGCTCTTCAAATATGTGCAACTTGGTCAGTGATTCTTCCCAAATACTCGATTCAAGGCCTAGGAGCGACGTTTTTGGCCGCCACGGGCGCACCAACTCGACAATAATGCTGGCCTTTCGAAGGTGCTCCACGACGGATTCCTCAACGGATGTCGAAACCAACGCCACGATTGGAATATGCGGCGGGGTACCCAGCTGGCGCAAATTGCTTGCTGTAATGAGTGCATTGCACACTGATCTTGAGTCCGTCGCGTACAGCATGTAGGCAATCCTGGATCCGTTGACTTTGGGCAAATCGTCAATTTTGACACGTCTCGGCTCCTCTTGCATGAAATCAAGAGCAGGAAGCTGCACCACGAAAACAAACCAGAGATAAACCACGATGAGCAACAGGATAAGCAAGTAAGATAAGCTACGGAGCGTCCATCGCCTTGGGAGTCTCTGGTGTGGTCGTCGCTGCCGCACGTCCATCTGAAATCCTGCAACTCCACATTGACAACCAAATTATCCGGAGAGGTATGTGACCTATCCGTACGATTGACCGTAAACTATACAGTAAAGTGTACACAAAGGTGTAAAGTTCAAGCTTCAACACTTTTTTCGCTCTGGAAAATTCGAAGCACATCCAAGTTTAACCGTAAAGTTTACGGTGCAGTGTACCTTTTGTGAAATAGTTCTTTAAGTACGATTCTTTCTCGAACTTAGAAATGTTCATCTTCTTTATAGTATGTACTTGTTAAGTACGATCATTCGAACTTGACGAAGACGGTTTCCTGACCGCCATTGACGCGCTGCGCATCTTACTCGCAAAATCATGTCGAACGGCGGCTGGAACGACTCGGAATTCAAGAACGACGAGTCGTTTGACCCGTATGCGCATTCTGGCCCATTGACGCTGCCAGACTTTGGCGGTAACTCCCAGATCGATCTCGGTGCGATTGCCCCAGTGTTTGGCATTGCCAGCAACAATGCCGCCTCGGCCGCCGACTACTTGGAATTTGACACACGAGGACGCGGCTTCCACGAACGAGCAACCCATACGATCGGCATGGCGTACTTCGGAGGTATCCTCGCAGGCGGTGCGTACGGCGTTGTCGAAGGTGTGCGCAACGCACCGAGCAACAAGCTCAAGGTGCGTCTCAACAGTTTGTTCAACGCTGCGGGCCATCGCGGCTCTCGTGCTGGCAATGCCCTCGGTATCTTGGCACTCATGTACTCTTCCGTGCAAGAACTTGCCGATACGGTTGAATTGGATCGATTTGTCTTGTTGGACAAGGCAGTCCCCGTCCTTGCTGCTGGTGCGACTGGCATGCTGTACAAATCCACTGCTGGAACACGACCCATGCTCATGGCTGGCGCGATCGGTGCTGTGCTCATGGGCACCGTTCAATTTGGATCGTCTGTCGTCGGTCTACGGATCTAAGCTAGCATTGCAACCACCAATTCCTCCATAGATACATTTCATTGCCAATAAATCATCGTATTCATCCAGACGTCATTGCGAAAACTCATGCTCCCTCTCTACTCTTGGCTATCATGCGATGCAAACCAGAGTGCCCAGTGGACAGCAAAGTCCGAGTAAGTCTTGACAGAGTCCAAAGGATGGCAGTCGTCAGGGTACCATTTGACTTGGACTTCACATTGGCCGTGGTGGCGCAAGCTGTGGAAGAGCTGAAGGCCTTCCGTGGGTGGTACGCGACGGTCTTTGCCACCAATACCCAAGAGCAATGGCGTTGTAATTTTGGTCAAGTCGTTCGACATGGGACTGACATCCCAGAAGCGGGCCAAGACAGCACTTCGCTTGTCGGGCAGAGCTCTGTGGCCGATTGATTCGAAAGCAGCAACGCCAGCGACTGCGCAAGTCCAGTCCGGAATGTCGCTCGTGTGTACCAAGCTCGTCAAGTTGGTCACGGGGTTGCGCAGCACGGCTGAGCGATAGAACGATGGGAACTGGCCGATCAAATGCGAGCCCAAGAAACCACCGTGGCTTCCTCCAGAAACGTGGACGCGGTGTCGGTTCAAGCGATCGGCGTACTTGTCGAGGATCAACAGCAAGGCGTTCTGGCAATCGTTGACGTCTTGAGTGCCCACTCTGCCTATGAGAGACTCGAGAGGATCGAGACCGTAGCCTGTACTGCCACGGTAGTTCACCTACATACATGACTGTCGGAAACAGCAAACAAGGCGAGGATGTACCGAGACGACAGCGAAGCCAAGCGCATTCAAGTACGTGTAGAACGAGCGGAACGTCGCTGGAGATGATCCGTGAGGTCCTCCGTGCAAATCCATCACGACTGGAAAGCCTCCAGCTGGAGCTTGAACCGATGGAAGCAACAATGTCGCTTCGTAGTTCGACTTGCTGGAAACTTGAGACACAAGAGGAGCTGCCGAGTGACCCAACGCGGAAATGCGCTCGGCAGTAGAGTCCTTGACTGGGATCGATTCAACCACCCACGATTGAGTATGTTGAGATGGTTCTTGAGTCACGACAGCGACACGGCTCGTGACTTGGAAATCTTCTGACCATTGGATCCATTCAATCGACACGGGAGATTGAGGCGTTGTGACGGACACCAACGCATGCGAACCATTCACATCCACGAGGGTTTCAGATTCCAATGGACGCGACGAACCATACGCTGGCGAATGGATCTTGCCAGTCGCCACGTCGACTGCTTTCCAAACGCTGCGAACACCAACGTCAGTGTTGAACAAGATGGACTTGGAATCCTTCGTCCAGCAGTTCCGAAGCAGAGACACCATGTAGAGACCATTGAACGCCGTCTCAGGATGCGCCGTGTAGTCTAGAGAAGGTTCTCGTACGACTGGGATCACTTGGCGCTCCGTCTTGGTCGACCAGTCCAGTACACAAAGCATGCTGCATGTGTTGTGCGTCACCACGTCGTTGGTTCCCAAGTACGCAATGAGTTTGCCGTCGGGAGACACACGAGCAGATCGAGTGGTGCCTGGAACTTGACTGGGAAGTCGCACTGGAGGCTCTTTGGTGGAGACATCAAGCGAGTAGATGTGCTTGGGTCGATTGAAGCAGTAGATCAAACCAAGGCGACGCAAGTCCTTGGTATCGATCGCCGTGAAGAGAATGGTGCTGGAGCCAGGGATGACCGCCACTTCACTGCACGCAAACGTCTCGGGGATGCCTTCGACCTCGGCGCATTTTCCACTTGCAATCTCCATTTTGAAAATATGCGACGTGCGCTTGCCAACGTATTGTTCTCCCCAGTCTTCCTTGAGATCATACTGCGCGCCAACTGCGCTCTTGTTCTCATCCTTGTCATTGGGTTTGTTGGCATTCGGCCAGAACGATTTGCCTTCGACTTCCTTTTGCTCGGCAAGGTAATAGATAGCCGACTCATCTTCAGACCACGTCATCCCACCTTCCATCGGTCCCGTGTACAATCCACCATGGAGATCCTTTGGCGTACGGTGGACATAGACAAGTCGATCGTGGTTGTAGAATGCAAATTGCGAGGTCGGTTTGTCGTCCGTGTCGGTGACAACGACGAACCATTTGTGGGAGGGGGAGTGGCTCACATATTGGGACGGGTACGCCGATGGAAGCGTGGAGAGGACAGTATTTTCTCCATGCAAGACGTGTTGGGTTTGCGTGAGCAGATTGAGTCCATTCACCAAATCGAGATCTTTCCACACCAGCGACGCTCGGAGATCTCCACTGGCGCCATCCTTCGAAGACACAAGACTTCCACTGACGAAGGTGCGCTGACTCGCTTCAATTTCCTTCAAGAGGGCGCTCGCAGTCGCTGCAGTCAGTGTCGTCTCCACCATCGACTTGTCCTTTCTCGAGCAGATTCCAAAATGACAGTCCTTGGAAGTTTGAATAGAAAATACCACAACCTCTATAATTTAATAAAGTCATTGAAGATAAAGTATGACAAAACTCCTTACCACCATGTCATCTTCCGCTTGGCACAAAGTCGATCCCAGTCCAGCCGACAGCGACGAGACGAACGCGAATAAAGCCTCGCCGTGTAGAGCGAAGCGAGGCCTCTCCAAGAGCTCTATGTGGGCGACACGTCATGGGAAGGAATTGATCGTCCAATCAACTCATTCCGAGGTGCTGCATCATTTGTTTCCATCAACATATGAGTTGGTTGATGATTTAGTCCTTGCGGTGGCATGTCGCGACGGTGATTGCGAAGGCATTGCGAAGTCGTAGCTTGTCGGACTCGTGCGATTGATACACCAGACCATCATCTTTGCCCCTTGGAGCGGCACGAGAACTGTCAAGAATGGTTTGGACATTGATTGCGTGATGGTCGTGATGACTTTATGGTCCACGAGACTGCTTAAACCCGTGCCAAGCATACTTTGCTTCATGAACCCCAATCTCTCTATCTCTCTCTTACCTATCCAAAATGTCCTTCACCACAAGGAAGGCATCCAGTCAGCGACACTATCCTACTAATGCTAACGTTACGAGTTGACATTGGAGCGCCCGACACCGGGAACTACCAAGGCTTTTGGCAGCTACAACAACTCAATCGTGGGTGGTTGAATCGATCCCAGTCAATGACTCTGCTGCCGAGCGCCGCGGTGGGCCAGTCGGCAGCTCCTCTTGTGTCTCAAGTTTCCACCAAGTCGAACTACGAAGCGATATTGTTGCTCCCATCGGTTGAAGCTCCAGCTGGAGGATTTCCAGTCGTGATGGAACTGCATGGAGGTCCTAACATGTCGTCTGGAGTAACTTATCTTTGGCGGTGCTTGGGTTTGCTGTCGTGACAGTGAATTACCGCTGGAGCACGGGCGACGGCCTAGATCTACATGAATCGCTCGTTGGCAAAGTTGACACTCAAGATGTCTTGGCTTGCTTGTGGGATGTCAGTCCCATGTCAAAAGATGTGACCAAAATCACAACACTTTTGTTGTTGGGCCTCGGAGGCAAGGATCGCCGAGTATCTCAAGGTCTCCAGCTCTTCCACAGCTTGCGCCGTCGTGGCCCGTGCACCACGGCCCACGCGAAGTCGACGCCAAACTCTACCCGGACGATAACCATTCCCTCGATTCAGTCGCGACATACGCTGCTTTTACCGTCCATTCTGCGAGCAGGTTCTCAGCGCATGACCTCCCCGAACAGTAGACGGCTGTTTGAATATATTCAAATGACGAAAGTAACGTGAATGCTTATGATTTTGTCGTGTGAATGAAACCAAGTATTTTTAAGGCAATTCAGTGTGTACTACTTGAGATTGGGTTCTTTGTCTACAGGTCGTTCAAAAAGGTAGGTACTACCTAATGAGAATAATGAGGAAAAGGTGAAGAGTTGACAAACCATGACGATCTCGCGCATGTGGGCGACGAATGCTGCAAATGCCAAGTTGGAGTTGAATGTCCGACACATTTCAGGGCACGCAGAAGTGGCCACGGGGTAATCAGCATGGAGAGCGGCACACAGCGCCAGGATTTCGCCAGCTAATGAAATTGGCGTTTTGTTGGACTCTGGTGAGATACGTATAGAAGTGGTGGACAAATGTGAGGTAACTTCGTTCAAGCTCAGCTTTGCACAGCAAGGAAGGGGCACGGGCGGCACTGAACGAGTGCAAGAACGGTGTGATTTCCATGGTGCAACCCAAGACAACGCAAAGAGCGTCGAGAGTTTTCGACCAGGCCGATAGTTTCTCGGAAGGCATTGCACAGTGAGCTTGTATTTTCTGGAGGACAAGGTTAAATGTCGTCCTTCTTACCGCAGGACTTTGGTTTCCCCAGCACGGTGTGTCCTGGCAACACATCAGTGGAAGCATTTCATACGATGGACATTTCATCCCAGTGAGAATATTCGTTGTCACAGCTCAAATATTTTGGAAGTTTCATCAAATTATTGAAATATTTTGCACGATTTATCTAAAAGTTATCGAACTGTCCAAATCTTGGATAAAATTTCTGCCGAATTTTAGGCATTTTGATACATTGTTCTCGGGTCTTGTAAAATTTATCAAAACCTGAGCGAAATATTTTCAAAAAAAGTTTGAAAGTTTGTCCTGGGGCAGCCTATCATAAGCAATCTGAAAGGCCACGACAGGACGCTCGTTGCGCTCGTCGTATCGAGCCACGCGCTCGTTCGCAGTCATGCACCAGTAGTCCTGAACGAAGGCGACTTCAGGGGCGGCGACCACTCGTACGTCGAGCGCCAAGGAGGTTTCCCCGATACGAGCCATGTGAATGTGAATGGCATAACACAAGCGAGACGTTTCGGTGGCTGGCCAGCTGAAGAGCGTCAACGCGACGACTGAATCGTCCACAAGTTCGGCTACGTAGTCGCCATGCATGAGGCCATTCACACAAGCCATTGTGGTTTCGCCGTTGGGAAAGACACGATGGACTTGAGGAATGCCGTTGAGATGGAACTCGGACCATATTTTTTCCGTGAGCGAGTGGTGTGATCGCATCTAGAGCCATTTCGTGAGCATATTTCTTTTTCGAGATGGCAGTACAAATAATGAAGTAGACGTCTGGGTGATTTGGAACGTGAGGCCCATGTAGCAGGCGCGCATGAGAGACAAGATGGATGGACAGAGTTGCGGCGAAATGTGCATAATGGACAACGATCGATAGCGCCAGACGCCTTCAAGGGGACGATTTGTCGGCACTGGCACAGCTTGGGGCGGTGCATTGAAAGACTATTCAAAGCCAAATGAGCGAAATGAACAGAAAGGATGACGACCAACCATGTAAATCTCGCGCATGTAGGCAACGAACCCTTCAAACGCCAGCGACGGATGGAATGTCCTGCACTTTTCAAGGCATGTTGTCGCGGCGATCGGGTGCTCTGCGTGCAAGACTGCGCACAATGTAAGCATGTCATCGGCCAAAGCATGGGGTGTCATGTTGAACGGCTCGAGCGCTTTGGCGACATTGGTGTAGATGTGATGGACAAATGTTGAATAGCTTCGTTCGAGCTGAGCTTTGTCAAGGAGTGAAGCGGCATGGGCAGCGCTGAAGGAATGCAAGAACGGCGTGACTTGGGTACTGAGCCCCAAGACAGCGCTGAGAGCTTCAAGCGTTTGGGACCACGTCCGTGTTTTCTCGGACGGGATGGTCGAGTGCGCGTGGATTTGATGAAGGATTGGATGGGAGATTGGCGGATCGACTGTCCGTCGAAGCATCGAGTCGAGGGTATCCAAGTACGACGACAAGACAGTGGCTGGAAAGTTCGACTCAAAGTAATGGATGGTTGCCAGCGCATCTTCCATGCGTTCGTCGCATCGGGGTGGCGTCATCAATGCCTTTGGAATACTGGCAGTCGTTGCGATGCTTGGCGATCTTTGCGGCGATCGATTTCCATCTCTTATGCCGTTTGCTGCCAGGCGGTAGACGCCTTCGCATTGGCATTGAAGTCCAGCTCGCTCGTCCTCTGGGGTTTGACGTTGACAAGCTTTGCAAGCTCGACGGTACGACATGACAATGAACGGAGTCGATTCCACCGTCGCGACGACTCGAAGTCGCGGTGGTTCTCGGGCAAACACATAAGCCTAAAAGCGACAAAACGATCAGTCAAGAAGCTGTCGTCGATGCAGTACTCGAAGATGATGGACCGCGCGGCGTTGCTGAAGAGCAGAGCCGCCAACCCAACGATAGTGCCAGCCCAGTGTTGATTGACTTTTCGGATTGAATTCACATACGCGCGCCGACATTTTCTACGACCGAGTCGAGTCGAGAAAAAGGCGAGTCGACGTACCTCGTCGACGACTTCAAAGTGGCTTGCGATCCATTCGCCAACGCAATGCGTTTGTCGACGAAGGCTTCCAAGGACTGTATTCTCATCAATGACGTCGCCGACGGCCAATGGAGTCTCGTAAGATGCTTCAAAGCGGAGGTAGGTGACCACATTTTGGAGCATCGACACTGGACCGTGGACCCGAAGGACGATCGACGAACCACAGACGCTACTGTAGACGTGACCAGGACAGCAGTGTGGAAAGCATCTACAAGGTCCATCGATGAGACTTGGGAGTGTGACGATGGATACGCACCGGAGGACTTTGGTTCCACCCGCACGATGGGTCCTGGTTGCACGTTAGCCACAAAGAACATCCGTGAGGTCAACGCACCGGAGATATTTCGGCTCAAAGAGCGATTTGCACCGACAGAACTTTGAAAACTCGACGGAGCAGCCTCCCTGGACCACGGCGGTCATCGCAGATGTCCACGACCGAGTCAGAACTGAAGTGCAGCATCCATCACCTCCGTCGAGTTTGGCCAAATTGTCCACATATGTCACGCTTTGAATCGTCGTCATTTGATTGGCTAAAATGCAAACTACTTTCATTTGATTGGTTTCTTTTTATCCAATTTGACAGTGGATTATCCGAATCGAGCTGTTTATCCAGTCGGCATATGGTCTTTGCTTACTACACACAGTCGTCCTGGACGCCTTGTAGAGATGCAACGCCGTGTTTCACGTGCCAAGAGAGCTCGTTGAGATGCAGTCGATCGTGTGCGAGCAGCAGCACCCCCCAGACTGCCGATACATTCGTGGAGTGTACAAGAAGACATTGCATTTTCAGTCAAAATCGCAATGCCAGACGTGTGGCTCGCTTGCGCGACTTGAAGAAACGGCGACGGCTGGTCCAGAGGTCCAGAGAGAGTCTTGGCATCGCTAGCTGGCTGCGTGGAGAATGCCAGTGTGGAGTACTGTAATCATGTCCACGAAATGGAGATGGGTGTCCCACCATGATTGACGTGACAGTGCCATGCGTTTCTCGTCGTCTCTGAGAGCTCTCAAGTCGAGTCATAAGCGGAGGGTGGAGCAGACTTTGGCGAAATGAATGGCTGATGTAGCTTGCCGAAGCAGTCGTTCGTGCTTTCTGTGCGTCCAGCCAAAAGGAGACCAAAGTTGAAGCTTCGATACAAGGCTGCTGTTGGTTGTGTCCCAATCAATCCCTCTCATCAAGAAAATTAAATATACCAAGTATAGTATCATTTTTCACAAGATATTATATTATACAAGTTTAGATGCAACGCAACACCGTTGCTTGTTGTCATGCCGTGTTCCCGTAACGTCGAAATGGGTGACAGCTCTGCATTTGTCTTTCTGAATGCACAGCACGGTAGATCGCAGTGAAGGATAGCACCTTGCAGTCTCGACTGTGAAAATATAAATTTATACAGGTCCAATCTGAAAACGTATACGTGCATCGCAACGACGCCGTGCTGTTGCATGCCAACAGGAATACATTTCAAGATGTAAACCTATCTGCAATTCGTCGCACGTCCTCGCATGGACATCTTGCATGCCTTTCATCCGTCGTTGGTGATTCCCAAAGGCACCCATGAGTTCCTAAGCCGCAACTGCTGTAGCTAGTGAAGTCTATAGTATATAAACTTTCACAGGTTTGTTGTAGAAGGAGGCATGTGGAATAGGTGCACAATTCTTGGCGGTGCCGCGCCTGGATGCTGCGTCCGAACTTTCTCGTTCGCATGGGAAACGTGTCGAGGACAAGAGCGTCGATCGTGGCGTCCTCGATTTGTCCCGAAATCCAGTGAACGCGTAGAGATGGTACAGTATTCGCCAACACAACGGCTCACGGATAACTCATTTTGCGAATGTCCCAACGTCGTGGCAACATGGAACTTGAGAGACAGAAACATCCAGGATGGACGGACATAGAGAGGCTGTTCGACGGCTGAAAGCGACAAGAGGCCAGAGAGAATTCTCGTGTGCATCAAAAACGACGATTACGAGCATGCCCGTCTCAATCTTTCTCGATCAGACGGCGATAAAACCTCCTCGACGTCACGCCGGGACGTCGACTTTGCTCGCGCTTGGGAGCTCGACTTGAAGCCTTTCGAGACGTTCCAAGCACTCGAGAGAAAGCCACTGCGACGACAAGACAAGCTGGGAGCTCAACGTTGTCATTGCAGTTGGTCACCACGACAGAAACTTTGGGTGCATCCGTCCATGTGGCAGTCGATTCTTGTCTGGGCGCAGTGGATGCCTCCCTCAGCTGTTGTTGCTGGTGTTTATGCTGTTGGCGGATTTACCAGACGGTGGTTAATCACAGCATTACACAATGATCCATGGCGAATCCACCGGCGCAGAGGCGGCGCAGCTCCAGACAGCCTGTCGTGGCCCAGCTAAAGAAAAATGTTCTCAATGCACTGTCCATGCTGATGCAAGACACTTTTCAATCATTGTGTCGTACTAGTAACACTTTAATAGAGCAAATGCAAAAAAGTTGCCGTCCACGGAGTCTGGCATTGCTGCATTTCTCCCAAGCCATAGATGCCAAACGAGTGGCTACAACGGACGGACGGACGATGGCGGGGTCTGTGGACTTGATGGTTGTCGTAGTAACAATTCAGTTTGATATCGTCGTCTATTCGAGATGGTTGGTTTATTCCATGCTGTGTCTTTCGTAGTCTATTTGAAACGACACGACTGGACTTTCGCAGCGTTCGTCGTAGAGTGCAATGCGTTCGTGGACGGTCATGCACCAGTAGTCGTCGACGGGCGCCATTTCAGGGGCGGCCGCGACGCGTACATCGACTTTCAATCCATTCTCGTCGACTCGAACGAGGTGGAAATGGACGGCGTAGCAGAGGCGAGAGACGCGCGACGCTGGCCAGCTGAAGAGTGTGAGCGCCACGCTGCTGGCATGAACGACAGCAGCGACGTAGTCGCCGTGGATGAGGCCGCCGAGAGAGGCCATGGTCGATTCCCCGTCCGGAAAGACTCGGTGGACGTGCGGCATGCCGTCTAGACGGAACTCTGCCCATGTCTTGTTGGTAAAGGCATGTTGGGATTGAATCTACGCGCGCTGTCAGTCGACGACGAGTCCGTGGATGGATGCTCCTCGTACGAAGAAAGACTTGGCCGTGTCGACGATTTGAAATGAAACGCCCATATAACATGCGCGCATGAGCGTTACAACGGACGGACACAAATGCGACGACATGTGCTTGATTGCAAGAGCTTTGTAGCGCCAGTGGCCTTCCAGCGGTCGACTTGTCGGCGCAGGAAGAGCGTCAGGCGGCATATTGAACGACTAGGCATTGAGTTGGAGACAAACTTGGAGACGACGAGATCGAACCATGTAAATTTCACGCATATGCGCGACAAAGGTTTCAAACGCCACGCTGAGTCGGAAGGCGCGGCATTTCTCGACGCACGTCGTGGCGGGGATGGGAAACTCTGCATGGAGGACAGCACAGAGCGCGAGGATGTCGTCCGAGAGCGCATGTGGCGTCAAATTGAACGGCGCGAGGATTTGCCGAAAGTAGTTGAACACATGCTCGACAAACGCGGCATAACTCTTCTCGAGCGCTTGTTTGCTCAGCAGCGACGCCGCATGGGCCGCACTGAACGACTTGATAAATGGCGTCAAGTCCGTGGAGGAACTCACGACAGCGCCGATCGCTTGAAGCGTTGGCGACCATTCTGCGAGTCGGTCGAGTGGCGCTTGGAGATGCGCTCGGATCTCGTCGCGGATCGAATGCGTCCTCCGTGTGGGATGCACGCGCAGCATTTGATCAAACGGATCCAAGTACGCCGCGAGAATGGAGATCGGAAACGTCGAGACAAAGTAGTGGATCGTCGCGAGCGCAGTCTCCATGCGATTGTCGTAGCCTGGATCGTACTCTTGGACTGGAAACGGATGGATGGTCGTGGCCATTTCACGGAGTTTTCGCATTTGTTGATTGCTGCTCTCCTCGAGCAAGGCGTTGGCTGACAAGCGGTAGATGCCTCCGCATTGGCATTGAAGGTCCAATTGCTTGTCGTCTGGCGATTGCCGCTGGCACGCTTTGCAAGCGCGGCGATACGACATGACAATGAATGGTGACGACTGCGCCATGGCGACGACTCGTAGTCGGCGCGATTCTTTCACAAAGACATAGGCCTACAGAGAGAGAGAGAGATAGCCCACGGGCTTCCAGAGGCAATATGGCATTACTCGAAGGTAGTGCACAGCTCGGCGTTGCTGCCGCGCGGATCCACCAACCCAACGATAATGCCAGCCAAGTGTAGATTGACTCTTTGGGCTGAATTCGTACACTCGCGACTGCATCTTCTACACAAGTTGCAGTCAGCCACGGCACGGCGGCGATCGCAAACCTCATCGACGACTTCAAATTTGCTGGCAATCCATTCTCCAGCGAGATGCGTTTGGTGGCGGAGGTTGCTCAGGACGGCATTTTCATCCATCGTGTCGCCGACAGCCAGTGGAGGCTCATACGACGCGTCAAATCGAAGGTATGTGAGTGTGTTTTCAAGCATCACGAGCGGGCCATGGACTCGCACGACGATGGAAGTGCCACAGACGCTGCTGTAGACGTGATTTGGGCAGCAGTGTGGAAAGCATCTAAGCGCCATGTCAGGATAAAAAAGTTCGAAATGAGACGTAACGGAGTACTTTGGTCCCGCCAGCTCGATGTGTCCTTTGGCACAGAGAGAATTAAGATTCCAGTCGCCGACGCGAGGTCTCACCGCAAGTATTTAGGCTCAAAGAGCGCTTTGCATCGGCAATACTTGGAGAACTCGACGGCGCACCCATCGCCGACGTTGTTGTTCATCGTAAATACAAAAAACCTCAGCTTGGCACTCAGTGCCATTTGCCAGTTTGTCGTAATCACTAAAAATCATCTGATTGGTTAAAATTATAAAAATAAAAGCTTTTGATTGGTTCATATTTTTGAAATGGTCCTAACAAGCAGGATCGTTGACAGAGGCACACTGGCAGGTTGTCTGACGGCGCCACGCAACTATGCAGCCGATCGTTTATTGTAAGCACATCGGACGATGTGGGGTTTCGCTGGGTGCAAGAGGTTCACCGTGGTCAGCATCCTCAGTCCAAGCGGTGGTCGGATTGGATGGATGGTTTGGGGGTTTGGGGGTTTGGGGGTTGGAGGTCTACTTTGGACCATTCAAGCTTGACAAGGAAGAAGAAGCTCGAGACGATCCATCGTTGCCTCATGGGGGGCCAAGAAGCGAGCAATTATGGAATGCTCTGCGATATACGACAATCAAGAAAAGCTGGTAGGGCTTCGAACAAAAGGGGCTGCCTTTGGGAATCAAAGATGTTGTCGTCTACACTCTGGGAGACTCTCGCATCTATGACTGACAGCACCCTTCACCTATGTGGCTGGACGTGTTGGAACTGACTAGATTGCCTGATACATCTCAAAGCGACACAATCGATTCGTATCTTCTCCATGCGATCTCCTTGCTGACGTTACAACCATCAACTGTTGTTGGTTGTAATTATGGTCGGACAGCGACGAAAAATGACAGACCTTGTCAAAATTTGACAAGCATAGGACGGTGCAGTCTGTTGTCCAGCGGTGGAGGATGCAATGTGACATCACAGCTTCGTCGTGGCGGATGTCGTGGGCCACCGGCGCTTGGATCTCACAGACCACTGCTCTTCCGTTTCTTTTTCATGCCGCCATCGCTACACTGTAGAGAGATTGAAAGGGGGTGTGCATATCGCAAAACGCGTCGATTCCATCCTTCAACGGTGCCTTTTGGTTCTACGTGGTAATTGCACTCCCTATCATTCCTGACACACACATGTACAAACACGTGGGGATAGTTACGCTCGACGGGGGTTGGATTGTGCGTCGTCACCCACGGCGATTTGCATTGTCAAAGCTATCAAGTTGGGCGGCTGTATGACGTCGCCCGACTTTAGGGGGGCTGCTACAGTCACTGATTTCCCTCCACTGCCAAAACTCAATATTTCTCTATACTTTATTATTTAAGTGTGATTAAATTTCGGAGGTCTCATATTATTAAGTTTGCTTTGAATACTGTATTAATTAATACCTGAAGCAGTTTATACTTTTAGCAGGCTTCCAACATCGAGGGACATCAGTGTCGTGTTCCACACGGGTATTGATTATTAAAGGTATATTATTCTAAAGTTCACAACAACATCCAAAGGATGCAGTCAATTATTCATGACATCAACCTACAACTGGCAAATTTTAGTACCATTTGAGTCCTCGAAAAGTTGATCCAATTGCTGTAGTGTGGCCATCGACGACTGTGGTGTTCAAACGACTTGAATAAACTCTATATTCGTATCATTCGTTGTGCTAAATTTATATTAATTGTGACAATATATGTATTTCAGTAGGTTCACTAAGTCCAGCCCATCCTCCGTCAACATCCAAGCGACTCACGGAATGGTCATCGACTTTTGAAGCTCTTGGCATTGTCTTGGGGCTAACGGTGGAACTCTTGCCGTTTCTTCAATCGTTCTGTGCGCAGCAGCGGTACTGGACAAAGCGAGCCTCGAGCGTAGCGTCTGCTGTCGCGTTTGTCCATCATCTTTATAACAACATCACAAGAGAGCGCTCGTTCCATACGACGCCTCGTGCTTTGTCTGAGGGTGTAGATACGATCGCACGATTCGCTTTTGGACAATGTGTGGACAGCATTTCATCTGGACGGGATGCCGCATATCCACCAAGTCTTTCTGCACGGCGAATCCACCCTGGCTATCGTTGATGGCCTTGTCCACGGAGACTATCTCGCGTCTGCCGTGCATGACATCCTTCTCTGCCCGACCAGTGTTTTGGTGAATGCGTCGCCATGCCGTCGAAATGGTATATCTTCGCTAGGTACTACTTCGAATATTCCATGTCCTCGCCATGTTGAGAGTTCCAAACTTGGGCTATCGGCGGCAATTCCATCATTACATCACGGCGATATATTCGCTCGACGGCGATTCTTCCATGTCGCGTCGCCCACGTCCGTCGCCTTGTCAGACTTTGAAGTTGTAGACTCCCCTGTGAGAAACGCAATGTCTAAAAAAAATTCGTCCATCGTCACTTTTGTCTAAAATGACCAGAACCACACAGCCATGATGGAATTTCAGCCAATGTGACTGATGGAAGCGCCAAGTAACCTTTGGATCTCTTGGTTTCAACTTTACGATGAGCAACCAGCAGGTCGAGGATGCATGGACGATCGAGTTCTCCAAGGTGTGTCCATGCCGAACGCTCTTTGAGCCCAAATATCTCCGGTCTGAGCTTTCCCTTCCATTTCGATCTCTCTCATGGAAACCATCGTAGAACGCATCGAGTCGGCGGGACCAAAGTGCTGCGGTAGGAAGGACAGTCGCCCCTCGAACAAAAAGCTCACACAGCGCATAGATGCTTTCCTCACTGCTGCCCAAGCCATCTTTATAGCAGCGTCTGTGGCTCGTCCGTCACACTGCGGGTCCACGGACCTCAGCTTGGCCATGTCGTGACCTATCTCCGCTTTGACGCTGCGTATGAAGATCCACTCCGCGTGGGCGACACCATCATGGAAAACGCCGTGCTCGACAATCTTCGCCGTCAAACGCACACATCCGGCGAGTGGATTGCCGGCCAGTACGCCGCTGTGGATGAAATGCCGTCGCTGGTGTGTGAGTTTGGTACGAGAGGTCAGTCATCGCTCGGTTGGCACTACCGCTGGGTCGGTGGATCCACGCGACAGCAGCGGCAAGCTTTCCATTCTCTCAGAGTACATTGACTGCCTCCTCTTCAGTTTTTTTATGGCTTGTAGGCTTACGCGTTTGCTCGAGAACCGCCTCGACTGCGAGTTCTTGCCGTCGCGCAGTCGCCTCCTTTTGTAGTCATGTCGTACCGACGAGCTTGTAAAGCTTGTCAACGGCAGTCGCCCGAAGACGAGCAAGCGCAGCTCAAATGTGAATGCGACGGCATCTACCGCCTCCCTCCACTTGAGTCGAATCGAACGGCTTTGACTGCCGCGGTGGCTCGCTGTCTTGTCACCACCGAGATGAATTCCCCACCAAGTTGTGAAGACAGCATGGAAAGCTCGTTGGCGTCCATCCATTATTTCCTTTCGACCTTTCCAGCGCCGATTCTCGCGGCGTGCTTGGATTTGCGCTTTGACGCGGCCATCCGCTGGACGACAGGATCTCCGCTGCCATTTCCCATCCTCTGTTCATTTCAAGCGCATTGCCGCGCTCCATCCGACCGTCTCGCGGCGTGGTCGTAAACTCTCCAAGCGCTCAGCGTCGTCGTAGCTTGGAGGGCGGAGATGTTTCCATTGTTCCATTCGTTGAGTGCCGCGTCTGGCGCGTCCTTGCTCGACAAGACTGGCTTTGAAGAAAGCTACGAGTTGTTCGTCCAGCAAACTGTGAAAGAACTGACCAAAGCGCTGGCGGCTTCGTGCAAGATGACAGTGGCTGGCCTGTCGGACGACCTCGTCACGCTCTGCGCCGTGCTGCACGCCGAGTACCCCGAGGCTGCGACGGCCTTCCTTGAAAAATGCCGCGGATTTCATCCCAGCGCCATGTTTGAAGCGTTTGACGCCCAGATGCGCGAAATGTACATGGTCCGTCGTCTCTTTCGTCTTCGTCTGACGTTGCCATCTAGTCGTTGGAGGCGTCGTCGCCCCAACCCGTGTCGTTCCACCATCCGCTGGACGGTTCGTGGCGCTACAAGTCGCTCTCGATCCTCTTTCTCTCGTCGGAGCATTGTCCATCGATTCTTTCCCTCCTCCGAGCATCGTCCATGGGCGTCGCGTTTCAAATCGTCCGCACGTCGACGTCTCTCCACGTACGAGCGCCTCTGCCGCTTTTTGTCGACCATGTCGTAGGTGCGATCGCAAAGCCTCACGCAGACGTGGGCGGAATTCCACGTGGATGGCTTGCCGCACGTCCACCGTGTCTTTCCGAATGGCGAGTCGACCATGGCTTTCGTCGATGGACTTGTCCATGGCGACTACGTGGCTGCCATTGTCAACCATTCGGCGGTCGAACTTGTACTTTACAGTTGGCCAACGTCGTCCATCTCGCGCTACTGCTACGCCATCCACTTGCACATCGCACGGGAAATCCATGGTCTGGCCGTGGATGTCCACGTCGCCGCGGCTCTGGAAGTGGCGCCAGTGCAAGACTACTGGTGCATGACGGTGCAGGAGCGCGTGGCGTTGTATGACCAGCCGAACGAGACTCCTGTCGTGACATGCCGTCTCGACTACGACAGCCAGAAATAATCCACAAAGAGAGACTTTTTCCAGCTCAAGTCACGTCGTACCTCGTTGCAAGACATAAACTAGATCCATCGACACCACCAACGCCGACGTTGGCAACATATCTCGATGCGAAATACCATGAGAAGCTGGCGGAAAGGATCTGCTTGGCGACACTTCTGCATTCTACCAAGTGATGAAATCACTTTCGAAGCGCGTGGCATTGTCGAATTCGTGTTGCGTCATTGCTAAATCGCAGTTTGTTCGACCATGACAAGCTTGTTGAGAGACTGCAAGTCATGAATGAGCCCAAGGACGAAGGATGCAGTAGACGTTCTATGTCTATCAGAGTCGCCTTTATATGGAGTCGTGGTAGCTGACTCTCCGTCGTCGTAGAAGCTTTTCTTGAGCAGCTATGGCCTGTTGCCTGGCGTGCCACGTATCGGAACTAGCAAGACTTGCCTCGTCCATGAGTCCAATGACACCACAGCTAGGATGGACGATGTGGCAACCCAGCATCTCCCAAGAAACGATGGACGGCATATTCACGTGTTGGTGCTAAACAATTTAAACATAATATAAACCAATCAGAGCACGCTATTGAATAATTTTAACCAATCAAATCACTTTTAAAGGTGTAGCATGACGAAATGGAGGTGTTTCCTCGACGATGGGTGCTCCGTCGAGTTGTCCGATGGACTTCGCTCGTTGAGCTCAAATACTTGCAGTGAGGCCGTGGGCGATTGGAATCCTAATTCCTCGGGACGATGCCAAAGAACGCATCGAGCCGGCGGAACCAAAGTACTCCGGTGAGTCTCTCTGTGGATAAAATGCTTCGTGACATGGCGCTTCGAAGGTTTCCACACTACTGCGCCAATCACGTCTGCAGCAAGATTCGGCGCCGCTTTTGTCGTCGGGTCTCGCGGTGCTTCAAAATATGGTTCTCTACCTCCAGTTGGATGCCTCGATGGATGAAAATGCCATCCTGAGGAACCAAACGCATCTCGTTGGAGAATGGATTCCCAGCCATTTTGATGTTGTCGACGAGGTTCGATCGCACGAGGACTAACATGGACTGTAGACGACGCAATCACGAGTGTGCGAGTTCAGTCAGTCAACTCTTGGGCTGGCACTATCGTTGAGTCGGTGGATCTGCACAGCAGCAACGCCGAGCTGTCCACTACCACCGAGAACATTTCTGTTGTATGAGTTGGGAGAAGCCTCTTGCGATGTTGAAATGCATCACGAAGCTCCAAAGTAAGTCGCTTCGCCAATCTCAGACTCACTTTAGTGTCAAGCTGCAATTTACATCGTGGTGGTCAAGATATTCGTTCTCTAAGACGCATAGGGAGAAGTAGTCTTGACGGATGCACTCGATTCAATGGCTCCTCCATAGTTGATTGAACGATTTGGCCACAAGTTGACTATCAAAATCAAGGTAGCGGCAACAACAACTGGGGAAACTCTTCGATGTGGAATCGTGGAATTTCCGACAGATATTTTAGCCCACAGAGGGCTTTCCATCGATAAATGTTCGACAAATCGAGAGGCCATCCTTGGGCTGACTACACATTGAAACAACAGCGGGTGGGGCAGATTTAGCTCGTCATTGTTTAGACATCCTGAAGCACAAGCCACGAAAGTTTATCATCGACATTGGCATGTATTGCCAACGTCGCCTGGAATTTCAAGAGTCGGCGATGTATTTTGAGAAGAAACAGCATATAAAGAAGCGCATATCCACCACAGCTTCGATACAAGACAATATCAAGGAGACCACTTCAAAGGTAGCACGAAATTTGACATCATCCGACAACATTCCCTTGGTCGTAGACCACTAGATTGGTCCGACTCAAAGCGAGCGTTAGACAGGCAACGAGTGCTGGCCTGAGATGACGTGATTTCCTGCTCAGCATTGAAATCTTCTCGTGAGAATGCAAAGTGACATGTCATCCCCCGTCGTTTCGATTGGTGACTGTGGAGACTTGAAAGATCACAAGAGGCCACGCCTTGTAAAGACAACTTGATTCGATCCAAGCGTCGTGTTGTGACCTTGCGATCGTTCCACCAACATCTCCAACAACAAGCGTGAAGCATGGGATGAAGAAATCGATTGCATTGACCGTGCCGTTGACCAGAGTGAAAATGGACAACCGCCGATTGAATTCAAAATGACAGGCCTTCGATCCATGCAACCAAACGACCGTGTTCCTTTCCGAGATGCGCTTGGAAACAATCCAAGCATCTTCAGCAACATCTTGAGGGACTGTTCTTTGCTGCTTTGGTTCATGACTTTTATTGTATTGCATATTCCTATGTGGCAATCGTGTCATTTCCCCTCGAGCGCGCATGTTGGGATTGAAATCGTCTTGTTGGTCGTTCGACAACGAGCAGGTTCAAATGTAAAGCTTGGAAACTCGACTCTCTTACTTGGGGAGCTCGACCGTCCTTTGGTTTTCATACTCGAGTCGAAACGTGGCCACTGGATGCGCGTTTCCTCGATCAAACAGAGCCACGCGTTCGTCGACGGTCATACACCAGTAGTCTTCCACGGGCGACACTTCACGCGCTGCCGTGACTTGGACACACACCGCCAGACGGCCAGTCGGTCCCTCGACCCGACCAATTTGCAAGTGGATGGCGTAGCAATATCGAGAGATGGACGAGGCCGGCCAGCTAAAGAGTGTCAATGTCACAGCCGTGTCGTTCACAGCAGCAGCCACGTAGTCGCCATGAACAAGTCCATCCACGATAGCCATGGTCGATTCTCCATTCGGAAAGACACGGTGGACGTGCGGCAAGCCATCCACGTGAAATTCCGCCCACGCTTTGTTTGTCAGCGAGTGGTGGGATCGCATCTACGGCGTGGATTCATCCTGGCCACACAAAACAAGATTGACTCACAAAGAACGACATCGAATTGTCCACAATTTCAAACGTGAGACCCATGTAGCATGCGCGCATGAGCGACAGAATCGACGGACAAAGTTGACGCGACAAGTGCATGATGGACACCGCTGTATAGCGCCAGCGACCATCCAGCGGGCGACGACATGCCGCTGGTTGAGCTTGCGGTGGCGCATTCATCGACTAGATTCCATGGACATTAGAAAAGATCCATCGCTAGGAGAGGACAAACCATAAACACTTCTCGCATTTGAGCCACAAACGCTTCAAACGCCATGCGGGAGTTGAATGCACGGCATTTCTCGAGGCATGACGTGGCAGCCTCTGGGTATTCGGCATGCAAGACGGCGCAAAGACTGAGGATTTCGTCCGAGAAAGCTTGAGGCGTCATGTTGAACGCAGCCAGCGTCCTCGCCACGTTGCTGTAAATGTGTTGAACGAACGATTCATAGCTTTGCTCGAGATGCATTTTGTCCAGAAGAGACGCGGCATGGGCGGCACTGAAGGAATGCAAGAATGGCGTCAAGTCAGTGCTACATCCCAACACAACGCCGAGCGCTTCCAGCGTCGTCGAGAATGGAGCTAGCCGCCGCTCGCATGGAGCGCCAAAGTGTGCTTGGATTTGACACAGGATGGGATCTCGCAGTGGAGGACGGACTGTCATACGCAGCATCGAGTCGAGGCGCTCCAAGTACGGCGCAAGCACGGTCGCTGGGAACGTCGACATGAAATAATGGATGGTCGCCAGCGCATCTTCGACACTCTCTTCGCTTCGAGGAGAAATTATTCCTGGCGGTCGATGCCCACCGCTCGAGGTGTTTGTCGCTCCCTCTGTCGGTGGAATACTGGCCGCAGTCATGTTACTTAGAGCGTTCGTCTGCAGTTTGTAAAAGCCGTCGCATTCACATTTGAGCTGCGCTTGCTCGTCTTCGGGCGACTGCCGTTGACAAGCTTTACAAGCTCGTCGGTACGACATGACTACAAAAGGAGGCGACTGCGCGACGGCAAGAACTCGCAGTCGAGGCGGTTCTCGAGCAAACGCGTAAGCTTACAAGCCATAAAAAAACTGAAGAGGAGGCAGTCAATGTACTCTGAGAGAATGGAAAGCTTGCCGCTGCTGTCGCGTGGATCCACCGACCCAGCGGTAGTGCCAACCGAGCGATGACTGACCTCTCGTACCAAACTCACACACCAGCGACGGCATTTCATCCACAGCGGCGTACTGGCCGGCAATCCACTCGCCGGATGTGTGCGTTTGACGGCGAAGATTGTCGAGCACGGCGTTTTCCATGATGGTGTCGCCCACGCGGAGTGGATCTTCATACGCAGCGTCAAAGCGGAGATAGGTCACGACATGGCCAAGCTGAGGTCCGTGGACCCGCAGTGTGACGGACGAGCCACAGACGCTGCTATAAAGATGGCTTGGGCAGCAGTGAGGAAAGCATCTATGCGCTGTGTGAGCTTTTTGTTCGAGGGGCGACTGTCCTTCCTACCGCAGCACTTTGGTCCCGCCGACTCGATGCGTTCTACGATGGTTTCCATGAGAGAGATCGAAATGGAAGGGAAAGCTCAGACCGGAGATATTTGGGCTCAAAGAGCGTTCGGCATGGACACACCTTGGAGAACTCGATCGTCCATGCATCCTCGACCTGCTGGTTGCTCATCGTAAAGTTGAAACCAAGAGATCCAAAGGTTACTTGGCGCTTCCATCAGTCACATTGGCTGAAATTCCATCATGGCTGTGTGGTTCTGGTCATTTTAGACAAAAGTGACGATGGACGAATTTTTTTTAGACATTGCGTTTCTCACAGGGGAGTCTACAACTTCAAAGTCTGACAAGGCGACGGACGTGGGCGACGCGACATGGAAGAATCGCCGTCGAGCGAATATATCGCCGTGATGTAATGATGGAATTGCCGCCGATAGCCCAAGTTTGGAACTCTCAACATGGCGAGGACATGGAATATTCGAAGTAGTACCTAGCGAAGATATACCATTTCGACGGCATGGCGACGCATTCACCAAAACACTGGTCGGGCAGAGAAGGATGTCATGCACGGCAGACGCGAGATAGTCTCCGTGGACAAGGCCATCAACGATAGCCAGGGTGGATTCGCCGTGCAGAAAGACTTGGTGGATATGCGGCATCCCGTCCAGATGAAATGCTGTCCACACATTGTCCAAAAGCGAATCGTGCGATCGTATCTATATGTGGCTATCAAAGTCGACAAACCGTCGAATTCGTACGTGGAAACAAGTCGACGACTGCACAATTTGAAACGCAAGGGCCATCTTGTAGGCCCGCAAGAGAGCAAGGATTGACGGACACCGCTCGGGCGACAAGTGCTGGATGGCCATGGATTTGAACCGCCACGAGCCATCCAACGGACGATTATTCAATGCGACTGGACGCGCTTCTGGCGGCGCTCGAAGAGACTACAAGCAAAGGTGAAGAGACTGTCGACCCACACGGACGTTGTTACCATGTAGATCTCACGCATTTGAGCGACAAAGGATGCAAACGCGGCGCTCGGATCGAACGTGCGGCATTTCTCGAGGTATGCTTGTGGGAAATCCGCGTGCAGGACAGCGCCGAGAGCGACGAGTTGGTCCGATAAAGCACGAGGCGTCGTATGGAGCGGCGCAAGCGCTCTGGTGAGATTGCAATAAAGATGATGGACAAACGCGACGAAACGACGCTCGAGAACCGCTTTGTCGAGCACCGCTGCTGCGTGTGCGGCGCCGAACGATTGAAGGAACGGCAAGAGTTCCATCGTGAGCCCCAAGACAAGGCCAAGAGCTTCAAAAGTCGACGACCATTCCATGAGTCGCTTGGAGGGAGCTCCACAGTGCGCTTGGATATGACGCAGGATGGATCGTGACGGACAAAGGCGTCTTGTCGAGGCCTCGATTGCAAACGCGTAGGCCTACAGACAGCGCTGTCAAGTATGCGTAGACCGCCATGAATCGTACTCGGAGAAAGTGGAAAGCTTGGCGTTGCTGACGAGCCGATCCACCAACCCAGCGATAGTGCCAACCGAGCGCTGCTTGGCGTTTGGAGTTAAACGCGAACACCCGCGACGACATTTTCTAAATCGAGACTGACTGGCAGCACAAAGCAGAGCAGGTCCAAACCTCGTCGATAACGTCATCATGGCATGCAATCCACGCGCCCGTCGAGTGCGTTTCGTGGCGGACGTCGGCGGTGACGTGGCTTTCATCGATCACGTCACCGACATGGAGTGACGTTTCAAAGGCAGCGTCAAAGTGGAGATAAGTGACGATATCACCAAGCCTAGAGAGCGGGTCATGGACACGAACAACGATGGACGAGCCACAGACACTGCTCGAGATGTGTTGGGGGCAGCAATGTGGAAAACACCGAAGTACTTTGGCGCCGTTCGTTCGATGGGTCCTGTACATGAGAATTAAGAAGGCGACGTCGACGTCGATCCCCACCGGAGATATTTGGGCTCAAAGAGGGCTTTGCAGCGACAATACTTGGCAAATGCAATGGACCATTCGCTCATCACGCGCGCTTTTTTCGATCGTGGCCAGCGTGAATTTGACACTCGATCGACGCAAGCCAGAGGGTCCAAGATGGTCAGATGTGAATGACGGATTCAAACGTGGGTGCAAAAGTTGTTTGATTTGTCCCGTTCTGTCGTTCGTGGTGCAACGAGAACAGCGAATCCATTCACTTTGTCGAGAGCTTTCCTCGTTGCAATCAACGGTGTATCGATACAGAGGCCTGGTAAATATACACGTATAGTGGTACTTGTAGTTTTGGCCTCACTCCTGTCCACTGTATAAAATAATGCCATAAAATTAAAAAGGTATAATATTTTGAAGGAAACGTGGATCCTGCAATATCATTGCACATGACGGAAATTTTATTCGAAATTTAAGCCAATCGATGAATATAAGGCAAAGACATATTGCTCTTGAATTGGTATAGATAATGTTTCACAATTAATCAAAATTCAAGAATTTTGAGCATATAAAATAGCTCAATTTACCCACATACGATATTTGTTCTCAAAGAGGACTATTTTATACAAGTCGTGTTAAACTCTATACAAAGATTTAGCCAATCAAAACTTAGTACCACTATACGAGTATATTTACCAGGCCTCTGTATTGTTCTCTGGCGATAGGTTGCTGTTGTTGTTTGTAATGATCGACGACGGCCAAGAGCAGGTAAAAAGGTTAGTCATCGCGATAACTATGATCGGCTCGATCCAGTGGTTCATGGTAATATCCAAAAGAGACCACCATGTCCGTCTAGACGTTAGCAATCGCATCGTTTTCATCGCGTTGGCCGACATGGATGCGGCGGAGCCCCAACTTGAAAATGACAAACAAGTAGTTTTCTAATTGCATTGGCGCTACAGTATAGAGTTTGTAGCCTGTGCTGTCTATCGTAGAGCGCTGCCCATCGCGACTTGGAGTGTCGAAAGTTGTAAACTTGTTGCGAAATAGCAAAACCACCATCTCTTCCCATTCAACTTGTGAAAAAGTGATTTGTGGTCATCCGGATATTGGTCCGGATAACTTTGGGCCTTGTCAAATCTGTCATGGAAGTCGGCCGCAAGCGGAGAAAACGTTGGCCGAGAGATGGCGGCTACAGCTGAAGACGTCGCCCTGCTCGTACCAGCAAAGATGGATCGGCTATTCCTGACCGATTGGCATGAAAAAACCCTGTGGGGAGTCGGCGTTGCGACGGCAGGACACTGAAAACTCGATTGACGGCAAAAAAGGCTCGGCAAAGTTTGCACTGGTGTTACAGGAAGATGAAGACATTACAAAGACGTCGCGGGCGTGCAGCAAGAGCAGACAGAGATTATCGCAATCGTAGATGACTTGGTTGCATTGGACGACGACCACGACGAGGCAAAAAGGGCCATACAGCGCAAGACAACGCTTCCCACGCAATCGAAGCAACCAAATACATTCGTGATGCAACGACATGGAACAACGACAAAGTCAAACCCCCTCAGCTTATATTCATGGAATTCAAGAGCTACAGTGTATGCAACTACATGGAGAGGTTCGAAACGTCGTCGTCAGTGCGAAGACCAACTCAGACAGCATCACGATTGACGTGTAATTTCTTGCGATGGAGCCTTCGACAGGAAATCAAACGAACATTCGATTCAGATCGGTCAAATGTCGTCTTTGGACTCGTGCCGAGGTGACGAACTAGATCAATTGTGGCTGCTGGGTCGACAGACCTGATACCTCGCAGAATTGTCCATGGATTGCGAAGACGACGTACCAATGTGATTACCTTATATGGTTTGCATTTCATAATCAAGGCGAAAGGCAACGACGGGGCACTCGTTGGATCGATCGTACGTGGCGACTCGTTGATGAACTGACATGCACCAGTAGTCTGCGATCGGTGCTTTTTCAGGAGATGCGACAACGCGTACATCCACGGCCAAGGCTCCATCGCCGACTCGAGCAATGTGGATGTGGATGGCGTAGCAGAGTCGAGAGACGGGCGAAGCAGGCCAACTGAAGAGCGTCAATGCGACGGCATTACTGCTGACAATTTCCCCAAGATAATCGCCATGAACGAGCCCGTCAAAGCAAGCCATGGACGACTCGCCGTTTGGAAAGACTCGGTGGACTTGCGGTGTGCCGTCAAGTTGGAATTCCGCCCAAATCTTGTCCGTGAGCGAATGATGCGAGCGCATCTACAACGTTCTGTGAGCTTTCGTCAAGACCATGCGCGCGCTCGTACGAGCAAACAAGTCGACGTCTGGATGATTTGAAACGTGAGGCCCATGTAGCTTGCCCGCATGAGCGACAAGATCGATGGGCTCAATTGCGGCGACATGAACATGATGGACATCGATCGGAAGCGCCAGCAGCCATCTAGCGGTCGGTTGGACGACACTGGTTGAGCTTGCGGCGGGGCATTGAAGGACTACGATCCAAGGTCAGTCAAGACGAAGCGAGCGACAAAGCAAACCATGTAGATCTCACGCATCTGGGCGACAAAGTTTTCAAACGCGACGGCGGGGCGAAACCCTCGACACTTTTCAAGACATATCGAAGCCGCAGCGGGATGTTCCGCGTGCAAGACAGCGCACAGTGTGAGGATCTCGTCCGATAAAGCATGCGGCGTGATGTTGAGCGGCATGAGGGCTCGCGCGACGTTGCTGTAATGATGCTGGACAAACATGGCGTAGCTCCGCTCAAGGTCAGGTTTGCACAGGAGCGACGAGGCATGGGCGGCACTAAAAGCATGTAGGAATGGCGTGCTCTCAGTGCTGAAGCCCAAGACAACGCCAAGCGCCGCAAGAGTTTGCGACCAGCCAGCCAGTCGCTCGGACGGAGCGCCAGTGTGCGCTTGAATTTGATGCAGGATCGGATGCGCTATGGGCGGATGCACGGTGGAGCGCAGGACCGTGTCGAGTGGCTCCAAGTACGGCGCAAGGACGGAGACTGGAAAGGTCGAAATGAAGAAATGGATCGTGGCCAAGGCGTCTTCCAAGCGATCTTCGCAGCCTGGCACGGTCATCTCCATGGGGAAGTGGGCCGTCGCTGGCTCAGGTGGGTGCAGCGGCGTCTGTTGAAAATGTCTGATGGGCGAGCTCTCTGCGAGCTTGTAGATGCCTTCGCATTGGCATTTGAGTCCCGACCGCTCGTCTTCTGGGGATTGCCGCTGGCAGGATTTACACGCGCGTCGGTACGACATGACAATGAATGGCGTCGACTCGACGACCGCCAGGACGCGCAATCGTGGCGGCTCCCTTGCAAACACATAGGCCTATCGAGATCCTTATCGGTGGTGATCAGTCAGTCGGGTCGTACTCGAAGATAATGCACGGCGCGGCGCTGCTGCCGAGCGGATCCACCGACCCAACGATAGTGCCAGCCAAGAGTTGATTGTGTCTTGGGACTAAACTCGCACATTCGTGACGGCACGTTCTGTCCATCAGAGCGTCACAAGAGCGAGACGGCCGACGGTTGTTACCTCGTCGACGACTTCATAATGGCTGGCAATCCATTCGCCAACGACATGCGTTTGACGACGAAGGTTGCTCAGCACGCTGTTCTCCTCAATCGTGTCGCCGACAGCGACGGGATTTTCATAGCAGGCATCAAAGCGAAGGTACGTCACAACGTCACGGAGCGACGCGAGCGGGCCTTGGACACGAACAACGACGGACGAGCCACAGACGCTGCTGTACACATGACTGGGACAGCAGTGTGGAAAGCATCTACGTTTGCCCTCCATATGCGATCAAAATGGACGGCGGGTAGTTCTTACCGAAGCACTTTGGTTCCACCAGCGCGATGGGTGCTGCAAGAACGACACAAGTTCGTGAGAGGAACGACGAGAAGGAGGACGACATACCGGAGATATTTGGGCTCAAAGAGCGATTGACATGGACAACGCTTGGTAAACTCGACGGACCATGGCTGCTTCTTGGCGTCGGCCATTGTCCGTGGTGGAGGAAGATTCGTGGATGAGAAGAACCAGCGTCAACGCCATGGCCATCCACATTGGTAACTGTAAGCACAAGATGTCGCCAGCCATCACAGTCGATCTAAAATTACACCTTGGTGGTAGCTCGATTGGCTCCTTCGTATCGATCGATCCAGCGCAAGCAAAGACCACAGTCGTGGCACGGGCGGCATTACGATGCCGAGGAGTAATGGCCGCCTTTAAGAGTCCTAGTCTAGCTTGTTGACTAGTTGCCATTCCAAGAACATGCGGGCGTCCAAGTTGGCTGGACGACATGACCAAGAGATTTGTTGCTCTGCTTTGCTTGGAGAATGCTCCTGTGGGCGCCTTGTGCTAGCCACTTCAGCTCGGCGCCGATTGTACTCGTTGGGAATGCATTGTCGAGCATCTGCTGTTCGTCGCGGTCGGTCTTCATGGAGATGCAGCTTGTTCCGCCGATGTTGTGATATGGAAGACTCTTTGGCAATGACATCCAGAGGCGTCCGAGGATGGACAAAAAGGATGCCATGAGTTCAAAGTCCAACGACGTGGAGCCAAGCTCTTGTCCACCGAATGGCACAAATAGTCGTCCACTCCGTGGGAGATTTCAGTGGCCACCGTGGCTTGAACATCGACGGACAAGGCTTGAGCGCTGACCCGCGCGACGGCCACTGCATTATCGCCCTGCGCTTGAGCCACATAGTCGCCGTGGAGGAGCCCGACGTAATGCACCATGGTCTATTCACCAGTGGGAAAGTCACGAAGGATAAGCGGCCAGCCGTCGAGGGTAAATTCCGACCAGTTCAGGAGCATGAGCAAGCTTGAGCTCTGGACAATTTTGAATGCCAGGCCCATGTAGTATGCCCGGAGATGGGATAGAATCGTGGAGCTTAACTTCGTTGTAAAGTGATTCAACGAGAAACTTGGAAGCGCCAGCGGCCACCCAGAGGTCGACTGGCTCGACTTGGGTTGGCTCCTCGAATGTCTATTCAGTCAAACGTGAGTCATATGCGCTCAAATGATTGAGAACCATGTAGATTTCACGCAGCGAGGAACTAGAAGCCGAGCAAAGAGAGTCATGTAGTAATGGATTCTCGACAGAGCATCCTCAGCTGATCCAGCGGTAATGCCACCCAAGAGTAGATTGTGCATTGGGATTGAATTCGTACAATAGAGACAATGAGTTTTACGACGTAGTTCGTGGAGCAGTCTATGTCAGAGTTCTGATACCTCATCAACCACTTCACAATGGCTAGCAATGAATTTGCCATTTTGATGAGTGTGTCGGCAAACGATCTTTAGCACGTCAACATCGTCAATCGTGGCGCCGACGGCGATTGCTGGTTCGTAGCACACATCGAAGCAAAGGTACGTGGCAACGTCTCGAAGCATCGACGTCGATCCGTGAGCTCGCGCAATGATGGACGTCCCGCAGACGCTGCCGAAGACATGGCTCGGACACCAATTTCGAAAACATTTACGCCAAGTGAGACTTGAAAGACGAAGCATTCGACCTGAGTACTTTGACATCTGGATGAGTTCTCGCGTAGTATCAGTCAGATTCGGCCCGGAGGGCAGACAGAGCCTCTCACCTTAAGTCTTTTGGCTCAAAGAGCGACTCACAATGACAGTACTTTGAAAACTCGACTGAATCGGGATATCTTCTCCATCATTGACAATGTCTTCTGTTGGACGACAATCCGCTGTGCTCAAAATGCTCTCTGTTGTGGTCTGTTATATTATCAACACTAGCCGAGGTTATAAAATTTCAATGTTAAGGTATAAATTACAACAGGTAATAATAATATACAGTTTTTTCAAAGTTGATACTTCGAAGTAGTTCCCAAGATCAGCCGTCTGGTTGATGCCCATTGATGCATCGCTGGCGACGCGAATCCACACTTTGACGATCGCTTGGTCCTCGCCGGATCATAGTTTGATCCACGTCGACACTTTGGCTTAGCGCTCATGCTTCCTGTAAAGAAGAGTTGAATGGCGGTGGGTTTTCTTAAATCCTGTGTGTGTGATATGTCTGTCCTTATTGACCCTCGCGTGAGTCAATCCTCGTTTGGCTTTGGATTTATTCCCTTTTCAACCCGGCCACAGGGTGGCTATATCTCAGCCAGATTTGACATTCGTTTACCCTACAGGCTGTAGCTTAACTTTAGCCACACTGGTGGACGATTCCGATGTGCAAATCGAACATATGCACTAGCATATCTCCACCAGCTAGTGCAAACGTTACCATCGTTACATCCTGCACCCAACGTAAATTGGTAATGTTGCATGATTTGTCCTGGTCGTTTAGTCCATGCGAATGCTCCGCTATGCGTTCAAGGGACGACTCGCCTTCGCCATGAAGTACGACATGAAGCGAACACTTTTTCAAACGCGTCCAATGTGGTGGTGACAAAGCACTCGGACGATACGATGAGAAAGCTACTTGCGTGTACTCTGAATCACTTGGAGACGACTTGGTAAAGGCAGGGATACACACGAAGCGTGGTCGACTCTGACACACTAGGATACAGCTGTAACTCACTTTCTTGTCAAGCGTGGGTGCAGCGTCCACTGTCATCTCTTCCGAAGACCAGCAGACATGGACCTTGAAAAGCAAAGTCGTTGCGATTTCGAACCTCGAAAAACAGCAGTGGTTCATCGTAAGCTCATCTATCAGCGGTGATTACTTCCCAATCAAATCAATTCCTTCAAGACAGGAATGACACTGGCCAGGGATAATTGATAAGAGTTTCCTATACCGCCAGCATCAATGCCGGAGTCAGCGCTGGCTTTGGCGCATTCCTTCATAGCAGGAAGGCATCTACGATAAACCAAGAGAGTCATTCCTGAGTTAACTATGAAGGAAATGCTCTTCAAAAGGCATGACGACATTAAACTGTAATTGTTCGTCCGAGTGAAAAGCAGCTATTCCATGCGCTCATGCAAAATGCGAACGAATGCATCGACGTGGAAATTGCAAAGAAGAGCAACGACTTGAAGCCACGTCAAGAGCTTTGTTCCTCGCTGGCAGCCCAGTTGGTCACAACGATGTGAATATTTTGCAGCATCTGGGCTTGGGTGCTCCTCCGACTGTCAGTAATTTTCCAAGAATGCCACTTGTTTACACTGTTCCCAAGAGAATCCTATAGAGTAGTAATCCCAGCTGATCGTTGACCTCACGATAAACCACTGCTGTTTGTTGAAGGCCTGGACGAAATGAAATGCCAACGACTTGACTCCGGATTCGAACCATCCTGCGTGTCAAATTATCGGTGTTTTAGCCTATTATCCGTAAAAATACCGGATAAAGTGTTGCCTTACCACACCATGCGCCGCAACTCGACAGGCGGTGGTTGGGGATGGTGACGGACTCGTTAGTATACCACGCCGTCGAGCACTTGACCCGGGTTCGAGTACGCGTCAGGGAGATTTTTTGACATTTTGTATTCCAACAGGCCTCGTCCGGGTGGCGGCACGGCCTTACGGCCTACCTGCCGCCTTTCCCGACGAGAATTAATATAATCAAATCCCTTTTACGTGAACGTTGACGTCGCGCCCCTGGCGCTCGCTGCGTGCTTCGCTTTCGCACGGAATATAGGGGACTAGTGCCAATGGTTCGCTCCTCCGTCGCTCACCCTGTTGGGGTACAGGCCAGAAGCCATATGGTGTGAGATTTACACTTAGTTTTTGTATTAGCCTAAAACACCGTGAATTTGACACTCGTGACCGAATAGAACGACTTTGCTTATCATGGTCCACGTCTGTTGGTCTTTTCAAGAGGAGACGCTGCACCCACTCTCGACAAGAACGTGAGTTATCCAAGTGTGTCAGAGTCGACCACGCTTCGTGCGTATCCCAGCCTTTACAAATTAAATACAATGCGACACGATACGAAAGCCGCTGCTTGCGTTTCTTTTGAATCACTTGGAGAACTCAGCGTTCTTCATCTTCACACTGGATGAGTTTAAAAAGTGTGTTTCGCTTCATGGCGAACTTTATGACAAAGGCGAGTCGGCCCTTGAACACATCGCCGAGAATTCGCATGGACAACAACAAACAACGCCTTGAAAAGGGTGCAAGTCAATGGCAAGACGTGTCATCGAGAACTTTGGGTCTGGGTGCTACCAAGTTCGCAGCACCCACTGCAAAAGCTAAGCTTATGCGCGACATGGGCAAACGGAGCACGGCCAGTTGGGATCGTAAATTGTCATCAAGACGGACGGACGTCCTTCCAAAGCCTCTACGTCCACGCTGGATGCGTGATTCTTGATAGTTCTCGGGCCATTACCATCAGCGGGTGAGCTACTGGCTATGGACCAGCGTGACTGGCCATATCCATACAGCCAACCGACCCCATCGTGACGAAACGATTGGTGAGGAACCCAAGGGAGGGTGCGCTGCTGGCTACAACAAACAGCAAGCGTGCATCCATCGCAACGAACTTCAAATCCCGCTGGATCTCTCTGAGATAGAACTTGTGCAATATGGATGCGATTATGTTTTTTGTTTTATGAATACCACACGCATAATCAGAGGAAATGACATAGATAGTATATTTTCCGGATAATGTTCCACAATGAACAATGTTGTGACTCTTGCCTAACAGCTCCAGTGGCTCTAATGTCTCCAAGCTGTGTCATTGCTATAAGTACATGGCGTTGCCAGCTTGGAAACCCCCGCGAGCCTTGTCGTTGTGATGCATCTCACACATAGATTCTCACACATAGACTTGAAGAAAATATTATCCGGAATATACCTATTTAAGAAATTGACTCTGGTAATCACTTATGGTAATACCCTCCAAATATGACGCATCCAAATGGCCAGAAGAAGCATGTCTGTGCGGTGAAAAGACCCTCGCAATGAAGCTAAGCTGGCTAAACGCTCTAGGACTGTCAATGCTACAACTTGCAGACTTCAGCAAGGGCTTCTTGTACGACTAAAACGTGAGCTGCCTCATGTTCGAGGACATTGTTGTGTCCAACACGAGCGACCACTCTACACGTGGCTCCTCGTCGTGTGCAACATGGACTTGGGGCAATCTGTTTCTTCTCGTCTTTGCACATCGTTATCTCTGACCGTGGTTGCGTTTCGCCTCGAAGTCTAGCTCCACGGCCAATGCAAAGATCGGCTAGCTAGAGGGATTTTGCTCAAAGTTTCTATCAGAGCTGGCCTTAAAGTTGAAATACGAACGATGAAAAGTGCCTTTCAAAGCCTCGTTCTGCCATAAGCAAAGTGCACCATCTGCAACTTTCAAGTCCATCTGTTGAAAAAGTTGACTGCTTGGCCTGGTTTTCATCGCAAGTGGATGATCGCAAGTTTTGCTGCTGATGGCTGCATTTTCACTTGTTACCACTGCATCCCATGAGTCGATTCACTGGCGAATGCTCCGTTGAGTTCTCCAAGTACTGTCGGTGCAAGTCGCTCTTTGAGTCGAAATACCTCCGGTGGGTCCTCTTCCATGTCCATTCTCGTGCTGACGTTGTTGTAGCACCCATCGCGCAGCGGGTACCAAAGTCCTTCGGTAAGCGCCTTGTTGACGAATTTCGTCTCAAACTAGCGTGTAGATGCTTTCCACACTGCTGCCCCAGTCATGTGTACAACAGCGTCTGCGGCACTTCGATCGTCACGCGTGTCCATGGCCCAGTGTCGACGCTGCAGAATACAGTCACGTACCTCCGCTTTGACGCTTCGTATGAGAAGCCGCTCGAAGTTGGCGACACGATCGACGAAGATTATGTCCTCAAACGCGTTCGACGCAACACACACAGCGTTGGCGAATGGATTGCCAGCCACTACGACGTCGTCGACGAGGTATGTCGACGTCCACTCGAATTGGCATCCAGTTCTATTTAGAAAACGTTGTCCCGCGTGTGTGAATTCAGCCCGAAAGCCCAGTCGACGCTTGGATGGCACTACCGCTGGGTTGGAGGCTCGGCACGACAACAACGCCGCGCTGTCCATTACCTTCGAGTAAGCCACCGAGTTTTTTCATCCCTGGTTGACGTCTTGCCATTAGGCTTATGTATTTGTCCGAGAATCGCCCATGCTTCGCGTCGTTGCGGTCGCCCAGTCGACGCCATTCATTGTCATGTCGTATCGTCGAGCTTGTAAAGTATGTCAGCGGCAAACGCCTGAAGATTCACGATCGGGATTGATTTGTCAATGCGAAGGCATCTATCGCTTGAAGGGGTACGCTTTGACAAGCGAACTCGAACGCGTGCAGCAGCTTCAAGCAAAACTGGCCATGTCGATGCCTCCTCCTGTCGTCACCAGTCCAAGCAACGTCGTTGGCCGCAAGGAGGACGCGCTGGCCACGATTCATTTCTTCATCACAAGCTTCCCCGCGTCCGTCTTGGGGCCGTACCTCTCATATCTCGATATGATGCTGCGAAAGTCATTGGATTCGCCGTTAGCCAGTCCGATTTTTTCACAAATTGTGACCAACTCCAAGCATCCATCGCAGAAACTCGCTGGATGGACGCAGACGATGGAAGCCCTTGGCGTCGCAGCCGGTGTGACCATCCAACTTTTGCCCTTCCTCAATTCATTCAGTGTGATCCATGCTCCATCCTTGTTGAACAAACATGAGCTCGAACGAAGCCATGAGACAGCGATCAATCATATTTTCAACGAGCTCACGACCGCTCTTGCACCTTACAACACAACTCCGCATGCTCTGGCCGACGAAATCCTCGTTCTCTGTGCCGTTCTCCATGCCGATTACCCCGACGCCGCGACAATTTGTCTGCAGAAATGCGAGAAATTCCACACCTCCGTTTCGTTCAAATCGTTTGTGGCTCAAATGCGCGAGAGCTTTATGGTATCGATGACACTTTCCACTTTGATGTACTCATTGCTCGTTGATAGTCCCATGCATCACCCCCACAACTTGTTCCAAGTCCATCCAACCGCCCCCTTGACGGCTGCTGGCGATATCGCTCGTGGTCTTTGTACGAAATGTCGCCCAACCAGAACCCTTCCGTCTTGACGCTCATCAGAGGATTTGTGACGGCAATGACCATCAACATGGTGCGGACGTCGGATACGTTATTTGTAAGCGAATCGGTGCATGGAGGCATCTAACTCTCTTCTTGTAGATGCGATCGCAGCAGTGCCTTGCTGGTGCCAATTGGTCCGAGTTCCACCTCGATGGAAGTCCTCATGTACTTCGCACGTTTCCAAGTGGCGAAGCGACTATGGCTTGTTTTGATGGACTTCTTCATGGCGATTATGTCGCGGAAGTCAGAGACGGCGCAGTGTATTTGTCCCTCTATAGCTGGCCAGCCTCGTCGATGACACAAGTGGGCTATACGATTCACATCCGCTTGGAGCAAATGGGGGCGTCCGCCATGGCAGTCGATATTCGAGTCATTGGAGCGCCTGGAAAATCCAAAGCGGTGGATTATTGGTGCATGACCGTTGATCAACGCTTGGCGCTCTATGATGCCACGAACGAGTACCCTGTTGTCAAATGTCGCCTGGACTACGAAAAGATGAGCTACTTTAAGTAATTTTGATGTATATAATGCAGTCTATCGTGATGTCTTCACCGAGCCATTCACCGTGTCAATGATTGGCTAAAATTCGATTTTTTAAATACGGATATTCACGGCATTATCCGAAATTTACAGAGGAAGTGCAAAAGGAATATCAAAGTGGAATTTACAAAGTGATACTTATATGTTATTATGATTCTTTGATTTAGAAGAATAAAGATATCAAAGTAAGATGATATTGGATACTGAATATGATATTTTGATAGTGAATACACTTGTGGTAGGGGATGTGTAACAGGGCTTGAGCGCAGAGTAAGTGTTAAACACACAAGCTTGTTAGCTGGCAAATTTAAGAGTGAGCCATCCTAACTAGATCGGCTCCAAACCGGCGGCTGCGCCACTCGCAGCCGCGCTCTAACAACAAGCAATCTTCACGTCGTTCGACGTCGCGACTCACGCATCATCCTTCGATGATAAAGCACTCGCTGCTTTACCCGCATACTTCTTCCCTGATGAGCCACCTCGCTCCGAGCTTCGTTGCTCACGCGTGTACACGCCTTGCGTCGCGTGAGTCTCGCTTGGAAGCCCCCAGAGCTTCCAACTTCAATCTTGCTTCGATGGGTTCTTATAAACTGGTGTTCTTATAACACGTCTTGGTCTTGACGTGACTTCATTGGCTTGGCTAGCAACGACCCCGTTGCAGGATGAGTGAGGAACACACTGGCACAAGAATTTGTCGGTCAAAAGCTCTTTGTGAGATTTTCGACTTGTAGCATTGAGGTGCACAGGAGGCAACAAACGAACCCGACAATTGCAAGTCGTAGGGTGGCGCAAGATGGAAAACAGCAGGGAAAGTGGGGTGTTTTCGGTCCAGAAAGACGGGCGTTGTCGCGTGGTGAAGGGTTATTGGCAATGGAAACAGTATAGAGGGGTGTTGCAGGTACACGGTGGGCACGACAACCAAACTCAGGATCTAGGTCCGTAAATCAAGACTCAAAGTACTCAATCTGGCATCGAGACTCGCAATGGCATCGTAACTCGACCTTCTCCAGTCGCGGCAAGTCAGCACTTATCAGATTGTCAGCTACCTGGTGCGGCTGGTCGTCGCCCTTCAGGATCGTCCCCGAGCCAAGCCAAGTCGTCCGGCCAGCATCAATCCATGAGATCTCCGGCGAAACAAGAACCAAACGATCATGCCACCAATGCCACGTCACAGCAACACTGATACAGAATCCTTGAGCGGTATGCTAGTTCCTGAATCTCATGATCTCTTCGAAGAACTTCACAATCAGGATGTGTACTTCAATAAACTCAACCTTTGTCTGGCTCAAAGTTCTGGTGCGTAGATCACCGATAAGATCACTAGATAAACGGTATATACGTAGGTGACTTCTATTTATATATTCTCTTGAACACTGTATACTTGAGTTTCATGTGTTTTAAATTTCCTCGTATGTCGGAATACCTCTCTAAATATTATACTGTGAAAATCTTATATTTGTTCGTCTACCGTCTTAACACATATGACTGTTCAAACGGCGAATTTCCATTTCGAAAGGTCGTGCCATGAACGAGTTGAAAGATGCCGCCCAAGGTGTCCGTGGTGTACGAAGCGAACAGCAGCTGAACACCGTAAGAAAACACTTCGATAAATTTCTTCAGCAGCACTACGACGTCGCCGCAACTATGGAGACAGTGGCTCACGAAATGATATCGGCACAACTACTCGGCAAGTTTGCAACATTTCTTTTCATGACTCTACCAAAACTAAAGACCGCTCAATCCTACTTGAGCCAAGTGAAGACATTCTTTCTGACAAAATGGTCATCCACGTCAGAGTGGCAGCTCCATCCCCATAACACAACCGATACATGGTATAGTGATATTCGAGCTGGGCTACGAAAGATGTACACAAATCGAGCGATTGCAACTGGAGAAGACCTGGTGACTGCATGCCACAAACAGGGTTTGTCTATATTGCAAATCGACTGTTCCAAAGACGCACAAAAGCAAGAATTGCGTCCCCCACCTGTGGGTGCCCTTTAACAAATAAGTTGTCTCTTTTCTAAAGGGCAACCGATGTGAAAGGCTGTGATTGTTTAGCAGTGTACTCAATGTCTAAACCGTACTATGTCTAAACAAGCTCGTAGTCGACTGGAGTATATATGTTAACTTGCCGTGTTTGCCCAAAACTAGTGATTTGAATATTTGTCCATGGCTCTAATCACGACAGCTCGACGAGAGTCATCACTGTGACACAACAATTCGTACAAATAGTCCGATAGAGTTGAGTGGTTCATTGGCTTCGTTGTCTATTCAGGATGGCAACATCTATTGCAATGTACACACGAGCCAAATATCTCAAATTGGCCTTTCAATATTGTGTTTTCCATGGGGTTATACTCATGGAGAACTCTGCTAGGTCTTAGACCGAGCAGCGTCGAAGAAACCTCGGTGACTTCGTCGCACGCCACGAATATGACACTATTGGTTTGTGTAGTAGGCATCAATGCGCATGAGCATCAATGCGCATGTGACTGACTCGGCCTGCTCACCTTTTCTGCTTTTCTTTGTTGGCATGACGGTGTCTTGGATCAGAATATGCATCCAGCACACAGGCCCAAGCACCTGATCGTACTGTACATCCATGAGAAAGGAATACTAGTAGGTTGCAACACTCTCGATATAGCGCAAGTTGGACGGCCAATTAAAACTTCATTACCAGCGAGGCTCGCTCACACAGACCTGCTTTGCCCAACGTGTACTAGGGTCTATCTCGAGCTGGTTGGGATCGAAATGTTCGCTGAGCCGAGCAATCCACTTTGTTTTCTCCAGTCATGACCACGGTGAGAGTTGGACTACACTGAACTTATTCTCTGTATCCAAACGTCCTCTCTCAGATTATTTAACTTTCTTCACCATCGTATAATTCTGTGATTGGACAAATTTCACCAATCAAACGTGTTGCTCTTGGTGAAAAACGGTGAAAAAATATACTAATGACGGCATCTGTGATAGGAATCCTATCACACCGTATACAGCAAAATGATTGGTAGTTAATGTAATGAATTGACTTCATCACTGAACAATGTTGCAACATTGAACCTCGTGGAGCTTTGCCAGTTGAATTTACCATCGGTATCAAAGACAGAAAAGACATACTAGGACTTTCGACTACACCTAGCACTTTGGAGTATCGACATTTTCCCCCGTCGTTTCACACCCCTGGCGATTTTTTGTCCATAGAGACACAGTATTACTACGCCTGCACTCATTCTAAGTGTATTTTGCAAACAGAAATCGTGATAATTCATGCATCCCCACCATCTACTTTTAGTTAAATAGCAGCTCGTTGAGCGATCGTAGATCAATCAGCCCACACAGAACATACATCCTCAAAAAGACATTCGAATCACACAAGTTTCGACGATACTACAGTGCCCGCCACAGCATTGCAGCCACCTTATATTTGACGCAAAAATTCCACCAGTCGTACATCGCGCCTCGAAATGATCGCGAAATGCATATACCTGATTGGCGGAATAGTTTGAGCTTCAAATATCCCGCCAATCATGGCGGAGTGTCATGAAAACGAAATTCGCAGGCAATACTGTGCGTCAGAGCATTGCAGGTCACTTCTAAACTAGCGTCATATCGCGATAATACACCTCGTTGTGACCTCAAAGGTGTTGCAATAGCTAGTGTGAGATCTACTATGACTGTCAAACACTATAATTGCAACGTTAGAATGGGAAGCCAGCAAAGACTGACCGTTGAAGAGCGAGCCTCGATCGCAACGTTTCGTCGCTTTGGATTGTCCTTTCGGGCCATCGCCAAAGAGTTGGGGCGTAACAAGGACACGATCCGAGCATACTTGAAGAACCCTGAGCAATATGGACGCAAGTTTCAAGGAAGAAAGCTCACGAAAATCATCGGTCGAGAGTGCCGGAAGCTGTACCGCGAAGCATCCAACACTGGAGCATCCGCACGGAGCCTCCACTCAACTCTTAAGTTAGAGGGATCGGTGCGGACGTGCCAGCGTCGGATGCTAGCGGTAGGTTTCCTCAAGTATTTGAAGCGCAAGAGCACACCAAGTCTACTCCCAAGACACAAGATCGAGCGAATCAACTATGCCAGCCGCAACCTCGAGGATCAAGTCAATTGGACTAAGATCATCTGGTCTGACGAGAAGAAGTTCAATCTCGACGGACCAGATAGTCTAAAGTACTATTGGCATGACCTTCGGAAGGCCCCGGAGTCGTTCTTCTCCTGAGCCAATTGTGGACAGAGCGTGATGGTATGGGGTGCCTTCTCTGGCCATGGAAAGTCCGAATTGGCAATCTTGGACGGCAACCAAGACGCCGACGACTACATCCACACGCTGGGTGACCATTTATTTCCATTTGGTCATTCAGCGTATGGCCCAAACTTTGTCTTTATGCAAGATGGAGCTTCGATCCACCGCGCCAAGACCACCATCAAGTTTTTGAATGACCAAGGCGTTCAGCTCTTTGACCATCCTGCACTCTCCCCAGACTTGAATATCGAAAATGTCTGGAGAATGATGGCGAGGAAGGTTTACGAGAAAGGTAAACAGTATTCGTCAAGAAACGAGCTGATTCGGGCAGTGAAGCTTGCGTGGTCTCAAATCGACCAAAACTATCTCGACAAGTTGATTTCATCAATGCCTAAGCGTTGCGTTGCAGTCCTGCAAGGCAAAGGTAGCGTTATCACCTATTAGATGATAAATTGAATACATTTTGCATTTGTCTTGGATCAAAATTTTCGGTGGCTGCAATGCTCTGTCGCATGTTATTTATCTAGATTTGCTGTGAATCGCTCAAGAGTTGTCGAATGACTCTCTGACCGGTGATTTGTATGTTGTAGAGATGTTTCATTCAGCCTCTGATAGTCGCAGATTACTCGAAGTTGCATAAATCTATCCTAATCACGATAAACATGGTGGCTGCAATGCTCTGGCGCGCACTGTACGTCAAAAGCAGCGAATAGCGTGGCGAAATGAGGAGATCACATCCTTCGCCGTTACCTGCTGCGAAGATTGTTCTTATCGTTTCATCAGTAAATCATGAAGTATTTAGAAATCAAAGATGTTTTGTGCTTTTTGCACCAGGTATAGACATCACAATTAAGTCAGAGAGCACATACAGTGTAACACGTGAACAATAGGAATGTTGTCTTGTATCTAGCCTAGCTTGCATGCATGCTAGATGTTAAAGCATATTCAGGAGAGCATTTTGTTTGTCCTTTTAGCTTTAAGCTACGAGAAAACGAAGATACATTTTGGCCAATGATGATTTTTTGAGGAACTGTGATAGAATCTCTATCACAGTTGCAGAGAATTGGGCACTTTTCAAACTCTCATACTGAAATCAAGTCAAAAATATTTATTGAAAATGAATTTCAGGCATCTGTGATAGTATTCCTATCACACTCCCATACAAAAAGATCATGATTCTATCATAGATGCAGCAGATGTTGGTATTTTATGTAAAGATGATAATGGCGATACGACACACCCATTCGACATTCGTTTCATTGGCTATTATTCTATGATCTATGAGTAACCCGACACTATCAACTCGAACTCGTACACAAGACACACGACTTGAATTACAATGAGCCATCCCTCTTACGCTTGCGAACTTCCTTTAGTAGGCTGGTGTAAGTGTTGGTATGGCCGGCAAAGGCATTTGCAAAGAGAACGAAGCCCTGAAACTTCGAAAACGCTGCAGCAATGGTCTGACGCTCTGAGTACTTCTTTCAGTCCATTTTTACCATCGCCTTGGTAAAATCCTTCAACGCACGAGGCCTGCCACATTCAAGGTCTGCATAGAACCACTGTTGCCATGCTTCCTTTGCCGACCGCGCCGTTGGTATGGTCTTTGGTACCACGTACGACTTCAGAACTTTGCTTGGTGACTGGCCGTGATGTCTTTTGTGCAGTAAGATCGACTTGCTCATTGAGTCTTCACGACAAACTCGGCGATTGCTTCCGCTGTAACAGGACAGGTGTTTTCGGAGGATATCACCAAGCTTGTAGACTTTGGTCGACTGAGGAGGTTTCGTGGATCGATTTCATCGCTCAAATTCTTGGTGACAAGATACTCACACATTGTCTTGGCATCACCCCAGTGACACCAAGCCATAAGTTCCCGAAAGTTGAATCGTCTCTCACGAGACTCAAACACACGATAGACGCTGCCTCCTCTCCTGATGCTGTGTAAGGTGATATTGGCCGACAAATCGGGACATCGCTCTGCGATATCGTGAAGCTGGCGTCTCAAATAGTTCTGCTCCATAGACTTGTCCCAGCAAACTTTGACTGCACCATAGTTCAGATTGATAATTTGAGGGAACACAAAAGCATTACCAGCAACATGAGTTATGCTTGACTGCACAGAGGATACATAGTCTTGATGAAAGCCACAGACGCACAAGCACGGATACGACAATTCATCGAAAAGGTTGTAGATTTGGCACTCCTTCTCCACACTCGCTTTTTTGTGCCATCTCAGTCGTACACCAACATACGACCCGTTCTCGCACTCTGCTCGCGACAAATCGCACCATTTAAATGCAAGAACTTCGCTGATGCGGAAGCATCCCAAATAGTGAACTGAGAACAAAAAGCGAAACATTGCGCCAAGAAATGGGTTCAAGTCTCCAAAGCAAATCATCAGCACAGAGAGTTCGTGAATAGTGAGAGGGTGCGCTTTTTTTTCATCCTCGAGATTGTGTTGCCTATTGTATTTCTGCAGACCCACCACATAATGATTAGTTTCCAGAGCTTGTCCTGGATTTGGATCGACATTGTAGTGCTTGAAATACGCCACCATTGCTGTTTTGGCACAATCAATCGTTCTGGCCTTTCTTCCGAGTGAGTGAAGATGATGGAGGAAGTCGGTGCATTCGTTGCTTGTAGCGGTGAGAGGGTCCATTACATGGTTAGCTTCATTCAAGTAGTCCAAGAACTGATGGTGGTACGTTTTGTACGTGCGCCGCGTAGACGCGCCGAGAAACGACTCCTGAATGTCTTGCTTTGTGGGGCCAGCGTCCATTTCAAAACAAGAGTGGTGACGACAACTTTGTAATATTGTCCAGTGAAATCAAAGATATGTTCAATGTTCAGATATGTTGCTGTCGCGACAGCAAGAACGACCAATGATTCTGTCAGATTTTGTTTTGACCAATTAAAATACAATAATATGTCGGTTGTCCAATCAGAATGCTGAAACTTGTCGGATATGTGTCGCGTGTATATATTATGTATAGATTAAACCGGAAACACGACAATTTTATCCGACAATTTTATGATTGGTCGAAAAGAATAGGATTTTGATTGACTTTGTCGACAGTGGAATCAACACCCTTTCGAGTTGACTATGAGGCCTCATACTCTAACTCTACTACATGCTTCTGCACAGGCTACGCGATTGCCGAAGGAAACGACTTGTGTCAGTGTGATAGACTTTAACTGAGTTTGGTTATTTAAACATGCAGTCAATGAGAACTACTACTGTAGAATCCAGAACGCTAGAATGTGATCATGCGTCAAGTGAAACAAATTTCCGAGTAGTATATAATAGTGCCGCAGCCTGTCAATTTTTTTTCAAAAGTTCTAACCCCCACCAATCGTCCCATCTGTATGCTGATTCTGAGTCTGGTGATGCTATATCAAGGTTTTTCATCCTTTTCATCAGATGCTGGCATTCACCCAAACAAGTGGATTATGATGAAACAATGACATAAGTTGAATCATTCTCGACACATGGAAGGGGTTTTATAAACGATCGAATGACTCATACGCGAAATTGTTGTCAAAATGTGGGTTAATCTTGATATAAGAATTATTAAGTATAATATCAAGATGACTGAAAATGAATTGTATTTAAGTTATGAAAATAATTAAATCAATCTTGATATTTTTTTCTTATATATATATACATAAGGTGATTATGGGTAAAACAATTTATAAAACAGATGAAGAAAGAATCGCAGCTCAGCGTGAATCATTGCGAAAATATAGAGCTAAAGTAAAAGATAAACTTCTTGCTTGGCAGAGAGACTATGACAGAGCACATGCAGAAGAAAGAAAAAGTCGTAATCAATTGAAGAAATATATAAAAGAATTAAGTAATATTGAAGTATAATTATTTAATTTTTTGTATCATATAAAAAATTTTCTATCTTGATATATAATTTTAATATTATAATATAATATCAAGATTTTAAAACTTTCAAAAATTTTATAATTTGACAAATATATCCAATGACTCCCGAAGAATTTAAAGGATTAAAATTTCTAAAAGTTCCATTAAAACAATGGGGAGATGGTGGATACAGATTTAAAATTAGATCAATCAATGGACGATATACATACGTAAGCAAATTAACTCCAAAAAATAAAAGAGCATTGGTTGAAGAATATAAAAATCTTTTTCCAAAATCATCTACCGAAGCATATCGCTTAGAAATTTTAAATAATCATATTAAGGAAAAAGAGTCCGGCTATAAATTTACTCAAGGAACAAAAGCTGATACTCATCATTTCTTTAATTTAAACCAAACGCAAGTAATTAACAAAATTAAACAAATTTGCTTATCTAAAACAACTGCATATAAAGTTCAAATATTTCTTGACTATATTTTGGTTAATATCAATACCGGAGAAGAACGAGAGTTTAGAGATGGTTTCAATACAAGTATATTTCCGAGAGCAATATTCATTAATAGTCGAGATGATATTCAAACTAAAATTATTGACTTCTTCAATCAAAATGATTTAGCTGATAAAATTTCATATCCAAGCTCTTCTTGGAAAGTAAAATCGATCACTGGATTTACAATGAAGATTATTAATAGATCGCATCGTTTAGGCGAAGAGATTGAAATACCGGATAAGATAAAAACCAGTAATTATATTATCTCTAATTTCGGTCCAACTGAAAATAAATGCGTATTCTATTGTATTGCTTATTATCTAAAAGGAATCGTAAATAATCCAAGAAGATTAAAATCTGATGTTAAAGATGCTTTTAAGGATTATTGCGAATATAAAGGTGAAGAATTCACCCTGAAAAAGTTTCGAGAAACAGATCCGATTGATTTAATGGAGTTTGATAAATTAGAGCAATGTTTTAAAATTAATCTAAATGTATTCGAATGGGACATGGATAACAATCGTTTAATATCAATTCGTGATTCTAAGACCACATTTAGACAAAATAATGACAAACCAGCTTCATATATGGCTAAATGTGGAGAAGTTAATAATTACTTAAGAAACGTTAATATTCTTAGCTACAAAGGCCACGCTATGTTAATTAAGGATATTAATAAAATTGATAGTTATTATCCATGTCCAATATGCAATATGATTTTTAAGACATCAAATCAACGCAAGTCTCATAGACAAAATGTTGAGTGTAAATACGAAACGATTGATTTTCCAAGAATCCAAAAGTATATAAACCTCAAGAAAACTCTATTAAATCTCTATTGAGAAAATATGATATTTCTGATGTTGATCACTACATTGATCATTTTATTTGCTACGATTTTGAAGCTATCCTTGAAAAAATTTCTGAGAAACACGGAGAATCAACAGAATATACAACGAGACACAAACTCGTTAGCGTATCAATTTGCGATAGCTTGACTAAACAAACTAAATTTATCACAAATAGTGATTCAAAACAATTATTAACCGATATGTTTAAATACATCAATGAGGTGTCAAACCAAATATCAAAATACAATTTCAATAAATTTAGAGGATTAATAATAGCTATTTTAGAAAAAAATAAATATTTGACTGAAAAAAGTAAGAATGAGATAAATGAACTAATTAAAGAAAATGAATATGGAGATGATGTTAAAAATTTAATTGATTATCTACACCACATTGGATATGATATTTTAAACAATGACTTCAACAGAGACATCAAGAGTCTATATAAAACTCTATACCAAGTTCCGTTAGTCGGCTTTAATTCAGGACGATACGATTTAAATGTAGTTAAGAACGAATTATTTTCAATCATTGGAGATTTCAATAAAGATGAAAAGCAATTAGTGATTAAAAATCCAAATTACATGTGTATAACTACCGATAATCTAAAAATGCTTGACATTAAGAATTATTTACCACCTGATGCTTCATTAGATTCGTATCTAAAAACGTATCTCGGTGGATGTAAGTGCTCAAATAAAATTCAATGCACTTGTTGTTTAGGAAAAGGATTCTTTCCGTATGAATATTTAACGAGTTATGAAGTTCTTGATGAAACTAAATTACCTCCAATTGAAGCATTTGATAGTGAATTCAGACAAACTAAAATGAGCAGAGATGATTACGAACGTATTAAATGGGTATGGAAGCATTATAATATGAAATCGGTTAAAAATTTACTTAAATGGTATAACAATCTAGATGTAAAGCCATTTGTAGCAGCAATAATTGCTCAAAGAGATCTCTATAAACGATTTGACTTAGATATGTTGATTGATGGAGTTTCACTACCTAGTTTAGCTGAAAAAGTAATGTATCAAATTTCTAATAAAAATATGCTACCTATTCCGAAACAAAAGGGAGAAGCATTTGATTTTCCAGAAGATAGATACAACGGATATTACGATCAAGATAAGAAAGCTAAACGAGAATTTGGTTTAACAATTGAACATTTGAATGATGAATTGAAAAAGCAGCAATATTCTTGTAGTCATTGTAAATGTGCTTTAAATAAAGAAAACGTATCAGCTGATAGAATGAACAATAAAATTGGGCATATTGATGGTAACATTACAATGACTTGCATTAGTTGTAATGTTGCTCGTAAAGATATGAATATGACTAGTTTCAGAAGAATGAAGTTGATTGAATATAATTCCCATCGTTTAGTATAAGAGATTGATGAAGAAAACAAGGATATTTTCTACAAGATGAAACAAAACATTGCTGGTGGGCCTTCAATAATATTCAAGAGATTCGCTAAACGAAATGAAACATATATAAGAAACGGATCCAAGATTTGTAAGAAAGTAATTGGATTCGATGCGAACGCTTTATATCTTTGGGCTCTTGGAAATGATATGCCTTGTGGTAGATTAACGACGATTGATATTTACGACAATATCATTGAAGATATTAAATTGGATAAACTGTTTGGATTTCTTGAATGCGATATTGAGACCCCTGATCACCTCAAAGAATACTTTTTAGAAATGTGTCCGATATTTAAAAATGCCTCTATTGTTCCAGAAAAGGAGATTATTGGAGATCATATGTATGAATTTAACCAATCTCTTGAAATGAATAGTAGAAGAAAAGAGTCAAGAAAATTGATTTCAAGCTACTTTGGAGTTAAAATTCTGGTCTATACACCGTTGTTAAAATGGTACTTAGAGCATGGTTTAGTCATTACAAAAATGTATTCATTCATTAAGGCGAGTAGATTTCAACCATTCAAGGAATTTGAAAACGAAGTATCAAACGCTCGAAGAGGAGGTGATCGGGAAGAAAGTGAAAGACAGGAAAAATATAATGATTGGCAATATAAATCGATAAAAGCTGAAACGATGAAACTTATTGGTAATTCCGCTTTTGGACGCAGTGGAATGGATAAATCAAAGCATAAAGAGGTTGAATACCATAGTGATGATAGTAATTTAGATAAACTAATTGAATCAAATAGATTTTACGATCTTGTTGAATTAGATGGATCTTATGAGATAACTAAAGTAAAACGCCGCATAAAAATGAACAATCCTATTCATCTAAGTATCGCAATTTATCAGCTTGCTAAATTACGTATGCTTGAATTCTATTATGATTGTGTAGATAAATATATTGATCGTAGCGACTTTGAATATTTAGAAATGGACACAGATAGCGCTTACATTGCTTTTAGCGATGAAGAACCATTCAAAAATCTAATCAAACCAGAGATGAAAGAACATTTCGAGAATCATAAATTTGATTGGTTTCCGAGAGATGATACAAAAGAAAATGCAGATTTTGATAAACGTAAACCAGGACTTTTTAAAGAAGAATATCGATGCAATGCTATGATTTCTTTAGCCTCGAAGAATTATATTTGCTATTTACCTGATGAAGTATATTCGAAAAAAGACAAAAAAATGGTAACACCAAAGATTAAACTCTCAGCTAAAGGGGTTCAAAAAGGTCGAAACAAAGACTTGCTTAAACCAGAGCGATTTGAAGATATCATTAAAAATAAAATTACTCTGAAAGGTTCTAATACAGGATTTCGAATGGATAAGGAAACAAATACGATGATCACATATAAGACATTTAAAAATGCGTGTAGTTATTATTATGATAAACGAAAAGTTCTTGAAGATGGCATACAAACAATACCACTAGATATATAGACGAATATTTTAAAGCTGTCATGAGCTCTCCAACAGAACGAGATCTAAGATCGAGAGATCGTTTGATTTCAAAATTATATAATGATCCTTCAACTGGGTTCATATCAGCTGATAAGTTATATATTAAGGCAAAAAAAATTAATCCTGAGATAACCCTAAAGCAAATAAAAGAATGGTATGCGAAACAGGATATTGTTCAACAACATCAAACTACAAATAAATCAAAAGAATACTTTAAGATCGCAAGTAATAATCCTGATTCTTGGCAAATGGATTTAATGTTTTTCGGTTCTAAAACAGTTTTTATCGCCGTGAATATTAATTCAAGAATTGGATTTGCTAGGGTTTTAGATAATAAAAGAGCTGAAACAATAATAAAGGCATTAGATAAATTTATTAAAGAGAATAATGTTCAAATAATTACGAGCGACAATGGGAGTGAGTTTATATCGAATGCAGTCGAAAATTTCTTAAAAAAGAATCAAATTGAGCATTACAATAATGAGGTTGGTGATCACACAGTGCTAGGAAAAATCGATCGATTTATTAGGACTATCAAACAACGATTAATTAAAATTAACCCAAAACATTAACACAGAAACTGGTAAATTCAGTTATCAGCAACTACAATAACACTTATCATAGCTCTATAGGAAGCACACCGAATGAAAATAAAGGTCAAATTATGGATTCAGAGTTAAAACACAACGATAATTTGCTTAAAGATATATCTAAAAAATTCGAAATTGGAGATCACGTTCGATATAGATTAGAAAAAGGGACATTTGATAAAGAAAAAGCTCAATGGTCTAAAGCTGTTTACGAAATTATTGGACTAGATGGATACAAGTTCGAACTTAGATCAAAAAATAAACATATACTTTACAAATCACCAAATGATTTAAAGGTTGTTCAAGCTAAAATCACTGATGCTGAGACTGGAAACAACGATATTTTTGAAGCTAAAGAGATCTTGGATCACAGAAAAGTTAAAAAAGGTTTCAAATACTTAGTTAATTGGTCTGACGGTAGCGAATCATGGGAACCTCAGAAAAACCTTAGATTGATCAATAAAAACAAAAAATCAACGTTAGAGAATATTTATTTTAGTAAAGAGTAAACTAATATTCTGGTATTTATATAGTATCGATGTTTCCTTCTTACAATTCTCTAAAAGATAAACGCGAAAAGCTAAAAGCTTATTACGACCAAATCAAATATGATGAAGAAATTGATAATTTAAAGAAACAAGCATATGCAAATGCTTACTTTAGCGATCAACAAGGAGTCAATTTAGATAATTCGTATCAATATCCTCAGGCTATGAAATTAGTAAAAGTTGCTCCAGAATCAAAATATCAAACAAAATCAGCTATTAAGACAGAAGCAGGGGTTCAAGCAAATGTTAAAACAAATAACAAATTTGATCCATTGATAACTCAATATGAAGAGGAAGAATTAGAAGAAAAACCTCCAGCTCCTAAACCATCTCCAAAATCATCACCATCTACGTTGAAGAAAAAAACATACAAGCAAGAAAAGACATTATAGATGATTATAAAGATGAAATAAAAGGTAAAATCTTAATCCCTAAAAAGATAAATCCAATCTTTCAAAATGGATCTAAAGACAATTTGCACTATATTGGGGCGGAAGGTAAAATTTATAAAGCATTTGGCGATGAATTAGTGACAATTAATGGTATTCAATCAAAATATGATTGGATTGAAACAAAAAATTATATTGACAAAGTTCTAGACGAAGAAAAAAATGCAAACAACGCAGCTAAAGCATTAAAAGGTCTTACAATAAACTCTACTGCTCCTAAATCAGAGATACCAATTAAGAAGGAAGAAGGAATGGGTTTTAGTAAAATATTTACACGAAAACGTAGATTAGTAGGACGAGGGCTAATTGGTGCTGGCAATCATAATTTAGAAAAAGACTATCTTTATAAACAAATTGGAGATAAATATATTACTCTAAGCGCTTTAGCTGAGGGTTATTTGAGCTTGCGATATCCTAGTGCAAATGTTTGCTTTAAACGATTTAAAATATCGGATGATTTGGTCAGTATCATTAAAACTCTTGCATTCGATAAAACCGTAGACTATACTGCTTATGCTCAGTTAAATAATTCGGATAAAGAAATATTCTATGATCTGTTGAAATTTTGTAAAATTTTGCAAACGCTTAGAAAACCTCTTTTTGATCCTCGCCAAGGTCTAGATAAATATAAAGCTGAATTTGATAAATTATTAGCTGAATTGAAATTAGGAAACGACAATCCAAAAGTTAAATCAGAATTGAAGAAAATGTCAATATATCTTTTTCAAAACAATCAAATTGGAGAAAAAGATTTCAATAAAATTATCAGCCAATTAATATAGTAATATAAACATACAATGAAAATATTCAATGTGAAAAGACCGCTAAATAACTATAATAAGAAAGCTAAAGAAAATGAACAAAAATTAATTGAAACAATGGAGAATTTAGTTATTGAACATCATCATCCTGAGCCAGTTTTTCAGAATTCCAGAAAACCATTTAGTGATTATAAAAAAAAAGAAGCCAACAACATTTTCATTGTAAAATGATATATTATTTATTTCCTAATACATAATATATAATAAAAACACATTCATCATGAAACATCCTAGTGGTTACAAAATTGTAAAAATTGGTTCAATTTCTAAGAAAAAGCTTCATAAAGCTATGAAAGGAGGAACTATAATGTTGACTAAAGATGAAGTATCAGGTGAAACGCCTATTTTATTACATCCCGAATCCGTACGAAAAATTCAAGCTGCTAAAAAGGCTAACAAAGGAGTACGTTTGGATATTACTCATGGAGAAATTCAACATGATCTAGCACATCACGCCGGAGGATCGATTTGGGATACGATAAAACAAGGGCTATCGACTGCTTGGAACTACGTAAAACCAGTTGTTAGCGGAATCGGTGATGCTATTGCCTATAGCAATCCAGAGCTCGCTGGGTTGCGCGAAGGAGTAAGAAATCTTACTGGTGTTGGTTTGAAGCCTAAAAAGGGTAGCGATTCGGCTAAGGAAATGATGAAAGCTGTTCGTTCGAAGAAAAAGGTTAAGCAAGCTGGCTCATTTCTCCTTGCATAAATATATAAACAAACAAAAATGTTCTTTAACTATGAATTAATCAAAAAAAGCAAAGAGATGCACGAAGCTCAATTAAAAAGGCATTCGAACTACATTAATAAGGATGAGATTCTATGTCAAACATGTAATATAAAACTAAAAAAATGGAATAAAAGATGTCATGCTCAATCATTTGCACATTTATTCAATGCTACATATTGTTAACTCTAATTAGTTTTTTTTTCTTATCAATAATTGGATAACAATTTGATTATCTTGGAATTTTACAAAACGGCCAAACTGATCCGTGATTATAATTTCAATGTATGATTTAGTTTGATCAGGAATATCAATCCAAGCAAATTGATTTACTTTCACATCAATTGATTGACCAATCGTCGTTCCGCCGGAACTGAACGAAAACAAAATATCAGGCGGTTGACTATAAATATTATTAACTAAATTACATCGAAGTAAATAACACGATACGGGATTTATTTGTGGTGTGATATTACTTAAGAATGATTGAGTGATTGTTGTTTGGGCTGACGGATAAGTACCAACAGAAAAACCAACGATAGAGCTGAAATTAGCAGGAAACACGATCTGAGGTGTGTAAGCTGTTGTAGGCAAGCCTGATCCTCCTGAAGAATATAATCCTGAAGCAGGACGAGAATATGAAGCGGGCAAGCTTGTAGGAGTGCTTAGAAGATCCACTTGACAACTATAATAAGTAGCATTAGATTGCATTTTGATATAGAAAACATTATTACCAGATCCATCAATCAAATAAGCACCAGCAGAAATTAATTTCGATTGAATGTAATTATTTAAATCTGTGTATGAATAATAACCATTTGGTAAAGTTATATTGATTGTCGAAGTAGTAGAACCAGTTGGAACGATAATAGAAAAAGTATTATTTCCATATTCAATGTCATTGATATTGAATTGACTGTTAAACATTTTAACCGAAGCTAATGCTACTTCTCTATTTTGAAAATTAGCAGCTCCCGTCGGAATGTCAAATCTAAAAGTATTATTATATCCATTATTTTGTACATGTTTCGAGCTAAGAGTAATCAAAGATGCCATAATTGCTCTAATAAAATTACATATATAAATGCTGAGATATATTATTCCATCCCATTATGTAATATTTTCTTCCAATTATATCGAACAGTTTGATCAATTGTGTTCAGTAAAATCATTTGACCTTTCTGTTTTAAAATAATTTGATAATAACCCCATAGCTGATCAACAGTAACTCCTGCTATAGGCATATCTTTAAGTATCATTCGTAAATCTGTTTTCGATGGTGTTCTTAGCAAAAACAAAATTTCGGAGTTCAAACGAACCATTTTCGGACAACCTTTGAAAAAGGCGTGAGCTAAAAATAACGTTGTCAAACCTTTATGCCTTCCGCGAATAAAGAAAGGAACGACATGTTTTTCACACCATTTTTGATCATTACTCCAATCGTCAAAAATTACAAGTTGCAATCCGTCTTTCTGAATATCATCAACACTTGGAACAGTTTCCTCGTCATAAATAGTGCAAAAGGTATCTAATTTGTCTTTTAAATATCTGTACAGAGGCTGATCAGGCTGTCTAGCAATTAAATGCAAATGTGAATATACATTTGGTGATTTTTTTACAAAATCAAAAATTAAATTGCTTTTTCCGCTTCCACTTGCTCCTAGAACAATTCCTCTAAAAAGCTTTGGTAAATTTGTTTGTTTATTAAACCCTGAATTATCCGATTGGTAAGCTTTTGGCAAAGCAGCTCCCCAATTAGGAATTGTTTCCATATTTTTTATTAGGTATTATATATTAGATCAAAAAGAATGTCTAATTCTGTTTATAATCCAAATAATTATTATGATCCATCGTCTGGATTGACACAGAATGCTGCTGATCAACTATACTTATCAAAATCTGACATTCGTTTACCTCAAATAACATCAATTTCAGCTGGAGCAGCTTCAGCTAGTAAAGCTTTAGTTCTTGATGCAAGTAAAAACATATCAGGTATAAATAGTTTTTCAGCAAGCAGCATTACGCCAAATATAACAGATTCTGCTAATGGATCAATATCGACTCCGTTTGCCGTTACACATACATTATCTTCAGGTAGTCCTACTAATAATGGATTTGGGATTGCTATGACTTTTAACGGCCCAAATCAAATAAACAATATAATTAGTTATGGCAGAATTTATTCAACTTGTCAATTACAAACGTCTGGCCTTCATCAAGGTTCTTTGACTCTATCAAGTGTTTTTGCTGGGAATTTTGTGGATGTAATGACAATATCAACTTTGACTAGTACTAATAATAATTTGGTCTCTATTGCTGGTTCTAACAGTGTATTAAGCGTTACAAGTGTTAGCTCTACATCATTAACAGGAACTTTACAAACTGCAGCTCAACCAAATATAAACTCATTGGGGTCTTCAACTCTTTCTATTGCTGGAACAACAAGTTTTACAAATATCGACTTCAAACTCAGTTCAGTTTGCGGGTGGCGCGTATATTGGAAAAAATTTATTATTGAATGGTTGGCACTCAAATAACGCTCAATTCACAGGATCAAACCATATATCTTCAGCATCAGGTGGAGTGTCATTATACGATAATCCAATTTATTTCAGAGGACAAGCTGGAAACGATAGTAACCATGGAATAATGTACAGCGGAAATGGAAATTCATCTTGGAATAGTAATAATGGTTGGGGAAACAGCTCTACATATTCCGTAGATGGACCAGTGCTCTGGGGTAATCAAGGAGTCATTTTAGGAAATTTAAATAGCAATGGAACTGAAACAATTTGTGCAACGTTTTCAGGAACAACAACGCTTCTAAATGGTAAATTAAACGTTAATACGCCAACAACAACTAATAGTCAAGTCAATATTCAATCTTTTGGTTCAGCTTTAGCTTTCACATATGATGCTAATCATTATACAAATTTCAATAGCCAATCTGATGGGACATTTAGTTTTACTCTTAATTCACTACAATCCACACCAACATATTTGCAATATTATTTTGGATCACCAAATTACTGGACTTTACCAGCATTATCATTAACTGGTTATTCACCAAGATTTAGACTTGATCTAGGGGCTGGAAATGGCGGAGGACCTTCTGATATTCAAATCTGTTTATATAATCCATCCAATATTACGCCAACAAGCGGCTGGGGCTTCAACAACAGCGCTCTTTAGCATATATCATCTGGATCAAATGGACATAGATTTTATAGTTCGTATTCATTATCTGGGACAGGTGCTCAAACAGGCCTTGGAACGTTGATTGGTCAAATTGATCAATTTGGGAATATCAAAGCCCAGGCGGGTTTTCGATGTGTTGGAAGCAATCCGTTAGGATATTCGGGAGGAGGAGCTGAAATCGAATATATTAACTCAACAGCTCATTTCTTTGGTTATAATCGAACAACGCTTTTGCAAACGGCTGTTCAACTTGGGGATGGGGTTTATGTTACTGCCCTTGGAGCTACTGGTATTGGGACACAAAATACGAGTCAATATCCTTTGGAAGTAGGCTATAGCTCGCAAACAATTACAGGTAGCTATGGTTATCTTAACTCGTCTGGTAATGTTGGTTCATTAACTAATTCGGGATCGCAAAATTTCTCAGCAAAATTCAATGGACGCATAAACGTTGCTTTAGAAATTGACGTCAGTTCGGATAGACGTATTAAAGATGATATTAGAAATGTCAGTGAAGAAGAAGCAACAAATTTTGTCAAAAAAATTAATCCTGTTTTCTATAAATTGAAAGCTGATAATTCTGAATCCTATGGATATATTGCTCAAGATATGCTAAAAGCTGGTGTAGATAGATTGATTCAAACACATCGTCAAGAAATAGATGAAACTATTGATGATGATGGTTTTGTGAGCCCTAAAGATGTCATATTTACGATTGCTTATCAGAAGATATGTTGCTTGTTGCATAAATATATACTTTTGCAAGATGATAGAATTTCATCTCTTGAAAAAAAATTAGAAGAGCTCTAAGAGCATCTGATTAAATAGATATTTTTGTTCACTTTGGTGTAGATGCAAGCTATTTGCTTGCGGCTATGCCTACAGCAAAGAGCTCGCTCTTTTTAACTTAACATTTCAACTTCTCCTGTTAAACGGTTAAGGTTGAATTCACGTTCGTAGACGACTAAAGCAAGTAGATTTGCGCCTTGCGAGCAACCGTTGATACCAGAAATGGTTACGGCTTGTGGAACGTCTTTTTGAGTGATTCGAGAGCAGTCAGCAACAAGAACTCGATTCACAGTGCTCCAAGTTTGGAAATCGATCAAACCATTAGCAATTTCGTGGGTTAGTCCACCATTAATTGCGTGTAATTTAGAGAATTCATCATAGAAAGATTGGTAATCATAGGTTACAGTTTCATTGAAAACTGTTTCAGATCCGATTTGAACTTGGAAGTGGCGAATACTACTTCCTGGTTGACAAGTATAAGGAGCACTATCGAATGGCGAAGCAAATTGTTCTACATTAGTAGCACTTACATAGTGTCCAGATGACGTTTCGCTAAATGGAACCAATGCAATATATTTAATATTCTTCCAAGAACCAGATAAAGTCAAATTGATTGGAACATTCATTTGACCATCAATTGCTCCAAGACCAGCTCGTCCTTGAAAATATTGAGCATAACAGTCTAAGAAACGAATAGTCTTGATTGGTCTTTGTACAATTTCAGTTGGGCGTGCTAGGTCATAAAATGGAACATTGAGGCGAGCAGTTGTGTATGGGACAATGCTTCCTGTTTGTGCAACAGTGCAGAGACTATTTTGAACTGGACCGAATGCTACTCGAAAAGTAGTTAACGAAGCACCTAAAACACCATTCATTGGATTAGTAGCTGCGGCACTTGCTACCATGATTGGACAAGTTCTACCGCTTGTTAAGACAGTAGACTTTAATTTCATAGTATCAGCTGCTGTAGAATCGATGTCAACATAACCAGAGTTAATTTTAAGACGTAATTTGAGCTGAGGGTTACCCGTCAATTCTAATTCATTGAAGATAGGATGGAGATCGATCAAACGGATTTTCAACATGTGAACCCAATGACCAGCATAAGCACCTGCTATTGGAGCGGTACTATTAATAGCGAATGCTCCTCGACCATTTTGTTGTGCGATTGTTGAACTAACGCTTGCTCTTTGAGTTAGCCAATTGAATGCATTTAGGCCACCATTGACACTCCCAGTAGTTGGATCGATCGTTGCTACAGCTTGAGGATTGCAATAAATACGAGAAATTAAACCATTGTTTTCAGCCAAAGGGGCTTCAACTGCTGTCAAACCAGTAGTAGCCGATGGATTGCAAACTGTATTGTAAAAACCATCTCCCCCAGCTGAAGCTGCTGGTGTTCCAGAGGAGCCGGCATAATTCATTGAATACCAGCTATCTGGAAAATGAAGAGCATCGGCCCCATGTTTTAGCTGGTCGCTAGCGCTCCATCCCGTTTGATGACGCAAATTATTCCAAAACAATTTGTAGTCTGCTTCAGTTACGATATCAGTACCATTTAATGTAACGGTAAGTGAATCCACTACGTTCCAAACACCTGCCTTCATGCCTACGCAATATCGATTAATTGCTTTAGCAAATGCATTAGTTCCGTGAACATTTTTCATAGTAACTACGTATGGTAAAGTGATATAAGCATCTTTAAGAGAAGCAAATCCTTTAGAACCTTGTAGTTGAGAAGCGGCGTCGATTGTGATAATTCCTGACGAATAACTACCTTGATTGTTATCCGGAACATATGCCATTTTTTTACCTCGAGAGACTTCTACAGGAACATCTTCTCTTTTGGAAGCATCAAGTGAATATTGATCAGCCAATTGGTAGTCAGCCATAATTGTTTATATTATTTTATAGACTTATATATACTTCTATTGAGACAAAAAATAGAAAAAAATATTAATGAATGGATCTAGTAAAAGGAATTACCTCTGATCACGAAGTAATTGAATTAGCTGATTTATTAGATATTGAATTGAATGGAATCTTTACTCTTGATGAAGTAAAGAAAGGATTGCCAAAAAACGGAAATTATATTATTTTGTTAGAAAATGGTGATGGAATTGGACATTGGGTATGTACTTTCCATGATCAGTATTTTGACAGCGCAGGTGAACCAGCGCCTCTTATTTTAGGTATAAAAAAATACAACCATAAGCAGTATCAAAGTGCTTACAGAGAATATTGTGGTATTTGGTGTTTATTATTCCTATATGCTAAACAAAATCATCGTCCTGATTTACTTGATGGATATTATGACTTAAACGATAAAACATTTGAGTAAAGCTAACTTTCTTCTTTTGGCGGGTTTCTTAAATTAATTAGCCCATCATACAGCTTTGAACATTTCTCTCGAACGTATTGATTGGTCAATAACCAGTCGATGTATTGTGAATCAATTTGATTAATATGTTTTATTGATTTTCCTCTATATTTTCCCCATGTCATTGTATAACTGAGATCAGCGTTTTTAAATTTTTCTTGAAGATATTCTTTGATTTCTGGTCGAGAACTTAGTATCATTTCCTGAGTTAGCAACCATTTACAGTATGGTTGATTTGAATCAAAAACCTCCTGAATAGTCTTGTTCTTATATCGCCCGAAATTTAATTCCATGGTTACTATATACTATATACCATATACTACGTAGTAGTTTTTTTAAAATAATTATACGAAATTTTATAGTAGCGATTAAATTTTCTATATTATTATTTTATACAGATATATTATTTTTCAAAGTGGTTTAACGACCAACGTCCATTTCCGAATATGCTCAAACTGTTCTGTGTCGTTGTTGGTGAAGGGAGACCTTTCCCTGTGGATATTGCTGCTACTGAGACTGTGGGAGATCTCAAGAAGAAGATCAAGGAAGAGAAGGAGTATAAGTTTCCCGCCGATGAGTTGCAGCTTTACCGCGTGGATGGCCTGGCGCAGCTTGGTAAAATTCGATTTGACTTCAATGGAGCTGAGATTGATGACATGCCCGCGAAGCTGTTGAGTGATTTCGGTGGATCTACAACGGAAATGGTCGAGACATTTTCTTTATCCTCGTACCCCCAAGTAAATGACTCTTCCGTTGGGAGAATTCACGTGTTGGTGGTGGTTCCGGAAGATACCACGAGCGCCAACCAACAGTTATTGGCAGAGAGTGCGAGAGTAGAGGACAAATTATGGCTGGTCTGTGGATCGATTACGAATGCTTCAAGCATAAAAGGAGTTCGCTGCCGACTGTATCGATTGGCTGGAACATATCTTGGGTACTACGATCCAGCCCGAACAGGGAAGGATAGCGCACTCTGGTATGAAGACAAGACGTTGCGCATCCATATCCTCTTTGAAACAAGTACGTGCAATTCGTCAGAATTGTCGAACTCTTGCTTTTGTAGAAGAAAACGCTCTGCGATTCGACAATGCCTTACAGGAAGAACCGGTAACGCTAGGTTCTCCCCTGAACGGTCAACAGGTTTCGACCAATGTTACACAAGTAAATCTTATTGCTGTGTCAAGTCAGCTGCGCCGCATCTATTTTATGCATTACGTCCCACAAGAATCGGAGTCACCGCAAGATACAATATCGTCCATTTCGTTGACTTCTAGTGTCACTGTTGTGGACCCTTCGACTGAAGAGTTTTACTATCAACGGATCGAAGATGACCGCTACTTTCTGCCGTATGGCAAAGCAGAATGTTGTCATTTGATATCAAGGAAGGAGAGCAGAGATCACAAACGAGAATTCGCCAAATACGATCGTGACCCAAACAATCGGCTTGCACTTTCTCGCGAGATGCATGGATATTACGACGGTTTGAGCTATGAAGTTCCCATCGTCAATATGATACCTGGATCTATTGAGGAAAAACCATCGATTGACAAAAGATACAAGGTAGATATGAGTTTGCAACTATGCTCATGCCTGTATGTCTAGGTTGAGATTTTCGTGAAGGTTTTGGATGCGCAATGTGTAGATCGTGTTTTCAGTCGTTTGAAAGTAGGTTCGACCGCAACGGATGACCCACTAGTGATGAGGACGTTTGTTTATGTGGAAGATCCGGAGGCATTTTGTTTCTGTATGAAATGGAAGCATGAGGACAATGAGAAGCGCTGGAGAAGTTTCCTGTCGATGACACCGGCAGTTGATTGAGTATTGACGAGATGATGACGTTCCCTTCACTATTAATGAATATGATATTCTCATATTGGACTGACAAGAAGAGTATGCTGGTAGGAAAAGTGCGACGATTTCGAAGATCCCTTCTGCTTTGATAAACTTCTCAATTCGATCGACAGTTTCCCGCACGGTATCGGCGAACTTATGACTCATGCACGTCAATTCTCCAACTTCGCCATGATGTTGTTCTTCCTCGGCAAATTCTTTCTTGACGACTTGATAGACTTTCTGGTACATGTACATTGAGCTTCACCAACTGCTATCCACGACGAGAGGAGTTGAGTTCCTTGATACCCTTTCCCCTCAGTGTCGTGCCAGGCTAAATCATCGGTGGTGTGTTCTTGGTTAAGTTAAATTTGTTACAGTATTTGTATTTTTAATTCCTGTCTTTGTTATATTTCAGTTGGTGAGAGACGAAGATAAGGTAGGAAAATGCTTAAAAGCATAACAGCATCAAAAGTTATAAAGTGTGTAATATGATGAGTTTATGAAATTATGTTAATCTTCTTGCTCTGGTAATAGCATTTGAACAACGCCATTAGTAACGTTATTGTCTTCTTGGGAGTATTTTCAGTAGGAATTTGATGATGATACGAATGGAAACTTCGAATATGGAGGTGTCAAAATGAGTACATATGAGTCATTCGATCGTTTATAAAACCCCTTCCATGTGTCGAGAATGATTCAACTTATGTCATTGTTTCATCGTAATCCACTTTTTTGGGTGAATGCTAGCATCTGATGAAAAGGATGAAAAACCTTGATATAGCATCACTAGACTCAGAATCAGCATACAGATGGGACGATTGGTGGTGGTTAGAACTTTTGAAAAAAAATTGACAGGCTGCGGCACTATTATATACTACTTTTCCGTCAGGATTGCGATTACTGGATGCATCCAAGAGCTTGTGTATGTGGTATGCAGGGTAATGATAAGTTTGGAGAGCAATTCTTATCGATATACGCATGAAATGTTGGCTTGGTAGAGTTTGGACACAGTATAGAATTTCGTAGTCAATGCACTCAACACGCCTTAAATCACAGCTATCTAAAGCTGACATTAGACCAGAGCTGAATCATGTTTAGAGCATGCCTACATCCCAATCACACACAAAAACAGGGAGGGCAATGAAGCCAAACTCGGAATTAAGCTTGGTCAAGCTACAATATCGCCTGATAACTAGGCGCCTTCGAAAACACGCCCACGTCCATGCAGTAAACTACCTGAGAAGCATCTTAAAGATATATGATATTGTCTTTAATAGTTAATGCACTGAGCATTCGTGAAAATCCAACTACGAACAAAGCTGGCACTAGTTCAGAGCTACAACATGTTCAGAGCATGCATAAATGTCTCGCTACATATTCAGGCGATTTGAAGCCAAACTCGGATTCATGTTTGGTTTCACTCAAATATCGCCTCATGCTTTGCGGCTTTGGATACATGATCTTGATCATGGAGTAGATAACCCGAGAAGTATATTTTCGACTCACCGCAATGCTTGGTCATGTCGTTTATAGACCGCTTTGAAACACAATACATATAGGCTAGGATTAAATGCTATATGGCTATGGAGAGTCTCATGCACAATGCAAAAGATAGCTGGTTGATTTCATTCATTGAAGTTTCTAAAAGCTCAATCTGCGCGACGATTGATCCTTGCACGACGACCAAAACCAATGAGCTGAGGTAATATAGCCAATCAAATGCTGTACATGTTAAATGTTAACGATATGTGTCGGCCGCGACAACCTCCTCGTCCAATCACCTGATACGAATGAGTTTTCAACCAATCAGTGAAAGATTGTGTGTCGGTTGTCCAATCATAAGTCTGGAATTTGTCGGTTTTTTGTCGTGTGTGTATATTATGTGGACATTGCCGGTGACCAACATGCATTTTTTAATTGGTCAATATTCATTCATTTCCTGTTCTACTCTGCGTTTCTTGAATTCTCTGACATCTCGAACGAGCGTTGTGATCTTCAGTTGGGATATCCTTCTCGTTCTCGCTCCGCTCCTCTGCTGACAGACATTGTCAAGATGCTGCGCCACGACATTGAACGCGTCCGACACCTCCTGCTCCGATGGATTCACAGGTACTCTTGATCCAGTTGACTTTTCATAACACTCATTGAGGTACAGTATTGTAAAGTACCAAATAGACCGGCTCTACCAAATAGTGCGGCCCCTGCCAGTGCAACTACCTGTATGAATTCATACCTTATAAGAAATATTAAAAACAAAAAATAAAATGTGGAAGTATAACTTGCCTTCCTATTGAGACCAGGGCCATCTTGTCGTTGGTCAACACAATTCCAAAACAGTGTAATAGTAGAGTTCACTTCCTAGCTCCAAGCAATGTATCGAAGAATTCAGGTATGTCAAAACTAAGATCTGTATACTCGACTATCACACAACGTTCATTCAACTCTTCTTCATTCTTAAAGATAATTGGATAGAAATGTGAAGAATTAAGAATAATATCGAATCCAGTTTCATATTGTAGAAATGGAGAAAATTTATTGGACTAAATAAATATCTTGCTTGTAGTCTTGATATCACGAGTGTGGTTCGGAGAAATCGAGAACTCATTTTCCTGCAATAGCTAAGTGAAGTGTGATGTTGGGGGACGAGAGAAACCACCCTGTTGTAGGCTCGTATACCGCTTCTATCTTTCGGAAAAATAATTCCAATTGTGATTGAATCAAAAATGAAATAAGAAATGCTTTCCATGGTTCTTTTCATTATGTCTTCCTCTGTATCATTTATACTTATGAAACATTATATTTCATGTGTATCCGGAATATTATTATATAGAGGAAAATCAAATAGAGCGGCCCCCCCTTGGGGCCGGTCTATTTGGTACAATACAATAGTTCAAAACGATTTTCCAGTCAACAAGTTGGTTTCGCTGGGACCTAGCATTCAGGTCTTCCGGTGTCAAGTAGCGATAAGGTGGATGCTTTTTGGCGTCGTTCCCACGCCGACGCTGCTGTAACTGATGGGAACATGAAATCGGCTGGGAGTCGATGGAGGCCATTGTTCCAGGTGTACAACTCAAAGGTACGTGATGGAACATACTCTAGAACATTATCGGCTACCTGGTTAGATTGTGCCAATAGAACACTTTCCATTTTGCTGGACAGCACGCTCAACGATGATTCAAGTGTGGCTTTGAGAAAGCTTTGGGTAACATTTCCAGCAGCAATACCGTTATTTTCCACAAGCTGCTCAATCTTTTTAGATATTGTGTCTGGCAGTTCTTGTAGTGCAGAAAAATTACGCTCAATACCAATGTGATTTCGGTCTATGCTCGTACACATTTCGACATGAGGCGGGATACCTGTGGGGCTAAGTAATTCAGAGGTCAACTTAACTAGATTTTTGAGGGAATTTAATTCAGCTTGCTCACGGAACACAAATGTAGAAAGCAATGGATGGCGAAGAGGTAATTCTTCGACAAGATATGAGCTGTGATATACCAACGATGCAAGACACAAACTTAATATTGGCTTCAATTCTGGCTTGCTGGAGACAATTGGAAACATCAAAGAGATGGCCAAGTCGACTTGAGGGTGCTGGTGGTGATCAAAATGAGGAGGTAATTGTGAAAAAGAGGATTTGTTTAAAGGCAGACCAGCGACAACGCGGCCTAGATATTGGTCACCAGTATGCTCATATTGCATGTATCTTTCCAATACGTGACCTAAACTCCACCCACAGCGAATACAAACTGTGACAATAGAAGGAGCACTGGTGCTGCCAGAGCAAGCGTACGTTGCAACGCCTTTTCGGATGCAATGGGTTCCTATAGACTTAGCTCGTTCTTCTCCTAGATCTGGTGATAACATTTTTGATAAAGATTTTCCAAATCTCTCTTTTTGATTGCTGCCCAGGAAAAGAGCACCACCAGAGAGATGGGGATTACAAGCAAGATAAATTCCAAGTGCAAGGACCACACAAGACCATGGTTTGAACGGGTTGGCATAAATGTGCTTGGGATCTCTAGGCTTTGACCCAGCTTGGTCAGTTGTACTTTTGTAAAAGGTGACTCCAAGACCATCGTCTTCGAACTACTAAAGTGGTCGAGCCTTATGCTTTGAGTAGATCTAGACCTGCACATTAAGTTCCACGTAAGAGTTAAAAACAAATGGGAAAAGGCGCCATCTAAAGACACCAATGATCGATTGCATGCAATTTCAAAAGTCGTGTATCCCATGGGTCGTTTTCCAGAGTCTTTTGCACCACCAGTTTGATATGTATCAGCATGTCGTCGTCTTACTCCTACAATCAACGTTAATTGTAAACACTTTAAATCACCCACCTTGAAAGATTTCTTTCATGTCATCATTATAATCATCTGGGATTGGAAATCTCGACCGCTTATAGTAGTCTTTAAGTGCCGAGCGATAGGCAGACAAAGTTCCAGGTTTTTTGTCAGTGTTTGACACACACCAAACTATAAATGAGAGAAAGTTGTCATACTTGAAGGTTGTCAAGTCGATGCTTCCTTCGGGATCACCACTGGGACCAAAATGTGGCCAAGATCATTGCTACAAAGCCACCTTTTCAACACATTCAAACTGCTCCTATATCCATCCTTTGTAGCATCGCTTATGCGGCTGTCCCGAAGCTCTTGAACAGTGGTTTGACGACGATTGCTTGCCATGGGTTGAGTGAATTTATGAATGAGCTGCCCCTCGAACAAACGACCGTCATTTGCAGATTTTTAACCAATAATATATTTTACTTCTTGCCGGGCATAGACACGGTGAAGTTTGATTTTGTGTTCATTTGAGGAATCATATTGAATTTTGTATTGGATTTGATATGTGCGATAGAATATGCTGTGTTCCCACCCGGCAAATGGCCTCTGAGAGTCCGTACGGTACGGCGAAATCCGGTTTATGCAAATCGAAATTTGAAATTACCCCTAGTAGGGGTAATCAAAGTTTAGAAATTGGGTCGCTTTATTCGTTTTTATTTTCATTTTTAAAGAGTGATATTTGTGTCGGAATGATACCTGATTCTTCTCTTTTAATCCGTTCGTCAGGTGACTTGGATAAGTGACGACCTGTCATTCTCAATAAAGCGCTTTAAAGTGAATAAAGCACCTCTCGAGGTGCTTTATTGCTCTCTCAATTAAAGCGCTTTATTGATTTTAAAAATTCCAATTTTTTTTTATTATTGCACCATAAAGCGAATGCAAAACTTTAAAGTGCTCATATTTGATTACCCCTAGTGAGTTTCCGATGGTTTTTGGGCCATATCTTGTGGTTGCACGCCGAAATGATGATGGCATTGATGGATCAATTAAAAAAACCTGTCAAATATTTTTATCCAAACACATGCTCATTTTGTAGTTGCATGCAAAATGAAGCGTTTTGATTTGTCAATATTCTGTTGGAAAATTGGTGTTATGGTCATTGAGAAATCGACCGTGGAGTGGAGACGGGTAAGTCAACACGCGAACATGGCTATACGGTCAAGATGAACATCAGAGCGCTTTTGCAGCAAATAAACCCCCACATGTTATATGCGGTGGCAATCTAAACAAACGCTGAATATACTAGTACTTTCAAAATTCGAATCTTTAGTTTCTTGAATAACTATGGTGCAACACACCTAAAGACTACCAAAATTTTGGGTCTCTTCGACCAAGCATGACTCATATCTCGATTATATATTAGGCCAATCCAACCCGCGCAATCGATAGATCTTGATCTAAGGAAGAGATCGCGCGGTTTACATTTCTCTACTTCACAGTTTTTGACGCACTTATGTCCATCCGCGCAGAGCCATCTTAACTTCCAAATGCATGGGATTTGACCACTCGTGGCCTTAGGGGTGCTTATTGCCTATACTCAATATTTGTATAGGGATAATATCCGGACATGAAACTGTCGATATCCGTATATTAATAAAGATAATGTTTGGCCCAAGGAAGGCTCAGTTTATCTTTTAGAGAGCTATGCGAGACAAGGAGACGGGATAGTACTCCAATATGATGGTACAATGCATCAACTGTGAGCACAAGGCTGTCATTGGCCCAGAAATGTGTGAAAATTGCGGGAAGTCACACACTGTCAAGAACAAAGTTCATGACATTCTGCCTGTTGACGAAATTCCATCGCCGCATCCCTCAAAGAATTGCAACTCACATCAACATGGTCAGATAGGCGAAACGAAACGATCATTGTTATGAAGTAATTAAAATTTGCAAAAATTGCTTGATAAGCAATAAAGGAATTGTCCAAATTCGCAACTGTTTGGCTTGACTCGCTCTGTCGGCTTCAAAAATGCCGATTTGAGTAAAATGGATTCAGCCAATTGCTCAGTGGACATGCATTTTTTAAGTTTTCCCCTCAAAAAAACCCTATGAAAAATTATTCAATAGGTTAATTAGGTAGTATGGGTCCAAAAACTTATAAAAACAAAAAACCGTAGCTTGGCAGATTATGGCCACTTGGTAGTCTTTAGGCCTGTTGCACCATAACATCCAAGATTCATTTCCTGCTGCAAATTGTGAATCAACTTATTCAAATCAAAAGATATCAATTGATACAAAACCTTTTTCAGAAAGAAAAATATAAATTTTACTATCAGCCGACCAGGGCCATCAAAATTGGCAGTTTCTGAATAAATATTCGTGATATATTGAACTCTGGTCACATACTAATTTTAAGCTAACGTAAACGACCAATTTACGAGGATCCAACCAGTTTATGAGGAACAATTTCCTGAACCTCTTTAAATTTATGCAATGCATTTTATTATATGCGTTTACTTGAATGATGTTGTTATTTGACTCTTTTGATTCTGCATAATATGATACCTGTATAAACGGATGAGTAATGTGCAAAAACAAGCTGCCCAAAACCTTGAAACTTGATAAATGACATACTTTAATCAAGATAAAAAGTTCCTCAATAACTGGTTGGCCAAGTGTCACGAAGTGGCCATTTCAAATGAACTTGCCAACACCTATATTCCATAAAAACTGATATCGTTGACAAATTCAATATCACAAGGATTTCAAGATTCTGTTGATCAAAGACCCAGTTTGCAAGCCTTCGTGGGGGCTGAGATAATGGGAGTCAAATGAGTCGAGTCGAAATGTTCCTCGTAAATTGGTCGTTTACGTTAATACAAATACTCGTCGCCATCACCCCTGCCAAGGTCAAGACTATCATGTTCCATGATGAGAGCCATCTCGACAGCTAGAGCGGTCATTACAATGTTTACATGTATTGTGATGGCTGATTTAAGCTTAAAAACAAGATTTTCGGAGTCTTATTTTGAAAGAAAAATTATAGTTGGAAGACTCGCGGGCACACCTCTGCACGTTTTCTCTTGGCGTACAACCGTCGTCTTGGCTGTTGACAAGCCGTTCGCCAGAATGACACTGGTCTATTGTCCACCTAGCTTATAGCGACTGTGCTAGGTCAAATTTCTTTTGTTCTAGCTGAAGTGAACCTCGTGCCTCTGTTTTGGGTCTCGTTTTGAACGGCCACGTAATGTCCTTGCACCATCCTAAGTGGCTGGTACCATACCCACTCAAAGATTATTCCATACGTATTCGTCACAATCAGCTCATCAAACTATTCATTCTATCCCGACGAGGAGGCGAATAACTTACTCTCCATAGGATATTCAAGGAATTATCCAATTCCCTCAAGCTTGCTCTAGAGTAATTTATTCGAGTAGTTCGATCAAAACATGAACTGTGTATTATGCATTGAGCTTACGCTTCCTGCTTCTTCATGACCTCTTAAACGTCACATATGTCCCATAACTCGGCGTTTTCTTTCAGAAATATCTGCTCCTCGAAAGTCTGCGAAACATGCCACTGCGGCGGTCAGAGAGGGTCCATTTAGGAAGGGAAAATAGACGTTTACACATGTTGGACGTCCGACGTATGAAGCGGCAGTCCAAATATTTGTCATCCGCATGGGACGATTTGAACCGCTTCAGCGCTCTCTCTGCAAGGCTCAATCTTCGACCAGGCGAGTCTGTCGCTGTCGCTGAAACCAACGCTTCCATTTTCAAACTACCAACACTCTAGACCTGAATGTTGGTAAGAGTGTTGGTTTTACCTTTCAAAATTTTGACGATTGCAGATTCGAATTCGGGTCATGTCACGATGTCGGAGGTTGGTGAGAGCCGAGTCGCTGTGGACGGATTCTCTTTAATTACTGTGTCGACCAGATTGCGCACGTCAATTAGAGAAATTTCGTTCGACTGGAGAGCGAAAGTAACCGAGTCAAATTCACCGAGTTTTTCGACAAGATCGTTGATTTGGCGATCTTGTTGAATAAATGGCAGGAGCTCGCCGACATCAGGGTCTCCGATTCGAGAGAGGAATTCCTTTATTTTCTTGTAGCGGAAGAACATATTGTAAGTAGAGCTCCAACGAGTTGTGTTTCTCGTTTTAGCCACAAGAAGACTGTGTCGACGGAGTTTGGCAGCAACAACGATGTTGCGCAACTTGCGCATGAGCTCATTGACTAAATTGACCTAGTCTTCGTATTCAGTCAAAATAGTGCTCACAAAAAGGTTGAATCTGTGCGAAGTGCAACCAACCAAAGGGATACCACAAAGTCGTGCCGTCGCACGATTGGTCGAGCAATTAGCACTAATGAAAACGACGACATTTTCCAGTGATTTTCCAAGGACACTCAATACAAAATCCAAGTACTCCATGTGAGCTTGGGTTGACAAAAATCCTCGGTGAAAAAGATAAAAGGATCTTTTTGTAGCCAAGAGGATCATTTGAGGGAAAAGTAGCGTAGACAGCAACATAGTGGGTAGAGCCAATAGATCATCCATCAAATACAAGTCCAAACAGTTCAGGGAACATATTCGTAATGGTCAATTCGATGTGCTTCGTCAAAATAGACATCCATGTCAGAAAAGTGTTCTCAGCAATTTTGTCTAATTACGAGTATTTTCTCGTCATTTCATTGGGCAAAAATGAAAAGGGCAATAATGATGACGTAATACATTGCAACCATGCATGTACGTTTTTTAACTTCCTTTGGGACGAGAAGTTCGAGGATGAGGTTGTTGTTGTCGACGTTCCCAGGACCCAGAGAAGCGTATTCTGGGTGGCAGGACATAATATGGGAGCAGAGGTTGGTGTATCCTAAGCCGTTTTTGGTTCGTTTGTTCCACATTTGCAGACCCAAACATTACTTACAGAGCTCGTACGAGTGAAATAGAGCTCCGCCAAGTCGCGGCCGCGCAGAGTGTCGGAGGTATGTTTGCGTTGCTCATGAATTGAGAAATGAAGCCAAGAACGCTCGACTATACTTAACAGATTGTGTTTATTCAATGGACCTGATTGCTGCAATTTTGGGCCATTCATGTGATCTAGGTATTTTTGTTTTGATTGACTAAAATTGTTCATTGCTTAATTATGATTGGGCAAAAATATCGTGAACTATACATCTTTAGCTAATTATCTATTTTGCGTGAATTTGCTATTGCGTTATTCATTTGAAGCGGAAGACTTGCCGAAAAATTATTTTCTTTGTATTGTGTTTACTTTTATCTATTATATTCATTTATGAAAAATATATTTCTTAGGAATTATTATTTGAGGGGGTCTGGCTGGTACAGGGAACGACGCTGAGTAGCGTCCGAGCGCTTTTCTAACAATTTTAACCAATCAAACGAAGTTCCGTAAAATGAACAATTTTGATTGGTTTAAAGTGTGTCGCCAATTTTAATTTAAATAGTGATGTGCATGTCCTCTCAACATCGATTTCACGATGACCGCGTTGTCTGTCCCTGTGGCGCATCAGCCCACTGATGCCATCAAGCGACGTCCCCGACCAACAATCGCACAGAAGCTGTGGGCTGTGTCAGTGTTGGAGAAGTGGTCCATCCATGATGCTGTTCGCATCACAGGATACTCGTCCACTAGTCTCAATAAGTGGAAACGAGAGAAGAGTTTGCTGGAGGGATTTGCGCGGTCAAAGACCCGCAAGACAAACATTGGACTTACTGGCCAAAAGGCCATAATTCCCGATGTACACCAGGGATATTCGTCGACAGGAAATGGCTCTCACAGCTGCTCATATGATTAGCTACTCAATGGTTAATCATAACGAGTGGGTGCATGAGTATATGTCAACGAGAAAGTCTCCTTACAGCTCTCTTTTACAACTACTTCAGCGCTTTGCGCATCGAAATGGCTTCTCTCGACAGCGACTTTGTCGTCAAAAGAGAACTCAAGAAGACCTTGAGGGGACTCGATTGAGTTTCGGCCGAGACTTTCACGAGAAAAACGGTGATGTACCTGCCGACTGTGTCTACAACACAGACGAGACTGGTATATATTATGACATGTCGCCTAAAACGATTTGGGCTGTCAAGGGAGAGGGTGCCTTCGTTGCAAATGCTGAGAGGCATTCGATGCGAATGACCGCCCTTTTGACCATCAGAGCAGATGGGAAGAAACTGCCCATCGTATTTGTGATTCGAGGTGTACCTGGAGGAGCTATCGAGTCGAATGAGTTCGATAGCTATCCTCCAGGACACCACTATGTGATGCAATCCAAAGCTTGGATGGATGGTCCAGTCTGGAGAACATTTCTCCGCGACGTGTTAATGTTGGACATCGAGAATCCGTCGGTTCTCATCGTTGACAACTTTGAGAGTCACGTAAGTGAAGAAAGCGAGCGAATCATCAACGATGAGCTCGGATGTCAACTGTGTCTGTTGCCACCCAACAGCACGGCATATTGCCAGCCCCTTGATGTTTCCATCATGGGGCCATTCAAGCAACATTTGCGCGATCTCTGGGCTTGCAACCGACTCAGCAAAGACAGCGAAAGAGAAGCGAATCTCGATGATAAAACGTTCGATTGAAGCTTGGGATAAAATATCCCACAAAGAAGTCCGAAACAGTTTTGTCAAAGCTCTCCCTAAACCTGAATAATAAATGGCATTTAGACATTGATTTTTCATGTTTGAAGCCTCGACAAAACTTGTTCGAACCCTCGCTTCATCTTCAATTGTTCTACAAAATTATTTATTGTGCTCGGAAATAAATAATTATACAGAACAACTAAATATTCAAATGACAATTCATTGTTCCGTACAATTATTTAGTGGAAACACCTGACTGTCTACTACTATGCCCACACGTCAGGAATGAATGAAAGCGGGCATTCACTGTGCGTCTGCTTTCGGCAGCCGAGACACGTTGTGTTTCTTGAGCTAGTGGACATAGCAGTTGATGTCTATTTTCAGCCAATAAACAATCGCGCAGTGCGATGAATTGTCCAGCTCATCGAAAATCAAGAAGTGACAGATGGTACACCACAGTTCCAACTGAATAAAGAAATATTCGTAAAATACATAAATGAATATGATCAACTTCTAAATCTTGTTAACTGTACAATTGGACTCGAGTAGAATGTGTTATGACGCTCAAATTTTACTCTTAAAACTAATATTCTCATAAAATTTGTAAAACATATTTGAGGTTTTCAGAACAGAGAATAAAAATATTCGACTTAGTGTTTATTGGTCAGCTCGACAGCCAATGATACTACAGTATCTGGACGCTACTCAGCGTCGTTCCCTGTACTCATCGTGCCCAATGAGTCGAAACGCATGACGTTTAATTTCTGTGAGAGCGCTACTGATGTATAAAATCGGTCCATTGCAACCATCCTGTGGTGAACTTGTATTGAGATGCCAAAGTATCGGACCATATTTCTAACAACAGCTTGTGGCCCTGACGTGGCATCAATTGCGTCATCGGTGATACTGTGTTGTTTCTTTCCACAATAAACATCTAATGTATTTATATGCATTGTTCCACTTTGCTCTAACCTTTTACCTTCCACAGTATCCTGTCTGGCTGCAGCACAGAAGGAAAAGCTTCGCTGCCCATTGGTGCGGCTTGTCTTTCATGTACTGACGCAGCTTATTCAGCCAACATCGAGATGGAATCATGCCTTTATCAAAAGTTATATTGTAACCCATCAGATACCCCCTCTTGAATGTAGTTTGTCGGACTTCTATGATTGCTCTGACTTTCCACGCCTTATCGCTTTTCGTCTGTAAATGCATATTGTCTAGTGAAATGCAAAGTGCGAGATATAATCTCAAATCTACGTGCATATGATAGACTACGAAGATTCTTTTCACTACCTGTCTCGCTTCATGAACTGACCAAACATTCCAACTCCTATTACCCCTACACTTGTCGTATTCCAATTATCTCGCAACCAAAGCATGTTTGCTATGAGTAGACCCATCCAAGTGTGAATTTCAGACACTGTTATTCGCGGCCCCGCCATGTATTGGATTAATAGGTCCTCCATGCGTTTTGGACGAAATCACCGGCGATCTGATGCCATTCGTAATTGCTTTCAATGACTTCAACATTTTTATTATTATCTGGTCCCTGTATTTGCTTGTCTCCAACATGGAACCAATATGGTTTAGGAGGGAAGCAATGGAATAGCTTGATTGAAATCTTCTAGATTGATGCAACCTTTGGGGGAAAATTATCAATGGCGTATCATATTCAACTTAATATCAGATATAATCTCAGTTTATGAATAAATACTCTAGACATATTTAACTCTACTAATTTTAAGCTAATACAAGCGCTCGTTACCATCACTCCTGCCAAGGTCAAGACTATCATGTTCCATGATGAGAGCCATCTCGACAGCTAGAGCGGTCATTACAAAGCTCACATGTCTTGTGGTGCCTGATTTGAGCTTGAAAACAAGATTTTCGGTGTCCTATTGTGAAAGAACAATGAAATAACAAAATATTGAAAAGAAGAATATTTATGTATTTCGAAAGGCATAAGAGCCTATGTAGAAGAGTTCGAAAACATTACTCGTTTAATCAACACCATTTGAGTCTTGTTTTGCAGTTGCTGTTTGGTTGTGTTTGGTAGCACTCTGCATGAAGAGAGGCGGCTGTGACAGTCGACTCGGCTTGTTTCTTTTCAACGCGTGACTTCTGATTGGGTCGGTCGAACTTCTTTTTCGCCTGAGATTTCTCTTCAGGCTTTGTGTCTGGCTTGAAGACTTCCTCATACATGCAACAAGTCTTCATGTAATCAATGCAGAGGTCAACAAAGTCCTTCCAGACTACACAGCGCTTCGTCGAGAAGCACAATTTGGTCGAAATCTTTTTTCGCACGCTGATCGTTGAGAAAGTGACGACTGGTGGCTCCAACTTTAATTTCATAGTACTTGGGGAAGCCGGATTCAGTGCATATCTTGTCAAAAAGACGGACCAGGCACAACACACGTGATGGACCGTCCGTCACAGACTTGTCCATCTTCAGATCCTTTTCAAGCCTGTAAAGAAACACCTTTATGTCAACCCTGGAGCCCAAGCAGTCAGCTTCAAATAAGCAATTCACATCCTCGTCAGACACGTAATCGGGATCTCGGTTCTAACGTTAAAGGCAGAGGCTTTCAAAGGTATACCCGTCCATACACTGCCTGACGTTCTTGAATTGAATAGCAGCACTTGCGCCAAACATTTTGTACTTTTCGTCCAATTCTTTTCGAAATCGGACGTACTCATTCCAAAACGATTTCATCTCGTCGAGGTCTGGCTTCTTCAGCTCAGGACACGCGATGGTGTCGAACCAGACCAGTTGGTTGAATTCATCTGAATGAAACGGCTTGTTTAAATGTGCGCTAGCTTGTCTTGTCTTATCTTCCATCACCTCATCGTACAGGTGCGGAAATGGTTGAATGATGCGGTCGGCAAAGGGACCTTGGACTGTTGATGCAGGATAAGAGGGTTCATCCGAACGAACCGTTCAAATGCGGACGCCATCTGTTCTTCATTGGACCAATCGAACGATTGAATTGGGGCAGAAGCGGTTGTCTTGGGGAGAGCCTGGTGTGCAGGATTGCTTGCATCCATGCTTTTGTCCATTTCTTGCCTTTCGATTGGCGGAGGCGCCAATTTCTTTGCAGGAGCATTTGACATTAAAGCAAAATAGCAGTAACGGAGAGTTGAGAGTGAGAGGGCGACAGCAGGTCACTAAAAACGTTTTTGTAGTGCAGTCGGGAGAATGAGAGCAGCTTCCTGGCACGGCCGCGTATATGAGAACGAGACTTTGAGGTGCAACTTCGCGTGGTCTACTCATGGATGTCAAAGCATCCACTATATGAATACACTTATCACGAAATTCCAGCTAGATAGTGAGTAAGTCCAAACGATGACATAATACACATTACTCTTTCTCTTTTCTTGTACACATGTTTTACAAAGACTGCGATCGATTCATTATGCGCTCTCGTTTTACCGTGGATTTCAGACAGCTACTCACAAGTGACCGTTATGTCGTACTACCAGTCCTTTCCATCGAGACTTTATCTTGTTGAGGACTCATGCACTTTCTTCCTTTAATTCAACTTCCAATACCCGAGCTAGCTGCATTTCTGGCTAACCTCCCTGCATTCAGGACGCCGAACAGTAATAACAAGCCATGCATTATGCATCACCCTGACGTATACAATGCTCCTTGCTTTTCGCCCCATCCTATGAAGGTGCAATACACCTGTTGTGTTTCCAGTCGATGCCACCCTGACTATAATAGGCTCAATTCGAGCAACTAGAAAAATGTCCTGTCAAGTACAGAATCATAACATGTGTTCCCTCAGGGCTGGACTACGTGGCTGCACGGGGGGTTCACCGCTCTAGCCAGTTTCCTGATGGTGGTGCACGATCGCCAGTCCGTGCTTGCTGGAAGTGTCTCCTGGATATCGTTCACAGCTAATGAATAATTTAGGTAACAGATAGCATGAAAGTGGCTGTACGTGCTTGGATAAATGATGATCCAACCCGCAAGCCAAAAGATTTGTACAACAAACTTGAGGCAGGTCATGCCAGGCACGAGTTTGGACAAAATCCCTTGCCTTCTCTACAGCAGGTACAAGACAGTATAAAGTACATAAGGTCCAAGGAAATGCAACATCAAAGTACGGTGCAAGCTGTTGAAGTTGAACTTGCACGAAGGTGTTTGTCTCACGACGGTGTTGATTCAAAGCAAGCCTTTGACTTTGGAGTACAATGTGTGGATAGCAAACCGCAAGTGGGTGATGGTGGGATTCGTTCTTTTCGAGCTGGTAAACAGGGCACATTTTCACCTCCTAATTACAATGTAGCCTTCACAACTCTTTCTTTACTCGAACGCTATATTTCTGTTTGTACTTCCAACCCTGACGTCAGGGTCATTGTGCACGTCGACACAACCTTCAAGACCAATAAATTTGGTTATCCTGTGTTTGTCCTGGGTTACTCTGACAAAGTTGGACAATTTCATGTACTATGTGTGAGTATAACATCACAAAGAACACGCGACAACTTCAAATGGGTTTTGATTTCTTTGCAATCCATTATTCAGAGCAAACTCAACTACACATGGCTGCCGTGCTCTTCATGGGTGACGCTGATCGTGCGCAACACAGAAGTTTGCTTGATTTTTTTGGTGCACAAGGGCATGAAGTTCAGTATCTAATGTGCTTTTTTCATGTTCTAAAGAAGTGTTGCGAAAGAAAGGGAGGCCTCGAATGGCATGAATGGCGTCAAGTCACCTTTGACATCTACTTGTTGCATTTGGCTTTATCTTTCGAAGGGCAACAAGAAAGAATGGGTGAAATCTATGAGAGATGGAGTGGTTCCCGAGAGCAACGCAAATTTCGAACTCATTTCTTTGGCTCATGGCTGCCACGAGACGTGAGATTCAGCAATCGAAGTGACATACGATATTGGAAGTGGTAAGTTTATCGCAGCGACTGTGGTAGCGCCTACACAAACAACCCGAATGAGCATTTCAACGCTGATTTAAAAAGAGTAAGTGTGGTTTAGTGTATGAATATCTTTGACCTTGGGATATAGTATCTTAATAGTCAAAAGCTGCACATGCCTCATTTAGACCAAGAGTTTTGCAACTTACTGGCAAAACAATGCAGGCTCAATCGACCTTGGGCTCTCCAACCTTATGTTTCGGAGCGTCTCAAGCGCCATTATCTCCAATTGCAACGCGACAGCCGCTTACGTGTGTCTGGTCCCGTCGGACTAAACCCTATGACATGGAAAGTTTTGCATGTGGGGCATGCACATGTTGACCAGGAAGATGATGCAGATGAATATCGTAATCCCATTCACTTTGCACGAAGCCGTATGCCCAGAGACTTGCGTCGTTTGGAAATGCATATGCAACCAGAGAATGGCTGGAGCGTAGTACGCACAGATGGGAAAACGCGATGCGACTGTTTTGTTTGGGTGCGCAACGATATTTGTGTGCGTTCTGTGTCAGTGTGCTGGCATGTTGAAGATATTCCAAGTGGCTTAGAAGGAGCTCCGAGAAAACTGCAAAATCGCACACAAGACAACATCAGCGTGAAGATGCTGAAAAAAGTTTACTCGTACAAGGCAACTTACGAGGTCGCCCCAGGACCAACAGAGGCGTGTTACATATGGAATAGAACAAAGGTGCCATAAGACGCATTTGGTGGGATTAACTTGTGTAATGTTAAATCGCACTTCTTGTCTCAAAACACTTCCACATATATATTGCTAGTCCTACTAAACAGTTCCAGCGCGAAATCCTCAGGGGGGCATCTCCTATATATAGTGGTGAAAAACACCATTGTGTAAACAATAAGAAAGTGGAGTCACAACATGAACATAGTGGTGCATCTCCGTTTTTCGGTTTTCACCACTGTAAGCTAGATCGTCGCCCACTAGGACTACTGGAACCACCCGACGGTGGTCCAATCCGCGACCCTTCACTACGATAAGTTCCGCGTCGTGGAGTCGTCCAGGGTCGATTTCCACGGGACAGACAAGTTCACGCGTCTTCCATCGCGCCGAAATCGACTTGTAGTAGAATAATTTAGCCGTCCAATGACAATTCTTCCCTTTGACTACCATGCCCCTCCAGGTTGTATTAGTATACCCCGGCCAGCTTGGTCTCTTGCTGTGTGGCTGTTCAAACTGTGCGGTTCTAGCTGTTCTTAGACTAATATAACGATATGAAGATTTCATAGAAGCCGTAGGTTTGTTAGACAAGTCCAGATTCACTGTTTCTAATTATTCTCTGGCTGATTGTAGAAACCGACGACTCAGTCAGCTCTCACTTGTCCCTAGACGAGTCCATCAACGCATGCATTGCCAACTAGGATTTTGTTCAAGAGCAATTGCTGTTTCTTGCTTGTTGTCTAATGTATTGTACGAAAGTTCAACGAAATTTGGTTTAACTACACCCTTGGATGCTCTAAAAAGCAAACACAACAACTTCGGCTTTCCCTCGGACCGAAACAAACTGTCCACGATTTCTAGTTTGGCTTGATTTTATATATGGGTCGTCTGAGGTGGGTACAGGATCTCGAGCAAAATTTGTAGGTGCAGGCTTACGGGAAAAACGGTATACTATGGGCCACTCTATTAACACAATCTACAAATTGTAGCTAATGTTCATAGTTGTAGCCTACAACTTCCGCGCTGTAGTTTGCGTGTCAACGGAAGGACCTGAAGACTCCCACGGCATTCGATCACTCACTCGAAGATCCAGAAACAGTCGATAGGTTTGTTCAACGTAGCACAATAAAAAGTGTCCTGTGTGTACTCTCTGATGTTCGGTGTTGTCGGGGGTCGCGCTCCCTGTCTCCAGTGAAATCTCCCCAACAATGCACATATGACAGTCTCCTCGTTTTTACTTCCATTGAGGATACTTCCCGTCAACCGCCAACAAACATCTCTCACATTAGAAACTTTCCCTTCGGATCGTACTGAGCTTAAGTAATTGGTTACAACATCCTGTTATTCCCTGATTTCTGCCTGCACTCGTTATATTCTGTTTGTACGTTTTCTGCACTCTCTCAGCAGCGACACCAAGTTGGGCTAGAAGCGCTCGAGGTACGTTTCATTTTTCCCTTGCTGATTCATTAGAAGTATTGCCGATCTCAAAGCGGAAGGACTTAAAACTCCTTTCTGCTGCGAGTTGGACGTGGGCATGAAAATTTTGGAAAGGGCTTGATTTCATTCCTTATTATTTCTACACCTTCTTCTGGTCAAGTTGAACATTTTCTTCAAATTATGTGAATCAGGTTTAAGATATCAACAACGTACAGCAAAAAATTAACATGACGAAACATGAAGCGATCTTTGAAAACTCCTCGTGCACCAAGAACGATACGATTATATTGCTTACTATAGCAAGACATCTTACCACCTCTTCTGCAAACGGTCAAAAGAGCGCCCCAAGGAGGTGTTTGTGCAGCTGTTGCCATCTCCGAGCAAGGCACCGAATCATCTGCTACAATGTCCTGTGTCCCAGGGTGACGGTTTGTTCTAATGTCTTTTTGAAAGAGGAAGTATTCATATGAAAATTAACGCTTGTTTTGTCGAACAAATCTATCAAGCTATCAAGAATTGCTCGACATGCGAGAATCACTCCCAAGGAAAACGACTGCTGTCGTACTCAACAATGATCCTGCACACACTCAAGTAAAAAAAGGCGCACCTCATATGACGACATGGATTTGCTTCGGCTTGACCTATATTCACCAATGTTCGACGCATTTAACAGCGGCGATCAAGCGATTTCTAGCCCTAAGAACTAATCAAATGTTTTATCTCCGTGAATTCTGTAAGTTTCTTTAAGCTCGTATAAACCTACTTCAAGAAGCTGTTATCAACTACATGTGCTGCTTAACGTATATTGCGGTTGCCAGTCCAAAGTTATTCTGTGAAAAAAAATTGGAAAATACAATACCATGAGACTGGAGGATATACCGTACGGAGTCGAATGAAGCACACATTGATTGCAGGATTGTTGAAGTTAATTGGTTGTTGAATGGAAAGGTGTTTTGTTAAGACGTTTTATTTTATATCGGTTGTAGAAAGTGTTCAATTTGGGAGAAGGCGTAGTCTTTTGGCTTTATGCGACAGCGTCTCTCAACTACAAAATCACCAGACATATTTTGACCCTCCTTCAAAGATTCAAGATTTGCAAATCTTCGAGTTATGCTGCAGGGATATGCTAAATGGGTAACGCTGCCAAGAAAATGTAGTCGGTCGATCCCTTGCAAATGTAGGAAAGTTAACTGTTGCTTTGGGCTATTGAGAACCAAGATATTTTTGTCGATTTTGCCAATTCCACAAAGCGATCCAACGCAAGTAAGGGCTTTGATTGGATAATTTTACCTCGCGAAAGTGCCCAAAATTCATTCAAAAATTTCCTGAAATCGATCAAACTTTGAGTCATGCACCAAGTCGAAGCAGCCAATTAGCGTCCATAGTTTGTTTAAATACACACAAAACACACAAACACACACACATTTTTTCATGTACATTCCGATTATACTACGTATACGTATAGTACTAGTATTATCGATTTGATACGAATTTCTGGACCATGCGCAATCGAATCACGCCACCAGAACCGATTCCAAATCGCTCTGATTGGTCAATTTGAATATACTGGTCTTTGTTTGGCTGAAATTTCGTTCAAACACTTCAGGACAAGGCAAGGAGTTCACTGTCAGTGCTCTCATGGCGCATTGAACGAACTTCAAGACTGCCCCTCGAGGAATACAAGGTCCTCTCATAGCAGTTCACAGCAGTCTCACGAAGATCAATCATCTGTGCCGTCTTCACTCTATCACACGCGTCGATGACATTGGTGATCGATTCGACGAATCACGCTCAATTCGGAAATTTACGAAAAATCGATAATACTTGATTACTATTGCCAGATTGAGCACACAAATTTCGTCGATTTTGATGAAACTGTAAATTTGGACGAAAAAGACAACATTTTCATTGGATATTAAAAGTGCATATTGACCAATGGGAACTGTTCTACCATGGGAAATTCGTATCAAATTGACAAACTGTTCTTGCAATAAAATTGAGGAAAAGTTTATCAAATCTCATCTGAAATTGTATTCTTGGTGAAGGTACAAGGTACTCTTGTCTTCCGTCATTCTGCAATGGTCGACGCATCATTCCCGCTGCCATCATTACGTGTGCACAGTATCAATTGAGGTGGAAACTCGAGCACTTTCCGGCACTGACAACAATCATCTGCGCTGTACATATGGAATGTTGTACAACACGATTTTGAGTTTTAGCTCAACAAGGTAATGCTGTTAGTACAACACGTTGTGCAAAACTACCTTTTAAAATTGATATTTACATTATATTTCAGAGGTCTGTCGATGCTTATAACAGTTATAACATGCTTTTCTTCATTTATAACATAACGTTATACAATTTTAGTACAACAGACCTCGTTGTGCTACAACGATTGCACAACGTTTTGCACAACGAACCGATTGTACAACCACCCCTAATCGTACTGTAAAACCTCTTTTAAGAGCCTCCCCTCTTATAGTGGCCTCGGTGATATCCCACATTTCTGTGTAATTTTATACACTCCAAAAATAAAATGATACACGGCGATCAGCACAATCAAAACATACAGTGATTCGTCTTCATTATTCATCACTATCAATTACGAGAGCATATCAAACTCATCAACAAAGTCATCCACCACATCCACATCGATCGCTTCATCAACCCCAGCAGTTTGTCTTGTACTCTCTTCCAATTTCATCAAGAAGAGTGGCCCCAACTCATCGTTCTTGGCGATTGACAATTCCTGATCGCTTCCAAGAAAACAGCACTGAAAACTCTTGATCACATTTTCCGCGGTAATTCGGCTCCAAGCTTTCTTGAGCCATTTTCCATAGACAGACACATCAGGGGCTTTCACACGATTCCCTGTAGTATAGATGAATTGACCCATTTCTTTCCATGCATCAATCTCAGCCTTTAGGTGACTTTTCAATGGTTTAAACCAAGACACATCAGCAGGTTGTACGAAGCTTGTCAATCCACCAGGAATAACGACAAAAAGAATATCCTCAGAGTGTAAAAAGGCCTTGACTTCACGGGAGATATGGCTTGGAGCACTGTCGAAAACCAACAAAAGCGGACGAACATGGTACGCAAACGTATAGCGCACATATTCAATGAACTTTGGACCATTCATCCAGGCATTTGGCGACGAGCAATGGACAAGACCATCAATACAACGAATATTGTCGGCAACCTTCGACTTCAACAGGATGCAGGGAGGCAATTTGCTACCCACAGCATTGGCAGCAAACACCGCGGTAATTCTTGACTTCTCAAAACCAAATGAGCGAATTGGTACATCTCGTGCGCCACGAAAATCGATTGTTGTTCGGTCGGTGTGGTCCAAAAAGATAGCGGTTTCGTCGAAGTTGTAGATATTCGATAATGGAATGTTGTAGGTTTGAATGATTTGACGAACATGAGATGAAATGAACCCCACGAAGAATGATTTCGTCGGATGGAAGGACTGGCGTTCTTGTCGCTTTACGAAGAACAAAATTGTGGCGCCGTAAAAACTTTTCAAGCCACCCGTTCGAGCATGCCAATGGTATTTTCATGCCCAACGCCAGCTCCCGTCCCCACGACACTATCATCGGTCTCGTCACCCGCCGGTGTTCTGACCTTTCGTGAATTATCCAGTCAAATAGAATTTCATCATGCTGGGCACTTGTTAGAGCCCTGCCACCACTGCCGAGTCGTTTGCGGTGTCGGTTGGATTTCTCAAGCTCCTCTTGTTTTGATTTCCAACGTCGGATATTTGCTGGATCAACGCCGTACTTCTTTGCAGCCGGTCGAACCCCAAATTGCATGGCATACGATATGGCGTCGAGTTTGGTTTCGATGGAGATGGACTTGGACTTCGTCTTGCTCATGAATGCAGAATTGAGTGAATGACGTGCGATTCCTTTGAATTCGTATACCCAAGAAACTCTATATTTACTCCTATTTGACAATATAAATTCAAGAAGGTTTTTCTATTTGTGACCCCCCCCCTTAGGGAGGCCACTAACTTTGTGGCCCTGGGCTTCTGTTAGAGGTTTTACAGTAGGTGTACAGCCTGTATACCTACGAGATGATGTTCTACAGGACAAAAAGATGCACCTAACATCAGGGAGGGTGGATTTGTTTGTGCAGCGACATGTCCCACAAGTTTGCACTTTCACGGCATGTTCCAAGCGATGAAGTAACACCGTGCATGTCAACCGGCCTCTGACTATAGCACTGGCTTTCTTTCTTTATTCTTTTCATTCCCAATTTATTTCCATTTAATTCAAATTCGATACAAAATTCAAGTTATTTTCACCATTTATTCAATTTTTGAATTCATTTTTCGGTCAGACAGGCAACAGTGCTTGACAATTTGAATATTGGGACGAGTGAGAACCCAACGTGTCCTTGTCGAGATCTACAGAACGACCAAGTCCACTCCGTCAACGTAGGAAAGCTTCCTCGCGTCGATAGCTCACTCGGTGACGTAGACATGGCGTCCTCCGTAGTCGCCACACTTCCTGTGGTTCCCGTCCCAAGCAAGATGTGCTCGATGAGCCCTGTTGTTCGTTTCACGGCCAAGAGCCCCAAGCATGCCGACTTGGTCGATTCCAAGAGGGAGTTGAAGCGAGTTAGGAACGTTGTCTTTGAAGGCGCTGACATTGTTGAGTTCGAACCAACCATATACACGACCACAGTCACCTCAGGTGGCGTCCCGGTAGCAAAATCTTGTTTGGAATCCTAACAGGCGACACAGGTGGGTCTGTCAAACAAAGAGCGCCGACGGATCCGGAGGCGGTTAGACTCGTTTGAGCTTGAGCGAGAAGATGTGTAGGACTTGTTTGTTGGCTTGAATCGCGTTATTAACTTTGTTGTTGTAGTCGTGTATGTCGGCAAAACTATATGGAAGAAGGGTACTTGGACCCTGAAGAACGAGCCGCAATACTTGGCAATGCTGGTTGTGAAGCATCCTCGTTCGAGACTGTTGAAGCGGAGGTGAATATGATCATTGCGCACCGCCGAGAATCGAACGAAATGGACGTTCAATGTATGTATGGTTTGGGGGAGTATGGACGAGACGACGGCAATGACGCTCAAGCCGACGATGGTACCAACGAAGATGACGTTGCGGATGACTACGACGACCAAGGCCCTTCGCCATTCTATGGCAATTGTTTTGCGACTGCCGATACTACTTACGAATGGAAACAAACGCTCGACATCATTGCATGCAGTGATATGGAGTCTGAAGCTGTCGATGACACGACCGGCTTATCGAAACCTCAATCCATGATGAATCCTTCGCGATACACTCAAGACGACGACTCGTTGTTCTTCTTGACGTCCACCGAGCAGCTCTCGGACTTTGATTTTGCCCCAACAGATATCGAAGCGGAAATCCCCGTTATGTGATCTTGTCGAAGGGCGCACAACACCAACTAGTGACTCGTTTAGGACACATGCGTGGGCAGTTGATTTGTAGCTCGAGCCACTGCCCTCTGCTTGTCATTTTTAATATACAACTCGTCTCTGTTCCTCTCGACGCAACTAACGATGGAGGTTGTGTTCCTTCACAAAACCTTTCAAAGAATGTCATTCGAAAAAGATCTCTGGAATGTTGCGAAAGGACGTCCCGTTTGCCGCACACAAACTCGCCCATCGACGGAAACCACGCCAGGAGCTAACAGACGAACAACGCAAGGAACTCGTCGAAGCATTTGATCTCTTTGACACGAACAAGAGCGGTAGCGTTGACTACTATGAGCTCAAAGTAAGTCCTTGAATCATGCCTTCTCAACACTTCATGCGCGTAGGTCATGATGCGCGCGCTTGGATTTGATGTCAAGAAGCAAGAAGTAGTCAAGCTGGTCGAAGAAGTCGATATTCATCGCACAGGTCGTGTCCATCTCGACGACTTTTTGGAGATCAGTACGCTCATGGCTTGCGATACGACCTAAAATGCGTCCATATTCTCTAGTGCGGCGAAAGATCTCGTCCAGAGACCCTGACGAGGAGATTCTCAAGGTACACCGCTGACATGTCCACAGAATTGACGAGGTCACAAGGCGTTTTCTCTCTTTGACGAAGACAAGACTGGTGAAATCACACTCAAGGTAGATTTCCTTTAAATGGCATTGGATTGTATACTGGCGGTAGAACATGCGGCGGATTGCAAAAGAGATGGGGGAGAACCTCACTGATGATGAGCTTCAGGTAAAGCACATCAACAGGGTTGGGATGCCTCATCGCGTGCCACTCGTAGGCCATGATTGATGAATTTGACTCAAACCAAGATGGTGTCATCTCTCAGGACGAATTCCTTGCCATTATGAAGCAATCCAGCATGTATTAACGTCATCTCGATCGGATTCCTTGGTCAGTCATAAGACAAAAACGAAGATGATCTAGACTTGTTATGTCTTTAATGCTTCCAACATAACCTCAAGTCAACACTTAATGGTCACGGCCCTACGAATAGATCACAGTCAGTAAATCTGCTTGACACTCATGAATAAGAAAAGGTTGCGCGTTCGATCCTGAACAGACTCGAAGCAGCAAGCGGGCTGCTCATTTGTTCTCTGCTCACGATGACACAAGCTTCGAGGTGAATAGAATCCAAACGAGCAGTCGCCGTACGTATACACAATGGGTACACCATTGATTCAATGGCTCCGCATTATTACCTGGATCGAGCGGATACCGGGCAAGTTGAGTTCCAAGTGGGCCAACAAGTCCTTGGTGTCGTTGTCGACTTCAATGGTGTCAACGTTGATAGCAGACACTTCAGGGACAAAGTCCAAGCGGCGTTCACGTTCTTCTTCTTGCAACTTGAGCGAGATGCCACGCACAGGGCCACGTTGGATGCGCTTCATCAAGTGGGTGATGTAGCCGGCAATCTTGTTGCGCATGCGCTTGGAAGGGATGATAGCGACTTCGTCGCACACACGCTTGTTGGAGTCGAAGTCCAAATTCAAGCGAGAATAGTACTTTTCGATGATTTGGATAGCAGAGCGCTTGACAGTCTTAGTACGGACACCCATGTTGGAGCAAGAAACAAGTCTGGAAATGAAACATGCTTGCAATGCCCACTCGTTTCCAAGCCAACCAGCCAAGCCAACCAATTTGACAATTTATTTTATCCAATTAAATACATTCAAATTAGATTGACGAATCAAAAATTAAGAAAACTGCAATTACTGAAGTTGATTGGCTGTATAATATGAAGCTATTTTCTTGATTTTATAATATTTTAATTTTTCTGATTGGCCAAAATGGAATCCAATCAGGGTGTATTGGGGTCAGCTGATTTTTGACTGTGAAGATGGAAGATGACAGGGACGAAGCGCATGGAATCTCCTTGCAAACACCATGACGGAGGGCGAGAGTGCACTTGGCCCAAGAAAGAAAAGGATGTGTGGTGTTGCTGAATTGCATGTGATTTTCCTGACAGACTGCCTATTTTACCGTAGATGATCTATTCGATCTTACAAACTCTCGTGGGCAAGCTGTTGGCATCGCTATAGTGATCGAGACTCAGTGTGGCCCTAATGAACGAGTCCAAGGAAGGATTGCGAAACATAAAGATGGGGTATAACGCTCAATAGGACGAATAGTGCAGTCGATTGTTAGCATGGAAATCAATGAAAACTTACAGCACTGCCTCTTGTCCAATATTTTAGCAGTCACGACTGTTGACCGCGACGACGAAAGAACCGAAAAGACGCCACGGAGTAGAGCATGGGCTATTCATCGACCTCGTCTTCGTCTTCATCCAACGGGACCAACTCATACTCGACGCTCGAAATATTGTTGGACGTATCGACTTTTTCTGGCTGTGGCGGCGTTGACTCCAAGCCGTCTGGATGTGGAGTGATCTTGCCCCATTGCGTCACATTCAACCGCAAGAATCCATTAAACACGTCTGCATTGGCGTTTCGAATCACGAGCGGTCGGCCAACTTGCAGCAAGTTGATCTGGTCTACAGTTTTCACAGTTGATGAGCTTGATGCCAGACTGGTGCCACGTACCATTTCGTGCACTCAAGATGACCGTCCCTGTTTCGTCTCCAATTGTAGCTTCTGCTATTCTGAAAGACGAACCATCGAATCGTTTCTTCTCCGTCGCTGGTTGCACCGACACCACTTGAACAACCAAGCAATGTCCTTTTGTCGCGGGAGCCAAGTCTTTTACTTTGACATCTGCAATCGTAGAGCTTCTTTAGACAAGGGAATCACTTGAGACTCACTTACATGTCGCTCGGCGCAATTGCTTCGTTGATTTTTCACTCGCCATCTTGTCTGAGTTTTGCCGCGCGTGCGTGTGGAGCAGAGGAAATGTATTTTATCCGGAGAAGTCGAAAAACAGAAGAAGTTCACATTTTCAAGAATATCCGGATAAGTTTGGTAGAGCCAATCAAATTGCGCATTCTGACAAGCAGAAAGTACGATCGAAAGCAACATCGATGCGAGCTCAAAGCAAAGTCTCTGCCTTCCGATGCATTGGCGCGGCAAGCTAAAATTCGTTCAGCAAAGCATTTCCTGTTGTGGTTGTGCAATGTTACTGGGCCTTGTTCAACTGGAGCTAGCTGCATGGTATTGCGTTCACTGGCGAGCAAACGGAAAGCAACCTTGGCTTGGTGCACGGCGCAGAGCATTTCAAGAAACTCCTTGATTTGGCATTCATGCTTTGATGGCGATCGCAGAAGAAACTGCGTCAAGAAGAGACAATCTGAAGTGTTATTTCACAGTCCTGACAAAAAATGTTGGGCTTTTTGGCCATACTAGTCCGTCTTTTACCATCTTGGCGTTGCAGATTCGGATGCACCTAGTGAAAAAGACAGCAATGCGCTTTATTTGTATACTATTATTCCATTGAGCCACCTCGTGATGCACACAAATCCGTGGACTTTAGAACAGTTTCTTCTGGTGCGTGGCGATGGCCTACAAGCTTTCAATTTGCCTTGCTCAGCCAAATATTCGCTCCACTTGGCCACATTGACTGCCACTGTTGAACGATATCTGTCCGTGAATGGCAATCACATTTCGTAGGCATCTTCGCCATCGGCATCTCAGCCACAAATGAAACGCAGCAACGTTGGATCCACGGGCATGGAGCGACCCATATTCTATCGCACGATGACTGCCTTCATCAGCTTTGTGGCAGTACTACATTTCCGTTGAATGTAGTGGATGCGATGGTTCCTCATGGATGTGATATGTCCATGAGGAACCATCGCATCCTCTTCCATTTTGGTCATCGCGCAGGCTACAATTTGTCATCGTGATCTTCAGCCACGTAGAGCAATTGTGGCTATGTCATGATGTGGTCATAGTTTTAATCTGGTATTTTTCAGACGAACACCACAAGTTGGCATTTTGCACCGCCGCTACATCTGCGACCTAGACAAAAATCTGGTTGTAAGGAGCTGGCAATTATGCTCAGTAGAACTGTTGCATTGCGGACGGACACCATCTCATCATCGAGGCACCAAATCAATGAATAGAATTTCACAGGAAACGGGAAGTTTATATTTAATTTCAGAGGTAAGGTATCGTATTGGTCACTTTGATAGTTTTTTGCAAACCGAAAACTCATGAGCATTCAGTTGAAGGGGCACACTTGCCATGCACCCACAACATCCCTGAAAATAACTGCTTGCGCTGGAGCTCCACTTCGACAGTGCACCAGGACTGATGCGTCAGGCCAGGACGCTTCACTGTTTAGGCATGGTGACCTATCTATGTATGAATTTTACAAAGGTTGTTCCTCACCGTTGGAACTCGACTCTCTTGTGCGAGTGCAACAATTCGACATCATGCCATTCTTACGGGTGGTGCCGCACAACTTCAAGCATGATATCTCATTGCACACAAACCTTAACGTCATATGTCGAGCGACTTTGCGAGCTCAGGACGACTTCCATGCGACTCCTGATGAGATCCTCGACAAGATTCACCAAGCATGATGGCAAGAAATTTAGGCAAGCGATATTAAATTTCAATGAAAATATTATGATCTTGTATTTGAATTTTGTATGAAAAAATGTTTCCATCATAAAAAAAGTCATCAGCGTTACAGCCTAGATTCTTTTTCGATCGAGTGGCAATCCGACGGGTCCTTCGTATACAATCCTCAAGATCAATACAAGCAGGACCAAACGCCAGGTGGCTCGGGGTGAAACAAGCACGACCATGACGAGAGGGACCTCCTGTCAATGGATTGTTCGTGGCCACTGTGGTCGCAAATCCGGATAGTTTATCCGGGCAGTTTGAATGTGCGATTTTCGTTCAAAATTACACTTGAAGTTTGTATGGGGGTCTACCCCAACAGTGCCGCTTCAAGATTCCAATCAAAGAAGTTGCGGAATGGCCGATCCGATGCGAAGTCGGCAATACCATTTTCTCTTCGCCTCCGTCGCTCCACACTCACCAAGATGATCTCATCGCCTGCCGCATCGGTCGTCGCGTTGCCAACCCTTCCATCGCCGTCGTTTGCCCCGACGATTGACGCCAAGAAGAAGGTCGCATCGCCCTATGTGAAAATGTTTGCTGGTATGGCCGGCGGCTTGGCCGAAGCGGTTGCATTGCAGCCGTTGGATGTGACCAAGACACGCTTGCAACTTGATCGATCGGGCCAGTACAAGAACATGTGGCACTGCGGCAAGACCATCTACGAGACCGAGGGGGGACTTGCCCTCTACAAGGGTCTTACCCCTTTCATTGCACACTTGACCCTCAAGTACGCTCTTCGCTTTGGATCTTTCGCCAAGTTCAAGGAGTTGCTTGGTGAAGCTCCTGGAACCAAGTCGTCGAATGCGATCAACTTCACAGCGGGCATGATGACTGGTGTCTTGGAATCCGTCTTGATTGTGACTCCATTTGACGTGGTGAAGACGCGTCTTCAAAAAGAGATTGGCAAGGGACAATTCAATGGTCCGATTGACTTGACCCGCCAGATGATTGCCAAGGAAGGCTTCTCTGCATTGTGGAAAGGCAACGTCGCAACCATGTTGCGTCAAGCGAGCAACCAAGCCTGCAACTTTACGACCTTTGTCTGGATGAACGAAAACTTGTGGAAGAAGGAAGAAGGTGATGGCAAGACTTTAGAAGTCTGGAAGACTTTGGTGAACGGCATGGTCGCTGGGTCTGTCGGTCCTTCCTTGAACACGCCATTGGATGTGATCAAGACTCGCATGATGGCGCAAGTAACCGTGCCCGGCGAAGTGCCAAAGTACAAAAATTTTGTCCAAGCTTTCCAAGTGATTGCCAAGGAAGAAGGCTATGGCGCCCTCTGGAAGGGATTAATGCCGCGACTTGCTCGCATGGCGCCAGGTCAAGCCATTACCTGGACAGTCGTCACTCAGATCACTTCCTTCTTTGAGCAGTAAGGTGTAGAATACTTATTTAACATGGTGGGTTGTGTATGCTTTATGGGAATTTATATGGAGATTGGGTAACGCATCTTGAAATAGGCTGGCAGTGTCGAAGCCACCTTGCATGTTCTCGAGACGGCGGTCCGTTGAGCCCATCGAGATGATTGAAGAGTCGGCATCTCCTCGACGGCGTCGAACATCAGCCGGGGAGGTATTTGCACCAATCCTCACTTTCATCGGCTCCAAACGAGTAAGTGTCCCGCCCACCCCAAGCACCTTGCAACCGACACTAAGCCCACGAGAACCTACTTTGAATGACGACGTAGCCCCGATCAAGCGAAGGCGACGGAGGTTGCCTCGAGATTCCCTTCCCACAGATGCATGTCTTCCTGCTGAACCACTCCAGAGCTCGCCAGAACCCAAGACAAGTCTCCACCTAACGTCGGATTCGTCATGCTCCACGTTCATCGCTCAAACCAATTCGGAGACTGAGATCGAGACAGAACGAAGAGCTGCGTCGTTGCCAAACGATAAACCAGCAAGGACATGCCAAATCTGCGAAGCTGCCTCATGTGCTTCGATTTCCAACAATGCGTTATCGCCAAGCCCGTGCAATTGCAGTTTTGCGTGGGTGCATATCGACTGCCTCGAAGCCTTTCGACGAGCAAGCGGACGCAATACATGTCCAGTCTGCAGTGTCACGTGGTATCAAGGCTATGCCCAAGTGAAGCAGCGACGGAGCTGTAGCTTGAGTGGCTTTTCAGCAGTTCTTCAATAGCGTTAGCTTTAATAAAACGCCGTGGAATAGACATGGAGACGTACGCATCCACGTCATGAGGTTCTCAATGAAGCACTGCCCGCAATCACGTTCGTCCTGCTTGAAGTCGATTTGTAGATGGCGCGAAAACCAAAAGGTTATACTTGATTATATTATACCTTACATTTTACGAGTATGATTATGGCGCGAAAGTTCGTCATTTTTGAATTTGACGAGAAAGCCAGCAGGAGGTCATGGCGCCACTCAACGCGTTCGACGTCATGATGAAACAGAAGAAGACAGCTATACCACTCCAGTCTGCATTCAGAATGACAGATTTACCTCGTAAACGCGGTCGCGTGAGCTCCGTCCATCCACGAGGTGAAGACAAATTACAGATGGAGACGCCTCGCAAGAAGCCCAAGCAACAGCAGCAGCTTTTCTTGGATCTTGGCCAAAAAGATATTGGACAACGAACTTGCGAAAAGTGTGGATTGCTATACATGCGCGGCGTGGAGTCAGATGAAAAAGCTCACGCTCAGTATTGCAGAAAGATGGAACAGGGAATTCAGATCGTCGGGTGGAAACACGAACGTGTGCATCAGACCATTGAGAACGAATCAGCTCGAGTCATCGAAATTCGAGGCGACGATCCATCTCCACATGTGAAAAAACTTTTGGAGGTATGAATGAGCAGCTCGAATTCCAAACTCACCGTGAATTAGATCAAATCCATTCTCGATGATGCTCTTGGTCTTGTGGACGAATCCGTGTTCTTGCAACAGAAGCATTTTGTGTATTTGCACCAAAATCGAGTCGTCGGTGTTGTGTCAGCCGAGGCAGTCTCGACGGGATATGAAATGCAATGTTCAGACATTGTTTCGATCGACCGGTCAATAAGTCACAGTGTTATGGTCGGAGTCAGTCACATCTGGGTTCATCCAGCACATCGAAGACAAAAGATTGCCAAAACACTCGTGGATGTGATGCGACACAAGTTTAGCTATGGTTTGGTGATATCTCCATCCAAATGTGCTTTCTCGCAGCCCACAAAGGACGGTATTCAATTCGCGAAGCAGTATGTGGCGCCCAATCCTTTGCTGATTTATTCAACTACATCCTAAGATGAATTCAGCTTTTTGCACTCTTCCAAGTACGCGTCAAAGCTAAACTCTTGTGGCTTGAGGTTGAACGATTCGACGGTTGAATAGTGGGCATCGTTCACATACCGCTGAATCAATGAATCAAGTAGCTTGGACGCTTCGTCTTTGTCTAGCAGATTGGCGACGTCACCGCGGATCAACGCAAGTTCCTTGGACGAGACAAGGTCGTCAAAGATGGAAACCGTCAAGCATGGAGGTGCTTGGGCAGGGTTTTCTCGGTATGCATCCAACGTTGTAAGGAGGAAGCACTTGTCTTGGAACTGCGAGAGCACTGTGAAATATCCTTCTTCGTTCGTGTCTTTATTGACGCGGTAGACTGGAAAGACAAAGAATGCGCATTTCTTGGCGCGGTCCACGAGTGTACGGAATTCGTTTTGCGTCAAAACACGACCCATGGCGTCTGTCTTGTCGTCGTGGTAGTCGTTCCAAATACGTCGAATCGCATCAGGTGCTTCCTTCTCCAATTCATCAAGCTTTACCAACGATTGCAGCGACCGCGGAGACGGAAAGTGAAACCCTCCAGTCGACATGGCGCGACGTCCCCATCGCGCAACAAGCATCGCCACCCAGAATGACACACTTCAAAATGCCATTCAAACAATTTTAACAGGCCCCCGCCCTCTAAAAAAGTAGGGGGACCCATCTTTTGAAGTTCACCAGGGGTAGGGCTGCTTTGCCATCATACCTGAGTCGGGCATTTTTGAATTTTGGTTCCGATGACATCAACTCTTGAGAAGATCCGCCGCGCGTTTGCCGGCATTGCGCCACGTGTTCTTGACGCTGAACTTCGCATTCACCCTGCAGCTTCATCCCATGCGCGCGTGTCCGCTCTGTTGGTTGAATCGGAAGATGCTCATGGCAGTGAATACGTGAGTTCCCGCGATATGCGTCGTGCTTTCGTGTCTGGCTTTGACGGATCAGCCGGAACTGCGTTGATTACAAACGACAAAGCACTCTTGTGGACGGACGGTCGTTATTTCCTCCAAGCGGAAAATCAATTGAGCAAAGAGTGGACGTTGATGCGTCAAGCGCAAAAGAACGTGCCTACTCTCGAGGAATGGCTTGAAACGAACCTTGCATCTGGCGATGCGTTGGCGATTGACCCATTGCTCACCTCAGTCTCCACTGCCCGCCGCTTGGTGCAGTCTGCCACCAAAGCAAATGCATCTGTTGTTTGTTGTGAAGTTGGCAATAATGTTGTCGATCAAGTGTGGGAATCTCAACCAGCCAAAGTTCCATCCGACCTTCGTGTTATCGGCATTGCGTTTTCTGGCACCGCAGTTGCCGAAAAATTGACAAATGTATCAAGATGCTCTATATGACGTTCTGACGTATCATTTAGCTTCGCGCTGAGATCGAAAAGAAGAAGGCAACTGCTGTTGTACTCACGGCTTTGGATGACATTGCATGGCTATTCAACATTCGCGGCTCTGACGTTGAATTCAATCCTGTCGTGTACGTTCACATGATCCTTTTGATATTCATCTCACACTTCATAGAATGTCGTATGCCCTTGTCACCCTTTCGTCGGCGACTTTGTTCGTGGATGCTAAAGAACTGACGCCAGAAGTACTAGCTCATTTCGGCGATCATGTAATGAAGCATTTTCCTGAGTTTAATATTTACATGAGCTTAGGTGCAAGTCAAGAGCTACGACTCCTTCGTATCCGAGGTATAAAATCTGTTTGACCGACTGAAAGTGCTCAAACTCTCCATAGTTGGAGACTTATGCGAAGACAGCTCCAGGACCAATATTGATTGACCCAATGCAATGCAACGTGGCTGTATTCTCGGCAATTCCACTCGCCGTGCGTAAGGAAACGCCTTCGATTGTGCTCAAGCAAAAGGCTATCAAGAATGCTGTTGAAATTCATGGCATGCGGGAGGCTCACATTCGCGATGGTGCTGCGCTCGTCAAATTCTTCTCGTGGCTCGAAGAAACTGTTGCTGCCGGAATCCCAGTAAATGAAGTTTCGGCCGACTTGAAGCAGCAATCCTTCCGCCGGGAAATGGTTTCTGCCATGAACTACCTTTGAGACTCACGTGTTGATTAGGAGCACTTCGTCTCGCTGAGTTTTGGAACTATCTCGGGCTCGGGTCCAAACGGAGCGATCATCCATTACCACGTAAATATCGCTGCAAACTTCGCTGGACGCTGGATGAACTGTCTGTAGGCTGATGATGAATCAAAATGCGGCACCATTACCACCGACAAGATGTACCTGAACGATTCTGGTGCTCAATACTTGGACGGCACGACGGACGTCACACGTACTGTGCACTTGGGTCAGCCAACACCATACGAAATCCATTGCTTTACGCATGTGCTCAAGGCACATATTGCATTGGCTACGGTAAGGATTCCACTCAGAGAACTGCGAGCTTATGGACGGTGTAGGCCGTCTTTCCTGACGAATGTGATGGGGTCAAGCTCGATGCCATCACTCGGGCGCCTTTGTGGAAGTAAACTACTGCATACTACGAAAAATTGTCTAAAAATTTCCTAGAGCGGGTCTCGACTACCGCCACGGAACTGGCCACGGTGTCGGCGCTTTCTTGAACGTGCATGAAAAGGGTGTGGTATGATTAAAGTTCCCGTCATGCCATCAGTGACCTCTAATTCTTAGTTGATGTCTTTCAAGTTGAATCCCACGGGTCTTCTCATCTCCGAGAACATGATTGTCAGTAATGAGGTTTGTTGAAGCTCACAAAGGACCCGTCAGGACACTCTGAATTGTAGCCTGGTTATTATGAAGACGGCGCGTTTGGCATTCGTATTGAAAACCTCATGGTCGCTGTTAAGGTTCATTGTGTCTTCCCATCACAACGTCTGAATCTTGTCTATCTTTGCTAGGCGGACAAGCTGAAGACGCCGTTCGGTCCATTCTGCACCTTTGAAACCATTACAATGTGCCCAATCCAGCAGAAGCTCATCGATACATCGATCCTCACGGGCGACGAGAAGGCGTGGTTGAACAACTACCACGAGACTGTGCGTGCTAAGTTGACGCCGCTGCTTGAATCGAGTCCATCCGCGCTGGCGTATTTACGTCGTGAAACGCAACCGATCGTGTAACTGTAACATGGAAGGGATTCATTTCGAACAACATGACCATCTTTCGAAAGTGTCTGCCATACGCACACACTGGTCGACGAGGACGAGAGATGAGCGAAGAGCTACGGGAGCCTCTGCTTCCTGAAGAAGTCATCCTGGACGACTCTGAGTCGGATGCAAGCGATAATGAAGAAGGCGGTGTGCGGGCAATCATCCTCTCTCGACTCAAAGCCGTCGGACGCGTCACGACGGATGGATTGACATCCAAGTATGCTGACACCTTTAGTGCTCCATTAGAACGACTCATGTCCGAGAAAGAGTTTCGCGCTGCTATCGGTGCCATCAACCAGACCCTCGCCGACTACTTCCCATGCCTCTGTTGTGTTGTGTACGCCTACGTTGGATATGTTGCGACCTGCGGGCTAATGAGCTGTTGTGCGAGACCATGCACGTCTGAAGTCGGTCAATTATCACTTTGACCTAGCTTAATGCATGAGTTTATAGGTGGAAGAGAACGTCCGCCGCGTGCTACGTCGGATCAATCGCAAACACATTTTCCAATCCAAAGGAATCCATTGGCGTCTGAAGCGTAGTCGCTGTTCGTCGTGGATTGAGATCTCCCACTGCCCGCAGAAAGATCAACGACGTGTCTCCATCACAGTGCCTGCTAACCGACGCATGTCCATTCCGATAGCAAGTGGCCAGCGGTCGCCGATTATACCATCGCCGCATGCTCCGCCAGATCCAGGAAGCGATCGACGGCATTCCGCTCTTTCGTGAACAATTTTGAATGCATTTCTAGCCGTCGACGCATGCAATTTTTATCCTACTCACTGTATAAGCAATGATCATCGGATTCCGTTTGTTTGTCTCGTTGAAGGACGTCTTGCACAAAGTTTACTTGGCGTCTTCTTTGACAAATTCGCTCTTGGATACGACGACATTGTCACCTTTGAGCTCGTAGACGTATGCAACGATCTTGGCCCCTTGGATGGCCATCAAAATGAAACTTGGCACGACATCTCTATTCAGTTGAGAAGAAGAATGAGTGCGAGAAGACAGCAGCGTACGTCGTGCAGTTGCTATAAGCGCCAGTGATTGAACCAGGATTGACAAACCATTTGCCATTTTGGGTGTGAAGTTTGAATCTACCCAAGGTCGAATTGGTATGAATGTCACGATTGAAGTAGTCTCACTGATGTGTATGTCCAGTGACCAAGATATCGACATTTAACTTCCGCTGCAGGGCAGCTAAGCAATCCACATCACCCCACGGAACAATCTACACGAATGAAACCACGAAGATAAGCATTTGTAAGGCTTGCAGCATACCTGGTGTCCATGACAGAGCCCAATGCGGAACTGACCGATCGTGATGACTTTCTTGTCTGGGTAATTCATATTCTACACGCAAGGATCACTTTAACAAGACACGGAAGTGCAAAAGACCTCGTCGAAGTCGCCACGAACGACGTGGACATTTGGTGCCAAATCACGTAGGTCGTCAAACTGCTCTTTCGTGACCAAGTTGCCGGTGCACAGAACATGTTGCATCTTATTGGGAACAAGCATCTTCTTGAACTTTTCGGGGATATCCACAGCGCGGTGGGGAATATGCATGTCTCCCACGATCAGCACGAGCTACACAGTCGATGAGCTATAGAGTTTATCCGAGTCAAAGTCCATGCCTCCCCAAAGTCGGCCGCCATGCTTCGAAGATATTTCGAAATGCAGAGCACGACCGCTTATTGGTGCACATATAAATTAAATATCCAATTAAAATTGGTCAAGAATATTTAATTAATTTTAATTGGATTAAAACAAATAAATTTTAATCCAATTAAAATACAGATATGATTATTTTGACAAATCAATTTGGCCACAAATTTTGAGTTATGATGGAAGAGAAGCTATACGACGACTTAATCATGATGCGCTCTACGACATCTAACAATGTTGACCAAGTGGACCTTCTTCGGGGGAAGTGAAGGGGGCGATAGATTGGCATTGATTTAGATTACTTGACACCGAGTTTTCGCTTTTTCGCCTTGGCTGCGATGGATTCTTTCATCGAACTGAATATGCTAGAGACGTCATCGTCTTCGAATGCAGCCGCTTCGTGATTCCAAGTCGTAAGTGGTGATGCTGGAATGTATTTTAGTGAATCCCCGTTGCATTCGTCATCATCGCTGATTGTCATGATATCCACCGCAATGCTTGGATCGTTGGTAATTGCAGGGGTTGTCGGTTGTACATCAAATTCGTCTTCGGGTTCTTCATAGATAACATTATCGTTGATCAGTGTAAATCCAGGCGGATACATGGCACCCTACGACACAGGTTTTTAGAAGGAGGCACCAGGAGGCTGATTCGTACAGGCCAGCTCGACGCATATTGCACTTCGAGAACATGAACAGACCCTGCAGATGAAATCACGGTCAGACTTTCGCGCCGAGGATGCCATGCAACGGCCACCATATCACCAGAAAATCTGTGGTCATGATACATGCGATCTCCATCTTCTTCGTCTTCTTCTTCTTCGTCGTCGTGGGGCTTCTTCGCACGACGTTCCCACATAAACATGCCTTTTTCGCCCACAAACAAACCACGAGGCTGAGGAATACCCAAGACAAATTGACCATCAGGGCTCTTGCTGGCCATAATCCATGGTGCCTTCACGGCTGCGCCAGCTGTGTATAGCCTGGATTCGACCAGGAAAGGAGACGTCGAGCTCAACTCGATTTCGTGCACGCCCTTTGTGGAAGGGACGAGCAGACTGGTAGAATCCACAAATACATCGACGCTTGAAATGGGTGCAAGCACAAGACCAGCAATAAGTTCGTACGTGTGGGGATTCAGCATCGCGACTGCGCCTTTCAGCGAGACGCAGTAGATACAGTTGTGGCCGTATTTTGCCATGATGAGCGGGTTAAAGTTGCGTGTCGACTGGGGAACTGTCGCATCTCCGCAGATAGAGGCAAATATGGAGATTGTGTCCATGGCAAAAATGTTCACGTGGTGGACAAACGAGTCGGCTCGGTAATAAAACTGAGGTGAAGGTGCAACTTCGGATTGTGTATGGTTGGCCGTGGCCTCCCAAGATAATGTCTGGAGCTCTCCATTTGCACATGAAACGAGGAGAGAGTAGGATCTTGACGTTGGAGAAAACACAATATGTGTGGCCATGGAGTCGCACGCAATTGCAGCAATGAGAGTTGAATGCTCGATATCCCAGAGCAGAATTGTGCCTTTTCGACCAGGGGCTTTAAGTTCGCATGCGACGGCCAGAATCCTCCCATTTCGAGACCATGCACAGGAATTGGCTTGTTTGATGTCTGGCAACGATGGAATCGTCTTGGGATTGAGCTCACGGATGATGCTTGGAATGGTGGAAAAGTCCCATAGCATGACAAGACCTTCCTTCTCGCCCACACTGAGCAACGTCCCCCATGGGTTAAACGCTAAGCACGTAGCATTCTCGGCGCCGTCAATCTCGTTCCATACTCCACCACAGACGCCCAAACTTTCGGTCGGATTAATCCTCACCTCCCGGCACACCGCTTGGACCAACGCGACATTCATAGCCAAATTCGATATTATCCGGAAAGAGATGTCATTTATCCGTATGATTACACGCGCGCAAAAAGATTTCAATTTGCCGTGGAAAGGCCGCGTCGTTGCAATCAAGACCGCCTTGGATCGCCCGAGAAGAGGCCGCGGTGAAAAGATCTGTCTAGATGCATTGTATCACGTCAAGTCACCGCGCTCAATGACTTGTTTCCACTCCTCAAGCGCTCGTTTCTACAGAAAATAATCATCTGACGGACGGACCGACTCTTTCCTTACCATCCATGGCTCCAGTACTTTCTCGCGCTGTTCGTATGCAGATATCGCATCTTCCAAGTGATGAGCATTCCACCGCTCGTATGCTTCAAATATCCCATTCAAAAGAATATCGTGAGGATCGAACGGCCTCGACGCCACCTGCAGTGCACCTTCAACATCAGCGAGTGCAAGGTAGCAGCATATCGATGCGAGTTGTGCTTCTTTTGAGCGTGTGCTCAAGACTTGGTATGATCTCGCTGCCGTGGTCAGCCATTGGATTCTCGATGAAGACGTAGAAGCAATGCCATGGGTTGCATACACAGACCCTGCCATGAGACCTGCGTCAAGTGCTGCTTTTTGATGATCTCCGGCTTCAAACACTTCCATGGCTTCCAAGAAGAGAGCTGATTGATGGCTTAGTGTCGCGTCAACTTCGTCACTCTCTTCATGCTTGTCCAAGACTTTGTACGACTTCGCCAACTCGACAAGACACTGGCCAGCTTCGTCAAACGACCCACTCGACGCAAAATCCTAGTCACTGTCAGATAATGTAGCACAATCGATATGTGCCTCACAGCTCGCACGAAAGAGCTCTTCAGCTCGGCGATGTATCGCACTCGTATCTTGTCGTGCGTTGAGCATGCTCTGAAGAAGACACCGAGCAGCCTTGAGCGTGTAATTTGCTGTCAAGCGATTTGATTTCGTCGCCTGAGATGCATGGAATGCTGCATCAACGTAGTGATCTGCAGCTGTCGCGTATTGCCGCTGAACTTCCGCTTGTGTCGCTTTGGACTTGGATGCTAATTCCAACGAGGCAATCGACTCGGACTCTGTGCGAGAGAACTTTTCTCCATGGACCAATGATGCAATCGTCGATCCATACTGACGACAAAACCAAGAGAGCGCGTAGGACGAATCGCACCACATCCAATTTCCTAGGATGCCAATAGCATGCTGCTCGGTTGCTGGCACGAACACCAACGTGAACACTAGAGCATTGTAGCGGATCCATTCGTCTTTTGGCAGTGTGAGACTTCCAACGATCGAGCGAAACCACCCAAATGCTGACGATTTATCTAGTGTTGGTGAAGCGCCATGTTTGCTGATCCATTCGGCAAATGACGCATCGGACGGGTTCGTCACAGCGGTGATCGCGACAAGACAGAGGACACCAAAGAAGACCTTGACGATGAATTCATACAGCGTTTGACCAAATAAGACGATGACAACAAGCATAACACCTAGAGACGATTGAATTTCATGGAAAGATCTACCGACGCACCGGCAAAGACAAGCCAGAGACGCTGTGTCTGCGGCGGCAGTGGCGCCATCCTCGTCGAGGAATCGAATTATCACACGATCGCATTAAGGTATATTTGTTACAGTTATAACAACAATATGTTACAGTGAAAACGACTCGGATTCCCAGAAAAGCAGCGCGAGGACGTCGAGAGCATGGGCGCGTGGATCGCTCTGTCGTGTCGACGCTATATTGGATTTCGCCACAAATTGGATATATGTTGGGGTATTCGTGTGCCGCGGCGGTTTTGTGAGCGCTGTGTACTGACGACGTAAGGCTGCCTGTCTGACTGGCATTTCAAGCAATGAACCCATGAGCTTTGCTCGCAAACGTCCATATCCTGTTCATGAGTTGACGTTGGCCTGTTGGAGCAGCAGCTACTACAATCCAGATCAAGAGGCGGAGCTTCTCATAGACCTCTCTCGTCGTTTACTCGAACCCTCGATTTGCCACGATACTTTGTCGGAATCATCATATGGAGAAGGGTTGCTTACAAACAGGCGGCCATTGTGTATGCGTCGTAGCATCGTTGCTGCGCACATTTTTCTTCCCAGTTTCTGATCTTCTCCATGAAAAGCATGCCAGAAGCAAGGCGGGTGCATCCTCGACCCGCGATCCTGCGCCTTCCACGATGATTCCTTGCCTTTCTTTGATTTTTCTACACAATCATCCGGATACAAAATCCGGACACTATGCTGTCCGGTTACTTAACCGTATCAATTTTCAAATCCCGCGCGTTTTTGAAGATCTGTGTGGCGGCGACGATGGAGCATGTGGATTTAAGCACAGGAATCTCATGGCATCCAGTGAATTCCAGTGGAAAGAGAGCAAGAGATGAAAGTGAATCTGCGGATTTGAATACGATATTCCAATGCGCCTTCGATAAGACACAAGTTGCGGTGAATTCTGTCCTCCAGAAAGCCAACCAAACGTGCATTGAGCGTGTCATGGACTTTTTCGTCCAAAGAACGACAGCGACAAAGTATCCACATCTATTGCCATTACAGAGATTCCCAGTAGCAGCGCTGATTGCTGGCATGGATGCCGGGGCGGCGTCAAGTGCTTTGTGGACTGAGCCGCTTGTTCATCGATTGAAACATCGATTTCCGTTTGTCGTGAGCATTCAACGCGAATTCTCCAACGGAAGACAAATGCTTGAGTACATAGCCCATGCCATCTTTGCAGAGAATCAGCGACGTGACACCATGGAAGGACAGTGGCTACAACTTGAAATGCGACGAAAAGACAATAACCTTAGGTCAAGACGAGCTTATCGCCTGAAAGATATGAAAGACTCTGACATTCCATCGATCAAATGGGACACAGTTGCAAGTAAGTCAGTCTTTGTCATTGGATTGCGCTCATTTATGATGCAGCAATCTTGAATCTTCTTGAAAAAGTCGTCGCCCCATTAATGCAATTCTCCGATGATATCACGATACAAGCAGATATGCTTCAACTAGAATTGCAATCCATAGCGGAAGAGTCCATTCAAGTATTTAGCAGTTCATATGCAAACACGTGCGAATGTTTGGAGCGTTTGCTGGAGGATTCCAAAGACAGATTGCGATCACTCCGAAAAACGGTATGATTTTCCTCTTGCATAATGTCATGACTTATTTGCAGGTTGGACTTTCGACGACCTCTGAGAGAAAACTACTCCAACTGCACCGTTGGCTCCTTCAGAAGCACCACGATGTTGTGGAAGAGGCATTGAAGCTCGAGACAGATGACTCCAACCGTGAATCCCTCCGCAAGAAGCTGGGATCAATCGCGGCTGAACTTTCCTCAACCTCAACAGTAACCAGCCCTGTCTATCCCTCCTAACCAAGCTACTTAGAGTGCTATTTCCGAGTCAACTTGTTCGCCGTACGTTTTGCTTGTCCTTGACCAATACGAAAGTATGTCGGACACAATTGTAGCTGACTTTCTTCACATGTGGCGTGACCATGCCTCACCCACACTCGGTCTCGGCTTAATTCTCGGCCTAAGCTCGACTCTCTCGCCATCATTTCGACGGATGCCACGATCTATTTCGACGAAGATTGATATGGAACCCTTCTTCTTGGAAGATTCGTCCAAGAGCTTTAATGACATTGTACAGACGCTCTTGATTGCAGGAGAATTTCCACTCATGATCTCCGGGACAGTCTATCGGTGGCTTCACAACACGTTTACAAGGGCTCATTCTATTCAAGCTTTTCTGGCTGCGCTCAAGTTGATATTATACGAGCATGTTGCATCGAAACCGATACATGCTGTAGCATTTTTTCCACTCCCTGAACTGGTTGACTCTGACCTTCCCCACACAGCTCAAGCCTACTGCAAAAAACTCCAGCAAGGCAGTCTGATGGAAGATATCAATAAAGTATACGCGTGGAAGCATGTGTGGCAATGTATGTGGAATTGTGTCGAAATGGTCTGGCAAATGTGCATGCGATTCGAGCCCTCTTTGAGCACTAAAAATGTCGATGTGGTGGCATTAGCCTTGGATGGTAAGCTCGTAAAATCTCCTCTTGCAGGTCGTATGCATGCCTTCCTCTGCCAAGGTACATTTCCACCACAGATTTGCTCAGCGTGCTCAATGCAATTGTAGCCAGCATTCGAGCACTTCATAAGCTTGTCGTCGAATGGAGACAATGTGTTGCAAGGTATATTGTCTGATGATTACGCTCGTGACGAGGAAATTTTATGCCTAGATACGATATGGAAGCCCCACCAGAAGTAAATTTGTCATCAGTGACTAATGCGATCAGTGAAATGGCTCATATCCTTTCGTTTGTCCACGAGTCATCGGACGAAGACGAAATGATTGCCAAGATGATTCCTGAAGTGCGCCAAGATGTGTGGAAAGTATTAGCCGAACATATCATGCCATGCTTGAGTCCAGCTTTGCCACTCGCTTGCCCAAAAGCTGGTCGACTATTTCATTTCAACGGCGTCCAAACCCTAAAGACCCCTATCGAATCGAAGCATGAAGCGACACTGCGGCAGTTTTTAGAATGTCCACCAAAACATAGCAAAGGCGCATGGAGTCACGACATGCATATTCTCCACGAATTTTACCGTCACACTGCTGGTATGCTTATCAACGTCGCCGAATGGCTGGACGATTTTCAATCCAAGACAACCGACAAAGCACATATACATCCCCGTTTCCTCCGTTGCCTGGCTGCCATGCAATACCTAGGCTTGATTCGGCGCTATGGCAGGAGTGAAGATTACGTTGAGAAGCTAGTGTTTGTATGATTGGTGTTCTCCCAGAAAGGTTTCCATCCAACTCAATCTCAAGATAGACAAAATGACTTTATTTCTTTGAGCATTCAAGGCGTCCCGCTGGGGCAATTAATCGTCTCCACCGCGTTCAATAGCTACAATTGAAAGTCAGTATCATCTCAGAGCCTGTTGACGTACCGCCGGTGTTGTAGTGCAGCAATTTTTCAATCAAGTCGACGTGGGTCAAGAGCATACGTCGGCAGCAATATCGCTTGAGCGACAATTCATCGAGCGCATCGCCTTCTGTGTAATCTGCGCGAAGAAGACTCAAATATGTCTCCCATTTGTTGGCCAACACTTTGCCGCAGGTGAAGCATCGCACTGGAACAATCATCGTTCGCTTCAAATCCAACAATGGAATTTGCATGGTCGCGAGATATCCGGATAATTTAAATGTTATCCGTATACACGCGTCCAGATAAAATCTCTGTGATCCGTCGTTGGACTGCAAAAAGTGAATATCGGTGAGACTTGTCTATGCCTTCAGAACGAGGGGAAAACTAAGATCACCATAATTCCACGTGCATTAAAGCATAGACGTAAACGTGGGGAGTTGTGCACGACACCGTTGCACGTTGTCAGCCATACTTTCGTTAAATCCTGGGCAAATTATAGGGAGAAATCAAATCCGGATATTCAAAATGCTTCTACGATATCCGGATAACGATATCTGGATGTTCTTGCACTTTTGTGCACCAAACCAAGATGGACGTCGAAGTGCCTACATCGCGCGGACAAATCCCGACGAAAGACAAGAAAGACTCAGAGACGGAGGACACTGATACAGATCTTGACACGGATATCGACGACGGAAGCGTTCACCATGCCTCGTTCTCGTACTCGTCTTCCAAAGTCATTTGGCGAGAAGTCACCCAAAATACCACGCCACTGACTTGGCTTGCCTTTGCCGCAGCTGTTGCAATTGCTGTCGGCGTGATTGTCCACCGTGGCTTGAATTTATTCTTCCTCCATGCGATGTGCATGTCAATTGGATATGTGGCGTTTGCAACTGAAGCCATGCTCGTGTTTCGACCATTCCCATCGTGGAATGTCCGCTCACCCAACCAACGCGTTCAACGCAACATCCACCGATTTATGAATCAAGCTGCCGGCATATTTACAATCCTTGGCCTCGTTGCTATCTGCGTCCATCGATGGAGTAATGGCAAGAGTTTGATTCCACATGGTATCCATTCTTGGATGGGCTCTCTCGTGATCCTGCTTATCCTCGTTCAAATTGTCATCGGGCACAAGAAACTCAACTTGCTCTTGTTCCAAGGCCAACGAAGTTTTCGATTCCATGGCAAACTTGGCCGACTCACTTATGCATTGTCCATCCTCACGGTCATCCTTGGCATTTTCCACATTTACAAGAACTACATGGCGTACGTTTGGACCGCCGTCGTTGCACTCCCAGTCATTCCCGTCATCTACGCTTACACTTGCACGACCAAACACGTTGGATACGCCGCTGTGGATCAATTGTAGTTAGCCACTGGTGTATGCCTAATCCAACTGCGTCATGTTCGTAAACGATTGCCAGAGTCCATCGCGCGTGACTGGCTTCACTTGTCCATTTTCATCATTGTCGTCGCCATCCCGCGTGTCCTAAAAGACGGCAATTGGTGAGGAAAAATGTTTCATGACGTCCACGCTGACGTACGTAGATGGATGGAAGAGTTGGTGGTCGATGGATGACTGGCGCTTCTGCAGCTTTACGCTGGAGAGACTCCCACGTGTCGCGCTCAGGCGCAGCGTTGCTGTTGATAGCGCTGGTGCTGACCTTGGTTTTGTCATCTTCTAGCTGGATCATCGGCGGCGGAGTTTCTTCCTCGAGGAGAATATCGTCCAAAGCGACAGGAACTTCGTCGATGCTGAGTGTATTTGGCTCAGCTTGTGGCTTTTTGTCGTCCTCTGAACTCTTTTGAGCTGGCTCTGCAACGACATTACGGCTGCCGACGTTGATTTCTTCGTTGTTGTCCTTGGTGTCATTTTGCTCCTTGCGAGCATCTTCCTCGGCCCAGAAAGTTCGACCAAGTTGTGTGATGCCGTCTCCAGCAACCATTTTCTTTTCCTCCAGGCTGTCAGCACGAGCTTGGGCCATCAAACGAGGAGACAAACGCACGTCAAAGTACGAGACTGTCTTTTCGCCAGCCTCGCGGCGCTTGGCGAGCTCTTCAAGTTTCTTTGCACGAACCTCGTTCTGCCAATCTCGAAATTCCTGAAGCGTCCGACGGCGTTCATTGTGCTATACGACACAAAGACGTTATAGATCTCGCCAAGAAAGCGGACGTACTTCGTGTTGGATAAAATCTTGTCTGGCCTTTTCTTCAGCGCCAGCCCCGCCCTCTTTCCAAGCCGCGGCAGTTCTGCGCTCCATGTCAAAAATGGGGCGATCCAAGTACCCCAGGCCTGGAAGCGTCGTAATATACGTCTTGCGAAAGTACTTTGTCTTGGATACAACGTCATTTCCTAAATGAATATTTGTGAAGAGCGCGCAACGAGGATCTACCAGTGAGTCGAAGCGCTTTGAGGTTGGCCATAGCGGCAAAGACATGGAGAATGTCAGGGTCAGCCAGCTTGTTGTGGCTCAAGTCGACATTTGTGAGCGACTTGTAATTCTTGAGTGCTTCAATGTCGCTCACGAGCTCGATTTCATTCTTGGAGACGTTCAATGATGACAAATGGACCAGTTGACCGAGACCTTCGATGGTTTTAATGCGGTTTTCGCTCAAGTCCAACGTTGTAAGCGCCGATAGCATCTATCACAGCAGAAAATGCATGACGATAGCAAGTTGACGAGCAGTACGTGCAAGTTTTCCACGCGTTCGAGAAGATTTTTGCTCAAGTACAAGCATCGTAGCTCCGACAAGCAGTCGAGGTTTTCAATTTTGGTCAATCCGTTCGATTCGAGCCACAGAGCTTTCAAATTGTAAAAGAGTTCGAGCCCTTCAATCTTCTGAAAGCCCTTGAAATGAGCAAACCTACGCAATGATTTCATTCAACAAACGGCTTGGCCTTAGACTTACAAATTGTCATTGAGCTCGGGTGTTTCGTAGCCGTCGTTGTCGATGCAAAGCTGGACAAGTGTCTCGCGGTCCATGACTGGAAGATGTCCTTTTTGCTTACTCTTGAGCTTTTCCCGGTCGCGTTTCTTCATGCGCTCGAGAAAGTCGATCTCGTCGTTGTTGCTGCTAAACATCGAAACAATTTGTGAAAGAAAGGACGACGTCTGTTCAAGATACCAACTTTTAATTGGCTATAAACAATATTTTAAGCCAATCAAAATTAGATATTTAATTAATTATAACCAATCAAAAATAATTAATATTGATCTTTTAAATTTTTTTATTTAATTATTGTCCAATCCAATGATTATGGAGATGTCCGGCGATGACTGCAAAAGCGGCGCCTTCATGCCAACAAAGACAGAGACCAAGAACTTGATCTAGACCTTCCTGTTGATAGCCAAGGTGATCACTTTGACGAAGATGGCAAGTTTGTCTGCGATGTTTGTGTCGTTTGTGGTCGAAGAGGAGAGTTCCAGTCTCCGGTATTTCAAGGCAAAGTCCACACAAAAAGCGGAGTGGGCAACTAGAAAACGTTGCTGTTGATGAAAGCAACTTATCATAGGAAACGCGACGACATGCGACAGACTGCAAGCCCACGATGGTTTGAATATAGGAAGGTCAAGTCCACAAACATATCCAGAAAGACACTTGGTGATATTATTGGAGACATGGAGGAGTTGGTGGCACAACGCCAAGCATGTGCTTTGAGGTTCGATGTTCATTGTTTTTAAATGAAGAGGATAGCAACAGGAGACTCAGTGCTCGGTCAAGCCGTCGCTGGGCATTTTCTCGTGGTGTGATGGTAGGATCTACAGACGGCAGCACTGTTGGCGGGGATTCATTCTCTTGTTGGACCATGCGCCTGTGGATATGCTTCGGATCGAGTTTTATTGCCTCGATCGTCGGGGGAATTTGACGCCGACAGACAAGGGAATCACTCAGGTGACCTGGTAAACCGCATCGAGGACATGGCAATGGTCCTTTTCGTTCCATACTTGGCGTCAACCTAACGACAGCACCACCTGAATTTAGGTGGCTCCATGACAACTTACATATACTCGACGCGTTTGTTGTACTGATTCAATGCTGTAAAGCGTCGTCGCTTGTACCAATTGGTCTGTCTTGTGAAGTAATCGACAAATGTGTCAAGGATAGGCATGCCAGTCTTGGCGACGGCAAACAATGCATATGTCGGCAAGATATAAACACTAGCAGGGGCCGTGGCGACGCAATAGTTGGCAAACCCAGCACTGTTCAAGCAAACCTCCGCTAAGCCAGTGCAGTTGAACGGCTTGAGGATTTCCAATTCAACGCGACGAGTGACGACCTACAGGCAGCGTATCCAAATTACGTTGAGGATAAAGCACAGTCTCGGTACGTACCTCGCTGGACTCGTCGGTGGCCAACACAACGTCTTCGACAGTATAGACTCGGAGTTCACCTGACACTACGAGATAAATCGCCGGCGGTTGGCCCGCGGTGTACAAGTATTCGTGCATGTGAACGGTGACCGTCGTCAAATGCGACGCGAGGAATTCAATCGATGTTCGAGGGAGCGATCGAAAGAGTGCAAGTTGCTCAAGAAATGCGGCGGCGGTTGTGTCAAATGGACAGACCATGGGGGACACCGATCCGTTTGTTTTATCGCAAGTGTAATGCGGCACGACAAGGAGACAAGTTGGGTGGACTGTCGAGACTCCAATCGAGTTGCGTTTGACGCAGCCATCGGATCGAAGCGAGAGGAAATGGAATGGAAAGTCAAAGTAGATGGACTCGAGACCAAATAAGTCGCCAGGATGCAATGTACGCCACGCTAAATCGTCGTCTGGAGTTGACGTCGACGTGCCACGGGTCAAATTGAATCGATGGCGCTTGATCACTTCAGTACAGCGACCAGACAAGACGATGAAGACAGATCCAGTCGGGGTTTGGTCTTGTCGGACGATGAAATCGTTGACAGCTCGTTCGACAATTGACATGGAGTGCAAAATGTCGTGGAAACATTGATCGTTGCCACGACTGAGCCCTCGGAGAGCAACGTAAGCAGCATGAAACTCTCGAGCGAGCCACTCATGGAGATCAACGTCGTCTGCCATGGATCTTTTGTTCGAATGAAGAAGTTGAAAGAAGTGTCTATGAGGGTCTTGATTGTCTTCGTCGCCGTACGAGTGGTCGAGCAGCATAACGAGATGATCGGTGGTTTCTTGCGAAAGACTGGTTGATACGTGATGGCGAGGGTGACTACCATTTGCTTGGGGGCTTCTTGGAGAGGACGATCGCGGTGACGACGGTCTCTGAGCAGCTCCGTTGTCTGCATAAGAGGGTCCAATGGTTAAACCTCGGCTTCGCCGCATACAAGTAAATGTAACTATCGTATTGGAAGTTACGCAATCTGGAGACCGTGGAGGTTATGAGATAAGCTATGCCACGAGGCTGCATCCTTTGGGCTCAACGCTGACGGGGGGTACTCTGCGCTTCGTAAGAGAAATGCTTTGGTTGAACGCCAGTACAATGTGATATCATCTTGTAGATACATTAGCCGAGGCAAGTACGACTTCTTACCATGAAGAATTGCTTGATGCTCAGCGACGCCAGTCATGAGCTTGACCAGTCTCGTCGAAGAAAATGCATTCAGCTCAACTGACGCGGCTAAAGCATTTACCAAGTCTAGCACCAAGTCGCACTGAATGTTGAATTGGCTTTTGTCTTGATTCAAGTCTTGCAAGTGCTTCGTGATTTCCTACGGTATTTCATGAAATAATTGATTGCGACTTGTGTACCTCAATGACTGATGAGACTTGTTCGTTGAGACTGTCTTGCAAAATTGGACTGCCCCCAAACAGTACATCGTTAGCCGCGACTAAGTGAGTCATTAGCAATCCACAGCACTTTGTTCAATCAACCATGGCCTATTGTGTATGGCAGAGGTTCATCAGGCACCCAAGTTGCCAAGAACCGCACAAGTTGGATTAAAATGGGAATACGAGTGCCTCGCCAAGGGAATTTTTCGATAGCGTTGCGAAAGCCATGGATGAAGTAGAGAGGGTCTTCAGGTGAGACGGATGGTACAACGACCAATAATGAGAGCAGATCACTCATGGCATCAATAACATGGCTCTCATAGACTTCGGGTGACACAAATGACGAGCTCTCCTCCAAGTCGTCGCCCAACGCACGTTGCATCGTTGTTGGCGATGGAAGTTCCGTAATTAGGACAATAGCTGCTTTCACGAAAGCATCCATTTGAGGAATACAATGACTTGCCAGTGCAATCTACAGCAGCAGTTTAGTGCTCACAAACAGCAATCAAGTACCTTGGCGCAGAGTGTCATGAGCTGTAGTCTTTCTAAGCTGTCTGAAAGAGATGGAATTGTAATATGGCAATAGGCTAGGCATCCTTTGACAAAGGAGCGCCGACCCTGAACATACAGATATCTCAATCTTTTCCATCTCGTGTCGTCTCACCTCAGCCAAGAGACTCAGCCATAAGACTCGCCGGATAAGGCAAGCTTTGACTTTGTCCAGTTTGTAAAAAACGCGTCGGCACTCAACATACATTTGAAGTAAGCCTTCCTCTTGGCCTGGTGCAGCAACATCAAGACTCAAAACAAACGTGCTAATGGCTAAAGATGCCTCGTGTGTTTCAAGAGAACTGCTAAGATAGTCAAGGGAGTCGTGCACTCGGATACAAATGCTGAGCAAGATGTGCACAATTGCAGCATGGGGGCCTTCAACTGCGAGTTTTAGCCCTTTGTCCTTCCCTCGAACAAATGCATGGAGCAGTCGTTTGCTCAATGTGATGTTGGTTGAATGTTGAAACATGCCCAAGAGAGTCTGTAAGGAATGATGCTTTAGTGGTTGCAATTTCAAGATCACGTACGAGAAACTCGTTTGATGGAATAATAGTTGTAAAGTAGTGCGTCTGTCGGCGAGCTTCAAGAATAATTATTTCCATGATCGACTCCAATGCTTGATAGAGAGCTGCATCCATCGTCTCGGCAGAATTCAAATGACGCACGACATCTTTGAGTAAAATGACAACTTCTCGACTCTAAGACTGTTTTTAGAGAGAGAGTACTTGTTGAAAGGTGAGACCGAATAGTGCGTGACCAAAAGGGCAACAAAATCTGCGGCGCATTTAAGATATGTTTGGATATCGACAAGTCGAGTAATGGTTCCCCACACTTCGTTGAGAAAGACAAGTTTTTCGTTTGGAGGAGGTGGAGCGTCAACGAGCTTTAGTGACAGCCGACGAAACAAAACATCCTACTTCCAATTAACATGATCAATGACCAATATCCATCACACCTTTCGTGTGGTTTGTTGAATCAGCTGGACAAGGCCCATTGCATGCTTGGCAAGCAGCGCGCCAGGAAATGCTACAAGGATTTGTTCTAGAATCATACTGTTGTCAGCATATTGCTTGTATTGATAAAGGAGAGAGTCCACATCTTTCTAGAGGCCGAATTAATTTATGTGTATTGAGATTTTAGTAGCGTTACCTCTGTTGCGTGTATGGAAATGTTTTTCATAAGCCATTCCACGCCTGGCGCGTGAATTGCTTGGAGCTCTGGCTCTGTTATGCTGTATTGAGAGTAGAAATCAAGAGCCTAACCAAAAACTCAGAGTCATTTCGCACAAGCAAAATACCTTGTCGACGCTGAAACGATGCATGATATACATATAATCTTGCATGCTTTGCAGGATTGCTGTATCGCGACCAGTTAATACGCGGCTGCTGGCTAGCGCTAAGTAGGTTCTTGTGTATAATGCCACAGTCGGATCGGCCACGCCTCTGTTCATGCCAATGAGAGATTCTAGGTTAAATTGACTTACTTGATCATGTTGGACAACCTTAAGACGATATGCGGGTACTCGCCATCGCAGAGAAATCGATAGCATCGAAGTAGTGCGATTTCAGTGTAACTACAAGTTCTGTTAGGAGATAACATCAATGAAATTGCAACATGCGAGGCAAGAGCTCACGAATGCAAGCCGTCTTGTAAAACCAATTACGGCACGTCTCCTTGGCTTCTATGCTCACGTCCGCAGAAGTAAAATTATCTAGCAACATGATGATGTTCCTCGCAGGATTAAGACTCACTTGATAGAGGGTTCTGCTCGTCAGCTTTTGCTTTGATACGGTTGAAGACATGTGTTCCAAAGCAATCAAGAACGTCGCTCACGAGAACAAACATGCAGGGATAAAACTTCGGGAAAGAAGAGTCACCTAAGAGTTTGATGCACTGAAAACTGTCAAGGGCTATGCAGGGACATGTCTTTGCACCTTGATTGTGATTCGAAGGGCCAACACCTTTTGGTCTTCATGCCATGCATTGAGAAAATCATTTTGGAGGGCTTTAATTCGATTGATGTACTCCCCCTGTGAAATCTCGACCGTGGTGCTTTCGACTTCTTCCTTCTTTTCCAACAACTCAAGTCTGGCACGCGCACGTTGCATGACTGGATTAGGGTCGTCGACAAATCTGACCCGCTCGCCTTCATCTTCATTCGCGTGCACTTTGATTTGAAATTTCTCTGCAGCGAATGCATGAAAGATAGCGTGTTTTTGAGCTGTCCATTCGTCGAGATAGTCGTTCCTCGTATCATCAAACGCTTTCGCATCTTGTTTGATGTCGTTGGTGTACGTCTTCTTGACAGGCTCGATTTCAAAACTAGACATTAAGGCACTGAGAGGATCCAATTCACCAGCTCGCAGCTCCGTCACACTCGCAGATGTTAGCGTTGGTGGAGTTTGATCGACGGGAGAAAGGACGGGGGTGTTCTCTCCAGCTCTTCCTTCATCATATCGCAAGGGATGGGTCTTGGTGGGTAATAATTTGGCGTCACGTATCGCGTTCGACACTGAGAGAGTCATTTTCTTTGCGCCGACGTGCCATGACGCTTTACGTGGCACATCTAACGACATCGGCATGTTGTCGTCCTTCCCCAAAGATACACCCCGATGAAAAAATCAATTTGATTTCATGTCGAAAAATTCTAGTCTTATCCAATCATTTTATTCTACAAATTTAATTTCAGCCAATTAAAAAATAAAAATAATTGCAAATGACATGAAAATGAAGGTTTCGACAAAGCTTTCAAATATTTAAAACGTTCGAAGCTACACTATTTAATGTTTTTAATCAAGGGTCATATAAGAAAATGACTCTATAAACATTAAATAGTGTATTATTTAGTTAAATAAAACATTTTCGAAACATCAAAATAATGCAGTTCGTAAATCATGCAGAAATGAAATATTGGGTGGTTCCTGAAAACACATTTTGTGTCATGCACATTTTCAAATCGTTCAACTGAATTTAATTGTCACTTATCGAAGGTAAAAAAATATTGTGCATCACAGCCTTGTGGTCGTCGCCGTTCAACTCGCCATTGAAATTTGTGTCTTTCTTGCACAAAATATGTTTTCAGGAACCACCCATTTTCAGCCATGAAGAGCTGCGATCCATACGAATTTTGAACGATGGCGCCATGAACTTCGCTGTGTCAAACATGAAAACAAGCAAATCTTGTGTGCTTTGAATGCATCTACTACCCCCCCCCCCCTTGAACTTGCCCCAAGCCCAATACCAGAGTTTCCTCTGGTTGAAGCAATGCTTCAAGGGGCGTTTGATTAGATCAATATTGGGTGCATCCTGAAAACACATTTCTGGTCGAAATCACACATATTTTTTTACTTTTGGACGAAAATGTGCAGCACAAATTTGTGATTTGTCGTAGGCTCGAGGACGTCTGTAGAAAAATGTGCAAGTGCACATTTATTTGTGCTGAAGTTTTACTGGCCAAAATTTAAGGAGCACGCTGAAGCGCAAGACGGGTGGTCGAGGCAGCGGATTTTCGAAGAGGGAAGTGAAATCACTCCTCGAAGTGATAGAAGAACATGCATTGCCTTCATTCTACCTCCTCTTAGCCGCTGCACGTCGCAACCACCCCAGCAATATCGCCTTGTTCATGTGATTGGTGGATATCCTATCCGAAAATGAAAAAGTTGGGGGAAGTGAAAATTTCCCTGCCTATCTGTGCTCGTTATTTTCAGTGGCCAAATCACACAATTTGCACAAATTCAACACAATAAAAATTCAAATGTGTGTGCACAAAAAATGTGTTTTCCGGAAGCTCCCATTACATCACCCATTGATCGTTTATTGTGTACTATTGCTGGGGGAAATGAAATCGGTCCCGCACTATACTATCTCAAAATTAAACTGTGAATTTCGATAACCTGAAACAAGTACTCCCTCTGTTCAGAAATAACTGGCAGGATCCGGTTAACATGAGTTCAAAATTAAGTGTCGTCATTTTTTCATACTTTAAGCTCAACAACTTTTGCTATCCGGACAAAATTGCTAGTACGAATTCAACTGATTACTGTATATATAGTATTACTAAATCTTCCAAATTTCTTCAGTTTCGTTTTCGCTCGGCAACGATTCAAGAGGACGAAGTCCATCAGCGATGCCGTCAGTTGATTCATCTTCTTCGAAGGTAATTGGGACAATGTGGAGCTCATTCAATGCATTTTCGATAGCGCCAACGTCAAACTCCATGGCTATGGACTGCAGTTGGCTGGATAACTCGTCTTCAAGTCGAGCCTCTTGGACTACACCATCAAGCATGCTTTCCAAGTCAATCGTTCCGCTCAGCTTCGACTTTGTGTGGCGATAAAGAATGGCGTCGCATTCCAGATTTCGCGGCAAAGTCCCTTCTCGTAGTTGTTTGTCTTTTGAAAGATGGGGGATTTTGTAAGTATTGTTGCCGTTCGTCGCCAAAATCTCCAACATGCATGATTGCAGAGTCAAAAAAATCTTGTCCAATAGCACTGGAGGGTAGTCGACAAAAGCGTTCTCCATATTCGAAATCAATTCATCAAGGCAGCTTGCATACTTTCTATGTTGCAAAGCTTGGATGGAGGCAAAAAATCCGAGATCAAGAACATTCAAATCCGGCGAATTTGGAGGTTGGGGTACAATGGAAAAGCTCCAGCCATGATGACGTTTAAGATCATTAAACTCAGCTTGTACTTGGGGGTCGTGGATAGGCACATGGGCGCGAGCATTATCGTGTTGCAAAACAATCGTTTGGCCAAGCGTATGGGTTGGCCATTTCTAATCTCTTTGAGGACATGGTTTAGTTGTCGTCGCATCAGGTCGGACTTCCTCGAAATTAGCAAAGAGCGCAACACCGCTTCGCATTTGTCGTTCGTCAGATTTGTGCATTGAGTCATCTACTAAAGTGCTATTAGCCGCATATGTATGAAAAATTGTATACTTAATCCCGACACTGACCGATGAAGGCCTTCCAGGGCGAAAAACGAAGTGCTTCGAGCAGCTAAAGAATACCCTTGTTGCCATGAGTTAGTACAACCAATCACAGGGTATGAAATGCTTTTTTGGCCAATAGATTTGGATTTGAAAGAATGACGACAGTTATTACTGAACGGAAGGAGTAGTGTATAGCTCGTTATGTGAGCTTCATTTAGCAACTTTCAAAGGCAATTTTGCTTTACAATTGGTCTTGGTATGTAAAAAACACTACCTTTCGCCGGCGGAGAAACACCGGTCGTCCAAGGACATTGTCGATATGGAGTCGCGTTTGCGGCTGCATTTCGACGAAGTCAACTCTGAACAACGGTGTCAAGCGTACCGAATGGCTCAGTCGTTTGAGGATAGGCATGCTACGGCAGCCGATGGTATGCCTTTGGCAGAGAATGACGACTTGAGCGACAGTGACGGTGGCGCCGCCGATGTTGGCGTATTGTTGGGTGAGAGCGAGTATGAGGATTCTGAATAAAACGTCCATAATTAAACGTTCGGTTAATGTTCTCGGTATTGGATAAAACCTAATTGGTAATGTATTTTAGCCAATCACTTTCTTTATTATTTTACCCTAACCACGGACAAGACTCACTTTTCTCATGCACCAAATTGAAGTGTCATTTTGGAAAGAAAGGACTCTGAATTGTTCAAGTAAGTAAGAGAAGATGATATCAAGCGTTAACTCTAGTTTTTTATATTCTTGTTTCATAGAAAATGGATAAATAATGACGGAGATATGATCACTTTTTCGGGGACCGATTTCAATTGACCCCAACAATAGTCTGGATTTTAATATAAGCAGGTTTGTCGTCGGATCGTGGAACAAAATATAAGCTGGTTTCTATATGAGACCCCGGCAGACAAAATGATAGTTAAGCCATTTTTCGACTTTTGAGAAAATCAACTTTGAAGCCGGAGTACCACTCTGTTATCCTCGCCCACTTCTTTTGAGAAATGGCCTTGAAAAGAAATTGACAAGAACTACAGAAATCACTATATTCCAAACAACAGAGCAAAATGAGCGATCAAGGTGGCAATGGGTTGGCCTGTTGTGCTGGAGACTCGGACAAGAGAGAATATTGGAATGACTCGACAACTCTAGCGAAGACAATTTCATCCAAAATATCGTCAAAATATTTTCCGGATAATCCGGTTAAAAATCTATTTTCTTTGTTTTGATCGTCTTCTAGTGCGTTTCAAGCCAATCAGATGCTAGTATTCGATAGCCAATGCCAAGTATTATCCAATGGTGTAAAGAAAAAAAAATCGACAAAATTGAAAATTGCGGCATGGCTGTCACGCCGATGGCGATATCTTCGTAACCACTACGACTTCTGGAGGTCTTAGACCATCAAAATGTAGCTGAAACATTGCTCTATCGCACTGCGTAGCTAACTCGAACTTCAACAAAACCGCATAAGCATCATTTTGTCTGCCGGGGTCTCATATAGAAGTTTGTATAAGACTGCCCAGATTACTTCGCCGCAGATGTTTCTTTGTTGTATCTACTAGTACTGAAGTGTATATACTAATAATGCACCATACAAAACTTTACATAAAATAGTACTATGTAGTAGTAGTACTATACCTTTGAAACTGCTGGACACTTGAAAATTGTATGTGAAAGTGGTTTTCAATTTTTCATCATCCATTGGACAAAAGGCGTTGATTCAAGAACCATTCCAATCTCCACGATGTGATTTGTCGAAATATACCCAATTCAAAGCAATTTGAGTTCACTTAAAAAAATTATGCACCTCAGAAGGAAAACCTACTTATATTAAAATCCAGACTAGTACTAGTACACTGGTGGAAGAAGAGAAGTAGAGCAGATGACCGTAATGTGGCTAGGAAGAATACAGCGCTGGTGAAAGGTTGGATGTGTTCGCAGTCTCATGACTGCGTCAGGGTGAAGATTTGGGTGGTGATTGTCGGGAAGTTGTCCCGTGTCTATCCCTTTCAGTTAATTAAACTCAAAATGTACTTTATCAAGTATTTTCAAGATAAAATTGTTAACTTAATCGAAATTAGTGTTACTAGGCTATACAATTTACTTTATCGAAGGATAGTCGGACTAAATAGCTATTGAACTAATTTTTGAAATAGTTATGTTTTTTGAGCAGGAATATCTGATTTTGGTTCTGTAAAATATTAAGTTTAAGCGTTCAGAGGAATAAATATACAATATATATTTATTTTAGCAGGATATAAATATCTACTTCTCGACCCCAATTTAGAAAAAAGGAAGCGGGCTTCGCGAAAATCGGAGAGGTTTCAGATTCAGTTTGAAGTAGACGTGGTTTAGGGTTAAATTTCAAGTCTATCAAATCTCAGCCAGGGGTAGGTTTGAGCAAAGTCGATGCTATCTCAACGACACAATTCAGTTTCAGAGAGCATCTAGGAAACAAAGCGTGATGGTGTTCGTTGGTCCGAAACTCTCAGGTGACCGAGCGATTGAAGTCTCCTCGGGTTTGCATCCTAGCGCACCGCAACAAGAAGCGCTTCGTCAAGGTCATGAGCATATTGATCACAGCCAACTGCTTCCGCCTACGAGAAGCACAACCAATCGTTGACAAGTCGTCGTATTTTGATGACATGGTCAGCAATGTGGCTTCGATTGCACGATATCGATTTACATTGCCTCAATTACGCGAGCTCGCACATAAACTGGCTTACCCTGAAAATGGCATCATCACAATCGAACGTGACCATATATCACGCGTTGAAGCACTCGCACTTGTTTGTCATCGACTCTCAGAGGCTTTCAAGCTGTTACGCTGTCATACGAATTTGACCGCTCTACGGCTTCATGTAGCAGACTCATCAAAGCAACTGTTGCTGTTCTATACAGTCACCATCGTGATCGCTTGTAATTCAACGAGACGATTGTTCGTGAAAGAATCGTCCAGTACTGCCATGTGATTCATGTCAATGGTGCGCCGCTTCGATGTTGTTGGGGGGGTTATCGATGGTACCAGGCAGTATGTTTCACGACCAAGCCTCGCAAGAATGCTATGTCACGGCACGAAAATCTACAAAAATCGTTGTTTAATAGCCTTCATCGTCGCCATTGTTTCAATTGGCAGAGTGTTCAAGCACCCGATGGAATTATTGTGAGCCTTTATGACCCTGTTGAAGGAAGGCATCATGACTGAACAGTTTTCAATTTTAGCGGCCTTCTGGATTTGATGGAGAAAGATAATACTGGCCTTTTCTGCGGAAAATTGATTTATGGCGATCCTGCTTATGGCTCGAGTACGTTTGGGACCTCTGCCTCCGTGTATTCTCATTCAAAGTCGGCTCAATTCAACCAGGATATGAGCTCTGTTCGAGAATGTGTGGAATGGGGATTTGATCTGGTGAAAATCTTGTGGGAGTACATGAACTGGGACAAGAAACAGCGTGTAAGACAAGCACCAGTGGGCTGCATGCAACCTCTGGGGAATCAAATCTCAATATACTTTGATCTGCTGCCTCCAAGTCTAAATAAGGACTTAAATCAACCCTAGTTTATTCTGTTTATCTTTGATGGCTGAGAATTTTGAGCACAAACTCCTGCATCATCTTCTCACGTTCACGATCAGCTTGCACTCGTCTATCTTCCATTGTAAGCTCATGTTCTCGACGTCGAGGGGCTTCTTCTGCCTCAAATTATCTCTGGCGAGCTGCATCTTCCCGTTGGTATTAACGCTCTAATAGAGCTTGATCTCTTTTGAATTCCATTTTCTGCATTTCAAAGTCCTGCTTCTGTCGTTGCTCGTCGTCAGTGACAGAAAGTGCCTTTACAATAGAATCCGAGATCGCGCCGATTCGCTCTGACTTTGCTATCTTCGACCGTCGCTTCATTTTGCCCTCTCATTTGAGATCACGTACGAGGTTGGATGATCCGTCCGTTGTTGTGGATTTTCCATCGTTGTAATCATGGTCAGCATCAACGTTAGTGTCGTCGTCCATGAGTTCGTCTATTGAGAGTCGCTTCATGACTTCACCCGACTTAAGCAGAGCCGATGACTTAATATCTTTCAGTGATTTTTCCTCGTTCATACGCTGGTTCCAATCGTCTATTTGAGATACAATGCTTTGGACCAGAACCCCACTCTCTCTAAATTCCTCGGTCGATCCAGACTGCCGCATGGATTTGCATCGATCTGACCTCTATTCCTTCACGAGCGTTGAGACGCGCGTACGGAGGGCTGGCCCGTTCTTGTGCTTAGCACAATGTACAGCAATGTCGTCAAACACCTTCATGATGCCGCTGGCCGTGCCTGCAGGCGCTCGCCAAGGACGAAATGCATTGACCACTTGAAGCAATATAACGTCGTCTACCGCGGCAAACTTTTTCGATGACGGCTTGCACGGGGGTACTCGTGGGTCTCATTCACATCACCGACGTCAAAACAAGCCCGCATGGTCTCCTTAACCGACAACTTGGATTCGTCATGGTCCATCACACCAGCTCTAACTCGATCGTCGGTGATGAGATCACACAACTCAGGCACCCTAAAACTCGATATATCACTGAATCCAAAACCAAACACTGCGAAAGATGCATTTTGCATCAAGTTTCGGTTCAGAACCAGAGTGAACAATAGGGTCTATTTCTCCAATTGAATCTCCACTCGAACCGGTTGCGAAAGTCCTCTAATGTGATTTGTATTCAACTTCATATCAACCCATGTCCTCAGTCTACGGTTATATATCATAGTACATATAAAATTTGTCAATCCTCAGGAGACTGCGCCAAAGCGTAAGCGGTCTTCAATCTTTTGCTGCCTATTTTGACAAACAATCGTGTCTCGGATGCGAACTGTGCTGTTGAATTCTCACTGGATTCCGACGATGACCTCCTCAAACACTTCGAGTATTGCAAGCATCTTTTCAAGCTCTTTCTGCTGCTTTGGTAAAGAAGAAAGTTTCTCTTTCAAAGAGCCACAAGAAAAGATGCGCCTATGTTGAAGAACCCTTCGGAGCAAATTAGTCTTATTTCAAATTGCAACTCATTACGTCAACATGGAAGTGCGCGACATCAAATTTGGTTCTCCAGAGTATGAAGCGGCGGTTCAGCTCCGCGAAGAAGTTCTACGCAAGCCGCTTGGCATGAGACTAAACCCTGAAGACTTGGCGAAGGAGCACTCGGACATTCACATCGGCGTATTCTCTGAAGGGTCGATCGTGGCGTCTGTGATGCTGCGACCGGCACAGCCAATTGCTTGGATGAAGCAAGTGGCAGTCAGTCCCCCTGTACAAGGAAAAGGTCTCGGTCGTATCTTGATACAAGGCTTCGAAGCACGCGCACGAGCAGAGAAGTTTACTGAAATCCGTCTCCATGCTCGCGAGACGGCAGTTCCGTTCTACGAGAAACTTGGGTACACTGTTTTCGGCGAGCGATTTGAACTAGCGGGGACTGTTCGTCTTAGCATGTACAAATTCCTCGAGTAAATCACTGCCGAGTCTAATCCAAAATCGATGGTCACCACCCTTTGAGCTCTCCATGCCGCTGTTGTTTGTGGACTTTTGCGCTTTTTCATGTCGAGTATGGCCCTGCGTCGTACGAGAGTGCATTGATTCCTCTCTTGATATTCCGCATAGAGAAGACGCTCCTGTATCAAGCAGGGAAACGAACGAAGCTTGTCGCTATCAGATGCTTCTACTATTATACCTCTGACCTTGGCTCAAGCCTAAAATGCCAGAGTTTCTTCTAGTGGGGGCAATCCTCGTTAGAGGCGATTGATGTAATCCATCAAAAGATAATCTTAACGGGGTGGGTGGCCCCTAAAGGCCTGAGATGAAGTCACATGGGCCGGCCTCCAATTGCAAAGTAACTTAATCCAATTGCTGAGCTTTCAACTTCACAAGAGTCAACGAACATGCTCACGTCGAGGTCCCAGAGTTCGTCCAAACCAAGCTGAAAGGTTGGGTAACAACCAAACTCACAGCGCATCTGGAAGTCGAGCAAATTACGATAGAAAGTCACCAGCTGTAGTGAAAGGAGTGTACAAAGTCTTTCGTGTGCATCGAAAAGTCCAAAAACATGGCAGGCTGGTATCAAAGACACTTTGTCAGTCATGCTTGATGAATGGCATCGTGAGAACTGCTGTGTGCTTCCTCTCCTAGAACCAAACAAAACTACAGTACTGTCCTCGTTGTTTTGTCGATGATAATTTGGTGGATGTCATATCGTGCCTGTCTGTCAGTTCATTGTCAATACAAAAAGTGCAAAATGAAAATGACGACCCAACGACAGCCGATGTCGACTCTAAGACTTCCGATTGGCTCGGTTGATACTGAAAATGATTCTAATTGGTCAAATAAAGTTACATAACAACTCTATTGGCTCTATGAGCTCTCGACCCAGCACAAGGTGGAATGAAAGACTCGCAACAACAAATTTGAACGAAAGATTTCGCAATTTCGCTTCTGCAGCAGCATTAGTGGTCATGGTCGAGAGGTTCGAGGGAATGTGAGCCTTCACTACAGACTACGTAATGATCAATTCGATAAGGCCCTGCAAATAAACGATGGTTTGGAATGGACGGTTGTTCGGATGCCAACATACGTGGTGCTTTTCTAGAGATGGTTTAGGGCATTTAGCGTCGATTGCTTGCGATCCGACGATTTGGACGCTAGGAATGGACATGTCCCGCACTAAAGGCTGATCCAAACTCGATCAGATTTTTTACAGTGTACAAAAAAGGCTTCCAGAACCAGAACCGATTCGCGACCATGGCTTTCCTGTTTTGCAATTAAAAAACTAACGTCAGCTCTGCAAATGACGATTTTTCAACGATGGAAGCACAATGCAATGACGACACGTCTACTTGGGACCGTGTCTTGGCGTCCAATTACGAAGGTACTCGGAAAAGGCCCTTACGCTTGCCTGGAAGTGCGCGACATCAAATTTGGTTCTCCAGAGTATGAAGCGGCGGTTCAGCTCCGCGAAAAAGTTCTACGCAAGCCGCTTGCAATGAGATACAACCGCGAAGACTTGGCGAAGGAGCACTCGGACATTCACATTGGCATATTCTTTGAAGACTTGATCGTCGCGTCTGTGATGCTGCGACCGGAACAGCCAATTGCTTGGATGAAACAAGTGGCGGTCAATCCTGCTCTCCAACGCAAAGGTCTCGGTCGTATCTTGATGCAAGGTTTCGAAGCACGTGCCCGAGCAGAGAACTTCACTGAAATCCATCTCCATGCCCGCGAGACGGCAGTTCCGTTCTACGAGAAACTCGGCTACACTATCGTCAGCGAGCAATACGAAGAAGTGGGCCTTCCCCATCATAGCATGTTCAAATCTCTCGAGTAAATCACCGCTACATCAAATCCATCAGCCAAACATTCTGCAATCATAAGTGTGTCCTAAAGGCTACGTCTTGAGACAGCTTTCCCTGACGCTCGCTACGTCAATAGTTAGCAAAAATCTTTCGAATTCAATGGTAATCCGAGGGCAGATTCGGCTCTAATGTCTGCGTCGAGAGGTCGAATGGAAGGAGATAAGCTAGCATGCAAAGGTAAAAAGTACATGCCAATATAGCCCAATTAATCGCCCGGTCCAGCGACGACCTAACCCCATAAAATTGGTTTTAATTGGATAAAATAGTTTTAATGTTTAAATTCACTTTATCTGACCAATCATACGGTCAAATTACTAAGAAGCGCCAAAAGTAGAGCCCCAGAAACGGAACTTGGGCAGTTCTTGCACGTTTATAATGGCTGAGCTTCATACCACGCGGACGACGTCAGACATTCGCCCAGAAAATTGCGCTCACCGAAGCGAAGCGGAGGTTGAGTGGAAAATTTTCTGTAGGCGGATGACTCGGAGGAGGGAGCCCCCAACGTGCACCAAACAGGGACTTCTTTATATTTACTCTCATCGGGAAAGGCGGCAGGTAGGCCGTAAGGCCGTGCCGCCACCCTGATGAGGCCTGTTTGAGTTCTTGGCCTAGTCGTCTTGACTATCATTGGTCAAATAGTTTCCACATACGAGTCATGATTGGTAGATTATTTTATCCAATGAAATTGCCTATATTTAATTTTGTAGGGCTAGGTCGTCGCTGGACCAGGCGATTAATGGGGTTAATGCCAATACCTCGCGATCCACCTTTGCAATCAGAAAGACAAAGCCTGTCCTGAAATGAGAAAAAGTGAACAAAGCAATTGTTGTTTGGTTCCAAAACTCGAAATTTGACATGTTTTGAAAATGGTTCAATTGATTAATGATTACACTATTTAAAGTTTACGCAATCATTTTCTCTCGTTGCACTTGATAGTGACTATTAAATAGTGTAGTTTCGAACGTTTTAAATGTTTGAAAACATTTTCAAAACAAGGTCGGTGCTCACCGCCCTTTGAGCTCTCCATGCCGTTGTTGTTTGTGGACTTTTGCGCTTTTTCATGTCGAGTATGGCTCTGCGTCATTACGAGAGTGCATTGATTCCTCTCTTGATTTTCCGCTTTGAGAAGACGTTCCTCTATCGAGCATGAAAATAAACGAAGCTTGTCGCTATCAAATGCTTCAAGTATGCCCCCCAGACCTTGGCTCAAGCCTAATACCAGAGTTTCTTCTAGTGGGGGCAATCCTCTTTAGAGGTGATTGATGTAATCGATCAAAAGATAATCTTAACGGGGTGGGCAATCCCTAAAGGCACTGAGATGAGGTCACCTCTATTTGCAAAGTAATCCAATTGCTGAGCATTCAACTTCACAGGGGTCAACGAACCTGCTCACATCGTTCAAACCAAGCTGCGAGGTTGGATATCAACTGAATCCACAGTACCTCTGGAAGTCGAACAATTCATATCCTCTGCTTAGACCTTCATCTGCTGCTTTGGTAAAGAAGAAAGTTTCTCTTTCAAAGGGCCACAAGAAAAGTTGCGCCTTTGTTGAAGAACCCTTCGGAGCAAATTAGTCTTATTTCAAATTGCAACTCATTACGTCAACATGGAAGTGCGCGACATCAAATTTGGTTCTCCAGAGTATGAAGCGGCGGTTCAGCTCCGCGAAGAAGTTCTACGCAAGCCGCTTGGCATGAGACTAAACCCTGAAGACTTGGCGAAGGAGCACTCGGACATTCACATTGGCGTATTCTCTGAAGGGTCGATCGTGGCGTATGCGCTGCTCCGTCCAGCGCATCCTATTGCCTGGATGAAACAAGTGGCAGTCAATCCCGCTGTCCAAGGCAAAGGTCTCGGTCGTATCTTGATGCAAGGTTTCGAAGCACGTGCCCGAGCAGAGAACTTTGCTGCTGAAATCCATCTCCATGCCCGCGAGACGGCAGTTCCGTTTTACGAGAAACTCGGCTACACTGTCGTCAGCGAGCGATACGAAGAATTGGGCATTCCTCATCGTAGCATGTTCAAATCCCTCGAGTAAATCACCGCTACATCAAATCCATCAGCCAAACATTCTGCAATCATCATAAGTGTGTCCTAAAGGCGAGTGGTCGAATGCAAGGAGATAAGCTAGCATGCAAAGGTAAAAATGGCATCAAAGTACCACATGTATATTGCTTGGATCTATCACTTGAATTGACCCGTGGTTGAGTCATGCAACAAGTTGAGCAGCAACGATTCCGAGTTGAGGTACACTCGGTTTTGCGAGCGGCTCATGACTTGAGCGATTTCCTTGGCGGCATCCAAGCGACGCAATTGTGTAAACGCCGGGTTCTTCTTGATGGCTTCACCGACCAATTCAGCAGCCTTGGCTTGACCTTGAGCGCGAATGATCGTCGACTTCTTTTCTTGGATAGCCTTGTCCACAATGAAACGAGCACGTTCGGCTTCTTGTTGGGCGACTTGCTTGGCTTCAACAGCGGCCGTGTATTCACGACCAAAGCTCAAGTGGGTCACGGAGACGTCTTCGACGTCAATCTTGAATTCGAAGGCACGTTCCTTCAAGTTGCGAGCAATCATGCGGGAGACATGTTCACGCTGTGTGATCAATTGGCTCGCGTTAAATTGAGCCATGACTTGCTTGGCGGTTTCGTTCACGATCGATGGAAGCACAGTTTCCGAGTAGTTCGGGCCGAGTCGGCGGTAGATCCAAGGCAATTCATCCTTGAAAGGTCGGGTCAACACACGGAGGTTGACGTTGACCATTTGCAAATCGCGCGAACCGGTCAAGGAGCTCACTTGATGGGCCTTCGTGCGCACATCAAAGATCGTGGGGCGTTCCAACCATGGCAACATAAAGTGCAAGCCTTCACCCACCACTTCGTTCTTGATGCCTGAAATACGGTTGTACAAGACGGCACGCTCACCAGGCTTGACATCGTACATCGACGAGTACAAACCGTAGCCCAAAGCACCGGTGATCGCCACACCTTGGATCAACGCCGCCAATGGCGAGCCTCCCTTTGGCAAATTCTTGGCCAACTTTTCCGCCGCTTGCTTTCCTTGCTCCATCTTCAGTTTGCGATTCTGGAGCCTTCTCTTTCACTGGTGAGGTGCCAAAGTGTTTTAAACACTTTGGCATTCATATGATTTGACTTGATTAATGTATAGTTGTGGCAGTTCATACAGCCCATTCTCACCCAAGTGTTTAAAACATCACCATGAATGTTGACACCAATTATCCGGATTATATTATCCGGATACCCTCCATGTCAACAGAATCAAAGAAACGCGGCGTGATCGACTCAGCTTTACGATATATCTTGCGAATACAGAGACAGAAGCGGCAAATCTACGGAGGGAATTGAAGTGGTGCTGATCATTTCGCCCGTGACCTCAGCATGAAGGCGATCCATGCAAGATATGCCAATGATTTGTCCGGTTAGTGAAACCGTATCCGGATGTTCGACACGATCAACTTGAACGGCAAACCACGAATCGCTCCTCGATCTCTTTGATGATCGGAGACTCAAGCATATTAAGGACATACTGAAATGCGTTGAAGGATAATGTGCTGCTTGAAATAACGCAGAGAGGGGCAGTCAAAGGGGTTTCGTTGATCGTCCGGATAATATCCGAATGATACATCAAATATTTATCCGGATACACGATATTTTGGCGGCATTTTGAAATCCATGGCCGACTTCCCCGAGGAGAACTTGAACGAAGATGTTGACTCTCTCCGCGTTGCGTGGATGAATGAGTTGGTATACTCCTTGGATTATAACGAGACTTGACATGTCATTGGACCGTCGTAGAATTCGCCAGAATTGCTGTCCTTTCAAACCGATTTGATCTCAGACATGGTTGAGCAAGTTCAAAACCAAGTACGAAGACAAAATAAATGGAGATGCTAATTCCGGGATGCCTTGTAGCAAAGCTATGTCGATGAAATTGCTGCAGATACTGCCGCAATGACGGAAGAACGATCGTTTGCAAACAAATTGTATCAAGTAAGCACACTTTTTTGTCTCCTTGGGGTGAATGCTCAGTGATCTGGATGATAGATGGAGATCGATCGGATCAAATACATGCTTGCATCTTATTTGAGAATTCGATTGATGAAGATTGAGCAACATACGATCCATATCTTGAATGAATCGCAGGACAAGCTATCCCAGGGTGAAGTTGAATATGCACAACAGTAAGATATTCAAGTCCAACGACGTCACTCATGTGGGGAATACCATAGATATCATGCTCTTTATGTGAGCCACTGCAACGACTTGATTCTCTCTAAATTCCCTGAAGACCAACAGAAACTCGATGAGGATCACATGGGTATGCTCGATAATTCTCTTGCGTGAATCGCTGATTGATGTAGTGGACGCACCCGACTTGGATGCATTTGTGTTTTGTCAAAGCACCGAAGACATTGGCAACGTCCAAATCGATGATAGGTACGTCAATGCGCATTGGCATTCAATTCTCATTTAAATCAGAGGTGCCGAGCATGTAAATGCGCGAAAAGATGACCGCCATGTCTTGCGCTACCGTGTCATTCGATCCCTCGTGGAGCAAGGCAAGATGAAGCTATTGTGAGCGATGGAAATATTAAAGATTAAAAGTTCTGAAGTGCGGCTTGGACGGACGAATATCCCAAGACGAGGATGGATGGCTACAATCACAACAAGTGAGATCACAAGCTCATTTGTTTTGGAGGGAACGTACGATGATCAAAACTTCTTCAAACACGATCAAAACCATTTGAAAGATCATGTACTTGTTTTCGAGACCAACGGCAACCCATCGGTTCACGCTTTGAACATATCCAGATGGGTATTGGACCATCTCGGTGCCATTGACAGACGAACGAGTCGGCGGAGGTTCACTCCAATGTGACCATACATCTTGCAGGTAGCCGAGGTTCTTCACAAACTCGACGAGGCAGAGAAACATGTACACCAGTAGAACGTCCGCTTTATCCCCTCGGACGGCTAGCAATCCAATGCATCCGATCGCAATGCCAAATAAATGTGTATACCATGCACTGTCCATGGAGATGAGAATTCCAATAAATACTTGAAGGATCGCAAGAAGTTGGATTTTCCGCGCACGGGCATCGAGTGTGAACCAGAGGTGTTTCTGTCGTTCTAGAATTGCAAATTTGCCGGCTTCAATGTCGTACGGCGGGATTCGACTTGGCGCTGCAGTTGCAATGGGCTTTGCGCCTGGAATGGGAGGAGTGTACTGCGTTCGCGGCATCGTTTTGTCTCGAATTGGCTCGTATTCTCGCTTCTTACTCATCTTGCTTCGGTCGTCGTGGAGGATTCCGCTCCAATTGTATCGAATGGGGCTCAATAAAATATAATCCAAACTTCGCTAATTTCCATATAAAAGTCAAGTACAGAAAGAATTTTGGAGTAAAAATTACCATTTGCCGAAAAACGCCTTCTCCCATCGAATTGGATGCATCTACCACCGCGAATAGATCCGCCAGACTCCACCAAGCGCATCTCAAAGGTCCACGTCATTGGCGATCCACGAGCCACAGCATTCACCTGAGCGGGGGACAGATCCCCGTTGATATCATGCACGTGGTGCTGCTGCCGGAGTAAAGTCGTGGCAGTCCAAAATGCCACATGACGCCCCTCTCACTCTCTCTCTCTCCCACGACAACGTCCTTGACATGGATGACGATTGACGACGCGGTAATGGGCTGGTTTCCCCCTCTCAAGGGCTAAGATCCATATCGTGATCTGTGGAAGCGTCAAGGTCACACGAAATGTTCCAACTTGGTGATCTATCTGCACTTTCTGGGATTTGTCCGCCTTTCGCTGTCGTTCGGGACCGTTGCAGCTTGCGAGAAGCACGTTGCGAGTGTTGGAGAAGCTCAAAGAAAAGACGGGCGTGTCACGAAGAAGCATTCAGACGTGTATCACTGAATGCGTGGTTGCAAGGCGCGTTCTCTCTCGATGCTGTCCCATGCCATTGAAACTTCGAACATTGCAAGCTGTCATTGCAACATGGTATACAAATTTCAAGTATAAATTCATGAACAGATTTTATCGGACCCCTCACCAGGTAGCTGAAAATATATTTATATGGGCTTCACTATTAGGAGTGCAGTGGGTCGAAAATAATCTTCGACTTCGAATTTTCAATGGGCAGAGAATGAGCCCCAGTCTCCATCTTGATCGATCTCCCTACACTGTACGAAGCCTCACCGAGATTGACAATCCTGAGCAGACGCGCTGTCGAAGAACATGGAGAACGGTATGTACGTGGTATCTTGAAGAAATCAAACGCCCAGAAGCGCAAGTCGAGCAGGCTGCCTTGTTTCGAGACCCTCCGTGGTCTCCATTGAAAGCAGGCAAGGAAAGTTAAGCCTTTCTCCCTGTAAGGGGGGTCACGCTTTTCTTTTCTTGTCTGCTTATCCCCACCACTTATCGCCACCGCACGTTTACTATGTCTAGGTGATTGCTGCCCTGGCCTTAGCCTGGGTGGAGCACAGGTGAATTCTATCTGAAACGAGTATGAAGGGACCGATTCGGTAAAAAATGGCCAAGTATTAATCGAAATACGAGAGTACGACATCCGTCACACTTGGCGATATGTACTGTAGCAGAAGGAAGATCCCTGCCAGGGAAATCACGGCCAAGTTCAGTGAAAGTACTACCGCGACCACCGATGAGGAGCGAACGAGTGACGCGAGAAATGCCAAAAGAATAACAGCAATTGCAACGATGCCCGCTTTCGAAGGTTGTTTTGTCTAAGAACGATCAATGAATCCATGCTCTCGATGTACTCTCATTTGTGTTCTTAATCCATCAATGAATCAGGCATTACCGGGTATGGCAAAGGAATGATCGATTTCTCCTCCTTGTCCCGTGGAAGTGCCTTCCGCATGTCTAATCACGAAGTAGGTAAGGTTAAGATGCCAGAGGATTCTGCATACCAAATGCGTCTTCTCCATCGTCGTCACCAGAGTAATATCCAATGACTCTGCGGTAGACACTGTAGCCAAATTTTTCATACATTCCAATCGCCAAAGCATTCGAGACACGGACGAAGAGATCAACGAAATAGCCGTCATACCTACGCACGCGATGCAGCATGAGCGGACGCACTTATAGTTTGCACTTACAATTCAATCGACACATTCTCTAAATAGTCCATCAAGTTCTTCGCCAAGCCCAATCGGCGGAATTCTGGGGCGACCGTCACGGCAGTCACATGTCCATGCCAGTTTTCGCCCTTGCCTTCGGCTTTCCCCATAACTACGGTAATATGCATTAGCATGGTCGCCACATCAATGGAATCTGCGCTTACTGTAGCCCATCATCGTGCCGTTCGGATCTTCTTGCAGGAGAAAGTAATCGGGCCATTTTGTCAAGTACTGCAGGTAAAACGACATATTGTACTAAAACAGATAGAAGAAAATGAGGTCTTCCGCGTATTCTAGCTTACCGTCTCGGTTAGGACATCCAAGTTGACATTGTTGAACCGAAACAAGTCGTCGCAACGGAACTTGCGCGTCGATGTCATCGCTGATTTCTTGGACGGAAAAGCTTTGGGATGTTATCCGGACAGGTAATTTATCCGGATAGCTTTCAAAAAGGTGATCTTTTCTCCAGAAAGACAAGACGTTGACAAGCTCGAATACGAAGGCTGCAGCATGAACCAAGGACAACAGAAAGGAAAAGATGAGAGAAGCATTGTCTACTGCTGAGGGCAATGCCGATTTTGGATTATCACTGTCCAGATTGCTGGGACCAAAGGCTCTTCATGGGATGGCAAAAACGTCGTGTCTTTGGAGCTTAATTGAAAGGAGCTTCTCCATATCGTCAACATGAAGGTTTTTGTACTCTCGATGAATCTAACCAAAGTCACACGCTCGTCTTGATTCATCACATTGTGGTTGTCGAGACGAGCGTCTTGTCTGTCATGGCCCAGAGTTATCGGTACGAGTCCTTAACGCGGTCAACAGTAAATTCATGAAGACTCCTGAAGACGCGGCAAGCCGGCAAAACATGAGCTATTCTGCTGATCATCGAAAATATTTGAATGCATTGTGTGTAACGACCTCACATCGACAAACAAACACTTCAAGAGAGGGGACAATCAGCGTCTTGGCCGTCCACGAGGACAAATGCGTCGTCTTCGCTGGGCTCGTCTTGAAAAAGCACGTGAACAATTGCTGCCATGCTTGAATCCATCCGATATTCAGTCCATAAAGTCTTGGGATCGTCCTGAACATGGCGAATCATGGCCAAAACGGAGTCATCGCCCAAAAGACCGACGGTTGAGGCGTTGCTTGCCAATTTCATGAACAGTTCGTCATCGTTTTGAAAAGCGCGAACTATGGTCGACATGCCTGGCAAAGTTTCACGCATCGGCAGAGTTGTCGTGGAAGTTGTTGTCTCTGTAACTCGCAGGTCCGCAGCTCTTTTGTGTTGGAGCACCAACAAAAGAATCTGGAAATGCTTGTCGAGCGCATCAAAAGCCTTGGGGTCGAAGACAACTCGGTGCATTCTCCTTGACAACTCTGGATCAATCTCCAGGAACAGTTGAAACAGTGCATGGCCGCGCAAGTGGATGAAAACATCGCTCGAAAATGCGCACTGGACAGTTTTCGTCAGTTCAACTTGAGCTAAACCTGCTTGGCAATCAGCGTGTTGTGGATCGAGGGCTAAACCACTTTGATATGCTTGCATTGCTTCGGAATGGTGCGATTGGCGATAGAGCAAGTGTCCAACTTTTGCCAATCCATCGGCCGTTTTCTCTCCTTGGCTCTCCAAGTACGCTTTAGCGTCATCGAGGGCTAACGAAGCACATCCGAGACCATCCCAAGCTTGACATCGTTGAAATAGATCAAATGGTAGTGGCGGATTGACTGCATGAATCAATTCACTAAACGAGTCGACAGCCGCTTGAAAGTCGAATGCCTCCAATGCTGATATGCCCATAGCTCGATAACTCTCAAGCTACAGTTGGTAATGATCAAGCCGCAGATAATTTGGCAAGCTTACGCATGCGTCTAAAACAGCCACAACACAGTCATGGCCCTTTGAAAAAGCAAGATCCCGTGCAGTCTTCCCCATCTACAACGTGAAAAGATTTAGTTTTTGCCCTTGCATTGTTGGACCGACTTGATTTCGACGACTTGGCGACGCATTGCTATCTAAAAGCAACTGCACAACATCCGCGTGGCCATTTCGAGCAGCGATCATGACCGGTGTCCAGCCAAACTACAATTATTTGCTTCAAAATGCTTCAACACGACGGTGGTAACTTACTTTGTCGGCTGTACCTACTGCAGCACCGAGGGCCAGTAACGTCGAAGCAAGTGGATAATTGCCGTCCGCCGCAGCATGATAGAGTGGCGTAAATCCAAACTGAATGGGGGAAGAATGAATTGACGGCGATAGCATTGCGAAGGCGAACCTTGTTGGCGAAATTGACATTTGGCCCGTACTCCAAGAGCTCTTGAATAATTTCATCGTGGCGACGAAAACATGCCAACAATAGTGGTGTCGATTTTTCCTACACCTGAATTTACCACGGGGAGTCCATTGTATCTTACATCGTCCACTACATCGGCATCAACACCTACTGTGAGCATTCGACGCACAAGTGGAAGGTCGCCGACAGCAGCAGCATGGCAAAGTTGGGCTTGCATTTCTCCACTCGCCTGCAATTTTTGCCACATTCAGTTCGAAAGGTCGGAGTTTTTACCTCTCTTTTGGTCCTGGACCTGTAGCTGGCCTAATGAAGTATACGTTAGGGGGATCAAGGCATCATAAAATCTATCTCACTCTCTCGTAGTCTTCTTCATCGACGTACATGGCACCATGGTCAAAAAGCAACGGCAAAAGCAGGCTTCACTGCGATCACTCATGTGTTGCTGGATGCCCGTGCCAATGTGCATGTCGTCGACAACGTAAGCATTCAAACGAGCAAAGTGGCGACTCTATTTTTTTCATCAGAGAGGCGAGACTGCGATCAAGTTGGCAGTGCGCCGTGGTCACTCGAACATCGCTTGGCGCATACATGAGTGCCGTTGCTCCATTCTAATCGCAATATTCAGAGCAGTTCTTTCAGCTGATGTGCGCACCGCAGACACATGATCAACGTTAGCTCCAGCAGCAAGACAATATCCAAACAGCCAAGTTTGGCTGCAAGCATCAGTGGTGTGTCGAGCGTCTAGACCAAGTAACACGTGAACGAGCGGACTGTGGTTGAGTTGGTACGATCGGATCTTGCACATCAACGTCGTAAACACCAGAGGCAAGGAAACCCGCAAAGGAAGCCCCGTCTCCGTTTTGAACAGCGAGGAGCCGATCGTCACGAATCTGCAAAGCTCAGTGTCAACGTCCGTGGGTAGTAGAAACCATTACCGAGTGAGAACTGTTCCCTCGGACTTGTTCCATCTACAAAGGTTCAGTTGATATCGTTCAGGGTACTATGTCCATTACAGCAAGGGACATTCGCTCGTACCATGCATCAACAGCTTCCATAGCTTGGTTATCAAGCAGCTCAAGCTGGAGAGAGCTAGGTTCAAGCGCGATAAATGAGCATTTCATACCTGCATATTCGTGCCTGTGGATCGAGTTACTTCCTGATCGTTTTGATGAAAAGAGAGAATATTTTCCGCCGTGGAGATGCCTGGTTCTTCTCAAGATGTTCTTGTACTTCGTCTTGCATCGTTAATCGGTAGCTCTGATGCTGACTGAAGAAGCACAAGTAGGTGCCGCAAATGGACAAACTTTTGAGGGCAACTTTTCAAGAACTCTTCCAAAGTTTGTGTGATTGTTTGTTCGTTCCCAACTTGCTTCATGATGGATCAAATGGCATGGCGGAGACGATTTCCTCGATCGCTCGCACCATGAGGTACTCAACTCTCCAGCTTGGAAAGATCATGACATTTTTTGCCGCCTGAACGTAGCTCTCTGTAATGAGGTGTGCATTGTCGAAAGGCACTGTCATGTTGCATGTATCAGCTTACAAATCAAAGCCAGATGGACATCCATGCCAATTAGGATAACCCAAATTGGATTCACAAGCAAGCTCTGGCAAAAGTGCATAAAACTGGGTGCATTTTGGCCGACGACGGGTACTGTAGTGTTCTTTGTACGCTCTCTGTTGGGTGAAGCTGATTCTTTATGATTTGCTGCGAAGAGTAAGTAAAATAAGGTATGAACACTGTAAACTTTGTCTTTCGCTCGAGAAGTTGTTTCGCACTAACGTTAGTCGTTGGCAAAGAAAGGCTGATGTCCTCCAGAGTTCAAAGATGCCGTTTCATAGTTTGTACCCAAAAGTGTGGACTGCCTTGACACAAGCTGGCGGAGGTGGACACTAGGGATAGATATGTGAAAAATGAAATTTAAATTGGACACTTGAGAGTGTGAAATTCTTGTGTCCCGAATGTTCCCCAGAGAGCAAAGAAGTGTCGCCTTGTTTATCTTATTGTCGGAGACGTGAGGGAGTTTTTCGACTGAAGTATTGAGACACAAATGAGAAGACCCAAGGAATTTACGGTCATGACATTGACTGAACCTTGCATTCCAAACAGATTTCAGTGCGTGGATGCTGTCCATTCAAACACTGAGGTGTTTGATCATTGGCGCTCGTAAAATATCGGGCAAGGTGTCGCTTCTCATCTCCTCAAGCCAGTTTTGCGTAGCCTTTCGTCGATGCGGCGCTTCTACTGTCGATAAGATCGATTTTCTATTGAGCGTATCGTTGTAAGCTGGCACAAAGCCATGCACGTGTCCTCTCATGATCGCATTGGGCACTTCGTGCTGGATGGTGATCGTGACAAACTCGGATTAGTCGAACTGTATGATTCGAGTGAATGGCCCCCAAGGTCCTACAAGACCACACGGTATTGTGTTCTCAACAGGATACGGGCATTTCTCGTGTTGGCCGTTGCGTGGCCACGAACGCAACGTTCTGAGCTTGCGAGTCGGTGCCACATCGCTAGCTCAACCGACTACGGCAACACAAAGATCACTTCAACTTGGACGGGTGCATTTTCCGCCTACGCATTGTCAAAGGCCGAGACATGAGTGTTTTTATCACCCCATGCAGTCCACAAGATGTGCCACGGGTGAATTCTTTGGCGGCGACAGGGGAGAGTGTAGACTGCTGTCTGTGACAGCTTGACGACTGTCACATTTCTCTTCAATTTCAAGCCACTTCTCACAGAAAATCTCGTCAAAACCACTCGAGAGGATCGCAATGGTTGGAAATCAAAACCGCCAGGCTGGAAATCCTCTTGCAATTTGTAGCGAACGAAACATTGAGGTTTCTCGCTGCGATAAAAATGGCAAACTGGTTAGTGCCCTGTCTCGAATTTGCGATGTGCAAAATGGCTCACTTCCCCCCAGAGAGTCTGTTGTTGAATCCAAAAACCATTTGGCATTCACCCAACCCAGATTGCCGCCGTCGTACGTGCTCATGTACGTACTGCCTTTACGAATATCAATATTAATTGTGATGTACAATTTCGTACATTGTAGAATCAACCGTAGGTATAGAGGATTGCTCCGTGGGCAATTGTTCAATTTGCACCTTTCAGCACCCATCGGCAAGAGGAATGAACAGCGTCGGCGCGACGGCGAGAACGCCAAACGCCAAGCTTAGAAGGAGCTTGCGATATGAGGAGAAGGACGAACGATTGCCTCTTGTGACTGACGTCACGGTACGAAGTATTGGAGGAACGTCGTCCGTGGTCCATGATTTGCCACCGGAATCGGATTCGAGCAAATACCTCAAGATTGGATTGTACGGACTCATCAATGCCATCATCTTGGTCCCATTGATGATCAGGTATGTCGTGACATCGTTTCCAGTGAGATTAATGAGCGTAGCTTTTCCCAGATCATTTTTCGTGATCCCGTCTTCCAACCTTACCTTGCTGAATTGGTCAAATTGACCATGGTGTCGGGTGCCGTGCACCAAATTTGCTTTAGCGCGTTGAGTACTCTTCCATTTGCTGTGGGTCAAGTCCAAGATGCCGGACTCATCTTCTTGTCTGCCATGGCCAGTTCGATTGTGCACTCCTTGCACACGTCTGAAACTGTTTTCAAGATGGAAGAAGTCTTGTCCACAACACTTTTTACGCTTTGTGGCTCCACTGCTTTGCTTGGGATTGCCTTGGTCATTACGGGCAAGTTGCGATGGGCTAGCTTTGTTCAATACTTGCCCATGCCCGTCATTGGTGGTTACTTTGCCTTTATTGGTTTCTTCTGTTTGCAAGCTGGTATGGCGATGATGTCTGGCAAAGAAGTGAAAGAAATCTCTGACTGGGTACAACTGGCCAATATGAAGTCTTTTTTGTTGTGCTTCCCTGGTGTCGTTGCCGGGGTTTTCATTTGGATTGTCACGCAGCACGTCAAACATTTTACAGTGTTGCCAGCCTGTATGGCCACAATTTTGGTCTTGTTTTATGGCTCCATGGTCATTTTTGGGTGTTCGTTTGAGGATGCTCGAGCTTATGGATGGATTGCACCCTTGCCAAATACTACAATGAATTTCCGCGATATTTACAAGCACTTTCGACCTAGTCACTTCCATGCCGAATTCCTCCTCGATCAATTGCCAACTTGGATTGCCATGTATTTTGTCGTCGCGTTTTCGTCTTCGTTGGATGTAGCGGCGATTGAAATGGCGCTTCACAAGCCTTTGGATCACAACGCCGAGCTGCAAACAGTGGGCTGGTCAAACTTAGTATCTGGCTTGACTGGAGGCTTTACAGGCTCGTACATTTTTTCGTCGACTATTTTTTCCATGAAGTCGGGAGTTGACAGCCGCTTGACTGGTGTTCTTGTTTTCATTCTTGAATTGGCCTTGGTTGCCAGTCCTTTCTCGATCATTTCGTACGTGCCAAAGTTGTTTTTCGCCTCATTGCAAACTCTGATTTTTGTCGACTTATTCATGGAATGGATTGTTCATGCGCGCAAGAGCATGTACGTGAGTGAATATGCCATCGTTTGGTTTACGTTCTTGATCATGATCTTCTGGAACTTGCAAGGTGGTATTGTTTTGGGCATCGTGGTTGCGGCTTTCAATTTCATTTTTGCATATGTGGAGTCAACGTCAATTCGCCGTGTGTGGAGACAATCTCAAGTGAAACGACAATTTAAGGAGCGTATTGCTCTGCTTAAATCTCGTGCCGCCATTGTCATCCTTGAATTAGATGGGTATATTTTCTTTGGTAGTTCGGTCAACATTATGGAACAAGTGCGCAAGCATGTTCTTCTCACGACAGATGAATACATTCATCTCAAGAGTTCCCGCACATTGAGTTCAAGTATCATGACAACTCCGCGCTTCAACAATCGATCTACTAGAAATCATCCATTGGCCACTCCTGCAAATATGGGCTTAATGGCTATGGAAGAAATGGACGATTATATCAGCGAGTACAACAGCGATGCTCCCATCCCAGCATGCCGAACATTGTACCTTGTGCTGGACTTCGCCCGAGTCCAAGGGATTGATGTTACTGCGGTTCGAAGTTGCTTCAATATCATGAAACAAATGCTTGTTGAAAATGGTATTTCCTTGGTATTTGCAAATTTGCCGAAGCACATTGAAGATATGCTCCGACTGCATGATGTTTTCGATGTGGATGACAAAGCCCATCCTACTAAGGCATTTGAAACATTGGACATGGCACTTGAATGGTGCGAAGATGGATTGCTTGCCAAGGAGTTGCCCGTAGTCGACAACGCAACACGACTTTTGCAGAGTGGCCGTACCATGCAGCTCCTGGACGTCTTGCTACCCAAAGACAAAGAGCACGACGATTCCAAACTGGATGATTCGATGGGTCGATTGTATATTCAAACGAAGTCGTTTGAAAAGGGCGAGATTATATACTCTTGTGGCGGCGAAGTGGATGGTTTCTATGTTGTTGGCAAAGGATTGATTGATGTTTATTTGCCGTCTATGGAGCACAAGAAAATGGGTCCTGGGTTTTCTGGCCGCAAACGTATAGTGCAAGTGACCAATGGTGGTCTTTTGGGTGATATTGATATGATTCTGAACAAGAAGCATTCGTTCACAGCTGAGGCGAAAACAAACTGCTTCATCTTTTTCATCAAAACCACGTCGTTCCAACGAATGAAGAAAGATCATCCACACCTAGCTGCCCGTTTTGAAAAAGCTCTCATGCGTAGTATGGCATTGAACATCTTAGAAGCGCGCTTCTCTGATGAATAATTGACGTTAACACTGCTTGTTTAAGGTGCCCTTTATTTTGTCGAGTAGACGGCCGTGGATGATATCCGTGCTATGGACGTTCCAAAAAAGCCCATCGGACTCGAAATGGTCCATATCCAAGTCCAAATCATTGGAATTTAAGAGTATTGATGTCACAGCATTGGCAACAAGAGGGGCATATTCTAGAGATAGTCGATAGCAAGGATTTGTTTGTTCAAATAGACCAGGATGAATAGCAGGGAGCTGGTCCAGAACATGGATTAGACACTTTGAAATACCATGGTGATAATCACTTTCAAGCGCAGACTTCGTCAGAGAACAAAACTTGGTTGTTCCTTCGTATGTTGTGACGTCAATTGCAAAGATTATACTTTTTGTGTCGCGCATGCTTCCTTTCGGCTGTGGCACCAACTGCAGAGGAGAAAACGGCGATTTGCCAGCGATACACTTGTACCCAAGAGATTTCCAATTACAAGCTTGCAATGCAGTGGTAATTGCACAATGATGCAAGTCTTTAGTGGGACAAAGGGGTATGTGGTTGGAGTACCGCAGGAGCCGAATATCCAGGGTGCATTTTCCCTCTAATTCTGTGACGTTCAAATATGGTGCTATAGCAATGCAGTTGACGTGAAAGCCATTGCAATCAAGGTCTGCATGGGCCAAATTTTCGTAGCTCGTATTGAATTCACCCAAGAATCGGTCCAGTGGGTCAAGTGGCGAGTTACAGAGGATTTTGCAAGTCTCGAACCCTTCGAGTTCGCATACAAACTCCACAGAAATACTTGAATCCAATGTGTAGCTCAGCGTTTCAAAATAGTACACAAGAGCCTGGATGGGAGTTCCGACGTCTTGAGGCCAGGGTAGCTGCAAACGTATTTCTGTGCCAGAAAAGGATTCGTGACTTTCAGTAATACCGAAGTGCGACGATTTCTGAATGACTGCACTAGTGAATGGCACGAGTTCATCAGACGAGCTCAGTCGTAGGGATATACTTATCATTTTCTGCTGAATCCAGATCTACTGACAATTCTGCATAGTAAAACTCAGTTGAATTGAGCGTAGACGTCACTTTCAGGCATGATTTGGCCTTGTCGAGGGTTCTTTGACTATATAGCAAGGCTGCTTTTAATCCAACACCTTTAACACAATGTGATCACGGTCAACATCTCCGTATGAAACGCTTATTCCAGTGTTACCAAATTTTCCGCACTGAGGATATCCACGCGGTGCTTTCGTGGTGGCAAACACTCCACAGCACAGTTTAGCTATGTGATTTGACTGAATTCCCGATCCTACAAGCTCTCAATAAATACAGGGCAATATACGATACCAGTGTCAGAGCAGACTATTTCTAAAGCACGTTTGCATGGCGCCTCTTTCAAGCGAACAGTAATCATCCCTTTGGAACTCGCCTGGATCGCATCCAAAGCTGACCATCAAAGTATCAGTAAGCACAGTCAAATTCACATCAAATACAATTTTCGAAGAGTTCTTTCACTGCTTGGACCAGCGCAGATGTGGGGTTCCCAAAGCCAAACAGTTCCAGGTTGTTCATGACGAATTGTGCTGAATGTGGCTGGGAGATCGAAGGCATCCTGGAAAGGCAACTTTGCGCGCGCAATTCGGTAAATTCAAAAGTGAGATAAATTATTTCTCAAGAAAAGTGTAAATAAAATGAAGATGTTGCTCTATTTATATTAACGGAGTTCTTATATATTTTATATAGTTCTTACTAATTCCAAGTACTGCGTAAGCAATTTCAATTTCGCTTATTAAAATTCGTCAGTAATAAATTATCAATCCATTTAATTAGAGCGCGCAAGCTCGCGCCAGAGAGGACATCGTGTGCACAAGAATCTCAAGATGCTGCGGCTTCGCGGGATGAGAAACAGCCAAGATGGTTCCTTGGCAAAACCTGACGGAAATCAAGTTGTGGGAAATGAAGAAAACAAATTCAGAGCCCCACGTCCCGCTCACCGTGATATGAATCGCACACCTCTTTACCCAGTGAAAGACAACCATCGCAGATCGACAAGGAAGCGGCCACTTAACACAAAGGATGCATCTGTCTCCAAAATTGCGAATGGTAGGTTGGTCGAAGTTTTTGAAGATTCTATGGAGAAACCCATCGAGCGATATGCCGCTAGAAAGGACACATTTGAGCCACCGACGAAGGTTACTCGAGCAAAAGCGAATCAACATGATGTTCACCAACACGATAACACCATCGCCATTTCGAATAACCTTTCAGTTGGATTGGAGACTACTTGCTCTAAATCTGCCTTGTACTCACCGAGCAGACATCAGTCAAGTTCGAATGGAACTATTGGAAGTTTGTTTCAAACAGGACGAGGGCAAAACGTTAAAGTTTCTGAGGCCAAAGTACAGGCATATGAAAAATTGCTACATAACGACTTCACAGAAACAAGTATCTCCGAAAATATTGAAGAAAAGACTTCAATACAGAGCCTATTCAGTAATGGTCGAGGAAACGCCATCCATATACCGGCCAAGACATTGAAACACTATGAAGACATAGTCCACAATTACGACGACTGTAACGAAGACGAGCAGTCATCGTTAGTGATCAGCCATTTTCAAACTGGAAGTGGTAAAAACGTCAAAGTCTCAGCTGGAAACTTGCAGAAATACAAAAAAATAATTGCATTTGAAAATTACGAAAGTGACGAAAATGAAGAGCCGTTATCATCGGTCACAACCTTGTTCCAAACAGGAAGTGGCAAGAGCGTTCAAATCTCAGCTTCAAAGTTGAAGAAATATGAATTACAGTACGCTGCTGATAATGAAGTCCTACAAATCGATAGCAACGACGCCAAATTGCAGTCTGCATCAATAACGAGCTTGTTTCAGACGGGGAGCGGCAAAAGTGTTCAAATCTCAGCTTTGAATTTGCAAAAATACACTGAGCAAATTGCTTCGGACGACAGCACGTCCGACATTTTGTCTGGTAATTTTAGGCCAATTAACAACGGTGAAGAACATCAGCTTCCTGCTGTTGACGAAGAGCACATTAGTCATTTTGTCAAGAACGGTGTTGATGGTACTGAGGATGACGGAGAGTCATATCCTCGACATCCCAAAGCGACCAAAACTACCTCTGAGCTGAACGTGAACTCTATGTTTCAAACAGGGTTGGGTCGTACTGTCAAGGTCTCCGCCAAAAAAGCACAACTATACGATCAAATACTTTTCTCCAGCAATGACCGACAGTCCGAAGAAGTTGACACAAGTGTTAAAAATATTCCACAAGCAGTTTGCGACCAACGAATACAGGACAATTTCATTGACGAAGCAAAACAATTATTTTTTGACAAGCCCGGCGCGCTGAACGTTGGTCATGACACGAACAGGTCCAACTTCAACTCAGTGGCAAATGGCCAGGAAGGATTGAATTCGCACATCCACGAAAAAGATTTTTCAGAAATGAGCAAAGTCCAGTCTCTTCGACCCATCGAGGCATCCAAACGCTTGGTTGAAAGTGCGAGTCATGAAACGCCCTCAATCTACTCCGACAAAGCGAAAGAATACCAAGCAAAATTGTTAAAAAGTCATACATCCGACAGATTCCCAAGTAACGATTTCCTGGGTCAAAATTCAGCAATGACTGAAAGTTTGTTTCAAACGGGAAGTGGGAGGAGTGTGCAAGTTTCAGCTCATCTTGTACACGTGTACCAAGAAAAATTTGCTAGGGATAAACCTACGGGTGAATTTTGCGAAAACCTAGCTGCGGAAAACTCCCTCGAACACATCCCTAAGCCAATTGCAAAAGCCGGATTCGTTCAATCTGAAGGCACCGTAGAAGATAATGCGCAGATGCAAACTTCGGCCATTGAGACAAGCAGTTTTCAAAGTTGCCGAGGGCAAGACATCAGAACATCGACTGCTGCTTTCAAGAGATACGAAGTTAAATTTCAAACAAAAAAACAGACAAACCTGCTTGATGAAAATGCTGCACGGTCACATGACACAGAGTCAACAAGACTAAATTTTGGTGAACAAGGCCAAAACACTGTATCTGAAGTGAGGGATAACACGTCCAAATTTGGACACATGGCCAAGATATCCTTTGTCAAAGTTGAAAAAGATGCTGCCGATGGATATGATCTTGGAAGCTCGAGTAGTGGTGTTGTTCAGTCACTTTTTCAAACAGCTGGTGGAAGTGATGTTATGGTGTCCACCGAGAAATTGCGCATGTATGATATGAAACTCCAAAGTGACAATTTCGACGAAGCTAATGCCCAGATTACCTCTCAAGCTCATGGTATCTTGGTCACAAACAGTAGTGAAGGCGACTACACGATACTTTTTGAGAGAACCTCGAGTGATGAACTTGTAAAAATGGCTGTTCCCGTTAATGAGTATCATCAAATCGAACAAGTTGATCAAACACTGCAAGTAAACGAACATAAAACAACCTATCCCACATCGAACGAACTGGACAACATCAATACTTCAAATGTGGAGCTGCCTACAGCAAAACAAACATTTTCGGCACGAATTCGCGATAAAAGAACGTTTCAGCCTCCTCGCCCTCGAAAACAGAGTACTTCCCCCGTTGTGCCTGGAAAAGCGATTTCAAAACCAATCATTTCAGTGAGCAACAAATTTCCGATTCATGTCTATGAAAAGTGGAGCTTTAGTGCTCTGGCCAGTTGTCCAGACGCTTTCAACAAATATCCATTCGAGTCACCTATTATGGATATCACCGCCGAAAATGCGCACTTGGTGAGATTCGATTACCTGGGAAAGCCAAATTTGGACTCTCATGATGGAAACGTTGGTGCACTCGATCTATATAACTACATGGTTTCCCTAAATTTCTTAAATCCTGCCATCGGAGCAACATTTCGATGGTTCATCAATCATTTCCGCTGGGTTGTTTTGAAATGTGCTTCCATGGAACGAGCCTTTGTTTCACAGCTCTTTGGAAAGTATTGCGCTCAAGCTCAAATTGCTTACCAGCTAAATCGTCGCTGTCAACTAGAGTTGGAGGTACAAAGTGTCACCGAATTTAACCTAATTCCCTCTCTCTGACATAGAATAGTCAACGACCAATATTGAAACGAGTTTATCAAAAAGATGTCCATGCAGGAAATGCTATGGTCCTTTTTGTTGCAGCTGTGTACGAAACGCACTGGGTTTTATCAGACGGTTGGTATGGAATGGTGGCAGTACCAGACGACTATTTGAAAAAGCATGGAAATAATTTAGGCGGCACAAAACTCGTGGTTTGGAACTCCACAATGCAAAATAACGCTGAAGGACTTCACCCATTGGAAGCACCAATTAACCAAGCTGATGAGGGGCAACACCTTACCCAATTTGACAGAGCGAAAGATCCTTATATTGTTCTCCATACAAATAGCACAAGACGGGTGAATTGGAGGACGAAATTGGGTGAGGAATGTAACCGTAAGTAAATGATGTTCTTGCTACAATCCTCATATCTACAACTGTAGAATTCTTCTTACGTAGTTTGCCTCTGAAGTCATTGAAGCAAAATGGAGGTTTGGTTCGATCCATTCGCTGTGTCATATTGCGCTCTTCTGGTTTACTCTACTTACAACCGAAGGAGAATACCCAAGGGCCACGTGTATTGTCTGACATCGTGATGGAAAAGTATCATGCTGAAAAAACCACATCGTGCGTTCCATTCATGCGTTTGAAAATTGCTTGTACGCATGGTTTGGTATCTAGGGCTTCAAACCATAGCTCGGTTGCTGTAATGACTATTTGGCGTCCAAATGAAGAGACTCAAATTATTTGCAAAGAAGGGATGGAGATTTTTGCTACAAGTTTAGTAGTATCATGGAAACTACACGAGTTGAGTTTGAGTAGCTCAAAGCATTCGACATTTGCTCCATTGGAGACATCCTCACTTCCAGAGGCACATTCTTTTGTTGGATATGAAAGACGATCTTGTTTACGGGTGTGCGATGTACAAGAAATGCTTGGTCAAGAAGTTGATATTTGTGTATATCTTGTTCTCGTCACAAATGAGTTTGCTTTTGCAACAGACCAGAGTCTCAAATTGCTGAGTATTAAATTGCCTCACTATGGAATCAAAGATTGGAAGGTTGGTGAAGTTTTGAGATCTTATTTCATTTTTGCATTTAGATGACGTCTGTATTATGTATTCGAAATCTATTTGTTTCACATTTCGACGAGCGCCTTGGTATCCTGGATTGCTCTATGACCGATTCATCGAGTGTCATCAAATCACCGACCAAGAACTCATATTTCTTTGAGGCGCATGATGCATTGAAAACCGTCATGGCGACGAAAACAGCCTCACTTGACACACTCGTGGACTACATCACTTCATCCATTCTCCACGTTACTAAATCCAATTCTCCACATGCCGAGTCAGATGATGTCATAGTTTTGGTTGGCCATCCTATGCACATCTATCCACTTCCCCCTCCTGGACTTGATAACGCCGTTGCAATTTTATACATCGACGAGGGATCACAGTCAGTTGAGGTGCTCTTGACAAGCTCATTGATGGCTCAAGTGAAAGAAATGTTGCCAACAACTACTTGGACGCAAGTAATACGAGTGGAAGCACGAGTGATATGCGATGACGCCATGACGAACAGTTGCAGAAGCTGGGAAGCCTTTGGTTCTTATCGGCTTGTTGCGACTAAGATTGGTACGATTGCAACGTCTGACCACATTCAAGCTCTTTTGAAAAATCTCAATTGATATGCTTGCAATATCTATGCTGAGTATGGAATGGGTCATTTACGACTCTAAGTCGACCCATTTGGTAGATCTTCGATGTTCTTTTCCCAATAGTGACTCAACTTCTTCCTCAGTCAGATTGACATCGCCCAAGTCAAAGTTCTCGGCCAATTGACGATGAAATGCTTCAAACAACAACTCTTGAGATGGTACGACGTCCTTCAGCTTGCACAAGAAATCCACGTGATCTCGTTGGGCTCGATACTTTGGTTGTTTAGCGGGATTTTGAAGGTAGAGCATGTTAGCTGGATCATAATCCCAAAGGAATGAAGTATGATGAAGCCAACGGTCTTTGCCAATACCTGCGAACCAAGTTAGAAGAAATATGGCAAACACTATCATACTCTGAGCATTCCCTGCAAACTTTCGATTGCCAAAGACATAGTCATCTTCACGCAATTCGAATTTCTGAAGGGGAAGATCAAGCACTCACAATCATGGATTTCTTCATACCTCACGACACCCGTTGATGGAGCCAAACAAAGGAGTGAAAAACGACTCTGACCATTCCATAATATTGCGCGGGAATGGTTGCACATGTGGTACGGCACTCTACAATGCAGCGTGAAATACCATTAGGATGAAGCATGATTCATACCGTGTTGATGATAAACGTGGTAAAAATCGTATTATTGTCAACCACCACAGTTCCACCGCCACTGAAGCGCTTCAAGACTGCAATTTTATCCCTACAGCGCAACCATTGGAGTTGTTCATGCCGTGGATTTACCTTTTCACCGCATCCACATCGAGTAACTTTTCAGGCTTGCCCGATATCCCCATGACGATGTTGGTGCCTTTCATGCGCTCATTCCAGATGAACCAATTATCTTTGTCCAGTCGAAAGAGTGCTTCTTCAATCTTGAGCTGATCAAAGATGGGCACGCCATGGAGCCGCAACAAGCGAAGCTTCGGCAACTTGGACACCACCATTTTTGTGCATCTCCGGATAAAACTGGATTATCCGAAATCCTGCAGATTTGACCTTTGAAGCAAACTTGGTGACCGCGAGGGATGAGGTCAATCAAGGTGACGTTAGCGTCAAAATTGAAGAAAACTGATCGTTATGTCCAGTCTTCCGTTGGACGTCGACCGTAGAAAACCAATTTTGTCCCTGCACCGGTGGTGAAATCAAATGTGATGACTCGTTGCGCGTTGTGAGCTTGAAGGAAGATGTCGAAAAGATGTACTGCTGTTTTACACCGCCGCCAAGCTCTAATGGAGAACTTCAAACGTGCCCTCGGGAGGAATCATCCTGCTTTTCTGTGGTGTTCGCAAGACACTCTACATCGCAGAGAGTGTACTCGCTCGTTTTTGTGTCCAATGTTGGCAGCTCAAGTGTCAACTATTAATACGTGTGTACTCGCCAAAAGCTCGTATTTGCTGCTTGGATATCTTGAGTTGCTCGATGTTTCCCGAGGTGGATGGAATATCAGGCCATCGGACGTCAAGGAGGTCGCTGTCTTATCGTGGTTGAAAATTGTTACCTCTGGAGCACCTACCAATGCTTCATGAAATCCCAAATAGTTGTCCTATGCTCAAAAGGTACATCTGATGTCCTTAAAACCAAGCTTGCCGCTCAATGTCTTGTAGCACTTGATTAGTTGATCGTCTTAGTGTCCGCATGTACGAGATATCTCACTTTGTGAGTGACACCAGCATTGAGGGTTCGTCTTGTCACCTCTGTCAAAATGGCTCTCCATGTCGTTTCTCTTGAAATAGCAATCTTCCACACAAAGATCCTTGTCGCTTTCTTTTGCCATCATTGCGCTGTCAACAGTACTGTACCCTTTCAAGCCGCCATGCTTTCAACAACCCCCCCATCATCCTGTCTAGTCTTTCATATCTCAAAACAGCACATCAGTACCAATCATTTATTCCAGCATGTCCACGGCTGGTGGACTTTGGGCAAGCTACAAGCTATTGTAAGTGTCCATCGAATGTCTAAGTTTGTGGGTGCAAGATGCCATGAGAGTGGATAGCAGTACCGAGATGAGCACGTACCATCCCCGCCCGTCCGCCTGCCCGCTCCTGGTATCTGCTGGTGCTTGATTGAGCTCCTCCACCTCGCCATCACCCCATCCCGTCCTTCTCTCCATCGTGTCCCATCCTAATTTCCATACAAACAGCATCGTTTGCGTTGAGCACCAACGTCGCATTTACGTTTACCGTACACAACTTTTTGACTCCTTTCCACCAAGGCATGCACCCATTTCCATCTTTTGCGTCCACGATACAGTTGTAAATTGTGATTCCTGCTGACATCCATTGCTTGATTACGGCAAGATCAAGGTCGTGCAGGCTGCAACTGCAGAGTTATCGTCGTCGATTTAATGTTTGGTTAAAGTCAAAAATGACGACGTCAGCTCTGCATACAGTGTCGTAATCAAGTTCGTACCCGTATTTGACTCGCAACTTCACGTTACGATACAAGATGAGTCCAATGGAGTGGCGTCCAAAAATGTGGACGAAACTTCCGCAACGCTTGGGAGAGCAGTCGCACTGAGCTCAGCATTGATCCATTCGCCATGACTGTGATGAATCAAGAGAAGCATGACGATATGTATATGATGGAGTCCCCGAAGCCGCTCACGCCACGGGGATTGGGCTCGATGCGTGTCCCCCGCATTGCCATCTAAGTCCTTGCGTGGCTCCTGACATTGCTCACGTCTGGTGGACTCATCAGCGGGTACGGCGCCGTTCGTGTTTCTCCAGTTGACCGTGTGAGTTTAGATTTGGGCCGGTGTATACTCGCCTGGTGGACGAAAAACAATGGCACGACTTGTGTCCACCAAATACGACAGAGGTGTGTTCAGACCAGGAAGTCAAGCTCCAGAGCATCTACTCGACGGGTCTTCTCATGAACGTACTTGGGCATGAGATCTTTGGCACGTTGCTCGACATGATTGGACCTCGATACATGACCCTCATAGCCTACGTGGTGCGATATCCACAGCTTGTTCATGACGAATTGACACTATTTGTCCTTGTAGTTTTCCGTCATCGGCAATGTGTGCATGGCTTACGGAGACGCTACTTCAGGCACCGGGATCTTGCTCGTCGTCGGCTACGCCATGATCGGATTTGGTGGCATGGGAATCCTCTTTGCTTCGCTCCAGCTCTCGATGCTCTTCCGTGACGAAGAACTCTACACAGCTCTTCTCGTAGCCGCAATGGGTTCAGGTGCGTCTGCCATGTTATAGCTTTCGTCATGACTCGGTAGGCTACGTCTACATCTTGCTAAAGCTTGACATCTCACGTGAAACATTCTTTCTATCATACACGTAAAGCCAACTCATCTGTCAGCTTCTTTCAAACGCATTCTTGCTCTAGTGGCGTCTCGTTGGCAGCCATGATCATCGTGTATCTTGTGTACCCTGTCCATCACATCGCAGGTGAACATAAGGGTCTGTTCGTTGAACAAAACTGGTTATATGGGATAACCAGTTATTTCAACTCCGGTTATCACGATGAAAAGAAAAATATCCTTTGTCATACAATGGAGAATAAGTGATAGTGTTTGCAAGGCTTCGTTTTCCTCCTCACTTTCCCGCTAGCATTTAGAATTCAGCAGCCAATGGCGCAAAAAACCGCTCGAACGCAACAACTCGACAAGCCCGCAAGATGGACCCAAGAGCTCGACGATGAATTCGTTGCATACTACGTGGAGATAGCCGGTCGAGCGCACGATGTTGTCAGTGGGGGTAAATGCTTGAAGAATGCAGGATGGCAAGCAATCTTGGCCAAGTTAGATGGCCGTGGCAACATTGTTGACATAAACCAGCTTAAGAATAGGTGGAAACGTTTAAAAGAAGACTACGTCGACTACGCGTGGTTGGAGAAGAAGTTCTCAGGAGATGGCCTCCAGGGCATTGACGATGCAAAATGGGCTGAACTTGACGAGGGTCGAAAGCACAAGTATTCACGCTTTCGATTTACGCCATTCCGTCACTACAGTGTATTGGATGGCATTGTTGGCGACAGTATGGCAAATTGCGAGTATATGCAGAGTGCGGCTGATAGGCGACTTTGCAATGAATATGCAAATAGTAGTGTGTTGCAATCCAATGTCTCTGCCTCAGACGAATCGCTCGACCACAATCAAGAAGGAACTGTTCCCAAGACAATGACAGCCGCCAAGCGCCGTGCGAAGCTTGTAAACGAAAGAATGAAAGCGAACCGGAAACGCAAAGAAGTCGCTGACAAAAAAACTTGGAACTGAAGTCAAAAATGGTGAAAAGCATCGATGGCATTCGCGAAACCATGGATCTTTTTGTAAAGTTTATGGCGCATAATGCAAACTATGTAATTGACGAAGAAGATGACGACAATCACAGCTCAGAAGATGACATTTGATATCGATAGAATAAATGTAATCTATATTGAGTTTACTCTATACTCTTGATAGGCACTCCACATTCTGTTCGCCAGCTGATCCCGCCAGTTCTCACTAGTTTCATCTCCATTGCAAGCAAAGTCTTCATGAATTTCTTCTAATGAACGCTAGTGTTCCAACAAATCAGCGTCGCTCAACTCGTCTTGAACTTAATTGGGACTGAAGGCAATTGCAAAGTTGTGCAACGCTGCACAAACGTGGATAATGAGTACAGTTGTGCTCGACTTTTTGCACTCTACTCAATCTAAATACCCCCATAAATGTGTAATACAAGTTCTAGAGGTTTTTGGATTGTTCTATGCCACTCAGCAATTTACCACGTCGTGTTGTCAACTGCCTTCTTCACTCTCGAGTCGTAAGAAAGGCGAAGCACACGAAGATCACACTCGGGAGCAAGCCACACGGAGCGTTTCCTGCATGTCCACTCACTATTCCATCCACAGGCAGATTCAGCCAATGACGACACTTCGTGAGTTGGCTATGATTTAAAAATTCAAATGCTTGTGCGATTTTGTTTTCGACGCACAACCTCGAGAATTCATAATGCCAGGAAGCAAGAAGAGTCTGACCTTATCGGAAAAACACCAAATTAGAGAGCATTATAAAGCTATGGAGTGACCTATCATGACTGATATCCGCAAGTGGGTCACGAAAACCTTTGGAATGGAGCTCAACATCACAACATTCCGACGAATTGTTCGAGACACTCGAGCATGCATGGTTGCCAACATAGACGCGGATGCCACAAACAATGCAACTTGTACAAGCCACGGCATCCTGAGCTCGACAAAAAACTTGCTGAATGGGTTTTCGCTGCAAATGAAAAGCAAGCCTGTATCACAGGATCTGTCATCATGGCGAAGGCTAAGAAACTTGCAAACGAAATGAATCTTACCAATGTCGGCAATGTGTCAAGAGGCTGGCTGTATGGTTTCCAAAGACGACACAATGTCAAAATGTATCGGCTTCACGGTGAGTCCGCTTCAGTCCTACCAGACGTCATTGAAAAAGGACGCGAAATGCTGCAAATGGAAACCCTAATGTACCCCAAATCAGACATCTACAACATGGATGAGACTACTCTTTTTTACAATTTCCAACCTTCGACGACGATATCGAACAAACCTCGGCAAGGTCAAAAAAAGGATAAACGGCGCATTTCTATCGTCCTTGCTGTAAATTCAGACGGATCCGACAAATTACCTCTATCGTTCATTGGGAAATCATTGAAGCCTCGATGCTTTGGTGGGTTGTCAGGAGAAGACTTAGGTATACTCTACACGAGCAACCGCAAAGCTTGGATGACAATCGATCTTTGCGAATGGATGACAAACTTGAATGACAAAATGCAAACTTGAATGACAAAATGAAGGCGGCAGATCGAAACATCCTTCTACTCATTGACAACGCATCATCCCACAAGACTGTTGACATCGATCTTACCAATGTCCGAGTTCTTTTGCTCCCACCAAATACAACGTCTTGCTTGCAACCCCTTGACGCAGGGATCATTGCTTCTTTCAAGAGGCTCTACAAAAAACGTCAAATTGATCATGCGATCCAAATAATCGACAGCGAACCCGAACACCAAGATTTTCAATCGCAAAAGTTGTTTGCAGTTGATGTCCTCACAGCAATGAAATGGGCCACTGACGCATGGTCTGAAGTCTCTGAGACTACAATCAGCAATTGTTGGAATCACACCCGTATAGTGCCTGACGTGTCGCTCATGGATCACCTCCAGTCACTTGGCCTTGAGCATGAATGGCCAGCGGAGGCTATGTAGCAACTTTAAGATAATGACTTGAAAACTTATAAATACTTTAAAACTTTATAACCTTGTATAAATTATGAACAGTGAGTAGTGCAAAAAGTCGAGCACAACTGTATCGCCGTTTTTAAGTCATAACTTGGCGACGACAATGCTTTCCATTTCATTTTCAGGAGGCCAAATGCTCGTTCAACAACTATACGGGCCTTAGAATGTCTATTCACTCTGTTGCTAGAATGTACTATTGATTGCAACTACCTGTAGTTGAACAGTTCTTTCGATGTTTGTGGACCCCCTTGTGGTGTCGTTGCCCATTCACGTAAATGGTATCGTGTTCGCCGAAATGGTGTGAGAGTCGCCAGTGACAAGCCCAGACCAGCATCAGCTAAGTAAAAGTACCCGCTCGGCACCGTTGATTCAAATCCTGAGCTCCTTAGGACGAACCCGTCAGATGCGCATCCTACTGTGTAGGGAGCATTAAATAGATAGCGTTGTATAATCTAACCTTCCGCTCCAGCATAAACCGCCAAGAACCTTCCAATCTCGCCGACGACACCCAAGACGTTTGTTGTGTACCCCCCTTTGCGATTTCGATACCGATCTTTCAAGCTATCTGGAACTCTCACGGGGATATGCGTCCCATCAACAGCCCCAAGGCAACGATTCAAGAGCGGATGTTCACGTGAAAAGGCTTCGGACGACGCTTGCATGCGATCATCCTACAAACTAGATTAGTAGTTTTATTTATTATCTATACCTCATGGGGGTCTGATGCATAGAAGCCATGGTCTGTGAGAGCTTTGAGTATGGCCCTCATTCCTATCAATCGATATTTACTCTGTTGCCCAAAGCCTTCTCGTTGGAATAATTGTTCCTGTACTCGACAAGCTACACCTGTGGCAAAGTATTGCAGCGCTACCAAGATGACTGTGCGAGTTTCCATTCGGTTTGGCACGTAGGGTTTGCATATGTCTACTTGCAAGTCGATTGCCACCTTCGGTAAACGCATATGATCGAGGTAGAGAATATGTCCCCTTCATGGGGCAGATTGCTTTGCAGAGCAAGGAAATCCATAAAACCGCTCTCTGGCCGCACAAATCTCTGCTCTGGAGCTTGGTCTTCATTCGAGTCGGCATCCAACCAAGCAGCCACAGCGCCAACCAGTTGTGCAATCGACAAAACAACATGACCAGCAATGTCGCTGTCCTCCATGCCACCGAGCCTGCCAAATGTAATGTGACGACGATGTCCACGAATGAAATAACTCCAGAAAAAACCACCTCTCGACATGGTTATTTTTGTGAGTTATTTACTGGGATATTGGGTCAGGGATAAACTCACTTGGGACGACATCGTGTTCGCCGACAACACACAATAAACGTTTTTTTTTCTCAGAAAATAACTCATTTTTGGCGAAACAACTGGTAATTTTCGTTCAGCGAACAGACCCTAAGACAGTCACCACGCCTGGTTTCTTTCAGTTATGTGTTTCTTGACAGTGTATAATGAAGTAACATTCAATTATGAGTGATCGATATTGTGCGTTTTGTATCAAACTGGAGTTGATACAAATTATTTTTTGCGCAGCTACAATTTACGCACGATTTACGCATAAAAATTTCAAGTATAAAATATCGAACGTTTTTTATGAGTTTTAGGAAACCGTTCAAAACAATTTTAAAACAATGATGTGTATTTGTGGTGTGTGTTTTCACCAAACACCGATTCACATGTCAGATCGTATTAAGATGGAGAGATCACCTCTTCGAGCAATCCATGTTGAATCGTGGTGGGGCTTTCCGAGTACAAAGTGGACAGCTTAGCTTTCGATAAACCAAGGAAAAAAAGCCGTACAGACAATGGTACTTTGTGTTGCGAGGAGCGTGCTCATGGGATACAGCATGCTGAATCATGACCGTGACCTTCGCACCGCAAGTCGACCAGACAGTTACACAATTAGAGTGCATTTTTTATTGCAAATAATGTGTGCGCAAATTAGGCGTAAACAATACATATCGCACAAACACGACACAAAACCGACAAATAATTTAAAATGATTGGATAACCGACATCAAACTAAATTCTTATTGGATGAAAATTGGAAATGACAGTTGACTGGACGAGGGACATGTCGAGGCGGCAACATATACCAAACATTTAACATTTGCGCAGTTTGATTGGATAAATCACTGAAACTTGACTTCGTTTTGCTCATCACCTGTCCACAAGACGGAGATGGAGCAAGCTACGCCCTGCAAGCAAACGATTGAGCAGTCTTTCTTCGGGGCTTCCACCCGACGAACTTATGCCAGCGCGGATTTTTCAGCTACACTGTACATCAGTGCAGTCTCGCAAGCTATCAAAGACAATTTGAGGAGTTTTGCAAGCATGAAAAGGACGGCATCGACCCTGCGTCGGCCACCGCGGAAATCTGCACTGACTATTTTCACCATCTTTTCTCTCTTGGACGAAAAGCCCGAACTGTAGACACTGCCAAGACTGCGCTTGCTGCTTACTTTAAAGACCATAAGATTGATCCGAATCCTGCGCAAGAGACGACATCCAAGAAGTACGTCGTGGCTCTCCAGAAGTTTTGTCGACAAAACACTACAGACGAGGAGCGAAAAGCCCATCCCTCTCGATCCACGACTTGTCCAAGCTCATTGATGCCTTCGCTCCGATGAACCACTTCGTTGCGACAATGCTGCGATTTCTATTCTCTGCAAGCTACCTCGGTTGTTTTCGTATAAGTGAAGTCCTGAGTTTGAAGTGGTGTGATGTCGACTTCAGCAAGACTGGCGACGAACGATTTGTCTCGGTCAGGCTACGATGGCACAAGAAGGCCAGCGTTGAAAAGGACTGCCAAATCTACCATCTCCTCAATGAAGCGTCATACCCATGCCTTCGTGTTTGTGATTTCTATGAAGAGTACGTGAAACTCGTTCGCTTGACGATACACAACATTCCAAATGGAGCTTACGTGTTTCCACAGACGACGGCAATCAACGGTGGTCTTCGTGTGGACTGGTTTAAGCAGGCTGAACAAATGTGGCTACGTAGAATTTTGACAAATACAGTCGAAGCTACACCAGGTTTGCCATTGGGAATTACCTTGCACAGCATGCGACGTGGTGGTGCATTTTATCGCGTGTTTGAATCACCCGAAAGGCGATTCAATTTTCGTGAACTCATGGCATGGTGCCGGTGGGAAGACATCAAAACGTGTTGCGAATACTTGGTTACGAAAAATATCAGTGATGCTATCGATCCTAGATTGCTCCTGCATAAGCGCTCCACGAACCAATTTGTTGTGGCTGGAGACCAGCTTGCTTCCACTGTGGACATTGAAGCTCTAGCAGATACAATCATCAGAGCCATTCTGGAGGCTCTGCCTACTCAAAATGTCAAACCAAAAACACCAGTGCAGAAGACAATGCACGAATACTTGGCACCGAATGCAATTCCAACTGCAAGAAATGGCGAGGAAGCGTGGCAACAATGGTTCACGCCCGACCCCCAAAATGGTTTGTTCATAGAGCTGAAAGACTTTCCGAAAGACAGTGTCAAACTTGACCGAAGAAAATACTCGGAGCGACTCACTCTCTCCACCGCTTTCGCAAAGTTTCAGTGCTATGATCAGTTTGAGAGGGCGTATGATGGCTTCACCAGAACCTACTCGGGACTCTTGAAGGAAGTGCGCAAGAGAAAACGTGAAGGCACTTTGTGAATCATTCCATGTTGGCTGTCCTTCAGATTGTTAATTGTGATTGGGATTATAAATTGTCATTTCTACCAATCAATTTTCTGTCGGATGAAATTGTAGTGTCGTCCATTTTATCTATACAGAACTCGAGTCAAACACAGCAAAACTCCAATTTTGGACCAATTTCACAATATCTGCCTGCAATGATTGTTTGGTTGTTGCAGGCTTCTCGATATAAGATCTAAACACCTCAATATAGGCACACTTGAAAGCCTTATCCGGATGAGATGTACGGATACCTCTGTTACTCTCCCTGCTTTCAAGGTCTGTCCGGATACAGTTTGATTTTCAATTCCTGAATTGTGGGCTTCGGGATGCTCTGCCGTCGGCTGTTATGGTCGGCTTTCGGCTTCGGGGTGTCGGTGAACTTGATCGCGGCCCTGCCTTCGTGGGTGGTTGAAGCGTCACAAGCCTGAAGAAAGTTGGTCGTGATGGTTTGCGGTGGAGTGTTTCGAAGTCGCTCAAGTCAGAAGGCGTCCTCGGTGGGGCAGCGGGGCTGCCATCGGGTGAAGACCGGCCGAGTACGTCTCCTCGTCAATGTATACGGTCATCAGCGTTATGAAGTCAATGTTTTGGTGGTGGGCCAGTGGAGATGAACACCACTTGGCAGTCGATGCTGTGGCGTCCTCGGTGGGGCAGCGGGGCTGCCATCGGGTGTGGACCGGCCGAGTACGTCACCGCACCAATCTCAACAGTCATCGCGGTCTACGATCATCATTATTTCGAAGTCTATTGTTTGGTGGTGGGCCAGTGATCGCATCACGCTCTTCGTACGTTCTATTGTTAATGGAGTCGTGTAATGCTTGATTCCTTTAGGTTGCGCGATTGTTTGGTTTGCTTTATGATCGGTGCTTTTTGTTTTGTTTGTTTGTTGTGATCGGTATTCTCAAGTCATCTCCCCCTGTTCTGTAGGAACCACGATTTAGGAAAAAAAGTTACCAACGAGATGGTTTATTGTTACGCTTCTACACGATTCCCAATTGGCGGCGTAGTTTCGCGAATTGTGGTTCTGGCAGCGCTTTTGTCAGTATGTCCGCCGCTTGGTCTTTTGTATTGATGTACTTTAGACAGATCAAACCCTCGTCAACCAAGTCCTTGAGAAAATGGAACCGAAGGCGAATATGTTTTGTCCGTCCATGCGCCGAGGTACGTTGTGCTACCTGGATGGCGCTTTTGTTGTCAACATGCAGCGTGATTGGTTGCTGTCTAGGATGACCCATTTCGTCGAGTAGTTCTGCTGTCCAGATAATATTCTTTGCCGCCTCGGCTGCCGCGATGAATTCAACTTCCGTTGTGCTCGTCCGACGAGGCTTTGTTTGCGTGACAGGTACACAACTGCAGCTCCAGCATGCATAATCAGTGCTCCTGTGATAGACTTGCTATCGTTGGAGTCATTTGCAAAGTCGGCATCACTGAAGGCTACAGGTGTGGAAGGTACCAAGCCATCATATAATGGTCCCATGTTTGCTGTTCCTTTCAGGTATTTCAGAACACGTTTCGCCATGCGCCAGTGTGTTTGGTTGTGGTCGTGATTATGGGATGAAAGGTATCGGACCGCACTGGCAATGTCTGGCCGGGTTGCTGATACCAAGTATTGTAGAGCTCCAATCATACTTTGATATGGGACGTCGCGAGTGTCATCGGCTTGTACGTCTGTCGATGGGACGCCTTGCACCTGCGGCGTTGGAGCAGTGTGGCAGTCATCCATGTTGAATCGGGTAAGTAGTTCGTTGACAAATTTCTGCTGATGTAGCTTAAGAGTTCGTAGCTGTCTGTCACGAACGACTTGAACACCCAGTATGTACTCCAGTTCGCCTTTGTCGGTGGCTTCGAAGGCGTCGCGAATTTGTTTTTGTGTGCAAGCAATTTCCGAATTGTCTTTGCCAGCGATAATAATGTCGTCGGCGTACACAGCGAGGTAAGTAATACAATTGTTGGTAGTTGACCTCTTGACGTATATACATTGGTCTCTGTAGCATTGGCGAAATCCAATTTTCACCAGTAGTGCGTGCAACTTTTTGTGCCATTGTCGAGGTGATTGCTTCAAGCCGTACAGTGATTTCTTCAGGAGACAAACCAAGTGCTTGCTGTGTGGTTGCGTGTATCCCTCTGGCTGTTCCATGAATATTTCCTCGTCCAGGTCGCCATTCAAGAAGGCTGTTTTGATGTCCATTTGAACTGCTTCCAAGTCTTGAGTTGCGATCACCGCGCATAGTACCCGGAGTGAATCAAGACGCAGCACTGGTGCGTATGTGTCTGTGAAGTCGACTCCAGCGATTTGTAGGAAACCTTTGACGCACAGCCGTGCTTTGAATCTTTCCACAGCACCATTCGCCAGGTATTTGACTTTCCATATCCACTTGCATTTGAGTGCCTTTCGCCCTTTAGGGAGCTCCGTCAATTCCCAAACTCGATTTTGTGTAAGTGAGTTGTACTCGTCGTCCATTGCCTGCTGCCATTGTTCGCGCTCGGGACTCGAACGGAACTCAGCCATTGTCGTAGGTGCGTTGATCCTTTTTGGTGCAAGAGGAGATTGCAGTGCTTGGAATTCGACTTGGTTGACCTCAAAGCGCCGTGGGCGTTTGGCTTTTTGATCACTGCGTCTTGTTTGGGCTTCGTGATGTGGCTTGGTGGATTCGTTGCCTGTTTGCTCGGCAGTTGTCTCTGTTCGGAATCTCTCTGTCGTAAGATCTTCGAGTGATGTGACTCCTTCGATGAGTTTGTAATTAGGTATGGAAAGTCGTCCGTGATTGAAGTTGCTGTTTGCGAACATGTTGGCATTTCTGATCTTTGATTCATCGAAGGTAACTGACCTTGAGACCGTCACTGTTTGATCTTTGGGATTCCATAGTTTATACCCAAGTTGCTCCGTCGCGTACCCCAGGAAGACACAGGGTGTGGCTGGATTGGTAAGCTTGTCGTCTCGCTGTGATTTTGGTACAAATTTGAAAGCTAGACAACCGAAGGTTTTGAGCATGTGAAGACGGCTGGGTTTGCCAAAGAGAACTTCGTATGGGGTACGTTGATTGAAGAGTTCTTGAGGGGTGTGATTGTACACATAGACGACGTACTCGAAGCAGTATCCCCATAGGGTTGCTGGCAGCCCACTGAGGGTCATGTACACCCGGATTTTGTTGAAGACAAACTCGTTTGTCTTTTCCGCCAAGTGGTTTTCTTCAGGTGTGTCAGCGTTCGTGAATTTTTGCGTCACTCCTCGTGATAGACATGCTGCTCGAAATTCCTGGCTCGTGTATTCGCCACCTCCGTCCGTGTAAATGTTCGCAATTCGCGAGTCGCGAAGTTGGTTATCCAGATGAGCAGTGAGTTCAGTGAAGTGAGTCGTCGTCTCATTCTTCTTTTTTAGCAGCTTCCCAAAGATGTATGTCGATGCTTGATCGACGAACATGCTGGTGTACTTTTCGTGGTGGATTGTGCGCGGTCGGATTGGGCCACACAGGTCCCCGTTCAAGCTTTCGAGTGGCTTGGTGGCAATGTGATGGTGCGTGTTTCGAAATGAAATTCTCTTTGCCTGTCCTTGAGCACAACCATAACAAAGTTGTCTAGTAGTGGTCGAGTCGACAGCGGGATCCAGTATGGGTTTGATGACCTTGGCCACTTGTGTGAAGTCAGCATGGTTTAGTTTGTTGTGCCAGTGGACGAGTTTTTCGTCATTTGTCTTGGATTTCGTTGCAATCGCGTGTACTTCCAGATGGCTTGTGTTTGGCGACTGTGAGATGACATCACGGAGTACGTATAAGTTGTTTTGCATTGTGAATTTCAACTCGTGTTTAGTTGAGGGATTGACGTAAAGTGTACCATCGAGGTCTTGGTGGTAGAGCTGGTATCCGCTTTCGAGAAGTTTGACGTGTGAGATGAGATTCTTGTACAAAGTTGGCTCATATGTGACGTTGCGTAGGATGAGTGTTGACGACGCCCCACCTTGCAGCATTGATATTGTGACTTGACCAACTTTGCCGATGATCGTCATTTTGTTTGGTAGGATGAGCTCAGCCGTGCCGTGCCACGCATCAAACAAGGCCTTATTTCCACTGACATGGCCCGTAGCGCAGTTGTCGAGGGTCCAATGTTGTTCCAAGGTTGGCATTCCATCAAAATCATTTTCCTCTAATTGCATTGCTGTCTTAGATGAAATGGCGTTGACAGAGAACGATCGCGTTGCTTCTGAGTCGGATGCACATGAGTCCGAGCTGTCACTTGGTTTGACCCGTTTGGCTGGCAAACTCTGACGTTTGGCCATAGCGCGCTTGCTCACATGGTTTGGGTCAAATCTGGGTGGTCTTGTGCCACATGGCTCCCTCGTTTTCGGCAGATGAAGCACCACACATCGGAGTCCACTGGGTTTGTTTTTGTTCCACGAAAATTGTTCCTTCTAGTTTGTAGGGCGTTGATTTCCATGGCTGGTTTGTCTTGTCCGTCATGTCTTTTGATCAGTCGTGTTGGGCTTCTGTGGTCCTTGTGTCGGTTGAAGTGGTCGTGTCTGAAGTGCCAGGTCTTCACGACGATCACGATCACGCTCTCTGCGTTTTTCTTCCTTATTGAGGAGGGCTCCCATCAATGTCTTCAAGGTAACTTTGTGGTCTGGGGTTGGCTTCAAGTGATTCATGAACGTATTGTAGTTGTCAGGTCCGGAGTCTGGCAACGACATCAAGATCCATTCCACCGTTTCTTGCTCATTGATTGTCTTGCCCATATCGTTCAGTTCTCGGATGGTTGATCTCACTAGATTGATGTGTTTCATCATGTGTTTGACCACTCTTTTGTCTCATAGTTGGCTACTAGGGTGTTCCACATTTCTGCTGGTGTACTATCCTCTCGCACAAGTTCAAAGACTTCATTTGACAAGCAGGTTTGAAGGTATGATCGTGCCACATTGATGCGATCTACGTATTGAAACACTTCGACCTTGGGGGCGTCATCGTTTGGCGGAGCTTCTTCCCCGGTAATGATATCCCAGATGTGGCGCAGTTGACATATATTCTTGAACTTGATTTTGAAGGACGAAAAATGTTTTCCAGCAAATTTGACCTTTTTCAACAGGTCTTTGGCCTCAGATTCGGAGGACCGAATGGTGAGTGGAGGCTTCTCGATTGCTTCTGACTTTGCACGAAGAAGATTGATCTCATTTTGTTGTGCCTCAATCAGTCATTTCAAGGTATTGAACTTATTATTGTCCATCTCATGGTTGGAGTTAGGATTGCTTTGACTTTCTCTCGACGAGTTGTCTGTAGTTGAGCGTGTTGACACCGGTGGGTTCAGGGACTCTCGTTGGAGGGTTTGCTCACCTGGAGCGCTAGGCGCGGTGTCCAATAGTTTTTCGTTTGATGTTAGTGGCTCCAAGGATTCAAGTAGAAGGATTTCATCCCCTGGGAGGCTACGCGTTTCGTCTAGTGGAGTACTTGGTGACTCGCCTCGATCGTGCTCGGTTTTTGACATTGTTGTTGTTGTTGGGAGAGCTTACGGCTGTTAACCTTTCAGTCATGTGTTTCTTGACAGTGTATAATGAAGTAAATTCAATTATGAGTGATCGATATCTGCCTGCAATGATTGTTTGGTTGTTGCAGGCTTCTCGATATAAGATCTAAACACCTCAATATAGGCACACTTGAAAGCCTTATCCGGATAAGATGTACGGATACCTCTGTTATTTCCAATTTATTCGGCCCACAATCAATGTAAGCACCGACTGTGATTGCATTGTGCTCATGCAGTGACGTAGAAAGCCAAGATCAAGACTATCTGGGCGGGGGCAAAGACTAGCCTGAAGCGAAAGGACCTCTGGGCGTATATTTCGATGGGCTCTCTGGTCTACTTAGTGCTCGTCTTTGGTGGTGGAGTTATTCCAGACGTGATCGACTCGCTGCTCAACAAGACAAAAACGCCGATGTGAAAGATGAGTACACCAACTACTTGTACCCGCTCATATCCAACTTGTCCTTTGTCTTTTCTCCCATCGGCGGTGTGGTCATGCTTCGATACGGCTTTCGAGCGACCGCATACCTGACGGTTGTGACGTTCTTGCTCTTTTGTGGGTCGTTCATGCTTCCATCGTTGCCGGCTCAAAACTTGACGTTTGTTCTCATGGCTGCGACGAATGGCTTCTTTGGATGCATTCAATTCGGATATATCAGTACGCTTTTGCATCCTGCATCACGATGACTTACTCTTTTTGTCGTAGTGACATGCTTTCCTCGAGAAGTCTACGGCATGCTCTCTGGTATGGCTGCGTTGATGGTCTTTTTCTATTGTCTGCTGAGCTACGCACTCACGCCGTTGGCGCAGTACGGTTTTGGCGGAAACAACAATTATGTGTTCCTCATTTTGCTCTGCACGACTGTGATTGCGTAGTTTCTCGTTCGCTTCTTGCGAGAGGAAGACGAATGCCCAGAATCGGATCTCCGACTTGAACCACTGGACGAACAGTCCCCCAGAACACCAACTGATGAAGACACTCTGCCTCGTTTCAGCCCCATTCGCGTTTAATGCATTCCGCGATGTGCGCCTTCCCTTGGATTCGAATACGACAGTACAGGAAAAACCTCTCTAAATATCAATCAATTCATAGAGGTAATTATATAAAATATAACGAGTATCATATTTGAAAGGGCAAGTTCACCAGCAAGACAAATCGTCTTTTGCTCATAACTTCTGTAATACTGCTCCGTACAATGTCTTGATTGGATCTATCGTTTGCTTTTCTTCCTTGTGTGGAGATGCTTTGCAACATGAAAGGCTAATTAGTGATGTGTGTGATTGTCGATAAACCTCCTTAAATTAATAAGCTTATATGAAATAATGTTTGACAGTGTATTGCATATTGAAGTTGGAGTGAACTGACAACACCAGCACAATGGAATCCGGATAACAAACTTCAAACAAAACCCCTTCACCCCCAGTTTTTTTTATTCCAAAAAATATTTTTTGTGTCAACGTGGTTGGCTGTGTGACTCGCATTCTCTCTCGCATCATGTCGGCTATCGGAGCGCTCAAGAAACTCGACCAGAAGAAACCTGACGCCAACAATGCCAGCGGCATTCTTGTACGTAAATAGGAGCAGTTCAAAGGGCCGTCATGGCTGAAATACATCTTAGGGCTTGTTGCAATCGAATGCTGTTAAGCGAGTGCGTGAGACCGTGTCGTGGACCACCAAGCAATTCTGGAAGGTATTGAATGGGTCTTAGTATCGTTGTTGCTCATGGATCCGTAGTGGTACCAATATGGTGGCCGCTTCACGTGGATTGTCGCCACGACGATGCTCTTCACAGTCATTCCGCTCGGAATGGAAATCATGCGTGAAGCCGACGTGAAGGAAGTCGAAGGACTTCGTGTGCAAGCTCTCAAAGCGCAAGGCTACACGTCGAGTCAAATTGCCCAAATGGGCTACGTAGATGCTTCCAACGCGTCGTTAACAGAGGCGCTTCAATAGATTATGAAGACAATTTTTGTACTAGAATCCTACTCTGTTTGAGTCTTTGGGGGCTTGGATCGAATCATAACAAGACCAATAAATGTAGAGCAAACTGTGAGGAAGACAACGAGCAAAACGGATGGTATAGCCATGGCATAGTACCGCTCGGGGAAGAAACTCTGGACGGCGTGATCTTTATCGACAAAAGGCTACCAGAATTATTGCAAGATTTGTTTCCACAGCACGTCTTTACCGTGACAAAGACCCACAGGGCGTAGTAGATGTAAGACGCCACGGAGACTGCTAGAAGTATAGCTCCTGAGCTCTGGTCTGACGAGCCTCCCTACGTATTAATCGTTCCATTATCCAAGATCGAGATGTTTTACCATGTTGAGTGCTTCCTGTCGGTTCCCTGGCACTTCCAAGTCAGTCTGTGACACTATGTTTAAATTAATTTAATTCGCCGAAATTAAATAATGAAATTATTTTGATTGGCTAGAATAATTGATAAAATATTTTAATTGGCTAAAATTCAATACTATTGACCAATTAAAGTATTTTAGTTAGACAGTGGAATTTTTTGCAAACTATTTTCAATCCATTTGGCTGGTTGACGGACATGCATCGCGTCGTCTCCCGCGCTGTCTTGCGTTCGAACTGCTTTCGTAGCAGCGTGTCAACGCGTGCTATGAGCATTGGCTTGCACTCTGCTTTTTCGTCCAACTCTCTTCCCATTCAAGCGAGTTTCGGCTCCATGATTCCTCAATGCCCACCTGCGTCAATCGTCCCGGCGCCAATCGAATGCCCCGAGTTCAACGACATTATGGCCCCCATCATGGCGATCAAACGAACATATCAACCCAGTGTACTGCGACGGAAGAGAAAGTTTGGCTTCCGCGTGCGCAAGCAATCATTGGGTGGTCGCAAAGTGTTGAACAACCGATGGCTCAAGGGTCGCAAGCGTTTGTCTGCCTAGAAGGTCTTGGACCCACACCAGAGATCAACAAGCTTGCAGGTGCAGCGACGAAATACATGAGATAAGAGCTTTTAACAGCGTGAAGTCTTCCTACATTGTCGAACGGTTTGTCGGAAGATTGGGGATGTCGATGTCACCCATGTACTTGCACAAGGCAGGTGAAAACACTTCGTAAATCAACGTCAGAGGTTTTCCGCCTTGCCAAAACAAGTAGGATCGACCCCAGAATGGCCCTGGCATGCCAAATTCCTTCTCGAGCTTCGCAGAATGGCCTCGAAAGATGTGCTTGACATCACGAAATAGTTCTTTGCGGTTTGCTTTGATGCTGCTGCCGATAGGAGGTGTGCGATCTTTGCCAAAGATCGTGTCAATCTGGAATTTGCAAGTGAGTCGAAGAGCTTAATCTATAAGGCGTACATCTCCACTGCTCCACCACGATGCTGCGTAGCCTAAACGCTCGCCGTTCGAGTTGCGTAGCCACACTTGGCGTCGGTGGCGCGGCTCGCGGATCTCGGTAATTTCCGCAGGTGCATTGTCAAGCGATCCATTGACGCACGAGAAATCAATCACATCAACTTCCGTCTTGTATCTATAGCTGGATTCAGCATACTGTGGTATCCAAGGCGTACCCAGAGAGCAAGGCAAGGTGGATCGTCGGAGATCCATCGCCCAAGAGGAACACCTTCCATGCTGCTGGCATGTTTGGTATACCAAACTGATCGTCATGATAAGGACCTTCACATAGCCAACGCGTGTACCTGCAATTCTTCTTCATTTGTCGTAAAGTCGACGTCTAATGCCATCCATCCATCTTGATCGGCCATCCGTGTCGACGTCCTTGCCGCTCTTTGGACAAATCCGGATATTTCCGGATAAATTAGTTTTAACTGGGGTGTCGGGGTTTCAGGTCAAAAGTCTTCATGTAGAGTCGCGCCATTTCAAGAGTCATCGAATTAGTGCCATTCCAATGAAAATGTGACAGACTGGCCAACCATGGACAATGTCGGGTCTGTACAGTGCAGTTTTGTGCCTGCCGTGCAGTCGCCACACGTGAAAGGTATCAACGGGCGTTGTCGTGTCGTGTGAGACACGCTGTATCTCGCCTCGCAAAAAGACGTGCATATCGCCATGAATTTCAGCCGGTGGGTTGACCTGGAAGGTGAGATGTGGCGCTATTTCAAACTTCCATCAGTTTATTGCTGCTTTGGAGAACCCCGGAGCGCCTCAAGACTCAGATTTGGATACCGTATCAATGTGGATGATTGGAAAACCTGTGAAAATGGATGCCATCGATTTTCAAAATAATTATATTGTATATTTAAATAGGTGAGTGTTGATTCTTTTGAATACATTGTTCAGTATAAATACCTTTGTAATATAATATTTGTAAAATTCAATTTCTTAATATATGAGTGATAGGATGGAAGATGACAGGTTCTAAGCGTCATTGACATGCCTCACTTTCGGAATCGCCGAGGTGTGCTGCCATGAAGTCGATTGGCGCTCTTTTGATGGGTCTTGTCTCGTCGAGCATTGCGATTGACAGACCACTCTATGGTGTGGACTATGACACCCGAGAAGCGCAATGGGGAGGGTGCAAGTCGCAAGATGTCATGCGTCTAGAGTTTCGCGCGCTCAAATCGATCACCAAGCATGTCCGGATCAACCGACTAGACGAATCATGTGCAGATCGTGTGGTTGACATTGCATCTGAAGTTGGCATCAAGCTCTGGCTGGGAATGTGGGGTAGCATTGATGCCGATCAAGATGCGTTTGAATCCGAATTTGACACACTTGAACGACTGGTCGAATGGCGCCGCATCCACAATGACAATGTCTTGGGCATTGACATTGCAACGAACGCATTGTATCGCTACTATGTACAGGAAAACCACGATCCAGTCAATGACTACGAAGGCGTGCGACGACTTTTGTGGTACATTACGCGAGTACGAGACCTTGTTCGAACCAATTTGCTGGACGTGCCTGTCACACTCGTCGATGACATTGAGATGTATACTAAGTTTCCCGAGCTCTATGATGCTGTCGACGTGGTATCTCTGAGCCAATTTGCCCAGAAGAATGGAGTGCTTGCGAAAGACGCTGTCAGCTATCTCGCCGATCGATTGCACAATGTCCAAGTGGCAGCACGAGATGCAGGAAAGCCTATCCTGATTGCCGAAACAGGATGGAGCTGCCAAGGAAAAGCAAATGGTGTGGCCAACATCCAAGAAGCATCGAACGACTCGTCCGCTGTACGTCGAATATTGCTCGACACTTTTCGGCTCATAGTTTCCTGCTTGTAGACGTACTTGCGTGACTTCTTGGAGTACTCCACCCAGCAAAACATTCCCTACTATTACTTCACCTCGTTTGACACTTCTTGGGGCGACTGGAACGACGCTCAACGCCATTATGGATTGTTTGATGGATCTCACCGGGCTCAACGCTATGTTCAAGACCTTGTTGTGGGACCTTTGCGTACTGCAGTTCGTCTTTGGCACGACAGGAGCAGCAGAGTTCTCAAAGTCGACAACGTTTTCAGCCGCGTCTACTTGGATTACCCTTCAGTGGGCTACAATGACAACCTTGACCGTGAAATTTGGTTTTATGACACGGAAGCCCGGACGTTCCGATCCCGAAGTACAAATCAATGCCTCGATGCAGCAAATCTTCAAGTTGCACCCTGCGATAGATGCGTGCTCAGCCAGCAGTGGCAATTTCGAGGCGATGGTTCCTACAAAGTTGTCTCTCGTGCATCAACAGAGAGGTCACCAGTGTATGCTCCACCCCCAGCAGCTCCGGTAGCACCCCCTCCATCTCAAGGACGGCCTGCAGAATGTGGAACGTGCTACAATTGTCAGTTCTTCAGCTCCTATTTTGCACTCTGTTATGCCAATTGGGGTCCAATGGATTGCTCACGCATGCCCAAAGCGACCCATCGTTGGTGCGGCGGCGGCTCTACCATCTCGTATGTGCCTCCACCTGTGATCACAGCTCCACCCCCTCGCAGTACGCCAGCACCAGATATCCGCGTCCAGATTGGGGCCCTCTTTTCATCCACATATGACTGTCTCCATGCGACCAGTTGTGCGACTGTGGCTCTCGCTGAGTGCCACCTTGGTGATGCTGCGGTTAAATTCAGCGTGCGCCCGCTGAAGACAGAAGAAGTTGTGCTCAGTGTCGTCGGCACCCAGTTGATAGCTACACAAGCAGCCAATTCAGTCCAAGTAAACGTCCAATCTCCGTCGGATGACCATCCTGACACCCAAGTTTGGTTCTACGATCCCTTGCGCCAGAGGATTGAAAACAAAGCCAACAAGAATTATTGCTTGCAACTGGGCCAAAATCGTGCCGTGGAGAGTAGATTCTGTGATGACACTGTGGCCAACCAGTTGTGGACCTACAATGACCGTACTGGACAGATCTTCCACATGGGCAAGCTTGGTCTCTGTTTAACAGCCGAAGGCAGCACCCTTCGCGTCGAATTTTGCAATTCACAGGCATTGTTTCAACGGTGGTCGATCCAACTCGCCCATGCCCCTGATGTGCCTCCAACTTGGGCTCCTGCGTATCCCCCCGTCCAGACAACGAGTCCCCCCACAAGTCCTCCAACGACGACTGTTGCTCCAACGCCAGAGCCCACGACCACAGCAGCCCCAACAGAAGCCCCCACTACAACAATCTTGCCCACTCCTCCCCCGACGACTACAGAAGCCCCCACTACAGCTGCCCCTACCACAACTGTTGAGCCCACAACAACGGCAGCTCCCACAACCACCGTCGCACCAACGACAACTGTTGTCCCAACAGAAGCCCCGACAACATTAGCTCCCACGCCTCCTCCTACAACCACGACAGTAGCTCCTACAACCGAAGCCCCGACAACGACTATAGTTCCTACTACAACAAAGATTCCGCCTGGAACAACGACGAAAGCGCCATCCACCACGGAGGTCATTCCCGACGAAGAAACCCTCAGCCCTTCGGCGACCGATGCATTGAGTGATGAAGAAACTCTCAGCCCCGAGGTGACGGACACCTCTAGTGGCGAAGAGACGACCATTCGTCCAGACCCAGAGTTTCGCTACATTGCTCATTCCAAGTACCGCATCGTGGCCCGGAGCACACCACCTACGCCGTCGCCCTCGGAACGTTGATTGGGGTCAAATATTCATGTCGTGTTGTATCTGTGCTAACGTTATGTTCTCCAACTCGTCCAACGGAGCGCCGTGTCGAGGAGCTCCACAATACTCTCCTCGACACTTACAGTGTACTGCATCGCATCGCCTTTCCCACACGATTCACTTCGCTCCATAGAAAGGCGGGGAAATTCACCCATTCCAAACGTCTCACCTAACCCCGAGCAATCAACTCCTTTCAACATCTGTGGTGTTCGTTGGTCCATTCCCATTCTGTTGTTGCGACATCCTGTCGGCCACGTCGACTGGAGGACGAGGGCGTGTCTGGTCTTCAAAACCTTGAACGTTTCAGAGTTTCAGTCGACTTTACAGCGAAAAAGATTCACTATCTCTCGAGCCCCATCACCGTGCCAAGTGAATTCAGCGCAGTGATGTACCGTAGATTGAGCTTGGCCAATGTCCTTGCCCCCTCTGTTGAAAATTTCATGGATTCCTACTTGGAAGTGCCTCAAAGCCATGCCAGGAGGAACGGAAACACTTTGGTTGAAACATTCATGTGGGAACGTCTGGACCAGATTGCCGACGTCAATGGAGCTTCGACGATCGCGTCTATCATCCTTTTTATGCGTGACAAGGCTTTCTGTCCAAGGGCATGTATGTGGTGAGACCTTTTTCCTCATCTGCGCTGGTCGTAGATGGTCCGATCATCTTTATATGGATTTCACTATACTGGCAGTTTGACAAGATACTTTTTTTCATGTTTGGGTCTTTGATTGACTAACCTGTCTCCTTTTATAAATCAAAAATACTCTATAGATTAATAGCTGTATGCATATGATAGACAAATATATGTTCTATCTATATGATATGTGGAGCCTTTGAACTGTGTAATATTATACTTGGATAAATTGAATGTTGGTAGTCGATGGTGATAGTATCAATTTATACAGGTAATGGCTCCACACCTTGAGCCTGTTGACGTCAATGACATTTGTCTTCACTTTTTCATTTGCGTCGACCGTGTCGAGAGTCATGAAGAGTGTGAGCGCCCTCGTGCTTGCATTGACCGCGTCTGTGACGCTTGGTTTGGATCGATGGATGTACGGTATTGACTACGATACCCGTGCGAATCAATGGGGTGGCTGCAAGTCGGCCAATGACATCTTGCTCGACTTCAAGGCTCTCAACAGCATCACCAAGCACATTCGTTTGTACACGACGTCGGATGGCTGCATTGATAACCTCCTCGACGTTGCGGCCAAGGAAAACGTCAAGCTATGGCTTGGTTTGTGGTGCAACATTGAACCCGAGAAGGACTCGTTTGACAAGGAATTCAAAACCCTCCAACGTTTGGTCAAGAATGGCCAAGTCCGCAACGACAACGTCTTGGGTATCCACGTAGCGTCGGAAGCCATGTTCCGCTACTACCAAAACACGACCTGGTCCAACCGCACGGGTATCAACAAGTTGATCGGCTACTTGAACACCACGCGCACGTATCTCCGCGAACATGACATCAACATCCCCGTCACGATTGCCGATGTCGTCGACACATACAAGGCCGTCCCTGAACTCTTCCCCGCCGTCGACGTTGTCTCGATCAACCAGTTCTCGCAATGGGAAGGTGTGCATGGCGCCGACGGTGTGAATGTCCTCTTTGACCGCATCAAGGAAGTGTACGTCGCTGCCCGTCAACACGGCAAGGTTCTTCTCTTCTCGGAAACGGGCTGGAGTTCTGCCGGCAATGTCGCCTCCATCAAGGAAGCCTCGCCTGAATCGGCTGCGCGTTTCTTGCACGACTTTATGCGCTTCACGGAACAACAAAACATCGCCTACTACTACTTCACGTCGTTCGACTTGTCGTGGGGTACTGAAGGCGCCGACGTCGTCGAACGCAACTTCGGTTTGTTTGACGAACACCGCAACTTGTTGCCTCAAGTGGCCAACACGACGTTGGGCAAGTACCACAAGCCCGTGCGTGTGTGGATCAACGGCCAAGTGCTCAAGGCCAACGGTTATTTCTCGGACGCCTTCGGTCGCCTCTACCTTGGCCCTCCTGCCGTCGGCTTGTCTGGTGTCTTGGACCGCGAAATTTGGTTCTGGGATGAAGACTTGCTCACGTTGCGCTCGCGCAGCACGAACCAATGCTTGGACACTTACAACGACGACCAAGGTGTGTCTCGCCTCCATGTCTACTGGTGCGATGGCACCAACTACAACCAAAAGTGGCGCCTCAAGCCGGATGGCACGCAACAAATCGTCTCCAAGGCCACTGCCCCATACGCGGATGCCTCTGTTGATGCCACTCTTGGCAACGGCACGAACCCTTTGACGACTGATGTGTCTGTTCCTGTTGGTTCGTTGTTTGCCTCGAGTCGCCCTGCCCACGGCCGCTGCCTCACTGCCAAGGGCACCGATATTGCCATGGAAACTTGCAAGTACACCGTCGACCAAAAGTTCACCCTCCGCCCTCTCGACACTGAAGAACTCTATTTGACGGCTGTCAACACGTCGTGGCGCATCACTGAAGACTACGGCAAGGTGACGGTCAAGACCACAACGAACGACGACAACGCCGATGCTCAAATCTGGTTCTACGATCCTCTTCTCCAACGCATCCGCAACAAGGCGAACGGCCGTGCATGCTTGGACTTGGTCGAAGACAAGTTGCGTGGCTTGGTCCAAGGCCGATGGTGTGACCACACCCCATCGCAATCGTGGTCGTACAACGATTTGACGGGTCAAGTCCAACATTTGGGCAAGATTGGTCTCTGCTTGAACGTCGAACAAGAAGACCAAGAGCTCCATGTTGTCTACTGCGATGTCAGCTCGCCAACTCAAAAGTGGACCTTTGACCTCGTCAACCGCCCCATCACGGACGTTGACACGGCTGTCCACCTCAACGCCCTTTCTTTCTTTTAATCATAAATGTCGTTTAACCCCTAACCCCTTCATCTCCAACCCCTTAACCCTTCACCCCTCAAATAATAAAACCCCTCATCGCTTCATATGGCAAACAACCCCTTAAACCCTCAAAATCATCGAAACAAGTTGAAAGTTCATTGACAAATTATCAGCGGCAAAGTGTTTACGCGTTGACAGGGTTGATGGTCCATTGTTGGCTCGAGTTGGACTTATCACAAGACCACAAGTGAACCAAACCATTGGAGCCCGTTGGGGCGTCCAAGCAGTAGCCGTGGTGGTTGGCGTGGTGAATTTGGCCCGTGATGTCGTTGAGCACCCATTGTTGGTTTTCGTTGGAGGCATCGCAGTTGTACAAATGCACGTTGCCACCATCTTGGCGTTGGTACGCGTCCAAGCACATACCAGGGTTCGACACACTCTTGATGAGTTGCGTGATAGGGTCGTACGTGAAGCGGTTGCAGTCGGCGTTGGACTTGCGCTCGGTCTCCCACGTCAATTGCGAGTACCATTCGGTCAAGATACCATTGCCATGGATGCTGAATTCAAGGGGATAGTCCGTAGCTGCAACGACTTGAATTCTTTGGTTGCCATTGCCGGTGCATGGGTACATCATGGGGACCAACTTGCCATCTGACGTCTTGGCACGGTTCAAGTCCACATCCAAGCAGAAGTTGGCAGAGTTGAGACTCGCAAGGTTGTTGTTGACAGGGTTCCATTGCTGGTTGGCATTGTCCTTGGAGCAGTACCAAGTGTGCACAGTTTGTTGGTTGTTGTCACCGTATGTGTCAAGGCAGACATCTGCACTCTTCGAGTAGAGCATCTTGGAGTTGGAGTCCCAGAGCCAGATTTCATCGTCGAATTTGCCCGAGCGACCAGACGACGGCTTTTCGACATACAATCGACCATAATTCCAGTTGACGGTGTCGTCAGAGTTCCAGTGGCGGTCGGCTTTGATGACATAGCCTTGAGACGACAAGCGAACAGCAGTAAGACGAGGACCCACAGTCACAGCGTTCACAGCAGGTTTCATCACACGGTCTGTCGTGTGGACACCGAAGCTCTTTTCGATCTTATCGGTGCCAAAGCCCAAGTCAAACGCAGAGAAGTAGTACGTTTGGACATTTTGGCGAGAGACGAGAGTCAAATAATCTTGCGTAAACACGCCTTGAGCACGAGGAGAGGCTTCGGTGACAATGGGGTTGGTACCATCCGTGCTCCAGCCAGTTTCTTGGACAACGAGAAGCTTACCCGCACGCTTGGCACGAGTCAATTCTTCTTGATGACGTTGGAAAAAGAAGTGGGTGCCATCTTCAGGAGAAAGGTTTTGCCAGAACGAAAATTGGTTTTCAGCAACAATGTCGGCAGCTTCGTACAATTCAGGGAACTTGGTGTACATGTCCATGATATCCGTAATGGCAACTGGGAAAGTACGACCCTTTCCGCGCAAATACGAGCGAGCTTCGTTCAAGTGGCTCACAATGAGATCGATACCCTTGCGATCATTTCCACCCGACGTGGAGTTCCCCGCGCCTTGAACATAGTAGCGGTACAAGGCTTCGCTCGACACATGCAAACCAAGCACATTGTCGTTGCGAATCAAGCTGTTGGATTCTTCGGTAAGCTTACGCAAGTTGGCCATTTCCGATGGAAAAGAGTCCGCTTTGCCAGTAGTAGCATCAGGGACTTCCGACCACAAGCCCAACCACACCTTCAAGCCCGCATTTTGAGCTTGTTGGAGAATTCGCTTGGTGCAGTCGTAGTTCATCGAGAAGACACGAAGACGGTCCGAGACACGCTTGATGATGTTGAAATCGGCAGCCATCGTGTTATCATCCTTGCATCCGCCCCATTCGTTGGTGCGGGTATCATAGTTGAGACCGTAGAACTTAGTATCGAACGCGACGGCGGAAGTCGCGGCGAGCGCGAGGAGGGCTGGCGAGAATACTTTCATCTCGGAGGGAAAGTTGAAAAGTGCGCCAATTGCGTAGAAGCCAAACCAACATTACTCATATTACATCCTCTTGGAACGCCATTTCTCCTATATCTTGAAATTTGTATACAGGCAGTGAAAAAAGCCATAGTGCAATTGGCAAGCATTGCTTTTGACTTGATTAAAATATACCACCGCGTTTTTAGCGGGGGAATGGCGGCCATGTCTTTTCATACCGCAGAGGAATCCATTGAGGATGGAGAATCGATGGGCATTTCGCCCGAGAAGATGAGATTCTCAAGCTCGAGGAAATCGCAGCAATGAAACCTCTCTATCTATAGCACATCGGCAACGCCACTTCGACTCGATAGCACGATGTTTCGCAGTGCTGGAGTTGGTTGTTGATCGTTGGACAATGTCGGAGACAGCTCAGATGGCGACAAATATTTGGAGATGCGGATTGTCAACTTCGAGCGTGTCACAGTCGGAACTGAGAGTGTTACAGTGTTACTAGTACATGGGAACGACAATATTGTACCGATGACAAAGTCGCACGAAATGTGGCGAGGCCTGGGCAGCAAATTTTCCCCGTCATGATGAGACCAAAGAGCTGCTTCGAGAGTAGCTAATGGGATGCTTGAAGTTTATTTCTGTTGTGCAAGGCGAATATAAAACAATCTTCATTACCACAACCATATCTTTCTTGTCCCAACGGTGTCACATATGCGAACACTGTGCAGTGGGGAGTTGTTAGGGCCACATTGCAGTAAACATCGGACCCCTTTTTCTATTTGTCAGACCCTTTGACTTGAATAAAGTATATACATACAAATCATTGTATAACCATAAATCTAGTATGGCTAGTTGCTGTACTATCTTCTTTGTGTTTGCTTCGCGTTTGACAAGAGAGACAGACAGATACCACAAACGACTCAAAGCATTATGATGATTTTGTTGGGAGTAGAAAGCACGCTAGAATATACTTGGAGCTGAAAAGAAACTCTAAACAAACTGGACAAACTCTGTTATGAATGCTTGGAGGTGAACAGCGCTATGAAAAACAGCATGAAGAATAAAGCAGAATCCCGGAAATGGGGATGTTGCGCCCACGGAAATAGAAGCGCCGCAAGAGAGGAAAATTCATTCGACTCATTAAAAGTTGACATAGGCTTGCAGGGTGGAGCCTGCATTTTTCTGGTGGTTGAATCATAGTTGCAGGCTCATACGACTTGATCTATACGACATGATTTGTACGACGTGATCAGTATTGATAACTCTACTCGAGAGGACAAACACAACTTTTCGTTGCTGTAGAGGTCTAGACTACAATGCTAATCATGAAGCTACTGGTGCGCCTACATTAACATTGAGTCTGAGAGGTATTTGTAAATCTAAAATTCCTTGCTATCTTGTCAACGATCATTCGTACATTACAATATGGTGCAACAACAGCTCATATTGTAGCCACTGATGCAGATAGATGTATATATGCTGGGCCTGCGAGGTATTTGTAGATGTGCCATTGCTTTGACATCCTGTCAACTGTAAGAATTTCATTTGATGGGGAGAGAGTCATCTACGCAATCGACTACTCTTTGGATTGGCGAAATAGGAGCGGTATTTATCGGATTTGTATTCTGATTGGCTCATTAAGTAGGTCTTAAAAAGAGCTTTGATTGGGTAGGTTTTGGAGATTCCAGCGATAGTTCATGCTTGAGAACGGTGCTTTCAAACTTCACGAATGTCGTCGTTTTTCTCTAAATCTTACGCCACGTCTTCGTTACTAAACTTTTCGGCTCTGCGACAAGCGCATATCCTCCGCCAAACGTCTTTCAATCATCATGCAAAACAACGAGGGCTCACGATCATATCCTAGCTGTGTGTGGTCTCGAATACGCACGGCTGACTGGCGTCTGGTCGCCTATCACTTTCTACTCATCAAATCATGAGGCGGCAAGCTACTACATGCCTCAATAAACCAAGCAGCCGGCAAATTCGACTGCAATCGTGCTGCAATACGCCGTATATGGTCTCAAGCAGAGCAATCCCTTGCCTACGCCGCGTTGGTTGCGGGTACAAGAAAGGTATTACTACGTAGTATATAATAAAATTTATATTTCATGTTTTCAGTTCATACTTTATTCAAGTACAAAATTTTGTGCTTTTATTTTGGACCAAGCAAAAATAGGAAATGGTACGACCAGAGGAGTATCTGTCATATTTGTGAGTGTACAGTATGTATCTGACATAGAATGCTGCCAATTCTATGACTTGCGATTATTGATAGCAACCAGGTCCATAATGTAAATCTATTCTACGTCAACTATGGTCATGTTCCAAGAGCGTGTCCACCGCGGAAAGATTTCTCCTGAGTTGCAATAAGCTTACTATAGATAGACTTTGAACTCCACTGCAGGCACGAATGCTTAACAACGATGCAGTAGAGTACGATTCAAATGCATCCAGTTAAATGGTCCGAATTTCTTGTGAGTATGGTAAACTGCTCATCAAGTACTTTGAAGTAGAAAATACATTTATGGCTCGAATATTTTTAAAAGGAAATCTGCTAGATTGCAGTTCGATAGGTTTACTCAAGAAAACATGTAATAGATTTTAGTGCTATAGAACTGCAAAGTCTCCAGCTACTATTTCCACACGCTAAACAGAGCATCATAGTTGAACATTTGAACCTGCTGATAGAACAATTGGCATGGAGTAAATTTATGTTGCCGTCATGATCGCCCGTATTATTCGCAAGTCACAAAAAGAAATGAATAGAACACTCAGCTGTCTTTGGCAAGTAGACCCACAACAGCGACAGATAGTCGATTGTATTTAATAATATTCCCGTCAAATTTACGAATGATCGTTGACAAGATAGCAAGGAATTTTAGATTTACAAATACCTCTCAGACTCAATGTTAATGTAGGCGCACCAGTAGCTTCATGATTAGCATTGTAGTCTAGACCTCTACAGCAACGAAAAGTTGTGTTTGTCCTCTCGAGTAGAGTTATCAATACTGATCACGTCGTACAAATCATGTCGTATAGATCAAGTCGTATGAGCCTGCAACTATGATTCAACCACCAGAAAAATGCAGGCTCCACCCTGCAAGCCTATGTCAACTTTTAATGAGTCGAATGAATTTTCCTCTCTTGCGGCGCTTCTATTTCCGTGGGCGCAACATCCCCATTTCCGGGATTCTGCTTTATTCTTCATGCTGTTTTTCATAGCGCTGTTCACCTCCAAGCATTCATAACAGAGTTTGTCCAGTTTGTTTAGAGTTTCTTTTCAGCTCCAAGTATATTCTAGCGTGCTTTCTACTCCCAACAAAATCATCATAATGCTTTGAGTCGTTTGTGGTATCTGTCTGTCTCTCTTGTCAAACGCGAAGCAAACACAAAGAAGATAGTACAGCAACTAGCCATACTAGATTTATGGTTATACAATGATTTGTATGTATATACTTTATTCAAGTCAAAGGGTCTGACAAATAGAAAAAGGGGTCCGATGTTTAACAACTCCCTGCACAGTGACACCAATCTACAAATGATAGAGGCCCTGGTCGTCGTCCCCAAGAAGTTTCAAGTTCTTTCGAATCAAAGCTGACAATTGTAGCGCCGTGGGTCGATCCTCCGGCTCGAACGCAAGACATTGCAGGGCTACTTCCTTCACCCACGGGGGTGACAGCGGCGACAGAGTTGGTTGGATTTCTTGATGAATTACCATGCTCATGATCGCCGTATCGACTAATGGCTTGCCTAAATTAAGCAGACAGTTAGTCAAAGAGTAGATTTGTCATGACGAACCTCGTCCATTAGTCAAATCCACGTAGGGAATGTGATGAGTGCTCATTTCCGATATGACCATGCCGAGCGAGTAAATATCCGCTGCCACCGTGTAGTAGTGTTCCTTGAGGACCTCGGGAGCCTACATTTATTGGTGAATTCGTTGGAAAAGTTGAGTTCACACCATCCAGCGATACGTGCCAACCCCAATAGTCATGGTTTCATTTGAAGTTTCACGAGCCGTGCCGAAATCTGTCAATTTGGTTCCCTTTTTGGTGTCCATGAGAATATTGCGAGACTTGAGATCGCGATGAATGATATCAAGCGAATGCAAGTAGACCAAGCCTTCGACAATGGAAAGCAAGCAGTTGATTTTCTCGCGCCATGTAAATGTTGTAGAGTTGGCATTGGGATTGCTCGGTTTGGTTTCTTCCAGGACATTCTTCAAATCCCCACGATCCATCCACTCCACCACCATTTCCAACATGATGGGTGTAGCCCAACTGGCACCGATTGTGCGAACGATATACGGGCAATCCAATCTACACAAACATTCAATGTGTAAGAACTGTTTGTGCTGGCAAAGTTTTCGTACTGTGAAGTGAGCTTAATTTCATCGATGAGAAATTGGACATCGGCCTTGGTATTCTTCCCAGGCAGAAGACACTTAATCGCAACCACCTCACCTGGGAAGAGTAGATGACAGCGTGTCGAGTTTCACTCTTACCTTTGTACTCTCCCAAAAATACTTGACCATAAGCGCCTTGGGCGACATGTTTCGTCTTGGTCAACGCTTTTTCATCCAAACGAATCAATTCCAGAGCCTACCAATGAAATAAGAGTTAATTCAATGTCCTGGCTTGATATCAAGTTTACTTCCATATTAAACACCGCACTTTGACCTCCTTGTGTAGTATTTTCAGTGTTCGCTGTTTGTTGTTGGTATTCAAAGCCATTTGCATCGAGGTTCTTGCTTTTCCTACAGTAAAAATCATTCCAAGAATACGATCCTTTCTGTACGCTTTCGATCGCTTGTATCGATTGACGAGAAACCAAACCAACAAGCCCAGAGCAAAACCACCACCAGCAACTCCCCCAAGAATCGCGCCCATGTTAACTGAATCTGACTTTGGGGCAGTAGGTGCAGGTGTTGATGTCGGAACGACATCAGAGGCAATGAAGGGAACTAAATGCACGACCAGCGTTGAGCAAAAAGAGAAACACGAAGAAATGTCTACCTGACGAGACGCAAACATTAAAACTCTTGAGTGGCATGATCGTGTTGGGCGATTTACAAGTCTTGGTCACGTCAATACCTTGGACTTGAAACGTTGGGGTGGTCAACAAGACTTGATACGTCGAGTTGTCAATGAGAAATGTTGTGAACACTGACACGTCGAAGAATCTATTTGGCGGGTCAACTTCGATTTTAGATGGAGCGTACAATTTAGTTAATTTGGAGGAAAATGATACGTTGGTCAACGACGTGAGAGTTGGAGTGCCGGTGAACTTCACTTCGTTGGCTCTTCGGAAGTCAATATTTTCCAATTTAGTAAATTGATTTTCCCATCCAAAACTACAAGTCAAGGCTTGAAGTGATGACTTGTACACAAACAACTTACAATTCGGCAAGCTGGCCGTAGGGAATTGTTGTTGGCATCTCAGTCAATCCGTCTTGAGCGATCGAGCTATGTTAACCTTAGGTGAGCACTCACAAAATCCTTTGTAATAGCTTACATGCGCGTCATTGCTCTAGGAAAGACAGCTCCGTCGTAGGAAATACCAGGATTGTTTTGGAAATCCCTATGGAATGTTCACATCAAAGCAGCACTTCAGCATATTTCCATACAAGAGGGAGATATTCGACGACGACAGGTTGCCAATCTTCTTCAATCCATTTCCAAAAAATTGGCTGCCAATACATTTAGCCTGCTACGGTCTTTGTCATTCACGTACATTTGAGTGTTCCAGATTAAAGGTAGACTTGCAAGGTAGTCCGCGGAATCTATCCTCACGTGAAAATCGTGCACATACATATAATTCCACCTTTGATAATAAGCACATCAGTATTCGTCGGGTCTTTCTCGACATTCGCTTTTGAATACGATTTCCCTGCAATTTGCTAGTCAAATAGACATTAAACTACCAAGCCACGACACCACTTACTTTGCATTGATTATCCACCAAGCACAGAATCGCTCCTGCTTGGGTGCACATGGTTGGGTCAGATGTAAACGTTCTATTGAATTTTGCGTACGGGCACGTCTCCGCTTCGGTCGTTCCTGCTGCAGCGATCAAAGCCGTGCATATCTAGACATCCATCGAAGCTTAGAGCGGCGTTCGTTCGCGAATTTTTGTACCAATGCGGCCGCTGTCTTGGTCCGTCGCATGGAGCTTGGATGAGAAATTCGAACTGCGCAAAAAAACCAAAATGCGCACTTTTGGATTTCCTTAATCAAGAAATAAATCCATCAAAGAGCACATCAAATCGGAGCTTAAAGTACTTATTTTGTGGAATTTCTCCTGTTCCTATCCTCTCCCGAACACAAAAGACGACAAGTACAAAGTGTGAAATATGTTCAGAGGCCACCACTGCCAACAACAGCGCGACGTTGACTTCGGCGTTGTGAGTGCCCATTTAATGGAAGAAACTCACCAGCTTGGCCTTGAAATGCCGGCTGAATGGAGCTGAATGACCTATATATGATGGATCTTTCAGTCCGACGGGCGTGTGGTGTCGACAACATGTTCGTGCGAGATAATTGGATTTGTCTCTTCGACAAACCATCGACGATGTCGCAACTTCGAGGATGCGTTGTGCCAATATGGTCTCGCTTACGGCGTAGACGAGCTCTTCAGCCCAAGGAATGCCTTTCTATTGAGGTGTGGTGGGTTTTGGTGTCCTACTACAAGCACCAGACCAGCGTCTTTGCTAGGGGATAGTGTCGATGGCCGAGGGCTTTGTCTCGAGAGGCCACCATGCTGGTTTTATCGCTCCACAGATGGCATTGGAGAGGTTCTTGATACAGCGGTGATGCTTGCAATCACAGCCTGAAGTGATGGAGAGAGAGAGGTCCTTGACCCCATGAAAGCTAGGATATATAGTTTTTAGCGATGATATCTCCCACGACCAATGGATGAACTCCAACGGAAGTAAACGAACGTAAGTTGACGCTAGCATTGTCCTTCAACCTCACAGCGTTTCGTCTCCTCAATGGCCGCCATCTTGTTGGTCGTTTCTGTATCCGGAAGATTTACTTGAAGCACTGGATTTTCAACAATGGACTTGGAATCTCATCGCGGGGCAATTGCCGACAATTTCCATTCTACCGCACACCCGTATCACGCTGATGGGTAACGACGGTAGAAAAGATTCGTGTGGTTATTCTGTTGAACATTTTAGAGTACCAGGTAGAGCAGCCTGCTTTCTATTTGACTGCATTTCCAACGAAGTCAGGCTACCAGTAGATGTGGAACCTTGCTGCTTTCTCCTCAACCTGAGGTGGCGGCGCGACACGAATACAATGGCTCAACGGTCATCTATTACTCGTCGCTTCAGCATACACGACATGGAAGAGAGATCATCGATCTGGCTTCGACCATCGACACGCACTTGTCGTTGGTGCAAGTCGTGGCGATCCTCTCGATTCGGTTGAAATCGTGAGAGAACGTTCTCTCCCTACGAAAGCGAGCTCATCCTGGTTGAGAGGTTGAATACGTCGCCTCTTTGCTATCACGATTTTCCATGTCGTGGGGTCGATTGATGTAGGTCCGAACAAACAATTTTCGGAAAGATGTTGAATGAAATGCAGGTTGGGAAAAAAGTTCGTCCAGTGGGGATATCGAAGTGATAGGCAAGATCCATTGCCGCAAGCAGCTTCTCAAGTTCAGTTGATCTTTCGCGATGCAAGAAGAAAAGCAAGAGAGAAATCTGACGTCTCCGTCGATGGAGGGTCATTCGTCTCCACGTCAAAGCGGTCAGGAGGCAGCTTCACCTCCAGCGACCGAGCTACAGGTATTCAAGACCCCTCAGTGGAAAGACAGTGTGATCTCAAGTCTTCATCGTAGACAGATGACGTGAACCCTTCGCATCAACGTCAAGACAACAAGGTTTGTCTGGATGTCCATGGCACAGACTCCAATTCTCCGCAGAATCGACGCAATCCACTTCTCGAAGCTGCAAGGAACGGCGATGCTTCAGCCATGTCGGAGCTTTTATCGTCGAATCATCCCGACGTTGATGTCCAAGACCCTTTCGTACACTCATCAATGTTAACCTGTTCAAGTCACCATGTACTTGTCTAGACACTCGAAACTCCACTCATGATCGGCGCCAAGCTTGGCCATTTGAATATCGTCCAGCAATGTCTTGCTGCGAACGCCAACGTCGACATCTTGTCAATCGTAAGTTCATCTCCATCATGAGCGATTGTGAAGCTGGCAAGGATAGGATGTCGCAACAGCGCTCTTGTATGCAGTCAAACCTGGCTTTACCGCGATTGTTCAAGCGCTCCTTGAGGCTCATGCAAATGTGCACATCGCTGATAGCGTAGAGGCTTGCAACCTTGATTGCGTCTTACGATATGGTAGCACGGCGACACTGCGATCAAGCTAGCCGTGCGTAATCACCATGCTGAAATCGCATGGTTGCTCTATGATCACGGCGCCGAGAGCATCGACGTAGACGGCTTCGCCAGTGTGAGTTGATGCGCCATCTCCAATATCTTAACGTGGAGTGAAGCACTACAGGTTCATGTCTGTCGACGACCCCAAGGTTTGGCTGTACAAATATGATGAAAAGCTGACTCCTAGTGTAGATGAATGGAGACATCCAAGCTCAACTTTGCCAAGCGGCGGCGGACGGCGATCTTCCAGTCGTGCAGCGATTGCTCCAAGCTGGCATCGATGCCAATTCAGTCAGCAAGGTACGCTGCAATAGAATTATCACCTTCAATCGATGGATACGAAGGACGAACAGACCCCGCTCTTGCTCGCATGCTTTCACAATCACGATGCCGTCATCAAAGAACTCTTAGAGTACGGCGCTGATGTCAATTGCACCGACTGGGTATATCATGAGAATTACCACGTCAGAGTCAGCGTTTTTTTCCGTCGTAGTTGGGACGATCCCCTCTCTACCATGCAGTAAAGCATGGAGATTATGCACTCGCATCGACGTTGATTGCACTTGGAGCGACGGCAGATCCGGTGGACAAGGTATAACCACTCTATTGGCGATTCATGATGGAGCTGGTGGTGTAGCTGGGCTGGTCGCCACTCTTGATTGCAGCTCGGTTTGGCTTTGTGGACATTGTCGAGCTGCTTGTGGATAACCATGCGTCTCAAAGTCGCACAAATCTAGTCTGACCAACAACTTCAAGGCATTAACTCATTCTTTCCTTGCGTAGAAGGGGCAGGATGCAAGAGAGCTTGCCAAGGAGAAAGGCCACGACGCCGTGGTGAACGTTTTGGATGCCAAGGTGGGCCTGCATGCTTATTCTCTCGACGTTCACCGACCACGTAGCTTGAGTCGTATCGCATGCAAGGCATTGCTGACTTGGAAGCATCAGACTATGAAGCTACGATGCGTTTGCTCGTTGAATTTATTCACGCCGTCGATTCACCCGAGCCTTGTGATGCATTGCTTGCCAAGGGGAAAGGTCCCGACGCGGTAGGGAACGTTTTGGATGCCAAGGTGAGGCTGCATGCTAATGCTCTCGACGTTCACCGCCCTCGTAGCTCGAGTCGTATCGCATTCAAGGCATTTCTGCCTTGGAAGCATTAGACTTTGAAACTGCGGTTCATTCGTTCAGTGAATTGATTCACGCAGTCGATTCACCAGAGCCTCGTGATGTATTGCTTCGATGCCAAGCACTTGTTGGACAGGGAGACGTCCCGTTTGCGCTCGTGGATGCTCAGTCATACATGGAATATCCAGGGGAGAAAACCACGGACGGATTTGCATTTATTGGCGACTTGTATTTCCGTGAAGCCCCGATGTTCAGAGCGATGGATGCGTACAAGGCCGGCTTGGATCTTGACCCCCAACATGCAGCATGTCAAGCTGGAGTTGCTAAGATTTGGTTGACCAAAGACGTCGAGCGAGTATTCGTCGATGACGCTCTTCGCTTGTTGAACGACCAAGCATTGTACCAAGAGTGGTGTGAAGATGATCGTGACTTTTCAGCCAAGGTGAATCAAATTGTCGTCAATCCAAGGGTGTATGATGCTCGTGACATGCGTCTCGAGATTCTCAAGTTGATTTTGCAACACTTGCTCGCCACGGACCCACTGGATATCGTTCAATCGTCACTGAGGGAGGTGCCAATGCGTGAAACCCTGCCCGACAAAGCGGCAATCACCCAAGCGTTTGAAAACGAAATCGCTCTGTTTGTGAGTTTGGCCAGCGATGCGTCCACAGTCGCCTGTTTGGGCGACAAGAACATCTTGACTATGATACGCCACATTCAAGAAGATCCGACGGCTTTATGGACCACGTATTGGATGGATGCAAGCATGGCCTCAATTGTGAATCTGCTTTTTCAAGATGTGGAGAATGAAGACGACGTGTTTGTCCTTGTGGAGACCCAGGATGACGATGAACATCTCAGTTAATAGCTTTCCTGAAGTGTGCCCAAGTTGAATGCATTGTGCTTGTTGCTCTACTCACGAAAGTGTGTTATATTCGTCGTAGACTGGAGCCATCCACAACTGGCAGGCGATTCGACACAAATGAACAAGGCGCTTAGAAGTTATTGTAGTCCTTCAAGCATCAAATGAAGTTATAGCAAAGATCTTGTGAGTCAGACAAACTTTTCATCTTTTCACTTCGCTGAGCTCGTATTCCCAGGCTCAACGGCGCATATTCCATGCTAACATAGCGATGGAGATCACGCTCTCATACGTTATCAACTGATATCTACGCCAAAATCAGCTTGATTCTGTCAACAGAGCTTCCTTCCATTCCATTGTCCACAGGGCATCCTCGATCTTTCTTCTGTGCACAAATCGTTTGAACCCCTTCAACCCCTTGATGTTGATGAATCCAATATTTTTATGGGTCCCCTTATCGTCATCTTCTTTTTCGCCAGCCCCTTGGTGAAGCACTTTTTGAGTTTGGGACCGCCAGAGGATGGTGCAGCGCCTGGGACTGTTGGCGGTGCAAAGATCGCTCGCAAAGTCTCTTGGGCCGAAATCGTTTGCATGGACCCGAGCAGGATTCTCTAGTGCATCGAAATTAACCATTCCAGCCACGGCGGCAGCTGTGCCAGCGCAAGACGTGTCGGCAACGATTGCTCAAGCTATGGCAGAAGAAGATGCGCGCAAGAAACGAAAACCCGAACACATGCCGATTCGAGCCGTGCATTTGGCCCGAAAAATGGATATTGTCGCGCTGTTTCAACGGTTGTATACCGATCGATTCAAAGTGAGTCATTACCTGTACAAAGACTCGATCGTGCTGCGATTGAGTGCCGCACCGGATGACCGCCAAGCCGCCTGGCTATCCAATTTGAATCTAAACATGAAACCATCGACCTTTTCCGCCTCTGCAACAAACCATGAACTGTCGAATCCGTCGATTGAAAGCGAAATCCAGAGCCGTCGCGCCAAAGACAAATGGGTTGTCTACTTTGATTATGGCGCGATTGTGTTTTTCAACTGCGATGACTCTCTCACGGAAACACTTGTAAAACATGCCAAGAAGTACTGCAGCGATGCATTTGACATTCGTGGTCATGACGAAGAGCTTTTGCTTGTGGCCGATCCTCAACAATCTCAATGGAGCGAGCTCAAGGAGAACAATATTCGTGTCCAAGAAATCGACCACGTGAATATTCAGGCAAGTCCATGTGGTGTTAGATCTCATTTCTCACATCTCCATGTAGGTCATTGCCGGTGTCTTGGCTCAAACCTTGGCTCTCGAGCACTACGAACGTCAAGTCGATGCCATTCTCGCCGAATTTGAAAAGCTCAACACGTTGGTTGAGAAGAAAGGACCACAGACTGCGCTTTTTGGCCTCACATTCCTCGGCACACAGTCTACCGAGCGTGAACAACACCGCAAACTCTTCCAAATCGTTGCGACCAACAACACATTGCTCATTGATCTCGTGAGTAAACTCCGAGTAATCGACCGAAAGCGGCCAGGCGATGCTGCGTGGAGCCATACTCGGTATCACAACATGTGGGAGATCCTTCTCGAAGAGTTTGAGCTTAACGAACGCTTCAACAATCTCAATTTCAAGCTCGAACTCATTCAGCACAACACCAAGGTACAAGACTTGACTCGGACAATGACTTAATGCTGTGCCATGTAGTTTTTCCTCGAAGTCTTGAGCTCGCACAAGGGCACTCGTATGGAATGGTACATTATCATTCTCATCGCTGCGGAATTGGCCATCAGTGCGTATGAATTGGCCATGAAGTTGCATTAATTAGTCTTCCACTGGGCATGTTCATGTGGCGCTTTTCGAGTCGTAAATGCAGACGCTGGGTCGCGACCACCGCCTTGAACATGCGACCAATACTTGTTGAACGAAATAAAATCGTCGGTCGACAAATCGACACATTTCGTTCGAAGCATGGATGCAAGAAGAGATGGAATTGTTGTCGCTGACGCGGATGCCGAGGAGACAAATTCAGCAGGCAACGTGGTCACTTTCATCGTGTGATACGCATGCGAAAAGAGACGGCAGAGATGCCACAACGCAGAGCCGCATGTATGTGTCGGTGAAATCGCTTTGAACTCAAACCTAGACAAAACACAATCACTACATACATCTTGGAACAGAGGGTAGTACTTGATCGCAACGACATGGATTCGAGTTTCTTCGGGTAGTGTGTCGAGAACTGGAAGGAATCGCAGAACGCCCTTGCCATTGCTACGAGTACCCTGGGCTCATATTTAGCGACTTGGTGAAGAAAAAACAGACCTCGGCAAAAACAACAACTGGTTTGGAAGCTCGACGGACTACGTCTTGCAACTTGACGGGCTATGCGAGGAACGAAATAGTACAGCGCAAAATATTCATGAACGTACGCTAGACAGTTGGTCCAATGGAGGAGCCATTGCTTGTCCAAGAGCTTGAAAAAGTCCATAGGAGTGAACGAGTCCCTACGACAGAATGTCGAAAGACGTAGTAATAAGTCTGTCAACCTTGGACGCATCAGCAGCGCTTGGATAGACAAAGGTTGGAGAGTAACGGTACGCCATGTAGATGACATCAAAAACACTCGTGTGGTTGCACACAATGACATCCCCAGCTTTGACTCCACTCAGAGCCGGTGGCTTTGAACCTGGAGCGCTACAAACAGCTAAGAGTCAGGGCGTTATTGTCACCATAGTTATGCTTACAGCAATCCCAAACGGCGGGCATTGGCAGGCTCGTCCTTAATGAAGACAGTCGCGACGACGAGGATGGATCCAACGACGAGCAAATCAATCGTGCGTTCGAAAAGCCGTCCAACGAATGGCATAAATGCCTGGATGACAGACAATACTCAGAGACTATGTAGTTGATGCAAGGTACGTACGAGGATGGTCGACATGAGGTGCAAAATGGCCAAGACCAAGAGCAGAGGAGCGAGAAGAATCCATCGCAACAAGGCAAGAATGCCCCCAAACAAGATTTGCGTCCACCGAAGCACGATATTCGAGGGCAACTGATGCGGCGGCGCCACAAATGGATTGATTCCCGTCGTCAAGTCGGACCATCGGCTGTACTTCTCCATGATGGCTTTTCTTGGGAAATGACCATGGACTACTTAATCATCCTACTATTCAACTTACTACTGAGCTCCAATGTTATACCTCTTAATACTAATAAATTAATTAATACAGGTAATCTTGCAGTATGCCCAAGTAAAGTCAAAGAGCACACGACAATACCTCTAGAGAGGGATACGGCAATGATGGAATGTATTTATGATCGTCCTCTGCTTTGCTTTGTCCATATGTATCTTACTCTTGCACTGCCATTCATCCCAGACATAACGTTGGCTCAATCTTGGACTTCTGCTCAAAGTTGATCTCAACGACTCAATCAACTCCTCGGTGTCACGTAGAGGTCTTGTGCGCCATCTTTCTTGCTCCCAAGTGAATAACATAGCGCATGATTTTTGAGCTGATACTCTTGATGGCCACAAGTTTGTTGTATTCACCAAACAAGCAAAAAAATCTCGGTTTGCGAACGGACTGACAAAGAATCAGCAAAAATTTCAATCCAACAACAGGTCGTGTTGAGGCAGACTACAAGACATGCTGACGAGAGCGTGTATAACTTTTAAGGGAATCCAAGTTGTGCCTAGAATAGCGTTGCGTCCTGGACGTCCCAAACGTGATGTCCGTCCTGGACAGGGACAAAATGTTCAGGACATTTGTACTCATCATGTCCATATTAAATTTCATTGATCTATTATGAATGGTGTATCCATGCACTAAGTAGAGTAGAGAAATGATGCCAAGATGTACAGGGCCATTGAATGGGCATACAGGGATCTGGCGGAACAGTAGAGTAATTTGTTGTTGCTGTCGTGCCGCTAGAAGTAGTATTCAAGGAGATTGTAAGCGCTGTACCTTTGCAAGAACAGGGTCTGGCAGTACTGTACATGCAGTCGACGTAGAAACTTTTCTTGTTGGGCAAAAGGTGACGAACGCCAAACTTCATCCAAACATCCTGAGGCGGAGGTGGCGTTGCGTTGAGTGGGTGTACTACGGACGAACAAACAAGATGTGATGAAGCGACGTTGGTTAAAATCTACTTTTAGCGCGCAAGAATAACTGTCATTAAATCGTTTGTTCGTAAGAGTCACTGTCCCGGACGTTCCCAATCGACTGTCCAGACTTGTCCAGGACAACACTGTCTAGGACAAGGATAGGAACAGTACACATCTCTAGCCTAGAATACTGTAGAATCGAGTTATCGTAAGATTTTTCACCTTGGTTTGAAAGGCTACTATTAGTACTACTATAACTTTTGGATTTGTGTGGACGCAAAGATGGCCGTGACGGGAAAGCGCGGCGTTGGGATTCCAACGATCCTCCTGCATGATGGTGAAGGCACGATTGTGACAGTGGAAATGAAGAATGGAGATCTCTACCGAGGATACCTTGACGAGACAGAAGACAATATGAATTGCTTGCTCAAAGATGCGATACGGACCGATGTGCGCGGCATCACGACTCATTGCGAACACGTCTATTTGCGTGGATCTCAGATTGTGTTTATAGTGTTCCCAGACATGCTGAAACATGCTCCGTTCTTTAAACGTGTCAAGCTGTGGAAGAAACACCGAGGGTCGATACCAGCATTAGGTTTGGGCGGAGGGGCACATATAGGTCTTGGGTCTGGCCCACGTGGCCAAGCTGGCGCGATCATGCGAAAGAACCAAGCTCGCCGCCTCGGACCTTAAAGTTTACCTTGAGTAACACCTCTAATATGACACCGGTACGTCTCCTCTTACGTATTACTTCAACTTAAGTCTACTTGGTGTAGAGGTAAATTGGACGCTTGAAACCTTGCGTGGATGTGCTACACACTTTAAGCAACTTCACCGACGAAAACCCGACAGTAGCAGTCAAATACTCTTCAAAGTCTTTTGGCCGAAGCTTGATCCGATCGTAATTTGCACGTGTTGTGTCGTTGGTGTGCTTTCGGTTGTAGTACGATTTCCATTTCTAGTTCCACTTGAGATTTGCCATTGTACAAGAGAGGCTTTACCTGCGGCTCCAAGACAAAGAGCCCCCCAGGCAGAAGCAACGAGTAAACCAAATGAAAGAGTTGCTTGAGTCCATCATCTCCATGAAACAAATGGATCCATTTTGTCACACTCAAGCTGGACACTGAGTTAGAAGGCTGAAACAGTGCAGCTTTGTACCATGTAATCACATCGTAGTCTTTGCCAGTGTGTGTATCCAAAATGATATTTTCCCGCTTGAAAACAACGTTGTATGGAAAGCGTACTCTACAACGACTGGTCACAAAAAGCAATCATGAAGAAACCCACACCCTGATGCAAAGATTCCGATGTTTGGTAAAGGTTCAGGTGTTGCATGGATGGTTGGCTTCCACAGACGGAATGATAGAGGTAGTTCTTCGTCGTCCTCTCTACTCTGTGTCGACAGATAATGTTTCGCATTGAATTCTCAAACACTTACTTGCACTTCGCGGAAAGCTTCTGTTACCGTGAGTTTGGAAATGTATTCCTTAAGAGACACTCGAGCAGTGTTGATCAAGTCTGGATCGGCATCAACACCCATGATAAATGCCGGTGAATATCGTCGAGCTAGAAAATTTGTGTTAGTCATGTGGAAAGTGTAAATGAACGCACCTATTTCCAGCGTCATCTCGCCTGAATTGCACCCGATATCCAACGCTTTCTTCCCCTCAAACCATTCCTTTTCAAAGACAGAGAGTCTGGGATCTTCTTCCAGTTTGCCTTCAATCGCTCCTCCAAGGCGAAAGTTATAGTACCTACAAAGCAATCGTGTGAGTTATGTCATTCATTACCAAACGAGTAAGGACTTCTTAAAGTTACCGACACGCAGTTTTTCTTGATCGACTGCTGTTTCTTTGGTTGCTTGGAGCTTCTTCTCGCCATGACCTTTCTCGTCGTCATGGCGCCGCTTCATATTTGAAAATGATTGAAAATCGCAAAATTCTTGTATTTAATTGGATAAAAATTCCTCCGTCAGAAATTAAACATTTTAATTGGATAAAATTAATATTTGTTGAATATTTTGATTGGACTGTTAACTTTAATTTTAGCCAATGATATGGTTCTTATGAATGCCACTCCATTTGCATTCGAGTGGTGTCAACGAGGAAGGGCGACACCGACGACGACAATGGGAAAGAAGGAAAAAAAGATTACGGCTGCTGTTGCCACTGCGGTTCTATCGGACCAACCCCTTTCTCTACCAAGTAACAACCTCTTGATCCCCTGGATGTGAAATCATAAATGGCTGTAGTTTTGGAGACCATCAAGTTTAGCCAGCAACAAAATGGTCTTCGATTTGGAGACTACACGCGGTATCGTCAGCATTGTGCACGCCGCTTGCGCCGCCTGCGTAAGGGCTTAAAATTTCTCCATGGAAAGGGCAAACAATTTGTCCCCAAGGAAGTAACAGCGGACAATGCGACTGAAGTGCGTCATTTGATGGTTCCCCTCTACCATTCGGAACGAGCTTGGAGTTATGCCATGCAACTTCGTGAAGATGAACGAAATGACAAGGAAGAAAATGGTGATGATGCCAGCAGCCGCATCAAGTTTCATTTGCTGGGACGGTTGAAGAAAGCCGTCTCATGGAGCGATCAATTGTCCGCATTGTGCTCAAAGCGAGCTGATGCACGCACAAGTCTCGAAGCTGAAGCATATGCATCGTATATGGCAGGCAATTTGGCTCTCTATAAAGAGGAATGGAAATTGGCGTTGGAAAAGTTTGGCACTGCCCATCGCATCTACTCCGAGGTAAATATTGAATGACGCTCTTGGTATGACAGATCATTTCTAGCTTGCGAAAGTCGGCACTACTGTGCAGAAAGACTTGTTGCATCAAATTTTGGACGAAATAAGTCCATTCATGCGCTACTGCGACTACAACTTGGGTGTCTTGTCTGGTTCGTCGTCATCGAACGAGGCCACACTGCAAGAATTGCGTGAAAGCACGAATAGTGCTCTCTTGCAGTCCAAGATTGACCAAGTCTTTCTCGAAGAAGCAAAGTCCAAAGCCAAAGATATGGCTGCCATTACTTGGCGACAACGCTCTGTCCCTATTCCATCCACTGATGTAGCCTATCCTTCTCGTGCTGAAATTCTCACGGGGTAATTTCTAGTTGTCTGTCGCGATGGTCCGCCCTGACGAGCATTTGGCAAAATTGAAGAAAATCACCGACAATGAGAAGAAGCGTGATGCCGTCTACATGGAACTCTTTGCGTACACCTTGTACTCATCGCTTTGACTCAAAATTTGCCTTGTAGGAGCTACGATGCAATTTTGCGATTGCTTGCCTCCGAAAAATCCAAGAGTGAGACCATGAAGAGTGGATTTATGGCAGAAGCACAGCGTGAAAATGTGCAATTTTTGGACGAGTACATCCGCTTTGTCAAGCAGACGCATGTGGTACGACTCATCTACCTGAGAATTTCCACATACTTCATTGTAGGTGGAACGAAATTTGACGCTCATGCAACAGCTGAAGGCTCGTCTGGGCGTCGATGTTGGACCAGGCGATATGATTCATATCTTGGAAACGTTGGTGCGCAACGTCGACGACATGCAAACGATTCCTGGCGCGACAGATGACCCGTCGTTTGTGAAATACCAAGCATTGCAATTCCTTTTTCAATCGATGCGTGCCAATTTCGTTGCCCAAATGTACTTGGGCTCCAACAAGGTACGAGCGAATACATCGCTATAAGACAGGAGCTCACGCCGTTCCTAGTTCTCCGAAAGTGTTGCCTTGTTCGACCAAGCGAAGACGCTTTTAACGCAAGCCATGTCGTTTGAAAGTGATGACGCTCTAGTGCGTTCCTTGATTCAAGAATTGGAACCACAAGTGATGGGAGCCCACGCCCGAGTGAACGCCATGGGTTTCTTGCATCAGTCGCAATCGACCGAAGCTGTTCGTGTCTCTCTGGGCCAGCTCCAAGTGTCATCGAAAGCAAAACAAAGCTCCAAGAGCTTGCTCGACCGTCAAGGCGAGTACTCGAGCGGCAATCCCGCCACGCATTATGACCTTGTGGTGACGCCTCCTGCGCTGACGCCAATTCCATGCAAGCCATTACTCTTTGATATTGCGTTGACGGAAATGGACTTGCCCAGTGTCCAAGCTCGCGTTGAAGAGTCGCCTCAGAAGTCGTCGGGAGGTGGATTCCTAGGCTGGTTACGAGGATCGACGTAATGAGTAACGATTCCTATTGTGTTTTCTTTGCCAAGTCCACTGCTGTCTTGTCGTTTTGTTCGTCTTCTCCTTCTTCGTCGTCATCATCGTCTACTTCATCAGCAATCTGTTGAAGCGTGGCTTTGAATCGAGCTGCTTCTTCCTTTTCCTTCTGTTCGAGCTCTTCTTCCGGCGTCAACTCGGCAGGTCCCAATTTGCCCAGCATGCGCAGGAAGATAAACACCCAGATGAGTGGGTAGGCTAGGTCACGCGAGATCAAGCTGAAATACCTTCAAACACATCACGATTAAGCCGACGCCACCATCACACAGGACTTACGTCGTGTATTCGTAAATTGCAGTCATAGAAAGCCCAATGATGAAAAAGGCTGCAGCATGCTGGTAGTGCTTAAGAGGACCATAGTCTGGGATACTTGACCAATTCCATGGCGCAACAGGCTCTGGTGGCCCATCCATTTCCTGGTTCGCCTTCGTCGTCGTCGTCGCCTTGGCTCTTGCCATGGTTGTGAAATGGTGACAGACCAATAAGAAATGCTCAAAAATATATATATTTAATTGGCCTAAATTAAATTCATAATTGATTTTTATTTGCTCAAATATGTTTATTTAAACCAATCAAATAATTTTATTCAAACCCTCAACCCCTGGATCGTGAGCTGATTTTGATTTTGGGAAAGGCGCGCACAAGAAATCTACCATGGTGTCCGTCCATGAACTTCAATCCGTGTAAGAGGACGAGCATCACGAATGAAACCCAGATACGTACATGTGGTATGTACTTGATTCATCGAGCTTGCCCTTCAGCAGCCAAATGGCGTGGAATGGCCGAGGAACCTTCAGCTTGAACATCCAACGACAATTCTGGATCGTTTTGTGGAGACGAGATTCTGCATGTCTTACAGACGTGGCCATCGATGCGTCATGCCTTGTGCAAGGAGTGGCACTTGACCTCTTTCATTGTGGGCGCCTGCATATCCCCTAGGTTTCAGAGTACAAGAATTGTCAATGGGCCGAGAAAGTGTAGTCCATCAAATGTCACTGCTCAGCCTCCACCAGATGGAAGGAGTGTCTTCGGCAGCGGCAAACGAATCGCCTCTGTGATCGATTATGTCAGACCCACGTAGGACAGAATTATCAAATGATGAAGCACATGCACAAGCAATTGGAATCCAAATGGGACTCGGACTTCGACAAAACCACGGCCAATTTCTCCCCAAGAAGTTGGAGCTTGAAACTTGCGTCGGAACTCTTTTTGTCCGTACTGGTATTATGCAATGGAACAACCTGTGGCTGCAAATCAAGAAGTAATTTCATGGCTCACGTTGACATTTTTTTGGTGGATCTGCCCATTTATCAACTTTCCAATTCCGATGATAGTCTTCACTCCAGCTCTTCTCGCTCTTGCTGCGACGTCCTCGCTTGCGCTTGACACCAAGTTTTATGGCCTCAACTACGACACCCGAGCCAACCAGTGGGGAGGTTGCAAGGATGCCGCCTCGATGGGATTGAACTTCAGTGCTATCAAGCTTGCCACCGACAAACTCCGCATATATTCCATGGACTACACCTGCACCAAGCAAATCCTCCAGCACGCGCGCACTGCCGGCCTTCAAGTTTTGTTGGGAATGTGGTCTGAAGTCCCCGATGCAGCGACGGGCAAGCAAGATTCATTTGCTTCCGAGATGGCCAACCTCAAGAAGCTCGTCGAAGAATCAAACAGCTTGATCACAAACGACAATGTGCTTGGTGTGCAAGTGTCAGTGAAGCCTTGTACCGCTACTACGTCCAAGGCTCGGGCAACTCCACCAAGGGGGGTCTGTTGACCGCAAGGGTATCGATCTTGTCGTCAGTCATTTGAACGAAGCTCGAACGTACTTGCGCGGAAAGGGATTCGCATTCCCCGTCGTGGTCACGGACGTCATGGACATGTACTCCAAGTTTCCTGAGCTGTACGAAGCTACTGATGATGTGGCTGAAACCCAGTTTTCGTTCTGGCAAAACATCTCGCCTGAAGAGGGTACCCACTTTTTCTTCCAACGCCATCAAGAAGAATTGACTCGTGCTAAGCGTGCCGGCAAGACCCTCATTGTCCATGAAACAGGCTGGAGTACGAACGGCACCGACCCAATCGTCACGGAAGCATCTCCTCGTGCTCAAGGTGTGTTTACCAGGACTATTTGTCACTTGTGTCCCGTCAAAATGTCCAGACATACTGCTTCTCAGCGATTGATTTGAGCTTCAGCGACAGCAACTTGATCGAGAAGAACTTCGGTGTGCACACAGCTGTGAAGGCTTTACTGTGGGCCCTCGTCTGATTGCTGTTCGACTTTGGACACCTCAGTCCACCGCCATCAAAACTGACCGTCACTGGAATACCGACGATACCGCCAATTGGAACTTCGGTCGATTGTATGTTGAAAAGCGATCGTCTGGCCCCACTGGCAAATTCGATGATGAAATCTGGCTGTGGGACTCCAACTCCAAGATGCTCTACTCGAAGAGAGCGGATGTCTGCCTCGATTCGTATGTTGACAACAACCAGCAAACTGTGCACACTTGGTATTGCTCCAAGGACAATGCTAACCAGCAATGGCACCCTGCCAATGGCAACCTTGCCAGTCTTAATGCTGCCAACTTTTGCCTGGACGTGGATATTAACCGAGCGAAGACATCGGACGGCAAGATGGTCCCAATGATGTATCTCTGCAGTGGTAACCTGAATCAACTGATCCAAGTTGGAGCTGCATTGGAAGAATCTCTTCAACTCGGAGTCCATGGCAAAGGCGTTTTGACTGAATTGACTTGGGAAACCAAACGTAAGCCCAATGGAGACTGCTACCACTGGATATATGACCCCATCACTCAACTCATCAAGAGTGTGTCGAATCCTTCCACGTGCTTGGACGCATACCAGCGCCAAGACCGTGGCAATTTCCACTTGTACACCTGCGTTGCGTCGAACGTCAACCAGCAATGGTTCGTCAACGACATTACGGGCCAAATTCACCATGCTAACCATCACGGTTATTGCTTGGATGCTCCCACGAACGTGAACGGCGCGGTACACTTGTGGTCCTGCGACAAGACAAACTCCAACCAGCAGTGGAATGTCAGTGTGGTAGACGGATGGACATCTACCTTTTGGTATTAAATCAAGTCGCTCGAACTCCAACCTTGCAAGAACTTGCATAGTTTCGAATGAAGGTCGAAAAAGTGGAACTGAAATACTTCGAAGTGGAAACTATGTCGTGGATGTGCAAATGAATTTGGCAACCTTTCCCCGAAGTTCCCCCTGGCAATTTGTCCTGGAGATGAAATAGAACCTTCATGAGAACGAGGCTGTCTGTACTGAATTGTCTTGCCATCTTACACGTATCCATCTACCGCCTTGTCTTGCCATCTTACATGCAACAGCACCTTCCACCAAGATTTTCCACTCGAGATGAAAATCTCAATGAGAAATTCAGCGTCAACTGATGAGAGGGTCGACTTGATTTCTTTTGGATTGTTGACTGGATTCCTCGAAGTTTTTTTTTCAAAATTGGCTCGTCAACTGCATGTTTTCGTATGGGTTTCCAATTCGTGACGCGTGCCGGCGCAAACAATCCAGACGTTCCCACGCTCTCTAACCCACGTCCATCGATTGAAAAGAATCAAGCAGAAAAAGACTCAAGACCAGATTGAAAAATACAACAGTGGTTCCATCGCTCAACAGTTGAATCACTTGTGCAGTAATTCTTTGGAGTAAAATTGGAACAGTCGTCTTGCACATTGATATTCCTACAATAGGAGAAAGAGATAAATGCTTGGACGAATGCTGTAAGCCAACAGAACGAGCGAGTTATTGCTTTGGAGTACCAAATGTACGCGCCACGCCTATGGCCGCCAGCTTATGGACGCCACGCTTTCATCACTGACGTCCTGACAGATGGTGCGTAATGGTACATGTCTCGACAAACACCAAGCGCACTTTTTAGTTCTTTTCGTGCATCGATGGACTATCCGAATCGAAAAGACGATGAATATCGTGCCAAGCGATGACTGTTATGCTCGTCAAGTCTATCAACCGTTCTTTCCAAAGTTAAAAGTCAAGAAATGTGGAAAATGGAGAAATTGCTCCTACAACATGACCACATGGCAATTTGTTGGTCGGAGTGGTTCAAGATTTCCTTGCATTGCACACTCTACGTCCCAAACGAGAAACTTTTATCAGAGCCGTCCAGTTTTACGGATGGTATAGAAGAGCTACGTGCTTGACTCACAATCCAATTCACCAAGTCTGGCGAAGATGCTCTCACTGCGATCTCTGGTAAGCAGTTTACGAATGAATTCATGGACTGAGTTTCGCATTGCGATAGATCTTTGTCCTGCTCGGCGTCCAAGCGGCAACTGCCGCAACCATCTCAACATGCCCCTATGCCAAATACAACAGAACAATCACAGCCGACTTGACTTTGTGCAAGCAACCCGGTGCTGTGCTTTGTATTGTGGATAGCCAATGCAACGTATTGTCGTCTCCTAGTGTCCGGTCTAACTGAGGTTTGCTGGTATAGGAAGTTCCTGGCAAGTCGTACTCAAGAGCGAATTTGACTAAGGACGATACCAGGCAGGAAGTATTGATCATCCTAGGTTGGCTGGACTATTTTTATCGCTCTTACATCCGTTTAGATCGTGCTGACTACCTTGCGAGTCTACCTTCAAGCTGGGACACTCAAGTGTACGGGGATCAAAGACCCAATTCAAATGCTCACTGTGTGGTAGGCAATTTTATGGCAATGGTCTCAAGAGCGTGGGTAACCTGTCCATGTCAAATGTTCCCCTTTTGTACAAATTTGTTTGTCTATTTGAGTCCTGACATTGTGTTAGGGATTTCCAAAACAATTCTGGCATTTCTTATGCTAATGCGACGTTCCCTGCTTCGATGACACGCATGTATGTTTGTTCTTACTCTAAAAGTACGTGATGCTCGTTCCTAGTTCGATTGCCCAAGACGGGTTGACGGAACTTCCAAAGACTATTCCATACGGCCAACTCGCAGAATTGTAAGCTCATCAACACCTCGGCGTGGATTCTTATCATCGTGCTTGTAGCTACGGCTGGGAAAACAACTTTACGAAGATTGAAAACATTGATTTTCGCAATGCAAACGAAGTCAAGTTTACTAGCGTTCCAACTCTGACGTCTCTTGTCAACGTTTCATTCTCAACGAAATTGACCAAATTGTACGTTGGCAATTTGGCGATCATGGAGCTGACGTATGTCCTTTCCAAGGTTCTTCGACAAATCTAGTTTTACGACATTCCTTATTGACAATTCAACATATCAAGCACTCTTGGCCGCTGCTACTGTACAAATCTTGAGCATTGACGTCTCCAAGAGCTGTGTGTCGCCCAACAAGATTATGCCACTGAAAACACATTCCGTCTGCGTCTCGTCAAGTAAGTTTGCATTCAAGATGTTTGTATCAAACTTCATATTTAGCTCCATTAATTGCTTCGAGTACCCCAACGCCTGGCGCCTCCACTCAAAGCTCCTCTTCATCTCATGTCGGCGCGATTGTGGGAGGAGTTGCTGGTGGCTGTGTGATTGCCGCATTTGTAGCATGGTATTTCATCCGAAAGAACAAGCGCTTGGAAGCGTAAGTTGACAGTTCCTCTCTTTTTGGGTGCTCATAAAACTGTAGGGCTGCCAAAGAGGGCTACACTGAATATGGATACCATCAGCAAACTGTGTCGGACAACAATACGACCAACGGAACAAACATGATGTTTAATATGGAGGTAAGTGTTTTCGTGATTTTCTTCAGACATTTCATCAAAATTAGGAATTGGCATTGATTCGTTTGGATGAACAAGCACTCGTCAAGACCAAATCTGTGGCTCAAGGCGCCTATGGTCAAGTCTTTATCGGAGAATACAAAGGTTCGCCAAAACCTCCATATCGGTTTATGACAGGTTTTCCAGGCGAGCTTGTGGCGATCAAATGTTTGTTGCCGGGCAAAACGACAAAGTCGGACGTTCAATTCCTCATCGATGAAATTAAACTTACTTCCCAGTACGGTGACACCACTTGGGACACAGTTTGCTGACATGGCATCGTAGGTTGGATAGCCCATATGTGGTTCGTACATTGGGAGCCAGTTGGATCACTCCTGTCATGCTGGAAATGGTTGTTGAATGGATGGATCGTGGCGATTTGAAGAATGTCTTGGAAGAAACCAAACCTGCTAACCCGTCAGTCAACTCTACGACGTTTTCTTGGCGTGAAAAGATTGAATGCTTGCTTTGTATTGTCGAAGGCTTGGCTTACCTCCATTCGCTCGATATTATCCATCGTGATTTGAAGTCGCGCAATATCCTCATGGACACTAAGAAGGTTTGCATTCAAGACAAGTTTGAATTGGACTTAACTGGCATTTAGGGAACCAAATTGACAGATTTTGGCACCGCCCGTGAAACCACAAATGAAACTATGACTATTGGTGTTGGCACTTACCGTTGGATGGTACGCCGACGAATTATATCAATCATGACTTTGAGTTTAGGCTCCCGAAGTCCTCAAGGAAAATTATTACACTGTTGCTGCGGACATCTATTCGCTTGGCATGGTTATCGCGGAATTGAGCACCCATCACATTCCATACGTCGATATGACCAACGAAAAAGGTACTTTGGGCGAAGTTCATGCGAAATGGAAGTTAACACCTGCTTTAGGCAAAACATTGGTGGATACGGCTATTATGAGTATGGTCATCAACAACAGCATTCAGCCAACGATTTCGCCGCTATCGCCTCCGTGGTTGAAGGAAATGGCAATGCAATGTATGTCTTTCATGCCAGAGAATCGCCCCACAGCTCTGCAATTGTCTGCAACTATTCGCAAGCAGTTGAAGGCGCTCGATGGATAAAGGTTGTGTTGAGTGTGAATAATATATGTTTGCTTACGAAATCATTTCTTTGTTGAGATAGTTGCCTACGTCCATGACATGGCTTTGTCTGCTGGGTTGGCGAAATTTTCATAGACCTCAAAGCGGCGAATTCTGCTGTGATTAGAGAGACGCGCTTGACCTTCAACTTGAAATGGACATTTGTCTTACTGAATGCAGTATGTATAGAGCACATTGATTTGGACACATGCTTGTTGCGAGACGAGAGGATCATGCTATTCTTCGGGACAAACGTATCTGCTCGCCCTGTTGGCAAACTCATGAAGTGGAAAGTCGTACCAAGTACCAGAGCAAAAAGACTTCGACTCAATAAAACATGGAAATTGCAGTGAAAGCATAGACAAGAGGATTTACGGATGTCGTCACTACTGGAAGAGATAATCTGTCAATTATGTTCCCTAAATGCCAATTAAGTCCAATTCAAACTTGTTTTGTATGACGCATGGGGACTGCAAATGAATTTGCTCCTTGAAGGAACACCATCAATGGACACAGTCATCATGGTGTGCTTGAATAATATATCCGTGAGGAAACCAATTCTTTGTGGTTCAATCATTTTGATGACATTATGGAAAGTGTCCTATTGTGCTGACATTCGAAAGAGATGTTAACAAATGGACCTCTGTCTTGGTGCATTCAGTACGAATGCGTGACGACAAGTTTGGCTCAAGTTTGCTGCGAGGGGAGAATGGTATTCTCCATGACAGGCTTTTTTGCAGTTCAATGGTATTCCTCTCGGCATTCCCTTGTTGTGAAAAGGGCCGACATTGACCTCAATAGACCATCAAACTCGTTGTGAAAGCATGAATCAGGACAGAAACTACTCGAAGTAATAATGAGTCCGACGGACGTCATCACGATAATTTCCATCGATGTGATGCAGCTTTCAAGTCTCATGTCTGTCAAAGAAGAGTTTCCACGGGGATAGTATCACGAGGATTTATTCGAATGGAGTCGACATCCCGATCGACAAGAAGCGTCCATGTTGTCTCAGTGGTTTGACTCTGTGGCAAACTTGATCACTTGGACATGCAGGAATACAATTTATATACATATTAAATACTTGATCAAAATATCATGTCTTCTTCGCCATTGCGGAGGCGCTGATTGAACGCGATGACCTTGTGCTGCGCCAGGTAGTACGCGTTCATTCGCTCCTGCAGTCGTATATCTTGTTTGGTTGCATCGCGAGATTCGAGGATCTCACACGACTCCTTGCAGTACGCGACCATGTCTTGTAAGGGGACGCCGGCTTTCTTTAGAATAGAATAGCGTTGTTTGTAGTGCACTTCCACCGGCTTCCTCTTCGGCTCATCGTCAGTCTTGGATATATCGACTGTGCATTCTTCACAGTGTCTTCTGGCTAATCCAAGCGCCGGACCATTCGCGACTGCACTTCCACCTAATACGCGCTCAAACACATACGTCGTGGCCGTCGAGAATTCCACGCATTTCAAAATCTTCGTGATTTGACGGACGTGACGACGTGCGAGGGTCGGCTCTTTGCATACGACATCCCATTCAAAGAGGTATGTCGTCGCCGTGGAGAACATGACGCGATGATTTTCGTGTCTCCGACTTGCCGCAGACTTGATCGCTTTCTTGGCTTCGCTTGCAGATGAACCTCCATGGACCGAATGCAAATGACCGTCCGACGTCACGGAGTTCGCTGTCTTCGTCGTGTCGGACGTCGTCTGTGCTTCGATGTCTTGTGGAGCAGGCGTCGTCGTCCTTGTCTTCATTTCTGTCTTCATTTCTTCGTGCTCGGGCGTCTTTGATCGTGTGTCGCGATTTCCTTGATGTTTGTTCGTCGCTACGGTATACTCGGATCTCGCTTGTTCATCGAGGTGGAGACGAATCGAGACGTCGTCGAAAGGCTTGGTTTCATCGTCAGGAATGGTAGGCGCTTCGTTTGTGAGGTCCAAGTTGGATGTGTCTGGATTTGCGGTCTGAGATAGTTCGTGTTCTTCAACTTGGTGAGATCTTAAGCGCTTGAGCCTTGAATCCGGCGCGTCATCCGAGATAGTTCGCTTTTTTTTGTGATCGGCGCTGTGCGTCCGGAACGGGTGAGTGAGCGTCTTGGGGCGCTTTGTTGCGTCGTGTGTGTCGTCGGCAGGTCTCTTCATCGTGTGTGTGTCGGCAGTCAGTCGTGCGCGCAAAGGATGGATTTGGTATTTTAACTCAATAGCCTTGTCTGATTGGTCCATCTTGCGGATGACCGGATATCCAACGTTCAAATCAAGGAATGCCCATGGAGAACGATAGAGTGGACGACCAGGGGATGTCTTGACGGGGATAATCGCCATCTCTCAGCCGCTAGCTCTTCATCCCCGTCAGGACATCCCATTCTCTTCAAGCCAAATAGACACTATACACTCAAAGGACGATCGTTGTTCTCCATGGGCATTCCTTGATTTGAACGTTGGATATCCGGTCATCCGCAAGATGGACCAATCAGACAAGGCTATTGAGTTAAAATACCAAATCCATCCTTTGCGCGCACGACTGACTGCCGACACACACACGATGAAGAGACCTGCCGACGACACACACGACGCAACAAAGCGCCCCAAGACGCTCACTCACCCGTTCCGGACGCACAGCGCCGATCACAAAAAAAAGCGAACTATCTCGGATGACGCGCCGGATTCAAGGCTCAAGCGCTTAAGATCTCACCAAGTTGAAGAACACGAACTATCTCAGACCGCAAATCCAGACACATCCAACTTGGACCTCACAAACGAAGCGCCTACCATTCCTGACGATGAAACCAAGCCTTTCGACGACGTCTCGATTCGTCTCCACCTCGATGAACAAGCGAGATCCGAGTATACCGTAGCGACGAACAAACATCAAGGAAATCGCGACACACGATCAAAGACGCCCGAGCACGAAGAAATGAAGACAGAAATGAAGACAAGGACGACGACGCCTGCTCCACAAGACATCGAAGCACAGACGACGTCCGACACGACGAAGACAGCGAACTCCGTGACGTCGGACGGTCATTTGCATTCGGTCCATGGAGGTTCATCTGCAAGCGAAGCCAAGAAAGCGATCAAGTCTGCGGCAAGTCGGAGACACGAAAATCATCGCGTCATGTTCTCCACGGCGACGACATACCTCTTTGAATGGGATGTCGTATGCAAAGAGCCGACCCTCGCACGTCGTCACGTCCGTCAAATCACGAAGATTTTGAAATGCGTGGAATTCTCGACGGCCACGACGTATGTGTTTGAGCGCGTATTAGGTGGAAGTGCAGTCGCGAATGGTCCGGCGCTTGGATTAGCCAGAAGACACTGTGAAGAATGCACAGTCGATATATCCAAGACTGACGATGAGCCGAAGAGGAAGCCGGTGGAAGTGCACTACAAACAACGCTATTCTATTCTAAAGAAAGCCGGCGTCCCCTTACAAGACATGGTCGCGTACTGCAAGGAGTCGTGTGAGATCCTCGAATCTCGCGATGCAACCAAACAAGATATACGACTGCAGGAGCGAATGAACGCGTACTACCTGGCGCAGCACAAGGTCATCGCGTTCAATCAGCGCCTCCGCAATGGCGAAGAAGACATGATATTTTGATCAAGTATTTAATATGTATATAAATTGTATTCCTGCATGTCCAAGTGATCAAGTTTGCCACAGAGTCAAACCACTGAGACAACATGGACGCTTCTTGTCGATCGGGATGTCGACTCCATTCGAATAAATCCTCGTGATACTATCCCCGTGGAAACTCTTCTTTGACAGACATGAGACTTGAAAGCTGCATCACATCGATGGAAATTATCGTGATGACGTCCGTCGGACTCATTATTACTTCGAGTAGTTTCTGTCCTGATTCATGCTTTCACAACGAGTTTGATGGTCTATTGAGGTCAATGTCGGCCCTTTTCACAACAAGGGAATGCCGAGAGGAATACCATTGAACTGCAAAAAAGCCTGTCATGGAGAATACCATTCTCCCCTCGCAGCAAACTTGAGCCAAACTTGTCGTCACGCATTCGTACTGAATGCACCAAGACAGAGGTCCATTTGTTAACATCTCTTTCGAATGTCAGCACAATAGGACACTTTCCATAATGTCATCAAAATGATTGAACCACAAAGAATTGGTTTCCTCACGGATATATTATTCAAGCACACCATGATGTCTGTGTCCACTGATGATATTTCTAAATGATTTCATAAGCAAACAAATATTATTCAGACTCAACACAACCTTTATCCATCGAGCGCCTTCAACTGCTTGCGAATGGTTGCAGACAATGGCAGAGCTGTGGGGCGATTCTCTGGCTGAAAGGACATACATTGCATTGCCATTTCCTTCAACCATGGAGGCGATAGTACCTGAATGCTGTTGTGCATCAAAGTTGGTGTTAACTTCCACTTCCCATAAATTTCGCCCAAAGTACCTTTTTCGTTGGTCAAAGTCGACGTATGGAATGTGATGGGTGCTCGAGGTAACCATGCCGAGCGAATAGATGTCCGCAGCGACAGTGAAATAATTTTCCTTGAGGGCTTCGGGAGCCTAAACTCAAAGTCATGATTGATATATTTCGTCGGCTTACCATCCAACGGTAAGTGCCAACACCGATCGTCATAGTTTCATTTGTGGTTTCACGGGCGGTGCCAAAATCTGTCAATTTGGTTCCCTAAATGCCAGTTAAGTCCAATTCAAACTTGTCTTGAATGCAAACCTTTTTAGTGTCCATGAGGATATTGCGCGACTTCAAATCACGATGGATAATATCGAGCGAATGGAGGTAAGCCAAGCCTTCGACAATACAAAGCAAGCATTCAATCTTTTCACGCCAAGAAAACGTCGTAGAGTTGACTGACGAGTTAGCAGGGTTGGTTTCTTCCAAGACATTCTTCAAATCGCCACGATCCATCCATTCAACAACCATTTCCAGCATGACAGGAGTGATCCAATTGGCTCCCAATGTACGAACCACATATGGGCTATCCAACCTACGATGCCATGTCAGCAAACTGTGTCCAAGTTGTGTCGCCGTACTAGGAAGTAAGTTTAACTTCATCGATGAGAAATCGAACGTCCGACTTTGTCGTTTTGCCCGGCAACAAACACTTGATCACCACAATCTCGCCTGGAACAACCTGCAATTAAGCCGATATGGAGTTTTTGGCGAACCTTTGTATTCTCCGATAAAGACTTGACCATAGGCGCCTTGAGCCACATATTTAGTCATCTAAACGAATCAATGCCAATTCCTAATTTTAATGAAATGTCTGAAGAAAATCACGAAAACACTTACCTCCATATTAAACATCATGTTTGTTCCGTTGGTCGTATTGTTGTCCGACACAGTTTGCTGATGGTATCCATATTCAGTGTAGCCCTCTTTGGCAGCCCTACAGTTTTATGAGCACCCAAAAAGAGAGGAACTGTCAACTTACGCTTCCAAGCGCTTGTTCTTTCGGATGAAATACCATGCTACAAATGCGGCAATCACACAGCCACCAGCAACTCCTCCCACAATCGCGCCGACATGAGATGAAGAGGAGCTTTGAGTGGAGGCGCCAGGCGTTGGGGTACTCGAAGCAATTAATGGAGCTAAATATGAAGTTTGATACAAACATCTTGAATGCAAACTTACTTGACGAGACGCAGACGGAATGTGTTTTCAGTGGCATAATCTTGTTGGGCGACACACAGCTCTTGGAGACGTCAATGCTCAAGATTTGTACAGTGGCAGCGGCCAAGAGTGCTCGATATGTTGAATTGTCGATAAGGAATGTCGTAAAACTAGATTTGTCGAAGAACCTTGGAAAGGACATACGTCAGCTCCATGATCGCCAAATTGCCAACGTACAATTTGGTCAATTTCGTTGAGAATGAAACGTTGACAAGAGATGTCAGAGTTGGAACGCTAGTAAACTTGACTTCGTTTGCATTGCGAAAATCAATGTTTTCGATCTTTGTAAAGTTGTTTTCCCAGCCGTAGCTACAAGCACGATGATAAGAATCCACGCCGAGGTGTTGATGAGCTTGCAATTCTGCGAGTTGGTCGTATGGAATAGTCTTTGGAAGTTCCGTCAAACTGTCTTGGGAAATCGAACTAGGAACGAGCATCAAGCACTCGCACATCGTCACGTCCGTCAGAAAACAAAGACTTTGAAATGCGTGGAATTCTAGTGGCCTTCGAGAATTCCACGCATTTCCAAGTCTTTGTTTTCTGACGGACGTGACGAAGTACGAGGGTCATGCTGCATCCCATTCAAACAGATATGCCGTCGCCGTGGAGAACATGACGCCTCGATTTTCATGGCTCCGACTAGGTGTTGACTTGATCGCTTTGTTGATACTTTCTTGGCTTGCAGATGAACGCATATTGAGCGAAAAAAATAGCCACCGGACTTCAAGAAGGCGCTGTGTTCGGTGTGTTGGAAGTCGTCTTGCCTTCCACGTCTTCAAATATGGCAGCAGTCGTTTGTGCGGATTGCCTGAGCTGTTTGATGTTGACCGAGGTGGATGGAAAATAAATGATCATCGGACGTCAAGGATGTCGAGTCCGGTGGCCATTTCATTTCCATCCACGTCGGTGAACATGAAACAGCTCAAGATATCCAAGCAAGTGGCAGAAATGAGCACAAGTTCAACCAAGCGATACCGCCGACGACGCCTGCTTCAAATTTGTAAATACACGGAAGAAAAGACCACCGCGACGTCCAACACGCAAGACTTCAGGAGGTCTATACAGCCAATCAGATTCGAGTTATTCAACTTTCACACGAAAAACACACACTCATTGGATCATTGAACTTTCCCCATTAACTTAACTTTACTATTGTCAATTTCAGTCAAATTTGTATTTTTGACCATACTGAAGCCAAGTTCAACCGAATTTTGGCCAAATTAATTGCATGTGAGTTGGTGTGTTTGGGTGTGTTTTGCGTGAATTAGTTAAATACTCGATTCTGATTGGCTGCAAGATTGGAAAATCGATTTAAGAAATCGATACATTTCCAGCCCATCTCACTATTTAGAATGTATATCACAATATAGTCAGACAGTATTTTATGAATATTAAGAACTTTGTGAAAAATACAAATTTACTGTTAAGCAATAAACATCAATAAAATAGTTTTTTTAAATATTGTCTTGACTTTGGGGCATTCATTCCACACCGCTCAGACTCACCCTCAGTCAAGAATGGCCTATCGACTGACCGAAGATGCACAGGTCGTGATGGGATTACACGCAGCTCAATACCCTCACTTGAATGTGTTGGGTCTATTGGTTGGCAGAGAGTCGGGGGAGTCCATTGAAATTACCCAAGCGTTCCCTTTGACGCATCAATTCCCAACAGCACCAGTCTTGGAGTTTGCATCCATGTCCGTGGAAGCGTATGCGGCACGCAACAAGTTAAGAATCGTGGGCTTATACGTTGCAAATGCCAGAGCAGAAGATGTGGCTCTCGGACCCGTGCACACTCGAATTGCCAACACTGTCGAAGGCCATGCAAGTCGTGCTTGTGTGTTGGTTCTCGACAACAAAGCTTTAGCAAAACCTTTCCTCTGGTTGAAAGATGTGAAGCGTGGCTGGGTGCGTGTCGAAAACCGATTGTCTCTAGATGACGCCGAGGGCAAAGTATTGTACCGATCGCTAGAAGGCAACAAACCTGATGTGGTTGATTTTGACGACCACTTGGAAGACTTGAAAAAAGACTGGAAGAACCCTCAAGTGACTGCCCTTGCAAAATTGCAAGTCTAACTCTGCAGTCTATTAGAGGATACTCTTGAGCCCCAAGGTCATATATTCATTTTGATAAATACGATAGTTCGTTTCTTTATATACTGTTCTTATTGAGCCAAAATGCAACGCAATTGAGCCATATTCCCTGGTCGAACGGATTGAAAAACTGATCCATGTCGTCCTTGAGGTAGCTGTACTTGGCTTTGTTGAACACTTCATTTGTTGTTAAATTACCTCCAATGTTTCGTAGCTGCAGTCTACAGAACATGAATAATGGACAGTCAGCAACTTCATACCCGAATAAAACAAATGTGGGAATACCAAAGGCTAGACCGGCGACAAAAATGTAGACTTGGATCAATTGCAATGTGTAGCCCGTATGGGATTGTTTAAAGTCGACAATAAATTGAGGGAGCCATACTTGAGATGTTGATGACGGTGGTGGCACCTACAATGTTTTCATAAATTACATTTCAGGAAGATGAAACATACCAAAGGAGAAAAATTGCACAAGATGCAGCCCGAAATAAAAGCCAAGATGAGGCATAAACTGGACAAACATATTAAAAAGAGGATGAAGCCTCTGTGGTTTCGGCGCCCGACGCAATTGTTAATCCATCTAATTAAACATTTTTGTTTTAAGAGAGTAAACAAATTTTGACGTACGGGCAATGATGATCGAATCGATCGACACAACGTTTGCAAGTGGCGCAGTGTTTGGAGCGCAATGGTTTTATTGTCACACAACTTGGACATGGAACAGATGCATTATCCATTGCAAGGAGCTCATACGCAGGTTGATCTGACTTTTCAACATACCTAATCCAAATTAACGCATGAATAATTTGTAGAATCGCCATACCCAGGATTAGTCAGCCAGACGTAGAGATACAGAATACAAGTACACACCCAAAGCGTAAGCACGATAGATGCGGTGGTGTCGACAAGGGAGACAGATGGAATAGAGAACCAGAGTGACAGCAAAGTTGTCGTGCAGAATGTGGTCCAGAAAAAGCCGACTGTGACCCCTTGCGTTGATATTTGAGCAATCCATCTAATCAAATATTATTGTCGAACCGTTGTGCAAATGAGAGAGAGCTACCTGTCGTTTGCTCCACTTGTCAGTGCATGAATGCACTCTCTGTTTGATGCTTGGACAGCAATCATCATAGCGGTTCTGCCCTTGCGGTCACATAAATGAAGTGGCGCGCCTTCGAGCACCAACTGTTTGACCAAAAATGCATCATTCAATGCCGACGCAATCATCAATGGTGTTTGTCCTTGCGTATCTTGAATTGACATGTCGGCACCTTGTCCAACTAAAAGCATCGCCGTGTATTGATAGCCTTCGTAGACAGCCCAGTGCAATGCAGTTGCGCCTCTGTGATCAACACAATTTTGGTCGGCTCCATATGTCAACAAGAGGCTCACGAAGCCAGCATGACCAGCACTGGAAGCATAATGCAAGGCGTTCATTCCTAACACAGAGTTATGCTTGTACAACGTTTACAAAAACAAACCTGTTGAATTTTGACAGTGCAAGGATGCTCCAGCTTGGAGTAGCATGAGGCCACAAGTTACTGATTGCACCAGCATTAACGCTGTGGCTCCATGCCTCTCAATACCAGCCCTGCTGTCGATCACTTCTCTGCAAATTTTCAAGTCCAGAAGGTAGCGCATGACAAGCGGTTGGTCGTAGAAGGCGGTCAAAGAAAGTGCATTCATGAAGTACTTGGGATGATGACAAGTGAGCATGGCAGCTAAGTCTTTTTCTGGAACTGATTCGATCAAGCGCTGAGCTTCAAATGCATCACCTGCAAGGCATGCGTCGAAAAAGAGGGACTGGACGGTTGAGATACGACCATTCAAAGTGGTGGATTCAGAACCATCCTCAAAGTAGAGACTTTCTTCGTCAGACGATGGAGACACTTCAGGTTGTGCCTGCCGAAGCGGGGAACTAATACTGACTTGATAGCTATCGCTTGGTGGCATGCAAGATTTATAGCTTGAGCCATTTGTGACAACATTGTATGCCTTGTCCACTAGTGGCGTCCGCTCCGTGGCTTCTATCCCTCGAACCGGCGCGACTGTTGTTTCCATTCAGGTAGAATCGCTGTCTGCCATGATTTTCAACAAAATCAATATTCATTTTCACAGAAAATCCATACTTCTATATTCGATACGTCGAAAGAATATAATGCTGAAGGGGGTTAGGTGTGTCAGGATTGATTTGATTCACAACTGAAGCGATCTTCCATTCCATGAAGGGAATATGAGAAGTCCAAGGCGTTCAAGTACGTGGATATAAGGTAGCGTTGAATGAATTCCTCAGGGGAACACTGAGGAATTGCCAGGTATTGGTATTGCCATGAAATAAATACGAAAAAAAGCGCATGAGAACGTCCGTTTTGATTGTTTGTGAATGCTGCAATTTGCTGTTTTCTGCGTCTGATAGCAAGACTCCCAAGGGCGAACAATATACATATGACCATGGAATCTACGTCAGGGCTTAAATCGACACAAATCGATTTCTCCCACATGAGATAACCAAATATTATTGGCCTTTTATCAAACTGCTTGATGGTTTGATGGATTGAATGAGTTCAACTGCTGGTGCAACCTTTTGAGACTTGGTTCTCCGATCGTAGGAGCTCTTTTGCATGTTCAAACTACGATCTTATTGAACATTTAAGTCAGAGTAATAAGAGTACCTGTGACCCATATAAATTGCCAATGCTTCAAGGTCTTTTTCTGTTGCAGAACTTTGTCCACGTAAATACGTCACAATGCTGTCTCGGAGCAAGTGGGGATTTGTTTTCTTTCCAGTGTGCTACGAGGTTGTCAACGAATGCAAACATATATAAATAAGTACCCGATAAATAGCGCGGGTGAAAGTTCGATAGATAAAATCAGCAGTGGCGGGCTCTCCTTTCGTGTTGGAAAACAAAAACGCGTGGTCATCTTTCGGTTTTAGCTCTTGCCGCCATTTATTCAAAAAGGCTGTCAAGTAGGGCACAATATGGTCTGGAATCACCTTATATTGAAATGAACATTTGCAATATTTTAGCCGACTTACCAGCGGTGGACGCTCACCATACGCTTTTCCTGTTTTATAATCGTCTGGACCATGGGTAATGATCCATTGCCCTGACGCATTTTGATGCAAAGTGCGGCCGATTTCAATTTCCCGAAGAGTTCGCTGACGATCTGGAATGCCCGAAAAGATACCAAGCATTACACATTTTTGATAACTTGTCGCAATAGCGTATCTAAAAAGTTGTCCTATGAGCACAAAGGAGTAAAATCAGGATGTACTTTGTTCTTGGCTTTCCGTTAGACGTTGTTTCGGCGCATTCTGCTTTTAAGGCTTCAACCACTGCTAAAAAGTCTGGCCATGCAAGCCATTTCTAAATTTTACGTCAACAAAGAGCAACAATGCTATCAAACCTTTTCTTCGTCCACACTTCGAATGGCTTTTGCCGATTGTAGGGCAGTTGTCTTGTGCATTTTTCTCAGTTCTCGGATAACAGGAACATCATCAAACGCTTTATCGCCATACGTTGGATCCAGTTGAGAGTTTTGACCATACAAATATTTGGCCAATTTTAACATGGCTCGTATCATATTTGCACAGTAATTGGGTGAAGCCTTTCTCTCAAGTCTCAACCATTGAGTGTACTGAAATATCATTTGGGCTGAGCTTGCATCAGATGTAGGCATCAGCATTTCCAGCGAAACCTCCTTCAAAAAGAGTTAGAAATGATAGTTGAACTGCTTACAGAGGATTCGATGTTATGCTCCTTGGCATATCCCAGAGCCAATTTAGTCAATCGAATGTATACTTCTGCTGTTGCCTAAGACATTCGATTGATTGTTGTCAACCAGTAGGTCTTACCATGCGAATTGGCGGTTCTCGTTGTCCAAGAGATGGCGTCGTCATGAATGTCAGAAATTGATCCAACTGACGTTTGAGCTTGTCAGATAGATCTTGATCCGTCAAGCCGTAAGTAGACATTTTCTTCTTTCCAATTCGAACCGTGTCGTACGGAACATTTTTTCGTTGGGTCGTTGGGGCTGGTGGAGCATCTTGTGTCAATGGAACTGCAGTTGGTTCTGGTTCAGATTTCGCTTGCGATTGCAAGATCTGGAGGACGCGAAGAGGAATGTTCAGAGCACCAGCATCTGTTGATGAAAGTGCGAGAATATCGTCTGCACTACTGTACCAATTGTCCTCCAATGTTGAAATGAAAGGTTCTAATGAACTTTCAGGTCGTTTTAATTGCTTGGCGAGATATGGCAGTTGAGATCTTGGAAAGCTGCTGTTTTCGATGACATCTTGAGAAAAGGACCGGCGCAATGGCGTCCAAAGCTTTGTGCACTTTCCTGTCGCTTGATAGATGGACCGCCACATAAAATCGATCGTCTGTCCTTTCTGCCGCCAATTTGAGTGTGAAAATCACGTTATCCGGATAAACAAGGTTATGCGGAAAAATTGGCATCAGAGGTGTACGGATAGATTAACCGGATTTTAACATTTCCTCAAGCAGATCAAATCAAAGAAAGGCGGGAAGACAATCGCAGGGGTGATGACGCTTGAATCATGACACTCCCGTCATTTCCGCGGCGTTTTCTTGACTAAAATTCGAACTGAGTCGTGGCACTCGATGTGAGGATAATCTGTGAGTGTGTATGGATCGAGAAGCGTCGTATCGTCGTGAAGGAGTTTCTACACGTCATCGTCAGGGGCGTATTTGCATTGATGCTACGTACAAAGGATGATAGAGGCAGGTCGAATTCTGTCGACAGAAAGCCTTTCAAGACAGCGACCGTTTGTCCCTTCTTGAACTATCCACAAAAGCTCAGTCGCCTTACAACCAACAAGCTATACCGTTTGCTTTGCTTCTGATTCATCAGGTAGTTCAAACGTGATTGTGATTTCCTCTTCTTGAAGTCGCCGTGCGTCTTCGACTTTTGACTCGTCTTCAAGTTCCTTTGGATTGTGCGGCAAGTGGAGCTTTTGCATCGCGTCGTTGTGAATAGACGCGATGTGTAAAATTGTCTGAACAATGATGTCGTTTCACAAACCAGTCAGTTGGTTTCAGTCAGTATGGCTTCGATGCGACCCGCAGCCGGCTTGTCCAAGAAGAATGCTGAGCCCTTTGGGAAGAAGAAGCTCGGACGTAATGTGGATGCATTCATCGCGCGAGAAGACCAGATCAACACTGCATTGCGAAACACGAAGATCTCGGACCATATTAAAGCTCGCGCGGTTTGGGAGGACAAGCAAGGAAAGCGAGGCATGTCTTCGATGCGCCAACGCACGGAAAAACAGTATGTATTCATCTCGCTCTCCCTCTAACATCGCTCGTAGGATTAATGAGGAAATTGAGATGGCGAATCGCGAACTCTTGGCAATTCGAGTCGAACGGATCAAAGCGTACTACACCAAGTGCTACATCGAGTAAGCATGGGATCAGTGACATTGACGGCATATTCGTGTTGTAGATGGGAGCGTGAATTGAATGCACGAGGGCTGGCTCTAGTCCGAGAGCGCGACTAGATCTTCGTCCAAGTCGTGGGCATCGTGCACTTTCTTGCTGGAGTGAAATTTTTAAAATTCATTTCAATTATACAGTATTAAAAAAATTACTCTCAGAATCAATATTGGTAATTTTTGATATTACATGCCATATTAAAACACAGCGTGACTTCGATCATGGCAGATATGTCCTGGCAGAGGCTTAGACTTATATTCGTCTGCTTAGGTGATGCGGTAGTGGACTAGAAGGAGGAACTGCTCAAGGCGGCATCAGAGCCGGCTAAATTCGTTAATTAATTTGAGTATAATACTTTTGTATAAATCTTATAATGCATACAAATTTCAAATATATTTTTTATTCTGCTAATTTTTTTGTGCGGTGAGCAGACTGCATATTCGTGGTTTCGAGATGCCGTACCAAGTTGTCCCTGGTCTTGCGATCATCGCCGGCGCTTTCGCCGTGACAGGATGCGTGTTTGGTGTGGTTGAACGTTGGTATGCCCGTGGAAACCAAAAGAAGTTGATCTTGCGCGATGACTGGGACCGATTGCTCGATGCGCGCGACAAACGATTGAAAGACCGAGCATTCTGGGAAGCCCAGTTGGAGAAGGAGAGACAGGAGCAGTAAGCGTTGTGGCCATACAAGACACCCAAGAGTATTCGCGTGCATTAAAAAGCGAATACAAGCCGATCCTTTTCCTCCCTATCTCGTTTATTCTTTCCAGATTGCAAATCGCACATTCAATTCGCAGGCGGGATGCGGGATGCTCACAATCTTTACTACCACACACGGAACAAATTCATCCTCGTCGATGTTTTTACCTTGCTTGTTGACATCGATTTCAAACACATTGACACACACAAATCTTTGGAAGATTGAATGATAATAAGCAGTAGGAACTACTCACTAAGCTAATGACCTATCGACTACGACACAACTAAGTAAATACCAATTCCTTCCTTCTTCCGTGCATCTAATTCTTGGTGGGGCAGTTACGAGCCCAATGCCCCGACTGGTTGCAATGATAGCACTTGTCCGTCGAGACATCCTTTTCTTCTGGGCAATCCCGGCGAATGTGGCCCGCGCTGCCGCAGTTGTGGCACTTTCGGGAATCTTGGCTGTCCTTTGGGCATTCTCGGCGAATGTGACCAGACTCGCCGCAGTTGTGGCAAGCACGAGGACGTGGCTCTTCAGGGCAATCCCGACGGTAGTGGCCAGTGCTACCGCAGTTGTGGCAGGCGCGGGTGCTCGAGCTGGGGCAATCACGCTTCAAATGGCCAGACTTGCCACAAGCAAAGCAAGTGCCAGTGCGAGCACCGCCATTTTCTTCAGTGTTGAGTGGGCAATCACGACGGAGATGGCCAGATTCACCACAGTTGTGGCACTTTCGAACATCGCCTTGTGGAGCTTCCATGCTGGCGACGAATGCAAATATGGTTGGGCACAACTGGCATGGCCATCCGAATAATCATCCGGATAGCCAAACTGGTGGTGCGAAAATGAATCTTCCACCGACATGACAACCAAAATGGCGCGAATCCAAAACCGAGGAAAATGGAAATATACGGGACATCTATGATGATTAACAGCTCGAAGATCATGGTGACTTGGAGAGCTGCATGCAAATATGTCGAATGTCCAAACTAGATCGAATTAGACGGCTAAAGCAAGAGCATCTCCATCCAGGTAATTGATTAATTGGCAACTCTGATGCACATCATCCATGCAAGTTCCACATGGCATGGACCATAATTGAAGCAATACCTTGGAATTTAATATAAAGCTCTCTCGCATCCCAGCGAGCTGCACGAAAGTTGTGTTTTATTTGAATGTCTTGGTCCTTACCTAGAATCTGCAGTTATATTGCATGGAAACTACCAAGTTCGTGAGGAATATCTATTCTAACGTTGACAAAAGGAACAATGAGATCACACATAGAAAAAGGATGTAATTCAGTGGACCTACAGCTAATTGCTATGGCCAAGATGGAGCATGAAAATGCAAAAGCCCACCGATGGCTTAGGTCGTATCTGTGGCTTTGTCTCGAGGAACTGCCGTTTTCAATATTCCCTTTCGTTGATAAGCTTCGACAAAGCTCAACAAGTCGGGATAGATTGGAGTTGCTTTGGTCACGTCCTGTGGTGGGACTGCAGAATACGCTCCCTGCACATGTGGCTCAACTAGAGTTTTATGTCTGGACAAAACTCACCGACTCCAAATGATGAATAATGTTGTGTTTGATTTGAGGCGTTCCATCCACAATTTTGTCGATGAACGAGGCACAATAACACTTTTGCTTTGCACTGTATCGAATGAGAAAGGCCCCTTGTGTGCCAACCTTGGCATACTTTGAGCCCGAAAAACTCAACATTTATTACCGCCGTGAGGAGGCTATGAGCCACATTTCGATCAATGTCACCGTGGAAAAAACTAGGAGACATGTAAATGGTCTGCTTACACTGGTAAAGGAGAGCTACCTTTCCAAACCGCTTTGGCGAAGTCTCATGAGTCGTCGTGCCAATTGAAACTTTTCGTCGGAAGAGAACTTGTGCATGCAGTCCAAGCTCACTTCAGTCTTGGCTTGCTGGCAAAATATTGAGCTCTCAAAATAGTTCTGGCACATACTTGCAAATGATTGAGAGCATGTCGGATGATATATATTGGTGCCTGCAATTCGTTGAGTTGTTCAACGTTTGTGTCACTCGGTTCCAATTCAAAGCTAAAACATATGGTAAATTCGTGACAAGCTGAAATTGTCGTACTTCATGCAAGATATATCGGTAGTTGCACGGAGAACAGAATCGTATTGTTTCCAAGCCCAAAGACCAATCCGCTCGTGGCCATTTCTAAAACAAACGTGAAATTGGTTGAAAAACGTCAATTTCGAACTCGACTCGAACGAAGTACGATCCAGCTGCTTTAGCATCTTGAAGCCATTCAAAGACGGACGTGTGAAATGGCCGAAGCTCGTTTGAGTCTGAGATGTACAGCAACGATTTATATGGTGCGAGAAAATCGCGGTGGACATATTTCTACGTCAGGCATAAGTAATATCAATGGGATTCTCGTACATCCCAACCCATAATATCTTGCACAATTGTCATATGGAGGGGTTCAAATGCAGCACACATGACTTCGAGCAATGGACGGACGTTTTCCTAGTTACAAGTCAGGCAAACGTTGATGAACAGTCTCTACTTTGTAGAAATCAGTTGTGAATTGACCATCAAAGAATAGGCGCAAATAGCTGCCCATGCCAGTTGGAAAGTTATCGAGTTTATCCAAAGCCAAGCGGTGTTGACTCAATGCGTTTACGATATGTCGAGCGTATAGAAATAATCCTAGACTTAATTTAAAAGTCACACAAGGCCAAGTCCAACCTTCAGCACGACCAACGATAAAGTTTAACGTCGCAGAGGGCACTTCTGTGTTCTAACAGAGACTTCTTCAAGTCATCTCGAATGTATTTCTTACGCTTGGAACAAATGGGAGTAGTGCCTGACTCAAATACTTGGCAATATCTTCACTGGATTGCTTTGTGCATTTGTCCAAAACTACTTGAGGTGAAAGTCTACATGAATATTAGTTTTTCAGTCCATCAAATCGGGTCAAAGCAATTATGCATCATTCGTCATGAATTTACATTCCGTGATCCACGAAGTATGAATCAACTCACCCCTGGAGTTTTCGCATGACAACGGGATCCTCGCGGCTGGTTATAATTAAACGAACCCAAGAAGGCAACTTCTGTAAGAGTGGAACCAAAGACGACACCAAACAATTGTCAACATCACTTGTTTCTTGAAGAGAGTCCAATCCATCTATCAATATAACCTTGGGAAAATTGTATCCATCCCCTTGAACAATGAGAAATTACCAAAGGGATTGTAGCTGGTTGAGCAATTGAGGTCAAAGGCTTCACAAGCAGGGAATCCAATAAATCCTTCACATTTGATACAGGCACAAGTTCCTCCAGTGGTTCGCCTTGACTAGTATTTTACAGCATTAGTTCAGTTTAGAGCAAGATAAACGGAGTTGACTTACTGCAAGAATGAAGCGTACTCGGGCAGCTGGGTCGTCAATTGATAAGCAAGGCTCAGAATACATCGACGATGATTTCGAGTTTGCTCATCATCTTTGCTCACTAAATGAAACGCTCGAATTTCAGGCTGATTTTGAATTATTGATGCTGCTAAAGCAGTTTTCCCAGACCCGATTTGACCTACGACAATTATAGTGAATGAAAACAGACTCAGTGAATACCTGTAATCCAAAAGGTTTGGGTTTTGCTCATCTTCCACGTCGAAAGCATTTCCATAATCCACTCCCTTCCAGCAAAATCCTGCGTGAATTTGCAGATCTAACAATTCATTGTGATGAAATACTATCCGTCAGCATTACCTCCGATTGAAATGAAAAGGGGGAAAATATACTATAAATGAGCAAATAAGAACAAGCTTAAAACACCCCAACCTATATAATCTCGCTTGTTGTCCGTCATGGTCCAAGGTTCCGTGCAATGCTTCAGTCAAAAGAGGTAAGCGAACAGCGTATTTGACTTCATTAAGCTTGAAGCAATTTGCATCCACTTCAACCAAGCAATCACTCATATCCAGCCACTGAATGCGGCAGATACTCAATGGAATTTCGCATGGACGAACCATCAAAGGAACAAACCCAACATTCGATGACATTGCTGCAGAAATATCATTCAAGCATACACCTATGCAGCCAAATGATAATGAGATTGCGTTGCAGCATACCATGAGGCCGTCCAACACTTTGAGGGGTCAGTAACAATATCATTTTTCCTGAAGACGCCCAATTAATTGCATCGCGTCGTGCATGAGGCTCAGAAGGCGAATGTACCAAAAGAGGATGAATAGAGAAGCCTGCAGAAGATACAATAAGAAGTTAGGTGTTTTTTCGCACCTTGTGCAGTCAAGTCAGCATGCAATTTAGTGGCTAGAGGTAGGCTCGTTGAGTCGAAAACAAACACGTAGCTAAATTTGGTTGAGTAAAGATGAATATATCTGCGTACCGAGTTGAATTGGTCTTCGGGGCTTCGATGACAGGCTTTTCCTGGGTTGTTGCAGGGACGATTTTTGGAAGTCGAAATGAATTATTCTTTGGAGACAGGGCTTTACGATACCAGGGAGTTTTCGGACTTCCCACAGTTTCAGTCTGAGCAACTTGAAACAAATGCAAATTGTCTATTCCACCAATTGAAGTCATCGTAGATGTTGTCATGCTTTCACACTACAATATTTTTAAATACGCACACTCAGTGTCTTCGATACCGTTTCGAGTAATCCCACGAGCTTTAGTACTTTGTTTGTAAACATTTGCGAATGCATAGACTCCACAATCATTCGGTCCCATTGGTTTGTCTCGACTGCCGTATTTGGTGCAGGCAAACAAGATTGCAAATCAAAGTATGGAAGCATTGAAATTGATTGAGGTGGCTCACTTTCGCACACCAGGACAGGAAAAATGTTCAACTTTAATGAAGAAGCTACCATTAAATGAGACAGTAACTTCAATGGCAGTCTACCTCGAGCAATTTCGTTGAGACAATACCCGTCTGGTCGACGTAGAGCATGAGGAGTCATAAGCAACAGCACTCGGCCATTTTCTTGTGCCTCTTTCACCCAGTTTATTCCGTCAGCAATTCCTGCTTCCCAATCACAGCCTGCAAAATCATGTCAATGGTTAAATAATTGAAAATGCGTACCAGGTGTCAGCTTTTCAACATCCACCCATACGGAATGGCCACGAGATTGCACTGAAATCACGTATTAAGGACTAGCCGCAAAACAAACGCATAAGACTGACTTACATTCATCTTTTAAACGAAAGGCAATCTTCTGATAGCGGTCATGCCCATCTACGAGACGCAAATAAGAGGTGACCACGATGTATAGCCGTACATGACAGAAATATATGCAGTGAAGGGCGGTCATAAATCAACAGCGTCGAGTTTTTAAGGCGAGGGGTCAGCTCAAACTCATTCAATCCTGCAACATATTCACAGCTTCCACAAATCAAAACTTGTCTCAGCTCAAGCAACAAGACATTAGACTTGCCGCACTTTACACACGACCGTGCCGACATCACTCGATTCAAATAACCCTTCAATTTCTAACAGTTACAGTTTGGAACAAGAAGTGGTTTTGAAACAATGATGGCTCATTGTCAAGTGACAAGCCCCAATGGACGGCGAAGTGCACAGATTGATGCTCAAATCATTTCTTCAATCCCAGACGACATTGCTGATATCTGAGAGCAGACTGAAGTGAATTTTGCAACAAGTATTATTACTCTGAGTTTTGTAGCGACAACATGTGCTAGTTATTCTAGTGCTTGATGGCGATCTGCTTTGGATTCTTTCGAGCTGATGGTCTTGATGGGAGCGGTACCAGGGCGGGCCTTTAAAACTTTTCTGTCAGCCACTACATTAAGTCTCCTAAAATGTCACGTCACAATTCGACATTGAAGGTTATTCAACTCAAGCGGGGAGGCCTTGCATTCATTTCCTTCTCGAACGAGCTCCGCATGTAAGGGGGTCGTGCTTTTATACACCTCCAAGAATGTCATAAATACTGAATGCAATAATGCTGTACCTTCGTTGCGAAGTGACCGATGTTTACTTTTTTTGTCAGATTGTCGTGCACTTCATGCGACTCCTCGGCGTCATCTTCGGGATCATTTTCGCTCACTTCTTTCCTGCATGACATGCATCGTGCAGCGCAAGACTCATTCAGTAAATCCTTTGGTCGACTCTGGATCATCTCTTCCAACCTATCATTTTTTGTGAAATAGATGCACTAATCGTTTTCGTTGTCAACTCTTTTAAGCTCTTCATGTCGGCTTTTCTACGTAGTAGTCTTCGAATCTCCACGGTTGCAGCTTGGCTGGATTCAACTGCTGCTCTTGTATTCTACGAAAATAACTGAGAAATTCCCAACTCAAATAGCTTACCTCTAGTTGCATTTTGGTCTCTTTCTCATTCTTTGCAAAGAAATCTTCCAGTAGTTGTATTCGAGTGGTATGTTCATTCAATATTGTCATAAAGTCTCCCATATGACTCTAGATTGAGTGAATGAATAGATTACTATAGACTTGAAATACTTCAAAATTGTTCTTCATGCCTTCAGTAACACCTTGATAGAGTTTTATAAATTGATCGACATCTCTGTCCATTCGTGTCAACAACAGCGACCTCAGTGAACTTACGCTTGGTTTGCTTTCGTAGAAAGTCTTTCCATAATTTCATTCAGGTTTTTGCGACTGGCATGACTAACATCATCCAGCAGGTTAGCTAGTTGGGTTACAGAATGAGATTCCGCTTTGCTCTCGATATTCATGCAAAGCTAAGTGGTCATTTTGTGATTGGGTGTACAGTTTGTTTATACCTTTCTATTCAATTCGAATAGTTTCTCGTCGACGTAGGACGAAATCTAACATTAAGCTTCATTTTCAATCGTGGGTGATGGATGGGCTTTACATAGGACGACGTTTCGCGGTGCTTTTGCTCCAGCAGTAATGAGAGCTATTGCACGTGGGCATCAACACTTCGAGAAGGAAGTTTTATTGTACCTGCTTAGCGCTTGCAAATAGTTCCTAACCGTGTTCAGATGAGCTTATTCTGGACGCGTCCTCACCTTCGATTTTCTCTCGAGCAGCTCCAGGCGGTTTGCAATGGTGAAAAGTTGTTTCTTCTTGGTGAACAGTATATTCTTCACAAAATTAACCCTGAATATTCGATTTCCTTACCTTTGGTCTCTTGAAAGTCGCCAAGTTGCTCCTCAATACCTCCCATCCATACTTTCCAGCTGCTTTCAGCTTCTCCAACTCCTCGATGTTCTCAGTTTTCATATCTGTACTGTCAATGGGCTTTTCATTCTCGTCTTCGTTCCCCTCTTCGTCGTCTTCGTAATCACTTGTACTGCTACTTGAAGAAGAATCTTCCACACTTTCAGCGAGAGCTGAAGGTTGCCGTGTAATTTCCAAAGGAGGTGGAGATTTCTCGAACTTCCCTTTAGACTTCCGTTTTGACAAAGGTTTTGCATCTGACTGCTTTCGATCTGTCTCTCCGTCATGATTAAATGTAACATGGGATTCTCGTCTCAAAGAATTCTCATTTTCGCTGATCGAACGTGGGGTCACTGACTCACGTCGTTGATTAGGAACAGGCGCCTTCTCTTCTTTTATCATTTGCACTTGTGCAAGCAGCTCTGTGGTTTGTGAGGCAGTGTCTATTCGTTGTTGCATGCTGCTGAGAGGTCTTGGGGTTGTTTGAGTAGACGTTGCATTGAAATTAGCTTGTGAGGGTCCTTGGAAGGGTCCAATTTCTATAACGGTAGCTCTCGCAGGTGCATCATTGTGAGGATTGGGTTTGGGCTCTTTATTCTCATGCAATATCTGAATATGTGAGTTTGGTGAGTTCACCAATTCTGTAAATGTTGTTACCGCAGTCACAGGCTCGTCAAATGTTTCTGCGACTACATGCGATTCGACTTCTCGTAGTTTCGTTTCACCTCGAGGGACAACATTGTGAACGACTTGATGTGTTTGGGTGGATTCTTCATCTGCCGCAGTTTGCTTTGTTTCGTCCAGCTCAACAACAGGTCGGACGCAATCACTCGGCGATTCCTTTGCAGCACTCAGAACTGCGATTGGAAAGTCCTCCACTTTAAGAGACTCGTCCTTGATTTTATTCTCCGATTCATTCAATGTCAAATGGCTGATTTGATCTGCCTGGACCTCAGACGGCAATTCGTTGACCGCCACAGAATCCTTTTCATCAGCCTTGATCTGAACTGCAGATTCCTTCGCAGTAAATGTATTGTCTTGATAGTCTTTTTGCGTCGGTGGACTTGCTGAAATTGGGGCAGGAATTTCCCGTCTAGGTTCAACGGTCGAACTCTTTCCTGTTTCCGACGACGTAATGGGGTCTTGATTCGCCAAATTCCGAGCAGAATGTGGAGCTTCCTTGAGGACAACTGACTCTCGAACCAAACGAGCCGAGCTGTTTCCCCGCTCAAGAGGTGGACGCACTTCGTTGAGATGATCGCGATCGATCTCTTTTTCTTCCTTCTGGTGATGATGACGATGATGACTTTTCTTTCGCTTGCAAGTTTGCTCCAACGGTCTAAAGTGACCTGCGGCCAAGGCGCTCATAACGTGAGAAACAACGTTCGACTTGCTGGGTTTAGCATGAATCTTATGTGTTTGTAGAGGAGGCATGAATGTGGTTTTCGTATTGAACACATCATCTGTACCCTCAATATTGTGGGCAATAGTTTTCAGCCGCGTGTCCATCTCAACAACACCAGCATTGATCGACGTCACGCACTCTTCAAGTGATTCGATCTTTTGACAAAGCACCCGAAGAATCTTCTCGAGAGATGACGCTTGATTTGCCACTTGTGGTACGATATCCTGAAAAAGCAATACATCCTGCGCTGTGGCAGCTGCCGTCGCCATGGTTGTTACTCAGAGGCCGTTTCACGGTTTCGGTCAAAGAAGAACTTATTGCGCTCGCAACTGTTTGCAATGTTGGCAGCGGAGTCGTGAAAGCAATTCCACAGTCAGTCGGATAAGGGCAATGGTTGATGACGTAGCATTCACTCAAGTTTCAAGTGAAATGCTCTTTAATTTCCAGCCTCCGAAGGCATGTTGTTATATATCGTATTTGCCAATTCAATCTGTACAAATACTTCACTGACGTGCAAATCTTTCCTAACGTGAGGTATGAGCAAAAGATTGTCTTCGATAAAGCATACCTCATTCACGCGATGGATCGACCATCCAGCACTCATGTGGCCTGTAAAACGACTTGCTTTCACAAAAGTTCGACCGTCCTTCAAAGATGCAGTCCCAAATCACATATCTACCGGTAGCATGTTCGTTTTCATCCTTACTTGCACCAAAATAGGTCCAAGAAGTCACATCAAGAACTCAAACTTTCAGTGAAGATCTTTTGAGCCCAAAGTTCAAGTTATCTAAACGACATCTTGGACGTGCATTACGTTAATACACTCACAGTATGCCAGGTGTATATCTTTTACCTCAGTGGTGTTGGAAGTTCAATCTAAGCATTCAGCCATGCCGCCTTTCCGACTTTAAGTGTTGCGCGCGCCTTTCTTGTGCTTTTGAAATATTGGTGTGGTCAATCTTCAACAGGTTCTTTATACGAGTTTATTATTGGCCAAAATTGATTTTATAGATCCACAAATCTAACTGGTAAAAAATCGAAATAAATCCTAGCCGACGCCGCACGAAGCATGTCGTGGTGCACGATTGAATCGGATCCAGGTAATGAAACCACGATAAGGCGCCAGATGATATTATTTTCCGTAGGGGTCTTTACGTCCCTCATTGAAGACATTGGAGTCAAGGGCATCCAAGTTGAAGAACTCTACTCGCTCGACGAAGCTTCCTTTCAGCAAATAGCTCCTGTCTTTGGTTTGATCTTTCTCTTTAAGTGGACTCCCGGGCATGCACCAGCTCCAACTACTTCTACTCATGTCGTGTCCCCTGATTTGTTTTTCGCAAAGCAAGTTATCAGCAACGCCTGTGCGACGCAGGCAATCCTCTCCATTTTGCTCAATCTCGAATCTTCGTATGTCGCTCTTGGCGACACACTTACCGATTTCAAGGCATTTACGCGAGAATTCCCATCCGACTTGAAGGGTCTTGCCATCTCCAACAGTGATACCATCCGCACTGTCCACAATTCATTCACGCGAGCGGAACCTTTTGTGATTGAAGAATCAAAGCGTCCTGTCAAAGACGACGACGATGTTTATCACTTCGTCGCATATGTGCCATTTCAAGGCAAAGTGTACGAACTGGATGGACTCGCGGAAGGACCAGTGTGCTTGGGAGATGTGTTATCCCTGGTATTTTCCTTACTTCCTGCACTTTCTCATCCCCTCCATAGGAACCCACAGCATGGCTGAACGTCGCTACGCCCGTGATCCAACGCCGCATTGAAAAGTACGCTTCGTCTGAAATTCGATTCAACTTGATGGGACTCGTGCGCAACCGCATCCACTTGGCCCAAGACAGCATTGCTGCGTTACTTGAACAAGAGCAGACTCCGGCTGTGATCGGGCAAATTCAGTCTTGGCAGCAATGCATAGCTGCAGAAGAACAAAAGCGAGCGAATTGGAAGAAAGAGAACTTGCGTCGCAAGCACAACTACGTTCCATTTGTGATCAAGCTTTTGCAGATATTGGCGAAGAAGGGCCAGTTGGACCCGCTATTGCAAGCGCAATTGGAAAAGGCAACGACAGCATAAGAGAAAATGTATATTTTCGTTGCGACAGGCAATTCTACTCGAAAGATGGGGAACGGAACGATTTAGCATCCACCGCGGAGTTGCAAAACCATGTGAATAGTGCCACCGGCCGCGACGTTGTATTCTTGAAGGGTTTTGTCGTCCGCCCTGTGCAAAGCATATCATGAGCCTTCCAAACGTCAAAGTCAACAAACGTACAGTTGTTTGCCGCTGTAAATCAATCTAAAATGAAAAACACACAATACATGAGCAACGCCGTCAGCAGCAAATGCACAACGTACCGAATTTGATCCACTTGAATACCTTCCTTTTCCTGAAGTGCTTGCTTCACATGCATAATCTACCGCTCATTTAGTATCAAGGTCATTGTTAACGAGCACATTACCGTGTTATCCGGCTCAAAGTTGAACGTTTGCTGCACAGAGAGCGATTAATTCCCCACAAACTCGACTCAATCATTCGGCTTACCTTTCGTCCCGTCAAAGTCTACGTGAGAAGAGAAACATGAGCTTAGAGAGACATGGACGAACAAGTTCTTACCTTGATCTGGATCTGCATCGCGCAATGTCTTTTTTCCAATGTGTGCTTTCCGCGGTCGAACTCGGAATGAATTAAAATATTTATCAAATGTATTTTATTAGAGTTGATTTGAAATAGAAAATAGAATTTCATGATTAAAAACAAAAAATACGTATAATATTCCCCGCTTTATATCCGGATGCAAAATTATCCGGATAAGAGAGTGATGGTCGCAATTCGAATGTCCTTTGGACCATTCCTTGGAACCCAAACGCCAAAAACCTCCAAAGTCACGATGGTCACGACGCGAAGATCTCTGCGGTCTCAAGGCTTGCCAGCAACTCCAGAACCAGAAACAACATCGCCATTGCCCAATAAACGGCCAGTTCGCTCGACGCGATCGCGTTCGGTCACGCCTACTAAAGTTGAGGAAGTGGTAAAGCGAACCACGAGACGCACGTCACTTGGTGGCCAAAAAAAGACAACGCCAGTGAAAAATGCTCCCGAAGAGGACGACGCACACGATGTAAAACCTATTGATGCACTCATTCGGACGTTGAAGGAAGAAATGCCAACAAAGAATGAGGACACCAACGATGACGATGATTCAACAACCACTGGTCGAAGTGATGAAAATACAATCCCAGAGGACGAGCAACTCCAGCAAGAGGCAGCAAAAAATGAAGCTGACGAGAGTAAGCAAGAGAGTGAGAAGGAAGATAGTGTTGTTGATGAAGATCCAATTGATGAAGTTCGAGATGAGCCTATGGATGATCAAAACGAAGATGGTGGCACCGATGCCCAACTTAGTGAAAAACAAGCGACACACAACAAGAGTTGCGTTGAAGATGATCAGGCTATTACGATTGAGGACGACGATAGTGTCGACGAAGAAAAAAATGCGCAAGAGTCCGATGTCATTCTTGTCGAGCAGAATACAGGAAATAATGAAGAGACCGAAGAGGAGCTCAACAACAACGAAAATCAATTACAGGACGAAGAGATCAAGCACATGAGCAAAGACGACTCTGCCAACGATTCTGACATTATTCGTGTGGATTCAGCACCAGATGACGAGGAAGAAACAACGGAAGACGAAAACCAAGATGAAAATACCCCTGAGGAGGACGAGGAAAATGAAATTCGTTTAAACGATGGCGCTGCCGAGCCTGTCGGTGTGGATGAAGTCGAAACAGAAGAGGAAGATGAAGCTCCACAAGTTGTGGAAAACGACGAAGACGAGGACGACGTTGAAGCCTTGGTGTGTGCTTATCGGTTTCTTTTTATGACGTCATATGTAGGTAAACATGGCACTCTCGAGCTTTCAAAACCATGCTCCCACCGAGACCTCAAGTGAAAATACCATGGTGGCGAACAAATTGAACAGTGGTGTAAGACAACGCGACTTATACTTGAACCTACAAGGAAAGAACTGCTCCAAGGGAGCTCAGCTTGTGCCAGAACGCAAAATTGTCGAAGAACTGAAAGCGTTTGCCAAGACTCAAGCTTCCACGAAACTCCAAGATCACAATAATGCTGCAGCACACGGAACTAAACCTGACTCGGGCAGAAATCGAATGAGTGGCAAGTGGTTCAACATGGTTTCGAACGAAATGAATGCCGAAGCCAAACGGGATATCCAACTCATCAAAATGCGTAATTACCTCGATCCCAAACGCTTTTACAAGGTTTGTCATCCAATACATGATGTATTCCTTATGATGTTCATAATCTAGTCGAGCGATCACCGTAAATCGAATATGCCAAAAGTGTTTCAAGTCGGTACAGTCATTGAAGGCGCTGCGGAATTCAAATCTGCGCGCTTGAGCCGCAAGGAACGCCATCAAACATTCACGGAAGAAATCTTGCACGACCAGCAGATCCGCAATTACACAAAGAGAAAATTCAATGACATCCAGGCCACACGAGCCAACTCGAAAAAGAGTTCCAAGAAGCCTCGCAAGTAGACACTCGACTAGTCGTTGCCAATATTTAACTTGCTTCTTCTACCCTCTTTTCTACTCTCTTCAACAGGATTGTTTTGAATTTTGATCATGCAGTTGACTCGAGCACGAGAATAATCCGAAGTTGTGGTATATTATTGATCCTTTGCAAAAATGGAGAAAACATCTCGTGTGCAAATTAAAGGCCAGTTACTGCTTACTTGCCAGTGACACTCAAATGAACGCTATTGATCCCAAACCACACAGTCGTGCAATAGCCTTCTCAAGCACCGAACTCTGCAAGCTTGGTATGCATTAACGTGTCGATATAAATAACGCACAAATGACGCTTGAAGGGCCTCTATTTGATAGATAACGGAGCCTCCTTCGATGTTCGGTCTGATTTGGGCTTCAAAACATAAGACGAAACAATAAGGGACGTCCCAGCTCGGAGATTATCAAATGGAGAGGGTGGAGACGGAAGTTAACTGGAGTTTTCGACATGCAGCTTGCAAAAACAAGCAGGACGTTTCCCATAACAAATTAGATTAATCAAGCACTCGGCCTGACATTTTAAATGTTGTGTTTGTTGATGAACTCGACTCAATTATCGTCATTCATCGAATGTATCTTATTACTGGATGGACAACTGGTAGAGCAGATCTCCTCGAGAAATACAAGGCCATTGAACTCTTGTGAATTCTCGATAGGATTCGCAACATGAACTTGTCTGACGTTGTGGCAAGATAGCTCGTCCATGTACAGTCGACAACGCCAGCGATGTTGATTGCCGTTCATTGTCTTACACGAGGTCCATCACGCCATAATCTCGCACACACTTGATTTTCGTATTGCTGTTTTCTCTCAAACCAATCCTTTGGGTCCAATTGATTGGCTATAACATGATGTACTCAAACTATCTCATTTGCAGTTTTACTGAGAAATTACCTATACGAACAAAGACAATAAAATGAAATAATTGAGTACATTTTGTTAATAGTCAACTGCATTTGAACCAGTAACCCTAATGTAGCTCATTATTAAACGATTATGATACGTTGAAAACGCCAGGAATTCATACGGCGATATCGGTTGGTCACACCACACAAGATGAAGGCGCAAGGAAGCGGGTTGAGTCTGGAACGATTCATTCGAGGGAAAGCCCGTCCAAACAAAGGCAAAGGCGAATCTGCAGCCGGAAAGCGCAAACGTGTCGAGAAAGCCGTTCTCCTGCGCAAGTATCGCAAAGAGGTCGGGCATGTAGCGACAAATGAAGAGGCACAGACCAAAGCCCCAACATCGTTTTACGACAAGGTAAGCCCTTTCAGCGCACGAAATGTGGTTAGCAATGCAACGTGGTAGTTTTTCTCTCAAGTCCAAGGCGAGGAAAATGATGCATCACACGAAAAAACCTCCCTCGCATCGTTATCCCACAAACCCGATCCACTGTTCAAGGCCAAACGAAAAGCGCAGCAAGCTAAAGATGGACGCCACAAAAAGCGTCAGGTCATTGAAGAAAAGGTCAAGGAGAAAGAGAAGAAAGTGGAAAAGCGAAAGAAGCGGCATGTCAAACTGAGCCTTCGCACAAAAACCAGACAACCTGTCGTGAAGCATCAGATCAAAGATATCTTGGCAAAGTTAAAAGCCACAGCTAAGTAATGCGCAGGATGTGTGTTTGATATTGCTCTTGTGTAATTTATACATCTTAAAAGAACAAGACTCGTGTTTGTCAATGTTTACTTGGCCATCGGATGGGCAGCAACGTAGTCAATGACTTGGGCAGGGGTCAACAATCGCTCAGCTTCGTTATCTGGGATTTCAATGACAAATTCTTCTTCGACGGACATGACGACTTCGACAACATCCAACGAGTCCAAGCCCAAATCTTCAATGAATTTCGCGGTTTCAGTGATCTTGGCCGCGTCCGTCTTTTCAAAGTTCTTGAGCACGTTCAAGACACGTTCGCTGACTTCACCGCGGTCCAAGAAGGTTTGAGCAGAGAAGGCACGGACGGCAGCCATGCGGGAAGCACCCATCATGCGCATGGACACTTGCTTCACAAGAGGAACGGCAACGCGGCTCAACATGGCGATTCTAAGTAAATTGGTCGACTGTCAGCCACTCCACACACACCGACATTTCTCTCTTCTTGAATATCCTTTATAATCAAATACTATCTCAAATCAAATACATTTGACGTGATATAAACAAGGCCGTCGTGAGCTAATGTATCTGTAAGAACTTATGCATTGTAAGACTAAGTACGTGACCTGAATCGCATTTAGCAGGGTTGTCAGTGTTGTGGATAATTCAAAATGAATTCACTTAAATTCCATCTTGGCGGCATTCATTTATTGTTTATCGAATGGACCGGTCTTCACTTGTGATCTTTTAGACCCATCACAGTAGACATTATTGTTACTGGTACCAGTTTTGCCCACAGTAGAGAATGTAGCGAAAGATCTCAATATTTTTGTTGGGATGCCACGGTTGTCGACTTTATTCATACTTGTACGCCGACAATTCAGTGCATTTACGACCACAAAACGACAGCCCTTGTTAAAATATATAATGCAAGCCAGGAGGGAGAACATTAAGAATGAAGATAACATAGCCTCGTGCCTATGAAAAACAATAGTCAGATTTAAGCCTCCGGTGAAGGATATCGATAAGTATGCGGCGAAAACTGCAATGTGACTAGCAAGTGGCTTTGCTTTTTGAACTGTTCAAACGACAAAAACAAATCCCTTGGCTTGACTCCTCGCAGACCCCAAGAGTTGTAAAGTTGTAAGTCTCCAGACCATTGTTTTCGATACTCCTTTGATGTAGTATACGAGTGAACCGTCAATTGGTCTTTAATTCGTTCTACTGAGTTGCGAAATCGGTTTTCTAGACAAAACATGAGCGTGCAATTCTGGCAGCTACATGGTACATTGACCATGAAGGCTAGTTTGAGAAAACTTGTTTTCCTTCATGATCCAAGGAGTGCCTGTTGTCAATGACAAGGTGGTTCTGGGGATAATGCAACCGACCGTGTCGTTGAAGAATTTACTGAATATAGAAAATTCATTTATTAAAATATTTAAAGATTGTTCATTTCTAAGAGGGTATCGAACTTTAGAAAAGGCGGTGTTCATTCCAAGAGAGGGAAAGACACACCAAGTGCGAAATTGACTTGGAACCGCACATTTCGCACATCCTATTGACTACCGAAAGCGATGGCAGCGGCTCCGTTGTACAAAGATTTGAGCAAGAAGGCCAACGATGTCTTGAACGACGACTACGACTTCTCCCGCAAGTTGAAGATCAAGACCAAGACTGCCAACGGAGTCACCTTCACCACTGAAGGCTCGATGGCAGCCAACAAGACGATCTTGGCCAAATTGGGTGCCAACTTCGTCGTGCCTCAAATTGGTGGTTTGACCATCAGCAAGTTGCAAGTCACGACCCAAGGACGTGTCGTCGTTGAAGCTGATGTTGCCAACGCCTTGGTTGACAACTTGAAGGTGACTGCCAAGCTTGAAGACGGCAGCCGCAAGACCAACGCTTCTCAAGTGACCAAGTTCGGCCTCGAATACAAGCAACCTGCTTACACTTTGACCAAAGAATTCGATGTCGTCAACAACACCGCCTCCGTCTCTGCTCTTACAGTTGTCAGCGGTGTCTCGATTGGTGCCCATGGTGCCTTCAATGTGTCCAAGTCTGCTCTTGCTGACTACGGTGGTGCCCTTGCCTACAACGGCGGTGATTTCAAAGTCGCTCTTGCCACCAAGAAGAGCCTCAAGGCTGTGAATGCCAACTTCCACCACCAATTCGACAGCCAAACCGTGTACGCCGCTTCGATCGATTACGATGTTGCCTCGGGCGCCAATGCCTTGACATTGGGTGGTCGCTATGCTGCCGACAAACAAACGACGTACGCCGGCAAGATCAACTCGGACGGTTTTGTCACGTTGGCGGTCGTGCAAAAGGTCACTCCTTTCTTGTCTTTGACCACATCTGCCCACATTGACGCCAAGCATTTCGAAGGCGATGCCCACAAGTTTGGATTGGGTCTCACGATTGGTTAAGCTTTTCTATAGACATGTCCATTTTGATTGAAAAACTCAATCTCTATCTTTTCGCCAATGCGAGTCGTCTGCTTTCTGCGATGGATACACGTCCAATCTGTCCTTCACGATCCAAGACAACAGCATCAACGACAGCCTTCACGAGCGGCCACGCCTGTCAGAGCGAACGTTTGAACCATGATGGTCTCTTCCAATGTTTGTCCATCGAATGCATCATCTGTTCAATGAAATCCAATTCGTTGAACCAGCGCATCCTTTCGAGACGCTATTTGAAACAACAAAGAACCATTCCATCAACCAAGTTGTGCTTGTTTTTCAGACTGAATAGAGACTTTTAGCAAAGCTGTAATTTGAAAAAAACTTCGGGTTACTTGCATCTACGAACTTCGAGGTTGATGAAATTCCCGACGGGATTTACATATATTTGAATTCCAAATTCCATGAAATTGTTGACCAATCACGTTTGATTATGTGGAACAAGTGGGAGAGAGTGCTGAGCACTTGCGCTTGACATGTGAAGCAGTGAAGGCCATCCATTGATACTCTTCTTTGCTTCTCATGTCAACCGCAAGTGCTCCCGTAAAATATGTTGTGTGCACGGAGAGTCTGGAAACATCGCTTCTTCGAGAAATTACACGGATCGAGCCATTTGCTGCTGAGCACGGCGAACTGCTACCGAGATGGAAATCTATTGCAGCCAATCTCATCGATCAAGAGCCAAAATTGACGTATCGCGGTGCACGTGATCACTTCGACATCATGGTCAAGGAGTTCAAGAAGATTGACCATGCACAGCGGCGATCAAGTGGATCCGAAGAGTATGTGAGTGAGAAGGTCCAACTACTGCAAGATCTCATCATGCGAATGGACGAAGCGACAGCGACCAAGAAGAGAAAACAAGGAAAAGAAAACGAACGTAAGGAAGAACTGGAAACTACTGGCGAAAAACTATGCAGGGGCGCTGAAGTTCGCGTTGCCAAGAGAGCAAAACAATCAACTTGCTCGCCGGCAAAAGAAAATGGCGAGTCGTCGTGATATGATCTCTTGGAGTTTGAAAAGAAACGACACAAGTACAACCACGAGTACCGCATGGAGCGTCTCAAGTTCGACAAAGAGGAGCAGCAGTTGCGGCGAGCTCAAAGCGCTCAACTTGTGAGATTGATGAGCAAAATAAGAAATAATAAAAAAGACTTGTTTCAATTATAACAATTATAATTTTTTTAATAATTATATTTTAAATTTCAATGCTATCATCATTTAAATTTACTTGCCTCTATAATAGTTTCAAAATATAATTAATGTTTATTATTAATTTAATATGTTTCACATTTTTTATCATGACACGATCTATATTAATATTTGATCTCTATCCTGAGCAGACACGTCGAGATAATCGCCAAGCGCTGGAGGGACCATGCCAAAGTACAAGCTGTTGGCGTTGCATTGTCTGGCACAAGTGATACAATTCGTCAATAGCACCGGAATTTTGTACAGCTTGGACGTTGGACCGCATCCCAGTTTTGCTTTTTTGTTGAAGTCCACAATCGGCCAGTATTGCAAGACTTGGCCGTATGACCACTCAACGCTGACACGCACTTGGCTCATACTTGCATTGACTTCTTGTTGCTGTGGCGTGACATGCACTCCAGAGAAAGGGGATGCTAGTTGGTTGGATCGTCCATACGCTGGATCGCCATATAGGACATAGCGTTAAATCTTGGATCCGAGGCGATAAAGTTCTCGAGTTGTGACTTTCGGAGTAAGGTTAAGTCGTGTCTTCGGCCTTCAATAGGTCCAAACACGTGCGCGATCAACCCATCAGGTGTTACCACAGTTTGGAATTTCAAGGCATGCTTCCTCTTGTGGCCATTGTACATTGAGCGCTGCTCAGTTCCACCACTTGGACGACAAATTGGACGCACGGTTCCGTCAATAAATCGCCAAACGTTCTCAATTTCTGCTCCACATCGAGTTATCGCATTGCTAAATTCGTCGAGTCTATTTGCAACACGATTGAGATCGAGATAGAGCATTAATTGATAACGGTCATAGATAAAGTCTACAACATGAAGAAATATATTAGACAAACCACTGCGCGACCTTCCAAACATGTCAATAAGATCCGACCACCTGTCTGGTACAGTGAATCGTCTTAGCACAATGAAAATGCCTTCAATTCTCGTGCACGACGTTCTTTCACGAGTAGTAATCCTTTCTGGTAAACCCACACCCACCGCGAGCTGCTCTTTGTGAACCTGAACTTCTCCAGACAATCGGCGTCGCTAAAGCGAGCCAGATTGAATTGAATGTCTGGTATCGTTAGCGGACCGGCGTTCATAGTTCGTCGCCTTTGTAAGCGCCGCAGCAGGTGGAGAAGTAGAGACCGGTGTCTCAATCCTCTCGCTAGCCGTAGTTGTTCTAGGCTTCGCATGGGTAGCTTCAAGAATGATCATTATGTGTGCTCCCCAGTCAGCTAAACCTCCGTCTCGGCCAATTATATGCCATTTGGCTCGGAGTAATGCATTACACACTGAAATTTGGTATTCCAGGTTTGCTAAAACGTGGAATCTCAAATGTACGAATCAAATTGCCCACCCACAACTCGAACGTAGTGCCAGTCCTGTAATTTGCCAAATTACAGGACTGCTAAAAGTCTCTAATAACTTCGACATTCATCATGAACTCCCATAGCTCCATAAGCCTTGCAGCGGCGTGGGTTACTTTTCACCCTGCTCATAAATCGCCATTCATTGATACGCATGTTGAAATTAAAATCAATTTGCCTTTGAAATTTCATAAGCTACATAACTTTATAAGTTTAGACAGAAAAACTCCAAATATTTCCAAATATTATAACCTTTCATATTCGATAGATAGTTCAATCAATATGAAGAGGTTCTTTGGGGAGACGACTTGAAGAACCATTCGACAGCAAATATGTGTGCAAATTGCTGCCCTTATAGAGGGGACAAGGCCTTTGCAAATTCGACCGCATCCTGTCTGCTAAGATGAATTGCAACTTTCTCGCTACGTTTTCAGATGCATCACTCTCTAAATTTTGATGCCGTAGTCCGAGATAATTATGACACAGGCTACATAAACTACCACAGCAAACAGGAAACTGCAATGAATGATCGCAAAGCTCAATATGAGGTGGTAATTCTTAAACATGCTTTGGCCTGCTTTAAAAAATTGTACAGTAAATGCAAGCACGTTAAAGGATCGAGACATCCCGATAACAGGCCAAATTTGCCAGGTTTTTGCTCTGCACGATGGACCAAGACTGGGCAAACGGAAAGGCAAATTAACTTCAGGTCAATACCCATGGTACTCTAGAGAACGAAAAGCTCCAGTGGTGCCTGAGATCTCAACGTGCTAAGCCTATTGCAATACTATTGCAAAACTAGTGCAATGCTATTGCAATAGACCAACATTCATAATAGTGTCCTGGACGAAAGTTCACAATATTTTTACCATCAAGACATGCAAGTCGCTCGCCGACTGCTGGAAGAAATATTTGCATCAAAGCGTGTCCAGTGTGCGATTAGCCTTACAGGTGGAGGAGGGAATGTTGTAGGCGAGATTCTCGGCACAAGTGGAGCATCTAGTACACTTTTGGAGGTCACAGTGCCGTACTACCAGCAGAGTTTGCTCGACTTCCTCGACTTATCGTCCGATGTTACAAAGTCGTTCAAATTTTCGAGCCAAGAGGTGTCGATGCTCATGGCAAAGAAGTCGTTGGAAAGAGCGAGGTGCCTTGTTCCCCTTGATGAGGCGGCCAAGTGTGTGGGTACGTTTGAGTCCTTTTCGTGTCAGTCACACATTTTGGTAGGCATTGGATGCACTGCAGCATTAGTTTCGCTTCAGCCTCGACGGGGCAGTCATCGAGCATTCGTTACGTTGCATACTGCAAAAGGTATTTACAACTTTAACTTTGAGATGCACAAAGGAGCTCGGGTGCGCAAGGAGGTATGACCAATTTTCGTGGATATATTTGTTAAAAAGAGTTCTAGGAAGACGAGTGTGTCGGCAACTTGATTGTTCTTGCATTGTCGAAAGCTGCGCAAGTCGATTATACGGCACTCAAATCTCAGCTTGCAATTCATCCTGAGGACGTGTTGGTTGAAGAGCCAACCATCGAACATGACCTGTCCTTTGAAAAATCCATCGCATTCTTTCCACAAGATATTGTCCTTCGTGATATGCCATGGAAGAAAATGCTCGTTATTCCTGGTTCTTTTAACCCCATCCATGATGGACACCTTCAATTTGCTGCTGCTGCTCAGCGATTGCTACATACATTGTACGGCGAAACATTTCACACTCTTTTTGAATTATCGATCAAAAATGCCGACAAGGGCATCGTAAACCAAGTTGAAATTGATAACCGGGTCCAAGGAGTGGTTCAAGCCAAGGACCAGCGTCTTGTCGTTACAAAGACCTCCTTGTTTGTGGAGAAAGCTTCTTTGTTCCCGTCTTGTGTTTTTGCCGTTGGAGCCGATACTGCAATTCGGCTAGTGGACCTGAAATATTACGACAACGACCCTGGAAATCTTTGGAGAGCTTTATCCCATATTGAGTCGCAAAAGTGCAGTTTTGTCGTTGCTGGACGAATTGTGGACACAGTTTATGTCTCTGCAGAAGAAGCTATATCGAGAGTGCCAGCCGCTTTTCAAGCCAAGTTTAATCCTCTTTCAGAATCTGAATTTCGCGTCGACTTGTCGTCCACACAAATTCGACAGGGCAAAGTACCTCCACCCCCATCTAACCTTTGAACATAAAAGTTTGCATCGTCAACTTGTGTTGAGATTAGCCCCAAGCAATTATATTATCACTTCGAGGCACTCTATCTCTACTTCATTTTCACAACATATTGCGAATTCAAAAACGAGCAATCCACTTTGTCCAACAAACTTGAGTACACGGCTGGTCTCTCCAAATATACGCTATCTAGGTTAAAAACGGCATCTCTGTCTTCTGTAAACTTATGATCAATCCGAGTGTCTGTGTCTAGAACATTTGCAATCTTTTCCCAAGTCTTCGCAGGTCGTTCTAACATACGCTATGGTTATACTTTCAGCGTCTAATTAAAATATTCGTACAATTCAGCTCGACAAAAGTTATCATTCATTAACAATATCTTCAAGTTTGTTGCACCCACTTGAACGACAATAAGTTACGAGGTTATCCTTTCATCCAGCCAATCAAACTCTCTTTCGACTCTTTGATCCAATCATGTTTCGACAAGTCAAAGTGAACTTTGTGCTCAAGTTTTTTAACCAATGAAAGTCAACCATAGCAAATTTTGCACCAATCATAGTCCTTCCATTCCAATCCTGGTGGATGAAATGGATTGGACAATGCAAAATCATAAAGAGCCATTGCGTTCCCGTCATTATTCAAAAAGCATGGGAGCGTTTATGGCCAAGATGAAGAGTGTGCTGGACAGCTTTTCCAGCAAGAGGCGACGTATTATTATGGTGGGTTTGGATGCGGCAGGAAAAACGACGATTTTGTACAAGCTCAAGCTTAACGAAACTTTGCACACGTTGCCGACGATCGGGTTCAATGTTGAAACCTTCCAGTACAAGAACATTGAGTTCACAGCTTGGGACATTGGTGGTCAAGACAAACTGCGACCTCTGTGGAAGTATTACTTTCAAAACACAGACGCCGTCATCTTTGTTGTGGATTCCAATGACAAGCATCGTGTCGACCAGGCTTCCATCGAGCTCCATCGCATATTCCAAGCCGACGAACTCCGGGATTCAAAGTTGCTTGTTTATGCCAACAAGCAAGACTTGCGAGATGTCATGTCACCTGCTGAATTGGTCGAAAAGATGAACTTGAGGACCGTCACAAGCAATCCGTGGTTTGTTCAACCGTGCTCGGCAGTCTCAAACTCTGGTCTCTATGAAGGACTCGAGTGGCTCGCAAAGACATTGGCCTAAGCGACGACAGTGTGTATATTATCCAGATTTGCATTTTATACTCTAAACATAACCAAATTGATTACACTTGATCGTCTTGGTGAGTCTCCTTTAGCCACGTTATTGTAAAAGATGCAGAAAGGTTAACGCGTGCACAGCGAAAGCAAGCTATCTCTTGTATATTCTAAGCAATAAGGCTCGTGAGACTTATTCAAGCTCCTTCAAGGTGTTACGTTGATATCTGGGCATGTAAGTAGCAACATACTTTCTCAACGACAGAGATGTGAACTTGGATCACGTACCAAACCTATCTCAGCGGCAATTTCTCCTTGATTAAGCTCGAGATCAGAGACTAAAGACCGGCGAAGTGTCCGGTTTGCAATCTCTAGCCCCAAATACGATCTCATCCGGATTGCTCATTACGCACTTTGAGATTCTGAAACGGTCTCCACATGACCTGTCCGTTTCGGGAGATCTTCCAGCGCCGCAGACAGCTCATTTGACATCTCTCATCCATGGGTGCAATCTTGTCCAAGTGCCACCTTCCTCGATGCCTAAAGAACATACTCGATCGTCTCGGAGTCAAGTCTCGACCAAGGAAGATATACATCGTTGGACTGACGAACGCAGGCAAGACGTCCATCTTGTGCCAGTTCAAATTCAATGAGTCGGCAGCAACGGTCCCTACGATTGGATTCAACGTTGAAACATTCAAGCACAAAAATGTGACTTTCACTGCATGGGACTTTAGCGGTCGAGAGCAGCTACGGCCTCTGTGGCATTACTATTTTGACGACACCTCAGCGGTAAGGGAAAACACAATGAATGCACAACGGCAACAATTTTCTAGGTCATTTTTGTCGTGGATTCAACGAGCAAAGTGACGATGCAAGAGGCTGCTGAAGTCTTACATGGACTATTTCAGATCCAAGAACTTTTGGACTCACCGTTTTTGATATTTTTGAACAAGCAAGACGTTGTCAATCGCATGACAGCGGATGAAATGATCGATGGTTTACGCCTCCGATCAGTTGTTTCCCATGTGTGGCATGTGCAACCTTGCTCTGCATATTCAGGCGACGGCTTGTTGGAGGGCCTAGATTGGTTATGCCGCGTCATTGAATAGAGCAATTCCACCAAGTTATTGCCTCACATTAACGCTCAAACATACTCGTTTCACCTGTAATATCATGCGTCTTCGATGTATCAACTAGAGCGCTAGTAAATCCATGGGCTTACCACGGACAGACAATTGCACTTTCGACGAAGCATTGCGCGCGCTTTTTCATTGACTTTCGAAATTTTATAAAATACCAAGCAATTTGTATGAATAATAAAATAATGCCAAATTTTATTCTATATTTGAATTTAGTATGCCACCGTCGAAGAAGTCGCCCTTCATTTTCGAAATTGACCTCCTGAACGAAAGGCAATGGATTATCGCAAGTCCAAGCACACGATCATCTTGGTCCAGTACACGGAAGACCCCAACTCGCGCACGTACCTCGACTTCGAGTCTGTCAACAGTGCCATGGATGGCGTTGTCAAGATGTACGAAGCTAAGCTCAAGCAGCTCAATCCCACAAGGCGAAACATCACCTATGATATCCAAGACCTGTACAACTACATCGACTCACTTACAGACTTGAGTACGCTTGTGTAAGTGCTTTCTCGTTGAATCGCCCACTTTATGGCACCTCGTAGGCTTGACTTGGAGACCCGAACATATCTGCCCAGTGGCAAAGAATGGATCAAGAAGAAGATTTTCCAAGTGCTCCGAAACCAAGCGCAATAGACATACTACCTTCTCTCGACTTCCAAAGTTTTCTACCACATATTACGCCCTCGTGCATTTTTGAAATATATTGATTCTTCCATCTTGTACCGCTGGCTATGGCAATCGTCAACGTGAACGCAAGCGCAACGTATCTTTTTCTTGTTGAAAGGGACCATAGCCGATCTGGTGTCAAGAGTAGCGACTTCACTGTTTGAGCACCTGCTGTGAGTGGAGAGACCAGAGGAAGGGGTGGCAGGTTAGGTCAACACATAGGTACGTGTCAACAACACAGTGAGAAAGCATCTCCCATCACTATAATATCTCCATTGAGTGTTTTGCCGACGCACTTGGTATCTAAATACAGTCTTTCTTGCGATCTTCCATATCAGCCCCTGGTTCAACAATTGCTGTCCCGACAATGCATTGACTGCACCTTCCATCTTACAGCAGGAGTATCTCAAATCGATGGAGAGAAGACTGCCCTTTGACTTTCCATGGCTTTCTTGGATGCTCGGCGAGCTTCCCGGGCTTGGGAAGGGATCTTGCCGCTGACTTTCTCCATTACACTTTTGTTCTCTTGAGAAAAGGGGTGCAGGGGTTTAGGGAAAGTTCGACAAAAGTCGTCTTTATAATCCGGTTAATGGAATCTGGATCCGGATAACACAAAGCGTGGCAAAAGTTCACTTGGCGTTTTCGAGGGAGAGCGATGACCGAGAGCGATCCATCGAGTCAAGTGGACTACGTCAAGCTCATTAGCGCAGAAGGCCAGGAATTCTACGTCGCAAGGAAGTGTGCGATGGTCTCTGGAACGATCAAAGCAATGTTGACCGGCCACTTTAGCGAAAGCAAAGGCGAAGTTCGATTTCCCGACATCAGTGCGCCGATCCTCGAGAAAATCATCCAGTATTTCTACTTCAAGGTCCGATACTCCAACAGCAATGCAAGGCTTCCAGATTTTACCATCGAGCCCGAAATTGCGCTCGAACTGCTAATGGCCGCAAACTACTTGGATTGTTGAGAGAGCTAACACAAATTCATTTTTAAAACGATGGCTGGTGTGTTGTCGCGACTTGATCTTGCGACCTACGAGTACATTATTAGCTATTCAAGCTAAGAGCACGGCATTAGTGCACGATGTAATCTCTCAGTAGTAAAGAGTTCATGATCGTCGGAGCTTGTTTGGCGCGAAAGTTGGCAGTTTCGAGAACTCCTTCCAATAAGATCAGGTGACCGTTCACTTCTCAACTTGGCGATTCTACGATGTCTGGCCTCCGCAGCATGGAAACAACGCACAAAAGCACGGTATATCCATTGTATATGCCTCCTTTTGACTTGAACATAGTTGGTGCTTCGTTGCAAAGTTGTTGTTGTCGGAGATGGTGCTGTAGGAAAGACAGCACTCTTGCAATCATTCAAAAGCAATGGACACGACTATCCCAAGAATTACATCATGGCAAGTCGCAAGTGGGGCTAAAATCCTTAATGAATGCCTAGACGTCGAACGCAGAGCTTTTTGTCAAGCCGATTCCAATTCCTGAATCGAATGTGATTGTTGAGTTGTACCTGTTTGATTGTCCAGGTCAGAGTATATTCAATCAACGAGAATTTGGGTCTGTGCATGTACGTGGACTCTTTGCAGCACGCAATAATCGCTGAGTCTGTAGTTTGAAGGCGCGTCGATGATCATGCTAGTCTTTGATGTCAACAGCAAGGAATCGTTCAAATCGTGCACAAAGTGGTATCAAGATGTATGCAATCCCGCGCCAAACCACCAACTTCCTGGTATCGTTTGTGTGGCATCGATGGGTTGGAGTTTACAGTCTTGTAGGTGTGCTCGTGGGAAATAAAGTCGATTTGAAAGAAGGGAACCGCGAAGCCATCACGGCGAGAGAGGCAGAAGATTTCGCCGAGCAAAACAACTTGAAATATTTTGAATGCTCAGCAGTATGTCATTTGTTCTTTGACGAAGTCTAAATTCCATGTAGCGCATTGGAACTGCAGTCGATGCACCTTTCGTCCACATGGCTCATGCATTCAAGAAGAAGTACGAAGAATTCGCCGATCGCGCCGAATCCAATTAGGAAGATATCATATTAAAGAGGTTATCACTCAAAGTATTATATGTCAGAGGATGTTTAACACCGGAGATGAGCTTAATAGCAAAGATCTTTTAACAGGATATATTCACAGTTAGGAATACTACTGTAGTATAGGTGTGAACTATAGAAAAGAAGCGCAGTAATATGGTGTCTTTAATGTTTTGTTCAAAGCGAATTTAAAGTTCAGACTCAAATCGCCTTCTGAGGCTGCCTGAACAAACCGTGTTATGAAATGAATCCATTGTAGAAATGAGGGCTTGTGATGATACACAACAGTCAATTCTGTGCTTCCATCGAGTTTTGAATAGTCATCCAACCGCAAAGACCTTCTGGAATCTTCAGCAGACGTCCTCCACAAGGCTAGCTATTATTAGCACGCGGCCCTCAGCCTCTGTATTGTAACTTATGGCTAAGAAACTCAGTGGAATAGCAATTCCTTGGAAGCATGCGCTGCCTGAACAAAGCCATCATCATCTAAGGTTGGTTAAGAAAGGACTCCAATATTCGAATACTTTGTAAATGAATATACTGTGATAATATATTCAAAGTATCAGTTTATAGAGAACATTTGAATGTTGATGTGTCTTTGTGCACTTCATTGGTACTCTGACAGCAAGATGTTGACACGCGTGGCGCGGCAAGCCAAATTGGTCCGTGATTTCTCGACACAGGCAACGCCATCCAACTCGTCCGGGGTACGCGAATCACTCTTTCTTTTCTGTGACTTTGTTGTAGCCTATTACGTGGGCAAGCGCTGCTTTGGCTGGTGCAATTGGCGCCGGTGTGTTGATGTACTACAACTCCGAGAAGGATCGACTTCAAACGCAGACGACTGGCAAGGTCACCACAACAGGCAAAGCTCTTTTGGGAGGTCCATGGACGCTTGTTGACTCGAAGTCGCGTACGTGCGTCACGGACGCTACGTTCCATGGAAAGCACACGTTGCTCTACTTTGGATTCACGCATTGCCCAGACATTTGCCCGAACGAATTGGTCCGCTTGGGTGAAGGTATGACGAAGCAGCGTTTGGACCTGTCATGATCATTCTCTGACTTTTAGTCTTGGACAAGATTCCCCATCTTGATATTGAACCTCTCTTTATTTCTGTTGATCCTGCCCGAGACACCGTTGCTCAAATGGAAGTGTACAAGAAGGATTTCCATCCAAAATTGCGTATGCTCACAGGCACGCCTGATCAAGTCAAGGACGTGACAAAGGCTTACCGCGTTTATTTCACCAAGGCAGACGAAAGTGACGACGACGACGAAGAGGATGAAGAATATCTCGTGGATCACTCGATTGTGATGTACCTCTTGAGCCCCACCGGCGAATTCCTCGATTTCTTTACACAATCTGCCCGCGTGGACGATATCGTTAAAAAGATTGAGACATTGGTGCAAGCACCAAAAAATTAGACCGCATTACAATGCGATTAACGGTAAAGTTGCTCGACTGCCAAGTTGTGTGCGATTTCGTATTCCCACTTGTCACCATTCGCCAAGAGCTTGGCCTTGTCGTACAACAATTCTTCGTGGGTTTCCGTGGTAAATTCAAAGTTGGGTCCTTCAACGATAGCGTCGACAGGGCAAGCTTCTTGGCAGAAACCGCAGTAAATGCACTTGGTCATGTCAATGTCGTAACGAGTGGTACGACGGCTTCCATCTTCACGGGGTTCCGCTTCGATCGTGATAGCTTGGGCAGGGCAAATGGCTTCGCACAACTTGCAAGCAATGCAGCGTTCTTCCCCGCTTGGGTATCGACGCAAGGCATGTTCACCACGGAAACGAGGAGAAATGGCACCCTTTTCAAACGGGTAGTTGATCGTCGTCTTCTTTTGCGTGTGAATTTCCCACGAGAGCCAAGTGGCACGGGCAATTTCCCCCAAGAAGAAGAAGTTTGCCGCCTTGTCCACAACATCAGCGATGGAAGCCTTTTCCACAGGGGGATTGGAATCCGACGAGAACGACACGCATGGTGCTGAACGCATCAATGGCGCACGGAGCGCTCCACGGGCGGCACGCGTCAACATGCTCCTCCAAACGAAGTTCTGTTCAGTCAGTGGTCGAGATCTGGACAACCGTTTCATTGGATAAAAATAAATTTATAAAAAATATTTCATTGGTTTGAATTTATAGTTTATACCAATCTAATTGGTCATTCAAATTATTTTATCCAATTAAACACTTTCATGAAAGGATAACTTCGGTGTAATTCCTTGTCCATGAAGGTCCATGAATTTGTCTTTCAATTGCATGATAGGACTATTTCAAGCCATATCTTTGGCTCAAACGTACTCCCTATACTCTACAGCAGTCAAATTAGGCGATACCGGATTATATTACTCGGCAGAGGTCATGTCTGAACGCACTGTAACTCTTCTGTATTGATCTTTCGTTCTGCACTTATGAAGATCAACACCCGTAAAGACATGCTTGGAATATTCTCTGGTAGACTATTGTGCAATGTTTAGCTGAAAATAACGAGTTACGTCGGATCGCTGCAAGCTAACAAGAGAAAAATGCTTCATATACAGAGGATTTGCGTTGAATTAAGCCAATATAGCGGCGATCCAGGCGATCTTTCAGTATGTGGTAATGAATGTGTTGCCTAAAGTGAAATGTTCATCGGAGCAGCCTACAATGTTTTATAGCTTATGCTATGTAGTATTGTCGAATAATCAACATTTCTGACCAATTAAACATAATCAATTTATCGACGTAATTGGTCAAAAATATTATATTTCATCCAATCAATTTCATGTATTGACCATCCTTTGGTTCACTTTCCAACGGGATCATCATGGCAACAACGGGTACGAGGCACCAAAAGCCATTGATTAAAAAGCATCCATGGTTCTTTTAGGTATCTCGTGGATCCCTCTGCTTGGCGCTGGAGCGTGTATTGTATTGACGTGTGTTTACATGCTCCACAATCATCGAAAGCGAGCGAGCGCTGTCGACTTGTCCAATTTTCAACTGGAAAAGATCACCAAAGTCATGGACTCCGAGATGTGCGTTGTGGGAACGTTACCTGGCAGCCCAGACAAAGTGCTGCTCATTTTGCAAAAGCAAAAGTTTGGACGTGGGGATGCTTTGCGTTTGATTCATGGCATGACACTGCGTCGTGTCCATGAAAACGACGTCTACTCCAACCACATTGGCGTTCTCTCTGGCGATAACGATGCCTTGCGGGTTTTATTTAGCGCTCCAAGTCTTGACATCTGATGGAATGTTTCCTAGGTGACGATGATTTACCCCGCAACACCGGCGCATATTGCCAAACACACGGAGCAAGGATTTCACATGGCAGTGGAAACAAAAGAAGTGTATGAAAGAGCAACTTTGCCATACATAGAAAGTATTCCCACGGAAAAAATTCAGTGGGTGTACAATATCTTGGACCGGTGCGTGGTGACCTAGAATACGCCAGTCTTACATGCTTGTAGTAAGAGCGAAACGGAGAAAATTATCTTGGAAGATTTGGATCCTGCGACTGGATTCGTGCTGCTCCCCGACACCAAGTGGAACCCTCCGTTCAATGTATCCATGCTTGATTCATTTTCGCTGATTCCTCACGATAGGTTGAAAATCTCTACTGCCTTGCTCTTGTCATGGACAAATCTATTCGTTCTGTGCGTGATCTACGTGCCGAACATTTGGCTTTGTTGCGCAATCTTCGGTAACGATACCTTTGATAAGTATGGCCTGCCTGATGGTCCTGCGTAGCGACAAGAGTTTGGCGTTGATTTGTGAAAAGTACAACGTTGCGAAGAGCTCTATTCGATGTTTTGTGCATTATCAGCCGTCGTATTACCATTTCCATGTGCATTTCACGCATCTCAAGGTTCCCTTTGGTACATTTTGCGTATCCTGGAGATGCGAGATTGCTCATGGACTGTAGGTATTTTTGTTGGCAAGGCCATTTTACTCGAAGACATCATTTACAACATTTCAACTCGCGGCGACTACTACCAACATGCCACGCTCTCGTACGTTGTGGGCGAAGCCCAACATGCAGCTCTCCATGAAGCGTTGGTCAAGTAAACACAAAATACTCTTGCTCTTCTGGATGCGACGCTCGCCGCTTGCCAAACGGCCGTCTTGTTCTTGTAGTTTTGCTATTTGAAACATGGATCGTTTGTGGTTGCTCTTGTCGTGCTTGTGATGATGTTGCTATTTCTCGCACGATTGAAGACGGCGGGGAGGAGCTTGATGTGGATGCTTGATCCTCCTCGTCGTCCACGAGCAAGAAGATTTGTGATAGAGGAGTCTTGACTTCGTTGTCGGTTACTTGCGCCAAGAGTGAGGCTAACGACGTCCTTGGCTCGATCGACATGGTTTGGACCGATGCAAATGGAAGTTCCTTGAAGTGCTCCGCGGCAAATTTGATCATGTCGTCAAAATCGGTGCGTGTGATAATGACGTCGTCGTTTTCGTCGTCCAGCAGCGCTTCATCTCCAGAGTCTGTGACTTCCATCAGGTACGCCAATGCATCAGTGCTCAACTCGTCTTTGTTCAAATTCACGGCCACGTCGCCTCTGCTCGTGTACAAGACATTCGACACTGGTGGCGATGGCTGGTCGACCGCGAAAACACTTTTGATGCTCATACGATTGTCACTTCGAAGTTTGACAGTCGACGATGCCACGAGAGCCACAGGTACATCGGCGCGGCGTCGTTGTCGTTGCCTTGGAATGTCTAATGTGCGGTGTGCATACCACACATAGAGTGCATACAGCGATGGAATCGCCACGGCCGTGATGACACTCGACATGGCGACAAAATGAAAACCAATTTTGTGCGGCAGAGAGAGAGAGAGACAACTTGCTGACCGTCTTTTACCAAGAAAAAAAATCATGTTGGATTTTTAAAAGTCGTCGTCCACAAGCTCCCCTCGCCTCCGAGCTAATGTCTTCCGGTACGTGATGCTCCACGTCGCCGCGCGCTCTCGGTCAATGCGCGTGATGGAACTAAAATCCAGCTCTAGCAACGACGGCAAGTGGAAAATCGTGTAGTTGCGGTAATGTTTTTTCTCCTCGACGGGATTGCCATGCAGTGTGAGGTGGCGTAGTTTGGTCAAACAGATCAAGCTGTCAATGTCCGAGTACTTTGCGAGCTGGTTGGCATGGAGATGAACTGTCGTGAGCCCCAAGTATGGAAGAAACACACTTTGTGGAATACTCGTCAAGGCATTGCCGCTCAAATCGATCCACTGGAGGCGCGACGGTTTGATGAAGACCGTCGCGAGTGCTTTGTCCAAGTCTTCGAGATGCGTGAGGCAATTGTTGTTGAGGCGAATCGACACGGGGGATTCAAATGCGCACGGCGAGTCACCTCGTGGAGACGACGTCTACAAAGATATGACGATTTTCGCACAGTGATTGACATACCGTCTCTGCCTTCTTTCGACCCGTCACGGGCTCTTCTTTCACAATGTCTATCGCCAAGAGCTCCATGAAGTTGAGGTTTGAAAGCGTGCGTACCCGAGACAGTTGGCAAGTTCATGAAGGAGAAATCGAGCGGCACGTCCGGCACGGTGGCTTTCAACTCTTTGACCGAAGAGACGGCTTTCCGTGGGGATCCTCTCGACGGGGATGTCGACGTCGCACGAGTCTGTGGTCGGCGCTCCATGGGTCTCAAAACCTATTTTCTGACGTGTGAAACGGCTCAACGACTGATGGACGAATCGTTGCGGTATGGCGGCCGGAAGATGGTGCGGACAACAATGCAAAATGCCGGCCATCTCGAGGGAAAAGAAGCGGTCTCGGTCCTCTCGTATAACGTCATGCGACAAATGCACGCCACGCCAAAGTACAAACCATTCTGCGACTCGAGTCTCTTGACAGCCACGAGACGCAAGGAGCAAATCTTCCAGTACAGCCTCCTCTTAAAAGACAGGTGGTGATGGCTCGCTGTAGGGAACTCGTTAGCTACAATGCCGACATTCTCTGCCTTCAGGTACCCCGTCACGCCTATTCTATCGTTCATGTGACCGCAGGAAGTGGACGACTATGCCTTGTGGTGGGTTCCTCGATTAAATGCGGCTGGATACGACAGCATCTACCACCAGCGTACCGGACACGTCGACGATGGTCTCGTGATTGCGTTTCGGCGCATGCTCTTTCAGATTTTCCACACGAAGGCTGTCAATTTGAACGACATGGAGGCAGAGAACGACAATCTCGCGGCTAAATTACGTCAAGACAATGTTGCTCTTCTAGCTGCCTTGCAGCCATGGGAAGTATGCCGTTTTCCAAGTGCGCTGTGCGTTGGTACCATTATCTCCCCCTTGATGGATAATAATTATCGTGGAATCTTGTAGTCAACGTCCAACTTGCTAGCCATCCAGACTTAACGATGGTCCGAGAACGTCAGGTGGCCTACCTCTGTCCTCTTATCGAAGCCTTCAATGTGGATTTTCAATTGCCTGTCGTCTTTGCTGGCTCCTTCAACGCGCCGCCAAACAGCCAAGTCTATCACACGCTTCGAACTGGCCGACCACGACCAGCGCCAGACCCACCGGCAACATTGCCAAGACCAAGCGTCGTTGATCCAAGCGCCACTACGCTCACTGTGCAATGGGAGCTTCCTCCATTGATCGTAATATCTCTCTGACGGTCAACCTTTATCCCCACGATGTAGGAAAATGAAAAAGATGGACCGGTGGTGGCCTTTCGTGTCGACCGCCGTGTAAATGGCAACACGTCGGTCGGATTTTCAAATCCAATCGTGATTCAAGATCCAGCAGCGCGTCAGTTGAAAGTGACCATGCTCAGTGCTGGCAACACGTATGAATTCCGCGTAGCAGCTCTCAACCAAGCCGGGTGGGGGACGTATTCGCCGCCGTCGTTGCCGATGGAAACCCTACGCGTATACAAAATTACGATCGCATGGAGTTGACAACTTGAATAGACACGATCAACAAGGTTTGATACAAAGCCAGTAGTAGCTGCGATGCAGGATCTGCCGCAACCAACTCCCTTCAAGGTCCATTTCAATCTCCTTTTCAAGTTTTACATTGACGGATTCCACGTAGCTTTCATTTGGTTCGGGCAAAACACCGCGATTTGAGGATGGTCAAATTCGCGACGATATTTGTCCACGTCCGAGTCGTCTGCGTGGACAAGAAGCGGGTTACGACACTCTTTTAAGGCGAGGAGATCGTGAAGACAAACTGCTGCATTTTGAAGTGTTTGAAAGCGCGTACGAGCGCTATTATCTCGACAGTGAGCCAGACTTTACGTTTGCCGATCCGTCGTTCACAGGCACCGTCGACTACATTTTCTATTCGAAACAAGTAAATACTCTGATGGAAAGACTTTGAGCGTAGCATCTTTGTAGGAATTGCAAGCCAGACGTGTTTTATCACTGCCGTTGCTGGAATCTATTGACGGTGAAGATGTGCGAGAGCCCGAGAAAATTCCAGACAACGGTGAGAGCATCTACTCACGTGAACATATTGGATGCTGGATTGCGACTTTAGACTACGTGAGTCAAATTCCAAGGGGTTGGCAAGGCGCGGAGGCTTTAACGAACCTTTTAGCCAGCTCAAATTACATGGGTAAATGGTCGGCTGAAGTTCTTCAAGTACCAAATCCACGCCGAAAACATTTCTGGCTGCCCAATGCGTTGTTTGCCTCAGACCACTTGGCGCTCATGGCCGAACTTGTTTTTCGAGATGAGGAACTACCAGTGGCATGGAATTAGACGACATTTTTGCTTAGAATTCGTGCGTTAACTCTGGCAAACATGGTTGCAATTGAACGACGGGACTGTGCAACTCGGTTCCAAGGCGAGGTGAATATCCTTCGAGGGGTGGTGCCGCTTGATTGCGCCTGCATGCTTGATCTTGATCGTTTAAATGTGGATCGCATCGAAAATGCACTTCAGGAGGCCAGGAGGCAAAGTCGGCGAACGACCAGAAGCCACGATGTCGAAAAAGGCGAAAGTCGTTTGCTGGGTCTGCGTCGTAGTTGTAGTCATCTGGATCGACGCGTGTGTACACTGGAGCGTCGTCAGAGATGAGCTCGTCGTCAATTTCATACGTGCCAATCATCGCTGGCACACTCGCTGAACAGACGTAGAGTTTACTCTGGCCGCTGACGGCAGTTGATAAGGCCATCAGGATAATACTTGCGAGTTGCATTGCGCACTGTCTGTTGAAAAATGCGTGCTCAAGCCGAAGCCTTTGGGAATTCATTCGATAATCGAAGATATTTGGACGGAGGGTGTCTTTTTTGGAACATTATCCACACTGTGCGCTGGACGTGGAATTAACTCCCAACGATTCCCATGGAATGCAGAATGAGGTAATCGAGTGATAGTGTGGTAGATAATATAATGCAAGCAAACCGTTGTAACGAGGTACACCAACAGCGTTCAAATGGCGTAGCATTTACGTCGCCATGAAGATTGATAGGGTTTCTATATGCATGTCATGTATTTCTTAGGCATTTTCGTTGGACCAAGTGCACACTCAACGTTGTTGGGGCGGTGGAGATGGCTCGAGAATTGGAAAAAGGTCACACGATTGTGACGATCTTGTGCGATGGTGGAGATCGCTACCGCAGCAAGCTCTACAATGCGAAATAACTTGAAGAACAAAAGCTATCGGAGTATGCCAATGCCCCGTTGAAACTTTAAGGGATCATCAAAATCAATGTGCTAGGTTGGAGATTTTTTATTTCGGAAATGACACAAAGGAGCAATTAGCTGAAGCTAGAGCCAAATCGTTGGGTGTGCTTCTTGCAAACCCGTCGAACTTGACCTTCAAACGACGAGCCAGGTTTAAGAACGCGCTTGGTCAAGCCGCCGACAACGTCGCGTTGGTAATTGAAACACAGACTTTCCGAAACTTTGATCAATTGAGTCGCGTCGTTTTCTGAGGAGCTCTGGTACTTTGGCCGACACTTTGTCGCCTTCCAAATCGCCATCGTCAAGAGCCTCAACAAACTCCACCAAGCCAGCTGGAGCGGTGGATTCAACTGCTCATAAAAATTGAATGAGGACCATTTGAAATTCCATAACTAGCCACAAGTCCCATTGCCTTGTGCACGAAGAACGACGTAAAACTCGATAGCGCAAGGCGTAGAGCAGGCAGTTGTGCTTCGACAGAAATGTTCGTACCCTGTGCATCGACGTAAAACTCACAATGAGTGCCATCTCGCATCTCGCACGAAAAGGCGACGCGCAACGACAAAGAGCGCAACTTGTCTCCAAGGGCAGGGGATCACTTGCTCCCTTCAGTTTCCACATTCGTTCCAGTTTCCACATAGGTAGAGAAACATCTTAGGCTTGATTTCTTGAGACTGGGGGTGAGACTTGCGGCTTTGGAATTGCAGGGGGGCTTCTGGCTTGGCCAAAGCAGCAGGAGGCTTGAGGCCTGAAGTGACTTGCACTGGGTGCTGTACGCTTGGATGGGCAGTGCGAATGGTATTAGCTCTCGGTAAAATCGCTAAAATGTCATCGAGGGTTCCCTGATGTGCTGTATATAAGGATGTAGATATCGAGCAAGTCGTAGTTTCTGTGAAAGTTCAAGGCTGCATTCGTCCAAGCTTTCAACGAGCGAAAAGTCTGGAGAAGGATTCCATCTTCGCTGAGAATGACGTCACCTTTGATAAACAACTTGAGCACCAGTACACCAAGACACCAGATATCAAACTTTTCGGACGCGGCACGAGCCCGCGTGCACCCCAAAATGAATGATGCTATCTCCTGCGGGAAATATTCATACTTGCAGCGAGCGGACATCGCTGTTTGGATGTGACTCACATGGTCTAGATCGATTCGCGTGTAGCCAGCCTCGTCTCCAAAGTAAACGACGTTTTTTTCAAGCTTGGTGTCGCCATGAAATCACCGCTGGAAATAGAGGAAACGCAAAGCATGAGCAACATGCTCGATGCATCGATAGGTCGCTGCAATTATTCAGTCCACGCTCCATGATAGTGGCGTAGCATTTTTAATTGGCCAAAGTCAGCTCGCCCCTCTCGACATACTTGACAACATGCTCGCTGGCATTTTCATTGCCATTGTTGCTTTCGAAAAAGGCGATCTCGCGTCGACAGTCGCTGAGTTTGACGGCGAGTTGTTTGAGTGGTTGACGCTTGATCAGCTCTCGAAAGATGCCATCGGTTGCTCGATGCGATGACATCCGGGCAGACGAAATAATTACCAAAAAGAAGCCACTCTTTTCTTCGACTTAATCATGGTTCAGAGGTTGTTTTGCTAGAATTGTGTACCAGTTTGAATGAGCTTGAGAAGTTCTTCGAGGGTGTTGGCAGTGCGTTCTGGTTCTTGGGTTTCTTCTTGAGCCTTGGGCAATTCCGTCATGATTTTCAATAACATTTTTGGGGAGATGATGAGATTACAGTCTTGCGCACCTGCTGGTGCTTTGATGGCTGTTATTTTGGTTGAAAGTAATTGCTGAGGTTCTGAGCTAAAATGTCTTCGATTGGAGTCTTGGCAGGGACTTCAATGCACTAAATCATTGCCGCTGCTTTAACTCCATAGCTGGCTAGGGTCACATCGTCTTGGTCAAGCATGTGCGTGCCAACGCACAGCTGCTGGTTCGCCTTTTTCATGCCTGAGGCACCTTGGACTTGGATTTTAAATACCAGAACAGAGTCGTTCAGGTCTGCTGTAATTGCCACTCATTTTGAGGGGGCAAGTAAACATTGACTCTCACGTGGAATGGCTCGTTGTTTGTTTTGGGTATCTCGAAAGGTTCAGTGTGCATCGTGACAAACTGTTCCTCAATCAAATCGCGGATGGCTCAGTTCTAGAGAACAGGAAGTAAGGAATCTCTAACGCATGAATTTCGTCAGTACTTGTATAACGAACGCGTCGACAAACTTCGTGGAGGGAGGAAGGGTCGGCTTGGCCTTTGCTCTTCAACTTGTTATCGTCGGAATTGGCAAATCCAAAGTTGGAACTACCGTACGCCCTCGCATCAAGTTTCTGAAGATCTGAGCCGTCACATACTCCGTTGGAGCCCAAAGTTCCATCGTAATTTTCTTCTTTTGACAGACTTCGTCGACAAAAAGGTTATTATTATCATTTTTTTTTCTTTGTTCTACATTCAACGACCTTTGATGACCGTATGACATTTTGGGCATTTCACCGGCTTCTTATTGCGGAGGCAGTGAATTGTCCACGCTTCCAGGCACTTGGAATGTACCTCATGGTTGCATCGAAGGGTCTGCTTGTGTCCGCTGTCGAATCCTTTATGGCAGTAGTCACAGGCATTTCGATCGATCCGCATCGGAATTATCGAGAGACTTGCCCACTCGATCAACTTGCTCTCTTCAGAGTTAAACCGATGGTACTTTTCTCCTTCAGCAATATACCATGGACTGCGTACTTCCTTCATCGATTGGCTTTTCACACCCTCAAAGCGCCATTGGCATCGATAAAATCCACATGTGATTGGAGTCACTTGGGCATTGCACATTGGACAACTCATTGAGTCAATCAACAAGTTGAATTGTTCCATCTTGTTTTTTATAATCACGAGCTTTTGAAATGCCCCACAGTTTCGATTCAAACATTTCCCTTCAATGTTGAGACCTTCAGAAATAACGCGCCATTCGGGACCTTCAGCTACGATGTTGACCTGCTGTACTTGACTGCTGTCCTCGATGTCAGCAAACAAACCGCCACCACCACGCATTCTCAACACCAAAAGGAGCATATCTTCGTTTTGGATATTGTAGTCAGCAATTGTTCGTGCATCTTTGAGTTCGCGTTGACCAAAGCGCAATCGCTGTTCTTCGGGTAGGATACCCTCCATCTTGTAAATTTTCCACTTGATATTTTCAATCGTGCTGTAGGATGTAACTTTCAAGTCCAAAGTTTTTCCAGTCAAGGTCCTCACGTAAATCTGTCGGGCTTCTTCTCTGTCACATGAACGACTTGTGTATTCAAGCATCCAACGAGCACCATTGCTGATTTGGAGTGATGGGATGTACGACTTGACTCTTTTATCTTCACGGAGACGTTGACCATATAATAACAACCCCTTTGAGAGGCCTTGCAATTCGACGGCCTGAGCCAATTTAGCTTCCAGTTGTTTGACTGTCAGCCCTTCGAGTTCTTCCTCAAGTATCGACACATCCACAAAATATGGTTCCTTCTCTTTGAGTAGGTCAACAATAAGCAAAGGAAAGGAGTCAGTCATCGCCATGCTGTTGAAACTGAAAGTGCCTTAGTTGATGCCTTCGTTGGCTTGTACAATTTTGTCACGTTCTCGGGTGTTGATCGCAAGTTCGTAAGTGAATCTGCGCGTCCAAACCACAACGGTGCCTTAACCCGCATGCACTCTGGATCCAACACACATTCCAAAATCATCTAAATCTTTTTGCCTTAATCAGTACCTTTAGTCCCTGATCGACATGCATCGATGGGAGTTACGACAAAGAGAAAACTTTTGGTTAGCATTAAAGACTCCAGGACTTGTGTCTGGAGAAATCTTTTGACATGCGCCTCACCTACGGAAAGCCCATGATTCCTGGTGTAAACTTAACCTTGTCTGCACGATAGCTGTAACTTGCGGACAGGTACTGCACAAGGTAAATTTGACATTTTCTGGTCGAGAATGTATGCGCACGCTGGCCAAGTACCGCTTCTACATATGTGATTTACAATCGGAGTACAGTTGGTGGTGGTTGGGTTGGTGGTGGCATCAAGACCGTGAATTTGTCCCGCAGGATGGTCGTGTCCAAAATCTTGCCACTTCTCCTTCTCTCACGGAAAGTTTATCTTATGAACAAACGTTCTGCAATTCAACATGCATTTAGAATGGAAGTTCGCAAGTCTACTACCGTAGGAAGACGACTCCCGCTACAGACTTCTCTCACAGCGGCACTTCATAATATATTTCCCCCTCCACTTGAAAGATGTCGTTGATGGCCGACTCTAAAAATACGTCATACTTGGCAATCACCGTGAACGAGCCAGCTAAAAGTAACGAACAAAAGGCTACCCATGCTGAAGACAAACCCCGCTCCATTTGGGTTAAGATGCTCATGCGTTTGGCGTATGTAATTGCTATCCCATTTGTCATGATCAATGACATCTTCTGGCTGTTTACCGTTATCATCGGCACAATAAGCCTGTTCCGCGAATGGCTCGGATGGAAGCATGAAATGGCCTGGCTCCGCCTCGTGTTTATGTGCAAGTACCATGAAGCCGAGTTTTACCGCGCCAATGCCAAGCGTTTCGACGCCCTTGTGACACCCTCCACAGAAGGCGTGATCAAGACAGTTGAGGAATTGGTCGAGGCCCAAGCCGAAACCGTCTCCCAATTCGTAGAGGGAGGCGAATCTTTCATCAATACCAAAGGCGGCATGGCTCTCAGTTCAGTGGTCGTGTCGGCCATGTTTTATGCAGCGTACTTGGTGTACTTCTGGCACCAAGAATTTGATATTGGTCAAGTTAACTCCAAAGTCCATGACGCCTTGGCAATCATTCTACCATGGCTGCTTCAAGAAGAGTTGGAAGTAGCTCTCTCACAAGTGATGCTTTCTGGCAAGTGGATCACAGCCAACTTTGACCTTGACAGCATGACAATGTCGTGGATTTTGACATGGATGTCATGGCAAGAAGATCAAATCGCTCAGGTCAAAGCTGTCTTGAGCAAGTACAAGCTCGAATTCGACAACCGAGTCAACCAGCTCTGCTTGAGTGTTGGTATTGGTGCGATCGACATGAAAGGCGCGTCCACGTTTATTACGTCGCTCTGGACGCTCATACTATTCATTCAGAGTTACATAGCTGACAGCATCGCTGGTGTCGACAACAGCAACAATTTGTTCGTGTCCATTGACAACGAAATTCGCACTATGGAGTGGCTCTATTGGTTCTTTGTCTACTACTCTGGTGCCCTGGTCTTGTTCTGCTTCTTGCCTTTCTTCACCATGAACCGTAAAGAACAAAAGAAAGCCTATGAATCGGTTGCTGCAAGTTGCAAGATGTATTTGATGATCAAGAATTTGTCAAATCTCCAAGACAGTACGACTGCTGTATTGACCAACGAAGCGGCAAATCTCCAAAACCAACCCACCGCTTTGGTGAACAACGAAGGTGTCAATGATGACCGTGACCACGATCAGAGCCCTTTTCGGGAAAATGTTGCTGTGGCGTATCCCATCATTCGCCGCCTGCGCCAACAAGCCAGTCACCAACTTGAGACCAACGACATTATTTCGTACACTTTGTACGTATTGGCACTTTACACGTATGATTTCTTCCGTGGTGAAGTCGATGGTGTTGCGATCAGAGAACTGAAAAACCAGAATCAAGGAGGAAAAAGAGTAATCCCAGTCGAATCCAATCAACCAGAGGAGAAAAGGGAAGACCCAATTGAATCGAATGAGCCAGAGCCAAAGAAAAGCCCATTGAAACCAATCAACCAAGTAATGTCGTACTTCTGGAATTCAACGATCGGTGAAGTTGTCGACGAGGGTAAAGTCGACGACGCAATTCCATCCTTCTTGCTCCGTGTTCCTTCGGACAACATAGAAGACTATGTGGCGCCTCCCATGAACATGACATTGTTTTCTGTTCCGGTCATGGGCATTCGCACCTTTGAAGATGTCTTGACGGAACGCAAGATCACAAATATGGCCTCTATTTATCGCAACCAATTGGTCCAAGCAAAGAAGATCTACCTGTGCCAGGCCGAAGCCCATACCAGCTTGCTTTGTATCGGCCTCGAAGTCAAGATCATGGAAAACTACATAGTGAGCATTTACATCGTTGCAGAAGAAGGAGCCAAGTTTGGCCACGGCCCCGTGTACGTATCGGCGACTTCGCTGCAGTCTGAACTCCAACTCTTTACGAGACCAAATGATGGATCGATTGGATTCAGTGAAGTATTTGAAGACGACCAACTTCGAGCGTTTGCCTCGTGTACATTGGACATTGACCCCACGCTTATGACAAAACCATTGAGTGTCGTAGCAACATAAAAGCTCAACTGATAAGGATGCCCAAAATAAAGACTGATATGAATGCTCTTGTCAGATTCTCTGCTTCACGGCAATTAGCAACTGCCAAAGTTTCACTCGTGGATCGCCCTCCAGTCCAAAATCGTACTGTCTGTTGTGCAAAGCATCAAGGTGGACTAAATGTGACAACGACAACAGTGTGCCTCTTGATTTCGAAAATTATTCAGAGTAGAATGACCGCACATCTAGGGGCCAAGTGACATCTGCGTGGTTGGTCTTGCAGTGGCATCCCGACATCAAAAGACAGGCCCGGTGAGCTAAGTGGCCGCAAGGAAGTCTAAACACATTGGTCGTGTCATCCAATTTGTCGAAACAAAAGACGTAGTCGCTGGCTATGAAACTCTCCCATCCTATCATCTTGCTCTCTTTAGACCTGAAGCTGTGGTAGATTTTTTCACCTTCCGTAGGGACTGCTCACATTCTTTTGGATTTCATGTTTGAAGCCTTCAACGCACTTGAGACACTTTTAAAAGCCACATCATTACGGCTCGCAACACATTAGGCGCTTGGTTGTATGTTTGTTTAAGTTGAGCGGTGTCTACTTGACAGGGGAAAGAGCTTGTTGGCCTTTGGCGTCGTTTGTGCAAAATCCCTAAATGTTGATATTGACGTCGTCGATGGGGTGAGGTGAAAGAGATCACATGGCGCTCAAGACTCTGCCCATCTTAGACGTCTGCAAATTGTTGAGCACCTTCGATGGCACTACGTTGATGACGCATCACATGCAGCACTGCCGTTTGGAGAATATGTCAGGTTCCTACTTTGCAGTCGACTTCGAGCTTAGTGACGGCAAAAACGAGTCGTTGTTGTGAAAGCCTCGGGGGCTTCAATCGTTGCTTTCAACCCACGAAACTCAAGTGGGCTCGATACGACTGGAAAAGACTTGCTATCGTTTGTCAAAGTGGCGACGTGAATTGTCGTACTACTGTACGTAGTAACTCTGTCCTTCGCGCACGACTATCCATCAGCGATCTGGTTAGTCGATAAAAAGATATTACAATCGTACACTTATTTTTTCGTTCTAGCATAAACGACCTTTCATGACAGCATACGTGTTGGCCATTTCAGTCACACGCAAGCGGACGCAGCGGTTCATCCACGAATAAAAGCATATATAATGGATCCTTTGGCTGCGTGGAAGAGTAAGCCATTCCTTGGCTTGTAAACCTCCATTGTAGTAATCACGAGCGTTTGGACCGATTGGCATCAGATTACCTTCGACGTCAGCATCCATATCGCCCCCACCTCGGAAATGCAGCTGAAAGTGGATCACGTCTTCGTTTTGAATACTAGTACGGTATTGCAGTCAGCTAGGGTCTGTTTATCTTCTTCGAGTTGGTGACCATCAAAGATCAATTGCTGTTGATGGCGTTGAAAATCTAGTCCGACAGCATCAATCCTGGAACAGGTTGAGTCGCCCATGCTCGTCTAGAATGCAAGACTAGCAATATAAGGCGTACTTCAACCATCTAGAACACTCGAGCAGCCTAAGTTAAGTTGTGCCTTAGTGAATACTATTATCTCCGTCCTGTCGAGCGTACGAGCCCAAGAGGCTGACGACCTGCCATCCAAGAAGCGTGAATGAGGCCAGCACTGGCTTACAGAGTAGTCCATGTCTCTGCTCAAGGATGGGAGAGTTATTGCCACTTCCTTTTGGTCGCTCGTTCCTTCGTCACTTCTGTTTGACTTTGGCGCGCAATCACAGAATGACCTTTTTTCTCAAATCAGCAAATTTCTATACTGAACTTTGAAAAAATCATTCTTCTCGCATATGAAACCTTCTCAGCAACGGACCGATGCATTGGATCGGTCGGCAGCCTTCATGGGCCACGAGTATGCTCTAGAGGCGGAAGAGTGTGCACAAACTGGTCACGTATGTCACTTCATTCGATGTCTTTGCTCACCGACCGTAGTGGCAACGCGCCGAGCAGCTTGAGCGACTCGCCAGTTCGAGCTATCTTCGTGCGATGGATGCAGTCCGACAAGAAGACACCAAGACACGAGCGGCGCTCAAACTCATCGCAGACAACCATGAACAGCGTGCTATGCGATGGCATATGCTCGTTAATCTCCATCAAAGTCCTCCTTCATCAACCGACAATTCGTCGACCCCGCACCCATCTCAAACAGATCTGCCGACGCCTCCTCCCTCCTCCACATCTTCCTCATCGCCACCCCTCACAGGCAAAACAAATAAAGCGTCCTTGTCGTCTCGGACGTCCGACGTGCACATGGATTATAATCAACCACTTCAGACAGCCGCTTCAGAGATGGAAGAACTCCTTGATCGATTGCAAGCACTTGGATTCTCCACCGCAACATCAAATCCAGCGTTCCCACCAAGTGCTCCCCCGCAATTGAAGCAATATTTGAGCTCCGATCTTGGAGATTCATTTTATTTGTTGCCAAAAGCCCATGGCAAAGCTGCTTCACCTTTGACAGCATATCGAGTCGATGGAGAAGCCATGTTACGCGCAGGCGTTGCGCAGCGCATGAAAAATCAACGAGAAAGGTTTACCGCTGCCTGTGCGATTATATCTTACCTGGCTACTTAGATTGATGGAAAAGCAAGCCATGCGTCCATCGTCGTTGAAAGAAGGTTTTCAAGTTCATCGAGATTGGAGTTTCATGTCATTTGTCATCTAGAGGACAACGAACAAGCTCAATCTGAAACTAGCAATGCCCGCCGCAGCCATGGCGACAGTGATGTGGCTGAACTCGATCAATTAAAGAGCGCATTGGCGCATCAAAAGTACGAAGCGACGCGTCTAATGCAGACTGTGAAGACACTCAGTGCAGAAAATGCCAAGTTGATCCAAGTCACTCTCCAGAATTCCCCACTGAGGTGCTCACGATGCCGAATAGGATACACAAGACATGGCACGCCTTCGCGAAGAAAACAAGCGTCTCGTGCACGCCATGGACGATTTCAAGACGGAATACCAACAGAAATTCGCTGTGCTCAAGCGAGCTTTGGAAGAATGGCGGCGGCGGCAAAATGAGCAACGAACTTCACCGCAAGAAGCGTACGATCAAAGTTGTTCATGCAGCTACTGACTTGATTTTCAGAGACAAACGAATGACCGAACAACAAGTTTTGTTGCTGCAGCATGAGTTGTCTGCTGCTCAAGAGGCAATTCGTCAAAAAGTAAGTGTGTGGGGGCTCATGATATATGGACAACTTTGTCGTAGGATACACAGCTAAAGCGGTATGAGACTTGGTTTCAATCGCTCAAGGCTTCGGCCAAAGCCAAGCAACAAAGCCGCGATGCACCTCTCGATCAAAGCAGCAATACGAGCAGCAACAGTCCAATGCATGCACCACTTGACCATTCAACGCGACGAGAGTTATGAAGAAGATTATCAAGTTTACAAAATACCATAATGGCGTTCAAAAGCGTTGAGAAGCCGCGAAATGGCTTGAGCTCCACTCATCTACACACAGACTAAGCACAAAAATAGATGGCACGATATACCGGGTATTCCGATAAGCCAATCATTTCATCAATCTAGAGGATCATCGACATGGTCAATTAAAAGAGCAATGCATGGACTTACATAAGGACACATTTCTTTCGTAATATGGCCGTGAGCCATTGCACCAAAGACAAACACAACTGGTTCCTTTGGCAATTCCGTCGTAAACTCCCATGGGTCGACCAATGTTCCCGTGACCGAACAGCCTACATTAAGAAGCAGTATGTGAAATGGCGCGAATGATAGGACACTTGCCGTATTTCTTGCAATTGGCTGGAAAGTGGGCGTCGACTGGATTTTGAATGACTTTGAGAAGCGTGGTTTTCCCATCAGAGGAGCGAATTTTGAGCGCATGGAGCAATTGTACTACGACATGGTGGTAATGAGCTCAACAAGTTGAATCGAGCTCTTCCATACCCATCAAACCAGCAAATCGCTTGTACGTGCGCGGGATACGCATTTGCGAGCTCACTTGAATGAGCACACCCTTGGCACTGCGGATAAACACCTACCAAGGATATAAGTCAGTCACTTGTCAACTCGAGCATGGCAGCATGTGATTGTACCTTGAGATATCCAGCTTTGTTGAGTGGACTGTCGAGAAGTGCCATTAGCTCTTGGTGCAAAATATCTGGTCGAGACGCGGTCGGATCCTTGTTATGTTTCTTGTGAATGCCCTTGTGGTCATCGCAATTCAAGAGCTGATAGCCACGCGCTGTCTTGACAGTCTCGAGCGACGCATTCTCCAGCACGACGATCACTTGCGGCTTTGTCTCGAGCTTCTCCGACATGATGCTTGATGTCCAATGGACAACGTATCACTTTGTACAGGATTTTTCAAAATGCTTCAACTTTAAACATATAAATTGTCAAGGGTTGATCAAAAATAGAGCCCCAAAGGTCACCTTAAGGCGATAGCGACAACACAAGGCGATAGCGACAGCGGATGGAGCCGCTCGAGTCAAATGACAGCAAAGATAATATATCACTCAAATGAAGAACGAGCTGCCCTTGCTTGCTGCCACTCTTTAGGAGGATGTGGTCAAAATTGGCGTTTTCATCAAAAGCATCGCTACCTCTCTTTTGTCGCCGAATTCACGTTTGAGTAAACGTGGCTTGCTTTGAGATCTTGACTTTAAAGTGTGGAGATGTCTGTGGCATCGATTCATCTTCCTTATCTAGCCGTCTGCTCATGTTGCCATGTATTTAAAGAGCTTATTGTATGCAAGGATTGCAATAGTATTTAGTGAAACGCCATAGAATCTCTTTATTCCGTGCAAAGAGTTCTTCTTCATATCCTACCATCTCGTTTGCCAGAATGTCATCATCGCAGATGTGCGAAGAAGATCACATGGAGTTCAGGGAATTTTAGCCGTGAAAGGCGGATTGCCTTTAAAGTTAATCACTCCTTGGAATATTTTATATTACAGTATATAATTCTATACAACTTATAATATTTATAATGCTAGTATTAGTCCTGAAAGTACAATTATGATAAATAAGAGGTTATAAAATTTGATGGAGTTCATGTCAAATCACTGTTATTCAAGCTCACAATGCAATATGACCGACACATCCAATCGCACATCGTTCTCCATGCTTGCCATCACTAACAGTGCAACCATCAATGTCAACGACGCCATCGACAACATCATTCACACAGAAATGAATCACGGAGCAACATTCCCAAATAATAAATTGCCACAAGAATAGTTTCAATTTGAACCCCAATATTCACAAAATTAAAACTATGGGACCTTCATTTAAATCAGTTCTTGTTGTGACTGAGCGGTTCATCCCATCGCCGCTTCATAGACGAAACGTTCGTAGGCTTGACTGTGAAGGCATTTTGTCATGGGGATTCCTCGGTTTTATCGATGGGTGAGTGAGCGCTACCCTCAAATCAATCAGCAAATCAGCGATGTGTCCTTGCTTCCGGAGTTCGATAACTTGTATTTGGATTTGAACGGGATTATTCATCAATGTACGCATCCTATGGAACAAGACATGTGCGAAGAACTGGGTGAAGCGCAGCAAATACCAGCGATTTTTGCATACATTGATCGAATCGTGTCCCATATTATCAAGCCCAAGAAGTTGCTCTTCCTAGCGGTTGATGGTGTTGCCCCTCGTGCCAAGCTTAACCAACAACGCTCTCGTCGATTCAGAGCGGGCAAAGAGCTCTACGAAAAGAATCTTTCCTTTCAAAACGAAGACAGCGACGAGCCAAAGAAATCCCTATTCGATTCCAACTGCATCACGCCTGGAACAGAGTTTATGTATCGCCTCTCATATCACTTGCAATATTTCATTCGAAAGAAATTGAAGGAGGACCCGTCGTGGAGAGACCTCACTGTAATTTTCTCTGGTCAAGAAGTTCCAGGTGAAGGCGAGCATAAAATTGTCGAATATATCCGCCGAACAAAGATGCAACCAGGGTAAACCCACTGCACCCTCTACTTGTATTCATGATCCGTAGATATCCCCCAAATGTACGACATTGTATGTATGGATCCGACGCTGATTTGATGTTGCTGGGTTTAATGACTCACGAGCCTCATTTCACCTTGGTGCGTGAAGTGGTTGTCTTTGGAGGACCTCGTAAAGGAAAAGACGACAATGCAAAGAAAATCATCGCTCGGCAGACCAAAGAACAAGAATGGCAGCTTGTTCATTTATCGTTATTTCGGCAATACTTAAATGTCGAATTGCGAGCTGAAGTACATTTACATGACATCTTTTGAAGTGACATCTTTGCTTATAGGTCGCATGGTACGACATGGAACGAGCTTTGGACGACTTTATATTTTTGACGTTTTTGTTGGGAAATGATTTTATTCCCCATAGTCCAACACTTGATATTTCTGAGGATGCCATCGCTCTCCTCCTTGATCTTTACAGGACCAATTTGCCGGTTTGGGGAGACTATTTGACCGAAGGAGGAGTTTTAAAACATCCCGAGCATTTGGATGATTTATGCCAACTGATTGGTGCTATGGAAGAAAACATTTTGACAAAACGAGCTGACGAGGAGCGTAAATTTCGTGAGCGTAAGCGCTATGGCAATGGATATGGCCGAAGTGGCTCGTCCCCAACTCGTCAAGTAGACGAAGACAATGAATTGGATGAAGAAGACATTTTCGAACAAGAACTGTTGTCCGCGTTGGCCTTGCAAGAAGAGCAACCTGCAGATTTATCACATGAAATGGTTGTCTTGTCTGGAAGCCCAGCTTTTCAAGCTACCAAATGGGCTTATTATAGCTCCAAATTCGGATTAAAAGATAACTCGCCTGACCTACTCATGGCAGTAAAAGTCGCATATGTTGAAGCCTTGGTTTGGTGCTTGGGCTATTATTTCCAAGGTGTTCCATCATGGTCTTGGTTCTATCCATTTCATTATTCACCAATGCTCTCCGATTTGACCGACATTTCTTCAATTGTGGCAAAGATAAAATTTGAAAAGGGTGCTCCATTCTTGCCATTTCAACAATTATTGTCGACATTGCCACCGACGAGCTCAAACTTAGTTCCAAGCGGATACCAACAACTCATGATTGACCCGAACTCTCCAATTGCTTCATTTTACCCTATTCAATTTGAAATCGATATGGATGGAAAACGTAATGCATGGGAAGGTGTTAACGTACTGCCATTTATAGATGCAAGCATGCTTCTCGACGCCATTGACACTTATTGCCCAGATTCACAGTTGACAGATGCTGAGAAACTTCGCAATCGTGTTGGATCCCCGTACAAATTTACGTACGACTTGAGCGCCATGGATGTTGTGCCATCCTCCTTGCCTGGGGTTCTTGAAGATATTCCAATGTGTCATTCAAAAAAAGAACTTTATCGCCTGCCCCCATTGACAAATTTTCAATGTGCGCTGACTGAAGGCGTACAAATTCCTTTGGCTGGATTTCCATCTTTGTATTCGTTACAATTGATTGGCTCTTCACTGTCGAAAATTGAATTGAATTGTTTCGGCACAAGCTCGAGGAAGGCGACTCTAGTTCTTGCAATCGAACCCAAAGCTGAGCTCACATTTGAACAAGCTAAGATTTTGCTCGGAACTATTGTAAGAATACAAGAGCGGATTTTCACTGACGCTCACATAGGTGCAAGTCAATTATCCAAATATGTTGGATGCCAAAGTTGTTGCTGTGAGTACAAAGGATGGATACTGTCGTGGTGGCGAGGAGATTGAAGTGCACGTAAATTCAACTGCTGAACAAAGAGACTGGAGTAAAATGGCGGCGATGGAGGCGAAGCGCTACTTGTCTGGCCGTGGAAAACCAGGCACCGGTGGTTTGTCAATTGGGCCGATTACCTGCATGCTGCACGTTGTTACACTTCAGGGGATGATTACAGACCCTGTTACTGGTGCAGTGAATAAGAAGTTCGGTAAGGATGAAGTGATGATACCATATCAGTTAGCCATCACAAATCCAACGGTGGTTGACTTCCGATTTCAAGAAACTCCATCATTGTCTGCATCTGAGCGCTTTCCTGTGGGAACAGACGTGGTTCTTATCGAGGGGGAGCGAAAAGGCACGAGAGGTATTGTCACTGGTCACCAAGCCTCCAAAGTGACGGTGAGTATTCGGGTACCATCAGCTGAACCACCTTTTGGATACGCCATTGCTGAGTCTATCTCCGATCATTTCTACCCAAGCTTTGTCATTTGCCAGAAATTGGGTATTCAGCCATCGACTTTAGGTCGAATTACTGGTTCGTTGCTGGTGAATCCTGGTCGCTACGACATTGGTCTCAACATGAAATTCAAGAAAGAACTTACACTTGCGGGTTACTGTCGATACAAGATCAAGTCACCAAATCCTCAAGAGACACATGAAGCGTGGACGTCTGGTGACAGTGTAGCGATAGTGGGCAGTGACACCGAGTCGAAAGAAAGTTCTCGGGAGGGCTTGTGGGAATACAGCGACAAGGCTTTCCATATTATCTTGGCGTACCAGAGAAAGTTTCCCCGTGTATTTGCTGCATTGGATCAACTGCCTTACTCTTCTGTCTACGACGGTGCTACTTTTTTCAGTATACCTCAAGCCACCGTGAAAGGTCAACTGGAAGTCATCAAGACTTGGTTATCTCAGTTGGACATTGCAGTATTACCGCTTGTCCCTATCTCGTCCGAAACGCTACCAAAAGCAGCAGTAAAGGCAATTGAAAAAGCTGGAGATATCCGTGTAAAGCAAGAACAGACGACGGATGAGACAGTTCTGGTCAATGCATCTCAGCTGTTTCGAAGTATTTCCTCCAACTTTGATCTGTCCTCTTCTGCATTTACGCAAGGCCCTCCTAGATTGGGAGATCGTGTAGTCAATTTGGGAGCTCGCGGTGTGCCTTTTGGATTGCGTGGAACTGTAGTCGCCTCGCATCAAGTGAGTGGATGTGTGGAAGTTGTTTTCGACACTCCATTCAGCGGTGGCACGACGTTACATGGATTGTGTTCTGCCTATCGTGGAAAATTGGTGCAATGGTCAACCTTGTTGGTGGTTTCTGCCCCACCAGTAAAGAAATCAGCAAAAGAACATTTTGGTATTCAGGATACCTCAAAGCAAACAGCTCAAGCTCCGCGGAATAACAAATCTGTGCCAAGAGCTACAGCAGTACCTTTTCAACCATCTTCTCATGCTGCTGCAGCGGTTCCGAAAGTGTCTAACCCACCTCCTCAAGCGAAAGCGTCGAATCCCCCACGAGTAAGAGCTCCAAATCCACCTCAAATTGAAGCATCTATTTCGCGCGTTACCGCTCCTCCTCCGCCATCCCATGAGAAAATGCACCAATTAATCAACAAATGGGCTCAAAAAGAAGATCAGAAGAAGACAGCACTCAATAGAGATTTGACAGCGCCATCAAATTCCATGGCTCAATATTTTGCGTCGTTGCAAACACAGCGACCTAGCGCGCCTGAACAAGCTCCCCGTTCGCGAAATGTACAACCTGCAGCCGCCCCTCCTCCAGTCCCGACTAGAGCTCCAGCATTTCAGCCTCCTCTGCCCCCAAGTAGTCAAGCTCCAGTGCCTCAGCACTACATACCAACGTACGACAGCCAGCCACAACAGCAGCGTGGAAAGCCGTCTCATGTTGGCGTCAAACGAGGTTCTAGCTCGGGTTTGCTTGTACCAGCCCAAGTCGCTCGTTCTACCAAGAACAAAGAGTCGTCGTAGATTGTAAACGAGTAAATGCAAAATTCGCTTGTTGGGTTATTCTTTACGTTTTCATCGATGTGTGTCCTTTCATAAGTATTTGAAACCAAAGCGGGCTGAATTACAACCACCAATCTCGATGTCCATCTTCGAGCAACACCGTGTGACCCTCCGACGCAGCAGCTTCAACTAAATCAACTTGAAAGGCCATCATTTCTGGGGTGTCGGAAAAATCATTGTCAGCAAAATTCAATTTCGTTGGGATCCGACCCTCCAAGCGCTCGACAAATTGCCCAGCGCCATATTCGGTCAGACGATTCTCCATCAAGCCAATGGCAGCTAGCTTTGGCGTTTGCACCATGGCCTCCGCTAGACTGAACGCGCCATCATCTGTAATTTGATTGTAATCCAAAATCAATGACGTCAGATGAGTTGATGGCAATTTCTCCGCTAGGTGACGAGCCGCTTGGTCGTCAATGTTACAAAGAGCAAGATTTAATTGCTCCAGTTGGGACTGCACAACGGCTGGCATAAGGCTTTCAATACCAGCTGCACCCACTTCATTGTCATACAAATTCAACACTTTGAGTTTGGTCAAGCCGAGATGATTGGCAATGGCTTGGACGCTGGCCAACGACAAGTTCGAACACACAAACGACAGATTCGACACCGACGACTCAGTCAGCGCTGACATGATTGCTTCAATGCCTTGCCGCCCAAACGAATTCAATTTTAATTGGAGGGTTTCGACTTTAGAATGGCGGAGACCTTGTGCCAAACCAACAGCGTTCGCATCTCTGAGGTCACATTCGCCAAGATTCAAATATGTCAATTGGATTGGCTGTGCACATCGTTCAACAACCAAGCGAGGAAGTTTCGTATCAAAGAACGTCAGCTCGCGTAGTGTTGCGCAGGACCACAGTGTGTCGTAGAAATGGTCCACTGAAGTTTGGTTGGCATGGATTATCCAGTGCAATAATTCCAATTCCTCGACAGGCTGTTGGCTCAGCCAAACGCTCAGATGATTCAGCATCGAATTGGTTAGCTTGGCCTTGCCACCACTGATCAAATCAATGTCAGATACAGACAGCCTCGTTAATTTCGACGTGGCAATGGATTCAAACAATTTTTCTCCAGAGTCCACACGTGCATAGGATATTTCCAGCGATCGCAGTGATTGAATTGAAGGCAACACGTAGACGAACGGTGCAATGTCAAGCTCTTGGATATCACAATGAACAACTGGCAATCTGGCTAATCGACTAAACCATTGCTCAAGCGATTCGTTTGGAGGTGGTGCTTCGTCATTCGGACTTCCATGGACATGCAATTGATTGTGGGGAGACAAAATCCGTCCAACGACATCCAAGTCGTAGATATCGTGGATATGTACCTCAGTGAAATGAGGCGCGAGTGGGGCGAGTGCAGGCAAATGACCAACGTCTCGAATGTGCAATTCAGGCCAAACGTCATTTTTGTCAATGGTGTCAGGAAGGTGACGAAACACTTGCATGCTTTCCAACGCTCCGTCGTCTTGAAACGCTTCCAAATATTGCACAAGTGCGTTGTAATCGGGCAAATAGGCACCAATACGTTCCATCAAATCTGTCGCAAGCAGTCGTGGCGGCATCTTTGCTCACCAACGAGGAAATTCGAGAGTGAGATGGGATTCATCAGTTGCGACCAGACAACATTTAGTTTTAAATGGATTAAAAAAGGCAATTATTGAACTTACACTGAATTAAAATATAAAGGCTACAATTCTTATTGATTTGGATATTTTAAATAGGAGATTCTGAAAAAGTCCAGGTTCAAGAAAAAACAATTTTGTATCAAAACAGTGTCAATATCTTAAAATATATTGACATTTCAGGATTAAAATATTGAAATGAAATAAAAAATGTCAACAGACTTATAGAATGCGCTGAGATCTCATCTGATTTTACTCTGCGGCGCATAAATTCATTGACTAAACACACAGTGTGTTCCTGTGGCATCACGGCTTCGAACAAACATCGTTGCAAAGCTGTTCTCGGAAATTATTGCCAGCCAGTTTCAATTTTTTCCGTCCGTCCAAGTGCTCGATAAATGGATAGTGATGAATTTGCAAAGTGCAAGCTGCCAGCAATGCCCAAGTGAATAAATTTATGTCATGAAGTTTCATTGCTTTTAGGTTGGTCCAACCAAGGTAGTTGGCGTGGCCAGGGACAAATACGCGTGTATGAGAGAAAAGTTCGACACCATCGCCTCCGCCGGCGCCAATGATTTAACATCGAATTGGTGACCTGAGCATTTCAATTGAAAATGATGAAAACCCCATCAGTTGCTTCATTTCACCGAGAGGCATATCCACGATACCTTCGACTTGGAAACCATTGAGCGAATTTCATCCTCACACAGTATTTTTACGTCTATGGATGTTCCAGTGTTGACGCGCCAACTCTTAACCTCATTTGATCAAACTTCTAGGTGCTTATTGCGGGATGGCTGAGCTTTACATGGCATCATATGCCGGGATGCCGGGGCAGCACCCCGGCAATGGACTCAAACAAACAGTCGCCAGAGTCCAAGAAAGCGTATACAATTGCCAGGAATTGTGTACGTTTTCTTGTCGCCAGAGTCCATTGTCGCCTCAAAAGCTGTTCCAAAATCACTTCGGCGGCAAATTGGAGACTGAGTTAAGAGTAGTTAGGGCTAGCTCAACCTACGCTAGACTACTCCCGACCACCCATCGAACCCGAATCGTCTTCCGTTTGACAAGAAGGCTCGGTCGCCATCACCGTTGAACAATATCAAGCTTCGGTACGACAATCATCGAAAGTCGTGCCGAACGATGGGCTTCGGCCGGGGTCTGGCACAAGCTTAAATCTCGAATATACTATTCAAGCCAAAGGCGACATCCTTGTCAATCGTGTCAGGGAGCTAACGGAACACTAGCATGCTTTCCAACGCTCCGTCATCTTGAAATGCTTCCAAATATTGAGGAGGATAAGTTTGTCCTCCAACTTCGAAGTGTTGTGTGATTGCAATTCCATCGACAACATAATCAAATTTTATGTCAATATTTGATCTGATTGATATTATCAAAAATGTGATATTTCGGAAAAAGTGATAAAGTTGACTGACAAAAGGAGGCAGCCGTGATCCATGCGCGAGATCTTCGACACGTTCTTGACGGACCCTGTTCTTCTCAGCGAAGACGTCTATGCACTGTGGCTTGAAGGACAAAACACGTCTACAGCGTTGGATATTCGATTTAGGTCGTATGCGCACCCTGCACCAACCGCACCGTTTGATTTTGTCGACGCGAGTGAACACGATCAATTGCGCGATTTGATCTGGCGCGACACAGTCGATCAATACCGCTTGTTTGAAAAGCTCGAATCGTATCTCATGCAACCGTCACTCTTGAGAACGCAGCTATTGTTTCAAATTCCACCGTGGCAGCAGCAAGAGATGACGGAAAAGTATTTTGGATTTGACGGTGCAGTCGTGCGACGCCTCTTGGGAAAGAAACTCTCATCGCGTGCACAAAAAGATCTGGACGAAGTCAGCGAGCAATCGCTCCGCACACTGAAAAAGTATTCAAGCTCCGATTGAGTGTTGGATTATCTCGTCTGTGTAGTTGTCGCCGCCAATTTGAAAACTTGCGCCGCATTTATGCATTGCTCGAAGAGAAAAACTTTCAAGTGAGGATTCATTGGTATTCTAAACATCCCACAGCTGAGATTTTTTTGTAGGGATCCATGTGTCGTGCTATCTGTGAGCATTTCTTAATTTCAGAAAAACTTGCTGCCAAGTACGCCTGCCTGGTGTTTTTGATCCACGGACGGTTTGAAGTCCATCCATCACACAAAACTGTGGGCTTTTTGACTTGGAACGATTTGCAATTCTTTTCGTCGTTGCTTATGGGTCATTGGGTTGCTCCTTCTGTGAAACGCAGTCAGCTTTTAGATTCCCAAAAGCCTAACCGGGCATCAACATCGATTCTAACTCAAGGATCCTCGTTGGAATGCTTGCGGTTTCGTCCTCGTTGGGTCGAAAAGGCTGAGCCCAGTGTATGCATTATTCTTGTTCTATGGAAGTGAATGCCATATTAGGATGATTCAAAAGCGCAGCAAGAGTGGCCCAGTTTAGCGTATTTGGAAGCGAGAGTCACGCCACTGAGTGCAAGATACTCCATTGGCGTTGATTTAAATCAACAGATGACAAATTCATTGCGAGATCTCAAGGCCCACTTTTTAAACGACGTTGAAACCTTGACAGAATATCGCAATGTGGTTATGGTACAGTCTTCAGTTCTCTACAATTCGCATAAATTGTGTTCCTCTAGGCTACACTCCAAGTTAAGTTAAAAGGCGAGCAGCTTGAGCATTTAGGAATGAAAATGCTACCCATTGCTCGAGGGGTACATATGACGAAGAGAACTCACATTAAACTGAAAAAAACGTTGTAGCTATTGACAATTGGAGCTGGTCTTTCACAACCAAAAGAATTGAAAGACTTGATCGAAGACCTCATCGATGATGTTGGCATCGTGTTCAAAGACTCGAAGTTAGCGTTGCGAGATATTGATTTAGTGTTTTCCGCGCTGATTGAGTATTGCAACTACGATGACACCTTCTCACAATATATATGCTTCTAGCTCTCTTGGATCAATCGATGTGTGGTACCTGAATGCAGATGACACAAGATTATTGTTGTTAGCAAGCTGGGAATTATTCCTTAGTGTCTGTCGAGCTATTCTTATCAGTGTTTTCGATAGACTTTGAATCAACTTTATGCTTGCTGCCATGGTTTTTTTACCTCTTGCGAAGTTGGTGGCTCTTCGAGACATTTATCAGCATCCGTCGACACCTTGTCCTCAATCGTTTTAATTCCTGGAACTCTACATGTAACATTACTCAACAGATTGACACAGGGACAACTCATACTCTTCGCCGTTTTGAACCATTTTAATCACATCTCCAAACGATTGGGGATACTTCGGCTCATTTTTCTGAGCTTCAGCTGGACAGTTGAGGTCAAGGGTATGAATATGGTTTGGCAGATCAATTACCATTTGGTGATTCGCTCTTATTCTTCAATTTCGTCAAGAACGACTCAAGGTTGGGTGCTACGAGTGTTTCTTTCTCTTCAGTACCAGCCGGTGTCACCTCTTTGGGGCCAGACAATTTTGTCCGAGCATTTTCCACGAGGGACTTGGACGCATCTGAATTAGACACAGTGCATTCAAAAGCATACACAGCAGCTTTCAAAATATCCATGTAAGAATTGAAAGCAGGGGCTGAATGCCATTTCCACTCCATATTCATACCAGCTTTTTCAAAGCCAATGCTTGAAAGGAGTTGCTCATAATGCTAGACACAGAAGTCACTAGTGTACTAGTAATACGTATGATTGATTGTACCTTGAGGGGCTCAATCTTTTGTTTGAAATTGGCATTTCCAGTCGCAATACGACGGTATCGAGGTACATCGGGGTGCTACGTATTACATAGTACCATAATCATGGGAAAAGCTAGACCTCGATCAGATTCTTTGTGTACATGAGCAAAATGGTTGCTGCCGTCTTGATCACTTCTGGGGTATTCTACAACAATTTCACGTCATCCTCAAATTAGAGAAATGCCCACACAAACTTACATCCTTTTCGACAAGTTCCAGGGCATCAAGCATCTTTTGAGCAACCGCTTCAAAGTCAATCCCCTTGTCTTCAGGAAGCCGTGGTTCTTCAGCCTTGGCCACGACTGTGGTGTTTCCTCCCAAATCTTTCACTTTTTGCTGTAGAGAGGAAATTTCAGCTCGTAGTTCTGCAATCACACGGTCATGTTCATCTTGAGAGACGTTTCTGTCATGACGCTCTCTGTTCCCTTGATGCAAGGTTTGAACCAATTTGGAGATTTCTGTGGTTTGTTGTTGCATGGTTTGGATCAAAGTATTCCCAGCTAAATTGCACATTACTCCAAGAACATTTGCACTAAGACTACCTTCTTGAGTTAGAGGGGCAGGTCCTTTCTGGATGTGTTCATTTTCAGCGTTCGAGTCATACAGGAGAAACCTCCAAAGAAATCCCAAAATTGCAGTAGTTCCCAAAACTGGATACAGCAGAGACCATGGGGATGCAGAGGACGATTGAGACGCTGAAATAGTCTGCGTGGCGCTGGCTTGGTGAAGCTTTTCGACTGCAGCGTTGATTTCAGCACGTGACAGCCCTTTCTTTTCAAGAAATGCAAGCCGTTCGGACAGTGGCGTCGACTTATTTCAGGTCATACAACTGAGTAGCCAAGCGAGAATCAATACCTGCACATCTGGGTGGTTGAGAAAGCGCACTCCGCTGTTGATCTTGTCCAAATCGACTGGCGCCGTGGCCGATTCAGCAGGAGCTTTTTCTTCCATCGTGTTCAGTAAACCTCAAAATCCATGTCAACTCTACTTTTAAATATATTTTTAATTTGTTTTAAAACCCAACGTGATTTAAATTGATAGATCTTGTAAAGGGTACTATGTGAAAATATATTGTAAGCACTATCTATATTTCATTGAGAATACTTGTATTTTAAAGTGGCTTGGTACAACCTGGAAGTACTTGAAGAATTTAAAGTTCAAAGATAATTGACATCTATTTTCCTTGATGCCTGTCTAAAAAGGACACGATTTTACTCCGACTAATGATTTTTAAAAAATTCTTTCAAAATCAGGATTTATTTTAAATGGTCTAATTAAAACTAATTTAATATACTACACAAATAGATCGAATTCATTCTTGGTGCGCCTGTACTGTAGGTGGCCGTTTATTCCTCATCATCAGTCAGTGCTGTGCCCAGCCATTAAGGTGGATCTATCGCCATTATCTGGACGTACGATTGTGCTGGCGACTATTTCTGTAATTACGCGCTCTGAAAGTTGCCTGGACTCGCTTCCACCATGAAAGGAATGATCTCGATTGTCGTCTTTCTAACGTCGACGGTGGTCAGCCAAACTACGGTTGTTTCTCCACAGACACCCACGACAACTCCAGCGCCGCTTGTGTCTAGTTCCGACTTGCCAACCTCATTAACGACTTGTCCAGAATTCAAATGCGACGATGAATTATCCAAGGAGTGTGTCGTGTCTGCTCTAGTCAAGTTTACCTGTTTGAACAACATGGACATTCAATGCGAATGGAAATCTTCAAAAGACGTAATTGTCAATACTTTGATCGCCATGGATACACAGCCAAAATGCAGAGCTCACTTGACCTGGCAAGTGAATGGCTCTTTTCGAATGACTTCGAATGCGTCCATTACAGTTGCGAGTCTCAATTTGACGAGCTACAATTTCATGATGGAAGACAAGAGCGTGCTCAGCACTGAAGATGGGGTATCAATCCAGGTAGACCAGAAAATCCGAGTGGACCAAGATGCCATCCTCATTTCTGGAGGATTATGGCCAGGTAGTCATTTTTATTGACGAAACGTTTCTAAAACATGACAGGTCATGCCGGTGGACGAGTCAATATCTCAACCTCCGTATTTATCTTATATGGAGAAATCCGAGCGTCAGGTGGCGAAGGCATTTGCATCGATGGAAGATGTACTCCAGGAGGAAATGGAGGCCAAGTCGCCCTAACATATAGCTCTGTTGCCACTGAAACTGGGAGCATCGTTGTGTCAGGTGGTGCAAACCCGTTGGGTGGCAAATTTGTTGCTGGCACTGATGAGGAGGATGTCGACGACACGTTCGAAAGTGGTGATTGTTTATCTGGAGCTGCGGGTCAAATTCTCCGCATTTTTGCATCAGACAAAGGAGCGGATGGACTCTTGGTCGTTAGCAATGGTTTCAATGGACCAAGCGGAAAATTCCGTCGATGTGCTCCAATTACATTGAATTCAATCACGTTAAATCCGTCGATCAAACGCGTTTTGATTGAAAGTGAATCTCTTGTACACTTTGAAGGAAGTGTGTGGGAATTACATGGAGACAGTGAATTGATTGTCGAAGATGCGACTGTCATCGGAGATGGCGGAGCTCCTTTGGATATTACCGTCAAGCAATTAGTCATTCGAGGCTCTGGACAATTGCGTGCTGATTCAGGACTCCATTTAACTGCAGATATATTATCAATCGACTTCGGAGCTAAAGCCACATGGAACTATTATGCAAGTTCGAGATTTGTTGTCAAAGACAGTATTCAAATCAATGGCAATGTGACAACCAAGAGTGACGCGCAACTGCCTTTCCAAGACGGTGGACTTGTTATTCAAAGTGGTGGAGATATCTTGATTGGAGGGGTTATTTCGGTGCCAAAATTGTTTGCCCTGTCCAAGAGTAATATGATCCTTGCGGGACAAATTCAAGCAAAAGAAACAATTACCCAAGATGCCCACTATTCGCCATGTTCAGAGTCATTGCCAGTGACGAATCCTGATGTCTCAAACTACACGTTGTTATTGACTTCGCATGGATCAATCGATATGGGCCACGACTCGAAACCAAATTTTCTCTCTGGAAGCGCTGTTTTAATTTGCAGCGATGACTCTATTCGCATAACTTCTAATTCCGTAGTAAGCTCCAGTGGAATGGGCTATTCTGCAGATCATGGCATTGGCAAAGGTGAATGTCTTTCCAATTTGGGTGGTGGTGCTGGTTTTGGTGGTAATGGAGGCGATTCCATCCAAATTATTGGTAGTCAAGCTAAAACGAACCGTGGAGTCGGTGGAATTGCCTATGGCTCTCGATCCAGCACCGGTCATTTGGGATCTGGAGGTGGTTGCTCTTTTGGAGGTTCGGGTGGCGGCCTTGTCATGTTGGGAGCGTCACATGTTGAACTGAACGGAAGTATTCTGGCTGATGGTCAAAGTGGACTGAAAGAACGAAGCGGTGGGGGCTCTGGTGGCTTTGTTGGACTCACTGTTTCCAATGCATTAATTGGAACTGGTTTTTTGTCGGCATCTGGTGGCAACTCTACTTGTGGCCAAGATGAAGATAGTGTTTTAAATGCAAGTTGGTTTTGTGGAGGGGGCGGTGGTGGTGGTCGTCTCCGTTTATCTGGCTGCAAGAATTTCAGTGAATGCACTGATGGCTTTACTGGAATGTATTCCGTTTCAGGAGGAAAACCTGACAAATACTCGGAACGTGCTAGCGTTGGGACTTATTATGGATTCCCTTGCCCTCCAGGTTATGGTGGACTACTTTGCCGAGTGTGTGATGTCGGTACTTTTAAAGAAGAAAGAGGTAGTGCAGAATGCTTGAAATGTCAAAACAGCCCCTCAAATTCGCACTACACTAACAGAGGTAAAATTAGATTGACGACATGGCTCAATGAAATGTTAGGCTCGACATCATCGGAATGCTTGTGGTCTTGCAATCCTGGATACACCGGTAAACATTGCTTGTCGCCATTAGAGGACTTTTTTGCCATGTTTGGCGGTGAATTGGTTTTCTTTTCTGTGGCTATCAGTGCGGTTTTTGTAATAGTTGGAACTGGATGCATGTGCAAGCGAGATCCGTACGCTCGAACAAAATACAGCAGAGCCGACACTGATCATTTGGTGGCAAGAAAGGCATGGTATCATATCCGTTGGTCGCGACTAATTTGGCCACGTGTGGGGTATCCTAAGCTACAAGAAAAAGATCTCGAGAAGCACATGGCTCGGATATACTTTTCTGGAAATAATTCTCATGAATCCCCCTTACAACTGTCAACAAGTGTACCGAACCAATTGGAAAACGTGCTTGATTCTGACAAATTCAAGAATTTGGCCGAGCAAGTAAATTCAATTTTAGGATTTTCAGCTGGTGGGGGATTGTTCAACATGCTCATTAAGATTTTATGTCATCCAGTGGCTTTCGACGTCATGTTTTATCATCGACACAAAAAGTTTAATAATCTGAAGCGCACACTGGCAAAGTATAATCATGAATGCATGAAAGGACCTCGTTCAAAAGCCATGGCTAATGCTATTAAATTGGGGTATTGCGCTGATTATTCCTTGGCGTACATTGAATTTCTGCACCGTGAAAATGATCCAACGTCATGTATTCCCACTTTCCCTGGTCTTGTGGGAAAACCACATTTGCCTATTGTTTTATTGTTTGCTGGTATGGGCACCTATGAATCGCCGTTGTACCTAGATCCCAACGATCTTTTGGTGAGAAGTGTGCCGCAATCTCCAGAACTCACAGCCTTTATTGACGAAGCGTGGATTGAAATTATTGCTGAATTAAATGCCATGCTGAGAATTGTTCATTTGAAAAATACGCTTAAGAGTCTTAGTGACTTAAGTGAAGTGACCCGGTACTGCGAACAAAAGAATGGCCAGTTGGTGGACCACAATGGACAAAAAGCTCCTAGTCTTGGAGGACTTCGAATGCATCTTGGACGCTTTTACACGAACAGCAGTAATGACAGATATAAGTGGGGATTGTACTTGACATGCGTTGAAAATAAGAAGAGCACCAAGGTATGTAGCATGTACAACTATTGACTTAAGTATAATAGAGTACTCGTACACCTCGACATGAAAAACGATCAAGCCTTGGAATTAGGGAAGAGGCATTGCATGAATATCCAAATATGTGGTCTCCACCGAAAAATTTAAGTCGAACGCTTGGCTCGCGAGAAGTTAGCGGTTGGAATCGTCCACGTGACGAAACTTTGCCGATTCCTGGTGTTTTGATGAGCACAGAAGATTTGGAGGAGCATGAAGCTTTCATCATGGAAGGGAAGAAATATGTGTGGAATATTTTTGATTTCCTTCCCCACAATGTTCCAAGACCAGCGTCACTTTCCGAGGGATGGATCGTGTATATAGCCTTGCTGTGCTTTGTTTTACTGGATTTGGCAGCCACGTTGGGTACACTTGTGAATCTCAAATGCGTCGAAAATGGCATGGAAGTCCGCACATGTACAAATCTTATTGTGTGGCCTGTACTACTGGTCTACCCTATGGCAATTATCATCGCTCCAATATGCGGTCTGGTAGCGTTGGCATTGTCGTCTCCTGTTGCAGCAAGAAAATATGGTCTTTGGAATTCTTGCTCAATTATTAATGTGGTTATTGCGATTGCTATTTGCTACATTGAGTCGGACAAGTTAGTGGCACCGTACGTGACGCGTCCTCTTCCCCTCTTTCCATGTGCGGTTTTGATACTGAAACTTGCCCAAGCCAAAGCAATTGATATTTACATTGCTGATATAGAATCCACACGGCGTCGTCGAGGTTGGAGAGGCTTGATGAAGCGTCGGGACTCTGATACGAGTACTCCACCAAGCTCCCCATAGTAAGATTATTTGAGCTGTATCGAAATTTCTCATCTCAATTACTCTAGTCAATCTCCCCGTGGCGAGACGTTGCCCTTTAAAGAGGCTGAAGCAGGAAGATTGTTGCCACAGTATGGCAGTCTGTAGATATCTCGTGTGAGGATTGGATTATCGTAACAATTCGGTGTGAATAAATTAAACCTTGTCCATGTGACTGTGGATTATGCTGAAAAATACCTTGATATCAAGACAACTTTTTCAAACACTTCGAGCTCATTGAAATTCAAAAATAGCTGTATTCATTTGGATGTGCATCGCCAAACTTAACATTTCTGTCATAACAGCATTACGTCATGAATCGATTGCTTCAAATGTCAGCTTTGTTTCTTTCCGTTATAACGTTACTTAACGTGGTTGTAGAAGTATCGTCTGTCTTTAGTTCCTTTCATCAGCACAATCTCACATGAAATAACATCTAGAACAGTACGAGAGATTGCGATATTTCGTATCAAACAATTTGAGGAGCCTAGCCGAGAGGTAATATTACTATTTTCGAGTTTCAGCTCAACATGCATGCCATGACAACCGAATGTGGCGTCAGTCATCAGGAATGGTAACAGTAGAATTTCAAAAAATTTGGTCGAGGTCCATCTTGACACTTCGATGTTAATAAATTAAACCTCGTCTTTGACAAATATGTCGAATAGGGAGGTATATTGGGAAAAACTGCGTAAACAAAGCTGAACACTTTGCTCGAAGAACGGCCCATTGCAATTTAATTCTGGGATGACGAGACAGCTTGATGGGATCGAAAAATAATCGCGCGCTAGTTTGGCAAGACGAGGAAACGAAGATTGGTTGGCATTCCACCACACAATTGGGTCACTAGCGGCGTCAAATGGCAGAGATGGAAATTCCAAATACACATCGATTTCATGTTGACTCGACTTTTGACCGGCAAGACCAAAGAACGATGCCATGGCTTTTGCCAGCTGACCAGGACTATTTTCTTCCTTCTTTTCTTCGACTTTGTCGTTCACAGTGACTTCATTCGACAAAACAACGCTTTCACAGGCTTGTTGCAAGGAGAACCGGGCGTTTTCTTTCACAATAGGTGATACGAATTGCATGTGTTTAAAGCGGGGATCCAACATGGCTGCCACGGCGCCAAGGGCTTCACATGTGGATACGGCATCGGATAATGCAACAAGAAGCGCGGCTTTTACTGAAGGTGCGCCTTCGTTCTTAGTTACAAGACCACGGAGATTTTCAAGGACTGGAACCACCAAACCATAAGTGGCATTCGCTGACAGCATGGACTCGGCCGTCTCAAATGGAAGCAAGAGGGAAATGATTGATTGAATTTGATCACTTTCGTCCAAGGTTAATGTGCCCTCGTCATTTTTTTTGTCATTTTCAGTTTGAAGCGACGAAACGTTCTGCAGCATGACCAAAGTTTGTCGCCACGGCATAGTTCGCGTCGATACATCGCTCACATCGCCACCACTATTGCGTCCAAGTCCCATCACGGTTGCAATGGAAGTCACTTTGTCCAACAGAGGCGTCACGACTCGAAGGCCTTCTTCGACACAGCGGTTGATGATATGTGTGAGGGAAAGCACCACGCTGAATTCGCCACTTGAAACGGGAGCAATTGTCGACAACAGAGTATGCAGACGCTCTGACGACGTTACGAAAAAGAGTATGCTCTCTTGTAAATGAGGTATAATGCGATACAATCGCGACAACAAGGCCATGACTTGAGAAAGTTGCAAGTCGTGAGGAAATGTTTCAACCATGACCAAGACGCGATATGGGCAAAAGTGACGATCGACCCAGTGCAAACCAACAGCGACGGCTGTAAGCCCTTGAGAGGGATACAAGAATTCTTCCACAGACACAGTGACATGCAAGGAATCCGTGGCCAGAAGAGTTGAAATTGACTCGCAACATGCTTTATACTTGTCTTCAATCAGCTGCGAAGCGTCGGCTTGAGTTGGAAGGGGGCCGCCGATCATGGCTTGAAAGTTGCTCGACTCCAGCAGACGCAAGGGAATGTTTTCTTGGATAAACAAGCGGAGAACATCGTTCTTAAAGCCAGAGCTCTCTTTTTTCTTGCACTTGACAAGGCGCCTTTTGGCGCTTGATTCGATTCCTGGAGGCGGTGTCTGAGATCGTTGTGGGGTGGACGAAGCGGAGGGAGAAGGATTCGACGAGGACACGGGTGTATTGGGCTGTGTCACCATAGTTAATGCCACTGAATCTTCGCTCAATTGATGTTTTCGTGTTAAGTGTAAGCTCATATTACTCGTCCCGCCTGAATACTTGTATCGACCTTGCGAACATTGGCCATTACTTTCGCATATATTGCACTGGACAAACCCGACGCCATCGATAGAATCCGCGTGAACAAGAGTGAAATATTCCCACACCCAGCTTCGACTCTTTCTCTTCTTGCGATTTCCCTGAGGTACAATGGGAGGAGTCGTCAATGCTGTCAAGTTCACGTCGATCTTGACGTTGTTGCGCTGACCATATCCAGCACCACTGTACATTGGACCGCCATAATTGCCCATCAAGTTCATTGATAAATACACACGGCGCCAAGATGCTCACGGGATTTTGACGTCCTGTGCAGCGCCGGTTGTCGATGGCCAAATGAACTTCGTGGCCAAAGGCGCTGAAGTCCAATTAAAGTGGCGAATCCACTTGCATTTTCCAATTTGCCAACGATTGGTCAAATATTATCCTTAACTGGCATGGATGGGAAATTTTACCACCAAAAACGAAATTCACATTCAGCGTCAAGAGGCTGTTCATTTTTGCCTTCATCGTTGATTCTGAGGAGTATCAAATCGTAGCTTATCCTAGTAGTTGCCAATTGCTAGTCCAGAGACAACTTCACCTCTCAAGATCTATTAGAACAATCTAGACCTTGAAAAACCATAAGAAGTTTTACTTAAAACATCAGTGCCTAGCATTATACAATTCGCGTATTTACAGTTAACTCGGTCTTCGAATATGACTAACAGTAATGTTACCAGTATGAACATTTGGCACTCGCAGTTTAAGCATGCTCAAACTCTCGTCATTTCATCAGGTCAACTTTTTATACAACGCGAAATGCCTTCAATGCAATTCACTGTAACAATAATGTATTTATCTGGAGCATTTTTAATTATTAATGCATGATTAACAACAACCATGAAAATTTCACCCGTTCGGAATAGAGTAAACATCCGTTTTTAGAATACATGCGCCAATCGAGCAGACAGAATGAATACACCTCGAAACCAGGCACAACATCATTCACCAATCATTGGCTCACTGTCATTGGCTCACTGTCATTGGCTCACTGCAAAGTCACTGATCTGGCTTTTTGTGATGGTCACGTGAAGACAGAAGCAGACGAACGATTTCCATGACACTCAGCGAGAAAGTCGTCAACACCGGGCGTTAAGCGCAAAGTAAATGACGAATTCGACTCAAATTACCGCGTACATACAACGAACAATCAATACTGTCGTCCCACATGAACAAATCTTTAAGGACTAAGTCGAAAAATGCTATTATTCGTCAAATTCCCGCCGAAATCATCATCATTGTCGCGAAAAGCGTCCTCCAGGCTAAACACGATGACGTCGATGCGTTGCTTTCTCTTTTTGGGGTACTTTTGAGTAGTTGCAGAATCCTTGTCAACTCTTTTCTTGCCACTTGAGAGGAGGCGGTTGAGATATTGGCTGTATTCACGGGAGTCTAAGTCACGCAAAGGTAGAAAGCGGATGTGCATATTGGTCAAAACAGCACAGTTTTGAATAAACATTTCATAATTCTCCCGCTCCCATGAAAAGAGATCGATCGTGACAGCCCATAGTGTTGTCATCTTTGCAAAAACGTTTTCGACAATGACTCCATCAGAAGCGATACAGTCGTTGGTTTCTTGGTTCTCAGCAGGACGTTTGATGGGAGTGATTGCTCGAAGTCGTCTGTGTAAACCTTGATATCCTTTGTCGGTTAGGAGAGCCCACTGGTCGGGATATTTCTCGTAGAGGACCAAAGTCGCGGAGATTACGTTTATCGATCTGCTTCACCAGTTGGGAGCCATGAAACTCTTCATTGGACTCAAATATCGTGATGTCGGATACACTGCCTTTAGCACTCGGAGACCCGCCGATTGCAAAGCGATTCGGCAGCTCAGACATTTCGACTTTCAGGCCACATAGTCCATGTTTCTTGGTGAATGGTGCCTTTTTTGCCTCAAACAAACCAGCGGGGGCATGAGTTTGTTGAAATGTAACATCCACAGCATAGCGAGCACAGGGTCAACAAATTGGTTGCCAGTTGCGGCCAATTTTTGCATTGTCCGTTTGTCACCAAGAGAATGAACATAGCGCTGAATGACATAAGGATGCAGCACACGAATGAAGTTGGTTATTCCCTTGGCAAACGTCGATGACTTGAGTTTGGACAGAGCTGCCAGGATATCCCAACTGCCACCATGTTTCAGGGTCGTAAGAGTCATGCAAAGCATGTCCCGTGGTGAGATTCGAGACTTCCTGAACTTCGTTCCCAATGACGCAGTACTTAATAGACTCGAGTAGTTCGCGTGATAATTCGGCTGTTTCATTGGTGTATGGGTGCCATGAATTAACTTTGTCTCAAAGGGTTTAAATTTGTAAGTCCGCTCCGATATTGTTTGAGTGATGACCCAAGGGTCATCCCAGTGGTAGAGTGTCTCGGGAATGTTAGTTGATTTCTTGAGAACCAAAACAAACCACCTAGTGAATAGTTTCGTAACTCCTTCTTGACCTTGTTCCGACGTTTTTGAGATCGAATATTTTCCTTGTACTCAGCTAAATCACGATGCATATCATTTCAGGACTGTTGCAGTGGCTCGAGATTATCGAGACCTGTTGTGCGAAGCTAAAATACTTTGTACAATACAGATTCAAACGTGTCGGGGTTGTGAATGCCATCGAGTGGAAAGGAGGGTGGTAGTCTACATAAAACATGGATTGGCGTCATTACTTTGAGCATTCTGCTTGGAAAGTGGTTTAGAATTTTTATGATGATCGACGTAGCCTTGGGCACGAAGTGTGAGGCAATTTTTATTCTGCCAGGAGACATCGGACGACTCCAATGAAGTGACGGTTCACAACTTCGATTGAGGCAGTTGAACAAAGACAACCAGGCAGTGTGAAATGGTGATGTGCGCCATATATTCGTTGCATTTCGGAAACGCATCGCTTTTTAAAATGGGTGCCTTGGTCGGAAATCCATTGTTTTACAATTCCAAATAAATCAAACCAGCGATAGGCAGCGTAGCAGAAAGCTTTTGTGTTAGCCTATGCATGGTTTGTTGCTTGAAGGAGCTTTGAGTGGTCGTCTTTCAGGATGAAAAGGTATTGATTGTCAGTACCAGGTACACCCAAGTAGATGAAGTCGAAATGAAGCACTTCGTTTGGTTTAGACTCATGGATTTGGGATACCAGTGGAACTGGCGTCATCTTTCTCGATACAGTCTTCTCGCAACGAAAGCACTGACTATATCAGCCCAAATATAGCGGTCATTGACGACTTTTGTGGTCATTTTGAGCCCACGATGGCCTGCATAACCACAGTGTCCTAGAACATAATGTGAAATCGGATGTCAGCAAATGCTGCGGACTCATGATCGTGTCAGAGCGTGCGTGGAATCCAAATTCGGCTGTCACAGTCACGATAGGGGCGGGTAGAGGGAAGTTCGAGTCATTCTGTGATAGTACCCCGAGAATCATTTTGCTGGGAAGTTACGGCGTCTAGCAACGACATAATTTCATCTAATGTCAGCCAAAATAAGTTTTCGTCCAAAGCAGACTAGGATTGAACTTGAACAACCCATAAAGCTTGGACTGGTAACATATGTAGTGCTCCTCATCGCAATTGGAGCACCATCATTGTGCTTGATCGAGTAAGCGAAATCCATCATGACAATGGCCCTGCGTAGGATCTTTTCAACGATATATCGTTTAATATCCTTGCCAAACAAGTGAGGGTTATACATGAACGTCAAGTTTCGGTGGTCCGTGAAAAGCATGAAGCCGTTTGGCCGCAGGAGGAGACAGACCATTCGTTTGCATCCTTCCACGATAAAGCCTCTTTTTCAATGATGGGCCAAGCCATTTCCGATCCACGGAACGCTCCCGATAGGAATGCTAGTGGCTCGTGGGATTGTTCAGAGACCAAATTCTGGACTACCAATAGCTGAGCGAGCAATCCAGTTCTGCTTGAATAAGTCCTAGAGGCTGGTTCACAAGAAGTTGAAGAAGGCACCATGGCTATCCGAGGAAAACAAAAAAGCCGCCAAAGTTCCAAAACAAATTTCCAAATTTGGGGCTCTTGACCATGCGGCATGGCAACAGAGTCAATGGAGCTCTGTCGTCTTCAGCGACAAGAAAAGGTTTAACCTTGATGGCCCAGACGTATTTGCTTTCTACTGGAATGACATCCGCAAGTAAGCAATACAGTTTTCCCAACGAGAGCATGGTGGGTATGGGTCATGGTTTTGGCGCCTTCAGTCGGCGTGGTGTTGCCCCTCTTGTGAAGGTCCAATGAACGATGGATCGTTGGGTCCCTATATTGGTTACCACTTTGGTCGAGACTGCATCTTTCAGCAAGACAATACAGTTTACTATGTTACTGTTGAAACACGGGCTTGGTTCTCGAGCAGTCTGTGGACATCATGGAGTGGCTAGCTCACTCTCCTGATCTGAATCCTATGGAGAACTTGTGGGGTCACATGGTAAGAGGAGTGCAGTGAAATGGAAGCCAATATGGTGATGTTGATACCCTTGAAATGGATATTCGCCAATCTTCGGCTGAAATCCAAGCAGCTTTGATTGAAAACCTCGATTTTTCAATGCCAAGACGTTGCACATGCGTTCTGGTAGCTAAGGGAAACCCTAATGCATATTATAATTAAGCTGATTTAAGGCTGATATCGTCATATTACATTATCTACTTGGCATTTTATGTGGTTGGTCTCATAGTTACTGCATCTACATGACAGACTTTCGGCTAGCTTCTAGGAGGGTACGGAGCTGATACGGTTAAAATATGTGTTTGAAGACAATGCTCTATTGAGTTTGCCTTCAATGATGCCGTTTCAGAGAATGATAATTGAGTCTAGTCTACTGGGCAATGGCAAATGTCCGATTTTTTCCTTGGTCTCATATTTTTGTGCTGACTTTACGATTTGAACGGCTTGTATGCCATGAAAACAGTATAAACTGTCAGAAACGAGTTAGGAGTACGAAAACCCCTCCAACAGTGTGAACAAGTCGCACCTCTTCTCTTCTGTTTCAGTCAATCAATATTTGTAAAAAGAATAGATGATATTGTGGATTCGCTAGAAATTTCCTAATTTGGATTTGTGTTTTGTATCAATCTCCAATCGCGCCAATGAATTGAAAATTAGAACAGTATTTTCTCTCATGGAAAATGTACTTTCTTTAAAATCTTATTCAGCCAATCAAAATCGCCCAATACATTTATTAGCCAATGGTGTCGATTGGTGAATCCATCCGCTGGCGAGATTCGATTGAATTCGTATCAGCTCAACAATATTGATTGGTAGATTTTACACACCTACTTCATATCATTAGTGTGGCAATGCATGGTTAAATATTCTGTTTTGACATTTTGTAGTTGTCTTTTGACACCTTTTTTGGATCATTTTACAATCATTTCTACCCCAACATGGCAATCAAATTGATACATCTAATGTCAGACACGTTGAAAGCACAGAACTCTGCAATGTAAAGCTTTGTCTGGTGTGGGTGCTCACAATTGGAATGCATACAGCATGGGTGGTGGAAAAGTGGGTGTGGTGAATTTCGTGAATGTTAACAACAGGGGGTACATATACATCCGTGCCCCCTGATCCCTTTGCACCCCCTGTAACACCTACTGATATGTTGGCGCATGTCCCTGTGGTGCCCTCGCCCATCGCAAACACTACAGCCATCGTCGGTGACAACAACAACCCTTGCCTTGGCATGTTTGACTCAATCACTGTGACTTGACAGGGGATACGCATCCCTCCGTACCCCCTGCAACCCTGTTGTGATGAGGTGCCGTGGGGCTTGTATTGGATTTTGCTTTGGCTTGACTGCGATCCCGATTCTAGTGCTTGTTGTCTGCGTCGATGGGTCAAGCCCTTTGTGTGCAGCGTGGAGATTGATGCGATCCACGCACGATGAAGCTGAACCATGGACGACACAATGGATCGCCTGTAACGTGACAGGGGATGCAGATGCCTCAGCACCCACTGTAACACCAGCAATAGGAACAACACAAAAGATCGCCTGTAACACCAGCAATCGCGAGTCATGCGACTCAACCACGACCACACGACGAATGAGCGGCCTACCATGGCATTGTCACTTTAGCAAGGCCAGACACCCGAAGAACGAAGTTTGATTGCACGTGTATAGTGTCGACACCATGTCAAACATGGGTGAAAACCGAACATTGTCGTGTGATGCGCACGCTCACAAGAATTTTGCACTACATTCGTCTGCCCATTGGTCAGTCACCCAACGTACGCACGAGATAGATCGGCAGACCAGCCTCACCAAGGTTCAAACTCAAGTTGTTGTCGTCTCGACCCGGGTGCAGAACAGGTCTAGCTAGCTTAAACTATGTAATACACTTCCCTTTTTGCAGTGAATGCCTTCCATGTGAAGGTTCTGGAGCTACACTACCAGCGAGAAGTCAGTAAGGCCAAGATGCGAGCAGTAGCTGCGATTGGCACCCCCGAGCAGCGTCAAACCAACGTCATCATCGCCCTTTACCAGCTCCAGCTGAGTCCTCGGAGCAAGATCTCGGAAAACAGGTCCGCAGCGCAGATCCAGCAAGAGCGCCGTCCTTGCTGCCAATCGTGCGCTTTCAACGAAAACACCCCCTACGGACCCCTCCGCGCCTTTCGAGCCCCCTGCGACCTCCGCGTCTTGTGTGCTTGTGTGCCCTGTTGTGTCCTTTCTGCGTCCTGGCTGTTTGTTTGCCGTGTTTGTCTGCGCCTCCATTGCCTGTTGCTGCGTGCAACGTCCACTGAAGTCCAGTCACCTCCCGCGATCTCTCAGTCCTACCAAGTTCGGTCGGTGCAGCCCTTACGGACCCCTCTGCAGCTCCCGCATCCCCTGTCGAAACCCCCTGTGTGCGTCCAAGACTCCCCTTGTGTATTGCGAACGCCTGCTTGTGGCCCAGCAAACTCAACTCCTCAAGAATCAAATATCAAAACAAGTTTTTTGTCGTTTAACACACGACATTAGCGATATTAATACATTTTGTATCAGAATTTTCTATGTGTAAATTAGGTATCATGCTGGCTCGACCAACATAAGACGCCCGCGGACTCGACCTGATGCAGTCCATGTTGAATCAGTTCTATCAAATCACCAAGCCGGGTTGAATCAGTTGCAAAATTCACCTACACTGGTCCATCAAGTTGGCAGCGGCAAAATTTTGAGATTTTTGTTTTCGGGAATTCGATCGAAAGACATCGACACCATAATCTTGGCGATCAGAAATTGGGCAATGTTGATCAAATTGTAACCAAACCCGAGCGCCAACACGCTCTAGGTCACAGCATTCCAATAAAATCAATGTGGTGTGTTTCAATGAGGGCAAAAAATGGGTGGATTTATTTAGAAACTTTGCAGTACTTTGATATCGTTCAAAAAGTTTCCTAAATCTTTCAGAAACGTGGGCTCGTCGGACTGGCCGCTCCAGCATCTCAAGCTTAAACTTCGCTTTTCTCCAGTGTACAAAGGCAAGCAAACTTGGTAAAACGACGTCATATCGACTTGGGCCATGTGGTATAAGAGCAGACTCAACTCCTCCGTGAGCAATGTGAAGCGACCACTCGTCAATAAATTCAATATGGTGTGAACATAGGCCATGAGAATTTCACTTCGAAATCCAGCGAATCTGAACAAGTAGTGCGACGAGTGGATCCTCTCTAAGGAGACAATGATTTGCTTGCAAACTGGAGGGGGGAGATTTTCTTGTTGTAAAATTGTCACAATTGCCTACAAAATCTTAACAGCATCACGTGGCAAATCTTACCTTCAGAATGGCAGCAAAATATTTGCCAGCAAGCTCGTTGGGATATTCTTTTAATCTTTGACCATTTTCGTCGAAAGTGTTTCGAGTCACAACGAAGAACCTATAGTGATTCTCCAAAATCTAACACGTAGGGTTGAGAACTTCACCACATTGACCCATGTACCTCCTCCATCAAAGAGACGAAAAATGGAGCCACGGAATCAAAATGCCTCGGAGCAAAGATGACCTAATTAAACACATGAGCAACTTTCGGTCGATAATCTGTTGCTCACTTCATTCAGAGAGCCAAAACACAGCTCCAAAATGCTAAACAGCGTCTTCAAAACACGATCCTGTAAGAGCAAGTACCTTTGCAACAAACTCGCGGTTGTTGGTGTGGACTCTTCAACAAGTGTGCGAAGTAACTTCAGAAATCCAGACAAAATTGATGTTCCCGATTCTCCTAACTCGTCCAACCTAGGGGTGCAAAGCTTAATCATTATCGGTGCAAAATATCCGTACTTCAATGCTAGCTGAGTGTTTTGGAACAGTTCAACCAGAGTAGTCACAATTTGGGTGACAATTTCATTTGGCAATTCCTTTCGAATCGATCGGAACAAATCTCCATAAAGACCAATCAACTCGTTGATCGCAGTAGCAGCGCTCTGTGGTTTAGTTGAATTGTTTTGGTACAAATACGACAAATATAGTCGCAAGACTTCTAAAGTGTAAGGTAGGACTGGTTGAATTTGCGAATAAAAGGCCACTTTGATGACTTTTGGCTTCACAACAATCGCGTTTGATATTGATCTCACAACAGTTATATCACGCATCAGTTGAGAAAACAACGAAGCCTCAACCACTCGATGGGAATTTTGTTGCATCGTGACGATAGACTCCACCAATGAATTCAACACTGGCGACAGAATTGCTGAAAAACCAGGGGCAGTTTGATTCCAATCACCGCTGAAAATTGAATTAAGTACAGCGATGTACAAACTTCCTTGAACAGATTTCGGTAAGTGTAAACCAAATCTTTGCATATTTGTTTTGAGCTGTTGCATAGATGGAATTTCATCTTGAATTGGGTGAGGAAACACAGAACCAATACATGCCAACAAATTCAGCGCAGCTTGAACAACTGTCTAATCAAAAGTTAAGTTGAGAGTTGATCCTGATGAAGTACTTGAGGTGAAGGAACAATGGATGAATCCAATGTCGTTAAAACAATTTGAGTGATGGATTCCCCGGCAGATTTCAACGAATCGGATCCGCCACTTTGATACACGAATGGTACACAACTTGTGCTCTGACGGACACAGGTCAGAATTTCACACTACAATAGTTTGATGAATATAGCTCTCAAAATGAGGTTATTACTTCGAAGTCAACATACACAGCGCCACGAGTATGAAGTCGATGTGCAACAGTGTACTCTGCCAACTGAATAAACAGCAGTAAAATATCCCAACCCGTGGCCTTGTCAGACAAAACATAACTATTACTGTAATGTTGCGCTGCAACCGATGATAGTAAAGCACAAGACACGGTTAAATCATGTACCTACAAGAACGTTAATGCAATGCGGTGTTTATTACGTACAGCATGGACTTCAGAACTTCTTTCAGCTGGAATGGGAAGTGTGTGGATTTGCATAAATTGTTGACAGTTTCCACGAACGGCTGGGAGCACAAGTTCAAGAAGTGGTTGTGCACAACCAGGGAGCTACATTTTGAGTTATTCACGGCAAATTCATAAATCATACCTTAGTGATACGTCTAGTCAACGAAAAACATTCAAATACGAATGCTTTGAGGTCAGACAATTCAGCAGTTTCTTGTCCTTGGTCTTGCAATGTACCGGTTGTGATCTCTTGACTATCGTCTCCTGAAATATCTGCACTATTTGCTGTGTTTTGTCGTGGTGGAGGTTCGTCGTCCAATTCCTCCAACTGTGCTTGATTCGATGAATACAACATTCGTTGCACGAGATGCTGCATCACTCCAACCAAGCCTTTTTCATACGATCGCAAAAGTTGAGGATCTTGAGCTCCACTTTCTTCGGCATCTTCGACATGAGTTATAAACACTTCCCAAACCGTTAAACAATGGAAAAGTCCCGACGTATGAGGCTGATGGATTGTAAGCTCCAAAACTTGTCCTAGCAAGGATGACAACGAAGCAGCAAATTGAGGGCTATGCAAATGCCGAAGATGAGAAGTCAAATAGGCTTCGACCAGGGCTGAAACTTTGTCTAGATAGTCATCGCCGACGTTTTTGATCCTCACTTCAGAAAGTGCAGAGAGAATATTCAATACGACTGCTAGACCAGACTCAACGACGACAACTGTAACATCTCGAGGCCACTTCTTTGAGAAAATGGTCATAAGGGCATCACAGGCCGTACAGCTTGACAAGAGAAGCGAAAATCGCGCCTGCTGTTCGGTATAAGCCCGATTGGTAGCGTATTCACCAAGAATACAAACCAAATCCTTCAGCACTGGAGCAGACAAGCCATCAAACATGCATAAGTAGCCTGCAATCCGCAATGTGACGCTTGCAAGTGCATCAAGATTCATCCCCGGCTGAGATGCCCATTGACCGATTGCCTTCAAGATATTGAGAGTGAGATCAACAAGTTTTTCCAAATGCAACCGAAATTGGGCCCGATGGGAGGCATGATCACTGCTTAATGCAGAGAAGGATCCTCGTGAATCGCTTTGATTTGACATTTCTTCGCACAATGCACTCAAGAGTTCCAGTGCTGGAAGATTAAACGGAGAATTCGTCTGTGATGAGTTCGCCGTCTCACAAAGCGTATCAATAAAGTTGGGTAAATTGTTTTGCCGCAGCACTGCGTACACCAAAACCAAGCGCAGCTTTGCAACAATATAGTTTGGATAACGACCAGCCGGATCAATCACTGCACTCCACAATAAGGCGAACAAAGGCGTGCAGTCTACTTCAGGATGGGAACGAACCAATTCTTCCAGCGTCGACGTTGCAAACCACAGGCGCTTTTCATTGTTTCTACTCGAATAACGAAGCTATGAAAGGCATTGATATTTATCAACGTACGTGGTTTGAAGCGTATGGAGAGCATGCGGAATGGTCTTGAATTGAGCCAAGAAGTTGACAGCGAGCTGGCGGTCATTTGCAGTCGCTTGTGGAGAAAAGCCAAGCGCAATGTCCAATGCATCGTCAAACCCTGCATCGGCCATCGTTTGAGGTGAGGACAAAAAAAAGTGTGCGGCAATAAAATGACACAAAGTCAAGAAAAATCGCTGAGAAATAATAAATAATTCCGTAATTGATTTGTTTTCTGACTATTTTGAGCAGTATTTTCAAAATTTAGATTTTGATCCAAAGGCCATTCATTCAAGAAAGGCCAAGGGGCATGGAATACAATCATGACGCCACGACAAGGGCGAAGTATTTTGCAGACTTGATCCAAGAAAAGCCCATTCGGTACGTTGATTGTGTTTGGAAGCATCGCGTAATGTTTTTCTTAGTTTCGGGTATGCTGAAGGCAAAGGAAAGGCTCTCTTTGCAGCCAAGCGTTTGCTGCCAGGACAGCCCATTTTCAGCGAAATGCCATTTGTAGCGATGCAGCATCTCTCGAATCAAGTACGTGGTGAATTTACTCTGTGTGAACCATCTGCTATGACTAGAGTCTTGTACAAGGATGTGAAAACTGCTATGCTGTGTGTGGATCGATCGAATCGCAGCTGGCATACATCTTGCACGTGGAAAGCGGTGCAATCCCACCTGTCCCCCGAACTGTAAAAGTAGACATTGAGGAGTCACTACCACAGAAAGGAATTGTCAAATGCTCGTGCGGCGCAGTGTACTGCTCAAACGAATGCCGCGTGGCAGCCTGGGAACGATATCACTGCCTGCTCTGTGTTGGCCACCCAGATACGCCAATGCAAGACTTTGTTCGACATTCGTGTGGTAACAATCTGTGTTTACAACAGTCATCTTAAGCTCTGACAGAGACAAACGAAATCTTCCTTTTGGCCGCACAAGTAATTTGCACCATTTGCGTGAGCTTTGCGCGGTCGCGAAATTTGCCAGAAGCTCGCAAACCTGTTGATATGTTTTACAAATTGCCTTGGTGGGAGGTAATTATGGCACTTTAGCTTGTAATTATTTTCTCCGTTTGAAAGGTTGTATCAACTGCTGCGGACCTCGAGCCTGGTCAAACTTTGGAAGAATACTGTGGGATTTTCAAGGATTTATTGAGCCACACTGTCGAACTGTTCGTGAGAGGGCTTCAATTTAACATCAATCATTTGATGCTGCATGGCAGTCATCCTGATGCCGAGTCGACTTACATGGAAAACATTGATTTTGAAAACGTCTTTGTCGATTGTGAAGCCGATGGTATCCTAAGTGTGGACTTTTTTGCCCGAGTGGTTGGCATGTTTGAAATGAACAACATCAGTCTCGAAATTCGGCATCCGTGTAGCCTCGTGGCTGAAATGTATGAGGATTCGGACAATCCCGAGATTAAATCGTGGCTCGCGACTGTATCGGACAACATTGAAGCCAAACTAAAGTTGGAGGCAAATGAAGAAGATGAGGAAGACAACGAAGAAGGGTCGGAGCAGCAATGGGAATATCCATACCTCGAAGGCACTGCTCTCTACTCTCTCATCTGCATGATGAATCACAGTTGTGAACCTAATGTCGCTGTCAGCTACGAATATGGAGTTGCCACGGCAGTCGCTCTTCAAGACATTTCCGTACGTTAAATCACACAAAGACACAAATCACAGAAAGCGTAGGTTGGCGATGAACTTTGCATCTCATACATCGAAACTGATCAAGATGTTGATGCTCGTCGTGCTGAGTTGAGGTATGTCAATCGAATTTCAACAAGCGAAGGTTAAAACTGTGCTAGTGAATACCAATTCGAATGCAATTGTCCGCGATGCGAGTCGGAAAGTTAATGAAAAAATCGTCGTATTAGCGGATTAAACGCTATTGCTTAGAGATTGTAGGTAGCCGCACAACCTGTAATGCCATTGAAGATATACGTATTATTCATTGGCATAAATTGGTGCGTGATGATCTACAATAAAATAGGACATACCCCAATTACTATTTTTCAACGTACCTTGACCGCTTCTTGGGATCCAATGCCCCCCAAAATGGCAGCGATGTTGTGGATTTCAGCTTCAAAGTATCGACTTACTTCACGAGCATGATCATTCGTGATCCACTCAGGTGGAAATGGTTCATTTGCTTGAGCCTTTTCGACCACATTACGAGCCTTTTCAACAAGCCACTTGATATCTTTTTCTTCCTCGCCGTCAATGCCAGGATATTTTCCAAACTACATTCAATAAAGATCAAACTGGCACGATAAAACAAATTGACAGGTACCTCATTAATATATTCTTGGACAGCACGGATCAAAAAATACCAAATTAGTGGCGATTGCTTCTCATTCTCCTCCTCGATGTCGACCTACCAGAGAAAGTTTCACAAAACTTCAGCTAGGAAGTAAAACCTCTGTCAAATTGACACTTGCGACTTCATCTTGAAGCGAGCGTGTTTGTAGCATCTAGTTGAAAATTGTCAATGAAAACTGAAAGGGTTGACTAAGTACCCGAATGCTACTGGCAAACTTGCAAAATTCCGCCACTTCATCTCGCGCAATGCTACAATAACACTTAGTCGTGCATGTTATTAGCTTTGTACCTGGTGGCTGGGGATCCTGCGTTTTCTAGCAGGCCACGCACCAGTGCAAACACTTCGTCGCAATCACGGCTGGCCTTTTCCACATACAATTTCTGCAGGGATACATAATCGTTCGTGAACGCAGTCATATCTGGCACATGACCACTTAGAGGCAAGCAAGCGTGTTTTTCAACGTAGTCTGCCAAAGCACGGGCGAGAAACCAGAAAGACGATGTTGATTGCGTCAATTTGATCATTCGAGCATGGTTCAAAACATCATGGACTTCGTCAGGAATAATATCCTAAAAAATCCAGGCTTCAGTAAATTAGAATGAGATTCTTACCTTAGGCAAAGTGTACGCTTTGAATGCGTTGTCGATTGCTTCGGTAAAATTGAGTTCATGGCCAAATGACCCTCGACTCTTTGATTGCACCAGCGCCTTGAATTCTTCTTTCAAGGCAAAACCACTACGGCCATCAAAACTATAAGTAAAAAACATGGGACAATAAGTATTACGTTGGCAATTGACCGCCATGTGCCGCTTTCCATTCATTGATGCTTTGGATTAAGATGACCACGTAAGGTACATGTCCATGAGCATGGGAATCCAAGCTAGCTAGGTCAAACGAATCTGCGAATTTCTTCACGCCATAAAGTTCATGGTATCTCAAGACTAATCATACTTGTAGTTCAGGAAATGGTTGCGAAATGCGCAAATCGTGCCACGGCGCATCTGGCTTGGAATCGACAATGGAATGGTCGGGAACCTGCAAGCGGAAATAGCCAATTAATCCATATGAGTGCAAGATCTACAGAGTCAAGATGGTCATATTATTGACAAAGAGGTTTTTGAGGTGTACCAAGAGAGGGATCGCATTGCCATGGCAATAAGATGCCAACTTGCTCAGGGAAGGTTCAGTCATTTGAGTGGCAATGACCATGTTGAAGCGTTTGACATAATCAATATCTACAGTTGAGTGTTAAGATACGATAGTGCGGTCCAAATGTACCTATTTCAAGCACTTCCGAAGGTGATGCAACGCGATATGTGCCTTGGACGTCAGAATTCATTTCGAGCATCCATTCCGTGACCACTTGCGCACGAGGACGATTGAGGTCGTCAGACTTGACAAAAAAATTGTTGCCCAAGTCAGCTTGGCACACAGTTTGATCGTCGCAGATCTCAAACGATCCAACGCCTGGGAGAACCAAGTTCTTCAACACTTCAGATCCAGTCGGTCCAGCATTGAGCAAGAGAAGCTTGGTCGCCATCAACTTTTGCTGACCCGCAGCTCCCCACAAACGAAGCTATCATCAAGCCACGGATTCAGTCGTCAATCATAGCCTCACAGTCAATCTACCTGGCGATCGTACTTGTCCGTCGTTGCCATTATGGTCTCTTCTTGTCAAATGTGCCGTCGAGATAATGAATGTCCCACCCGTCAAATTATTCACGACTAACACAAATATGATCGGAATATTCGAAAAAAATCAAACCCCTTCAACCCCACATTCAGGAATTTTGATATTCTTTATGACACTTTCTGTAATCAAGTGAAGTTCGGAGCTTGAATAAAGTCTACTGCTGTGAGATATTTCACTCGTTTACGAACAATTCGGCTGGAGTAAGAGCATGCCATGTCGAATCTAAACAATCGCAGTGTATATTGTCAAATCGATTCAAAGCTGCCGAGTGCCAAATCAATTTGAAAATCGACTAACCAATCAGATTTCGCATAAATGAATTTTCAGCCAATCATATGCCTTTAGGTTTGCCTAGACTCAAATGCCCACCTTGACGTCGACAGAAAAATCGCAACAACCATGCTTCCTTGCGCAGAAGCCGCGCGTCCCCACTGTGACCGATGGCCCTAGGAGCAACTCTTTGAATGATATATTCATTTGAAGAGAAATAGACATTCCAAACCGATTCGGCAAATCGACTGGAAAGTCCAAATATGTGCCAGCTAGCCTGCTTTACAATCGACTTCACGTAAAGTTTGTCAGCCAAGTTCTCTAGTCGGCAAGGCCATTCAATTGGTACCTGGTAGTCATTATGTGACGAGTGAAGTACAGTATTGCATCGCCGAGAATGCAGTACTGGACAAGGAACGATGCCACAATAATTGTATCACTTTTAGGAAAGGACGGATTGTCATATCTCATTTCTTTTTCCAGTTTCTTATTTTGATACTTTCAACTGGATTGGCCAGACGTTGCTGCCAATGGTTTCCATGGATGGAAACCAATAGTGGCATTACAAAAGAAGCAGCTCAACATGTCGTCCAAGCGAAAGACTCGTGTGGACATTGGCGATGCCGAACCCAAGCGTTTCAAGACAGATAGCCACGATCCTCCTACCATTAATCCATTGACAGGGGCGCTATACAGCGACAAGTTCAAGAGCATCTATGCGAAACGGCGCACGTTGCCCGTGTATCAATTCTTGCACGAGATCCAAGACAAGGTGCAAAAACATCAAGTGTTGGTGGTAGAAGGCGAGACGGGAAGTGGCAAGACAACGCAAATTCCACAGTTTTTGGTGCAAGCAGGCTACGCCTCGAAAGGAAAAATGGTTGCCTGTACGCAACCGCGACGAGTCGCTGCGATGAGCATTGCCAAACGTGTGTCGGAAGAAATGGACGTTGTCTTGGGCCAACATGTTGGTTATACGATTCGTTTTGAAGACGTGACAAGCGACAAGACGGTCCTGCGGTTCATGACTGACGGTATGTTGCTCCAACATGCGATGAACGACCCGCTCTTGTCAAAATACTCGGTCATTGTCCTCGACGAAGCCCACGACCGCACATTGAGCACGGATATCTTGATGGGTCTTCTCAAGGAAGTACTGGTTAAGCGACCAGATTTGAAGGTTGTTGTCATGAGTGCTACGTTGGATGCTTTGAAATTCCAGACCTATTTTGACGGCGCGCCTCTCGTCCGCGTGCCTGGACGCATGCACCACGTCGATATTTTCTACACACCCGAGCCACAACGTGATTACGTTGAAGCCGCCGTTCGAACCGCCGTGCAGATCCATCTCTGTGAGCCAGAAGGCGACATTTTGCTCTTCTTGACCGGCCAAGAAGAAATCGACACATGTGTCCGACAAATTGCGGCAGAATGCCAAGCCTTGGACCAGAAAAAAGTTGGCCCTGTCGACGTCTGGCCGCTCTACTCGACTTTGCCGCCTGCCCAACAACAGAAAATCTTTAACCAGGCGCCTGGTCCAGCATTTCCAGGCGGTCCTCCAGGTCGCAAAATCGTCGTCGCCACCAACATTGCCGAAACAAGTTTGACCATCGATGGTATTGTGTACGTGATTGATCCAGGCTTTTCCAAGCAGAAGGTCTACAATCCTCGCATCCGTATTTCGTCGTTGCTTGTGTCGCCAATTTCTCGTGCCTCGGCCCAACAACGCGCAGGTCGTGCTGGTCGTACACGCGCTGGTAAATGCTTTCGATTATACACTGAAAAGGCGTTCAAGAACGATCTCCAAGAACAAACGTATCCTGAAATCCTCTGTTCCGAAATGAGCTCGGTTGTGTTGACGCTCAAGAAATTGGGCATTGACGATTTGGTCCACTTTGATTTCATGGACCCGCCGGCGCCGGAAACCCTCATGCGTGCGTTGGAAATGCTCAATTATCTTGGTGCGTTGGACGACGAAGGCGATTTGACTGAATTGGGCGGCCAAATGGCTGTGCTGCCTGTCGAACCACAGCTGGCCAAGATGCTTTTGACCTCTGGTACGCACAACTGTGTGAATGAAATTGCCACCATTGCTGCCATGTTGACGAGCGGATCCGAACCGTTTGTGCGACCGAAAGCCGAAGGGAAAGCCGCCGACGAAGCGAAAGCTCAATTTGCACACATTGACGGCGATCACTGCACGCTGTTGAATGTGTTTCATGCGTTCAAATTGAACAACGAAGACAAGTCGTGGACGTACGAAAACTATTTGAATTTCCGTGCGCTGCAGTCGGCGACCAAAGTTCGTGACCAATTGCTCCGCAGCATGGAACGCATCGGGATCGTCGCGCGTCAAAACGGCGACGTCAACTCGCCCAATTATTATGAAAACATTCGAAAATGCATCACGTCGGGCTTTTTCATGCAAGTGGCGCATCGGCGAAGCACTGGCGGCTATTTGACCGTGAAAGACAACCAAGAAGTGCACTTGCATCCAAGTTGCGTCCTCGACGACAAGCCTGAATGGGTTTTGTACAATGAATTCGTCTTGACGAGCAAAAACTACATTCGACTCAACACACGCATCAAGGGCGATTGGCTTGTCGAGATGGCGCCACATTACTACGATTTGGAAAACTTTCCCGACTGCGAAGCCAAGCAAGAGCTCGAGGCATTGTACCGCCGTCTGTACAAAAAACTGCGCAAGTAAATTGCCAAAATCATTTTCGCTTGCTACACTCCAATTGGCATCGCCGCGTCTTGCAAGACCTCGCCTTGCCGCAACGTTTGCTCTTGTAGAGCTATATTCTCTTGAATAAACTCTTTCATGCGCGCATTGATGGCGTAGATTTCCGTACGTCGTCGCTGTTTCTGGGCATGTTGCTGCTCACGCACAGCCGCGACGTCGGCATCTTTAGACCGCCGACGAGTCAATGATTTGAGTTTTGCGTCGTCGTGCGATTTCTTGGGGCTACCAGGAGCAGGAACAGCAGCAGCGGCGTCTTGGGCCAGGGGCTTTAATATCTTGGGCGGCGAGGAAGAATGGATATTTCGATGCTTGGCAGATTGCGCTCTTGGCTTAATCTTCACCTGGACGCCGATTTAGAGAGGCCGTGAGATTCTCTTTCTACCTCGTCGACGGATGAAGATCGTTTATTGAGGCTGGGCAACTTCATGTTGGCCTACAGAACGACTTGAGAAAGATGGCCAAAAGAGGACGTTGAGAACCATGCTCAGTGCCAAGTCGTCGTGCCGTGCAGGACTATCTACTTGCTTGTCAATTTGTGAAACTGCCGCGTAACTGCTCACGACACAAGCATCACCAGAGCGAGTTTGCGATGGATCTGCCATGTCGACGTGGCAAAATGATGCATTGTGTTGATCACAGGAATGAAAAACAGATGGAGAGCACAGTGTAGGCTGGGGATTTGGCTCCATTTTGTCAAATCAATCAACGTACCTAAGTCTCCAACCCAGCAATTGTACGCCAAGGGCGACGCCAAACATCGCCGACAACAGAAATTCACTCATTCAGCGATTCCAGTCCCAAAATGACTTTCCAAAGACAAGATCGCCAAGAAAGCCACGACTGGCAAGGTGATACGTCGTCCATGGGAAGGAGAATACATCGTGTAGCTCTGGAGTTTAGAGTTCTACTAAAAGCAAAGCGGCCTTTCTTCTGTGTAGGACCGATACGCCAAATGGAGAAGACGGCAAAAGAAAGCGCTCATGGCAGTGGGTTTATCCTCACGGGGGATGGATGTATCTTTGGGATGGATACGTTTACACTGTCACTTTATCAACCCTCCACCTCACCAACACGGTGCACAACACGACAAGCCAAACCAGCTTCGTGTCATTCACATCATACACCAACATACCAATGACTATACAATTTTACAAACCTCAACTTGATCCACAGAGAAGCTCTTTGTTATTGATATTATGCAGTAAAGTTATTCTCTCTCTCTCGGCAGGCGCAATGCAGCCACGGGCCGCGTACTAGAGCTAACCTAGCGGAGGTAACCGATACTAGTACACTTTATGCAGAAGATTGGTAAAGGATGCTAGCGGGCATCAGGCGGGGCGCCGCTGCGGCTATTAGCCGGTGGGAGGAGGAGCAGGAGGTTTCCTTGGTGCTCGTCGCCGAAGGCGTCGTATAGGCGGCGTAGGGACTTTAAGGCGTATTGCCTGGTTGGCAGAATGCATAGCCATTTGGTCGCCTTGATAGTCGCAATTGTGCGTTCGCAGGTGGCTAGCCAGTGTGATCGAAGGGTCGACCGTATAGGGCGAACCCATTGTTGGTGAAACTGGGCCGGTCGCATTGGGCAGAGAGCCTTTGCCCAGAGGGCTGTCAGTAACGTCGGAGTTGATGTTTGCCAACCAAGTGGGGCATTATAGATGGGGGGAAATTGATCATGGAAGTCTCGCGTATGCGTAGCGTAGGAATCGCTGGTGTGGGCAGGGTACGCTGACCAGTGGATCTGAGTCAGCCAGTGCGTGCTGCCCTGTGAGCGTAGGACTTTGTACCAAGTGTCGGCGGCAGGTATCCCAGAGAAGCTGGAGTTGAAGGACCATGTTTGACAAGTCACAGCGTATTGCATGGAAGCTTTAACAATGACAACCCAAGTCTTCCATTCCGTCGATACAAACACAGGGCTATCTCAACCTTTTATTGTCCTCCTCTAGAAAATGCGACTCTGCATCGATTTGGGTCGTAGGATCTGAAGCTTTCTTGACGTTGGAGTGAACTTTCTACTCCATGGACTCATACAAGTCTCGATTCATTGTCTTTGAAGGATCTCCAATCCGAAGATCATACCAAGAGAGGAAGCTTCTTCAAAGGGAGCATCCATGAAACGTGATAGCAATTGTCTTTCAGGATCACATGTCGGTCTCCGGTTCGGCGTTTCCAATCGAAACATGCTTTCAAGCACACAGTCTCCACACATCGTATATTTATAGACGAGTTGGGTAGCTGCAGTGCGATCACGCTGTTATTGCAGAGTTGGAAATTTGTGGCTCTTACGATAATTTGACTTTTTGCAGCAACGTTTATCAAGATACCTCATTCGTCATGCATTCGTCGTGCTCGTCCAATTCCACAGGCACGTATGCTATCCCCAGCAAGGGCCAGTCATTGTGCAACATCGATGATCTGTACGAATGTTCTCTTGGCTGTGGTTTTGAGATTGTCGACTGTGTTGTCAAAGAAATCTCCATCTGCTTGATGAACTGGAGAGGGACGCTTCAAAAGTAGGTTTGACTCTTTTCATGTGTGCAAAAAGCAAAGAGGTCTTTCTTCTGTGTAGGACCGATAGGCCAAATGGAGAAGACGGCAAAAGAAAGCTCTCATGGCAGTGGGTTTCATCCTCAGGGGGGATGCATGTATCTTTGGGATGGATACGTTTACACTGTCACTTTATCATAGTGTGACCGGGAAGACCTCAAGTGTGAACCCTCAGCTGAAGTCGACCAGGACACGACTCGCCCGAAAGCAAGAAACAAAGCATGAAGCTGACCAGGGCGCGACTCGCTCCGAAGTAAGAAACAAAGCAACCGAACATTCGTCATAGCGACGACGCGACCTGGGTGGCGATCTGGATCCACCAATCGAAACCAGACAATGGTAGATGGCGCGTCGTCGATCACAACCCGGAGCTTGGCAAAGTACAGCGACACTAGCCAATGTGGGCCTGCCAAGAATGCCTTTTGTACCAATAAAGAGTTTGAAGCGCCGGAGGCCAGCCATCAAGAGTGTAAGCAACTCGAGGCGTAAAGAAACGAAGGCAAGAAAGAGCCCAGAGCCACAAGAACCAGTCAACGAGACGTGAGCAACCTTTAGTGTAGAGAATTGGATGTTAAAGATGATAAAAAACTTCCGCTTTTGCCTTGTATGGATCACTGAGTCCTTACGATCACTGCCGAGAAGTTTACTACGCCAAGAATTGTCGTTGGAGCCGTTGACTGTCTTTATTTGCTGCGACGGTGTCCTGTGTTGGTTACGTGTGCCTTTCATTGTGTGCACCGATCTCTCCTGTACTGTTTCCTCCCTTTCTGTATTGCCCTGTACCCGTGCCCACGTTTGGCACAGTCTTGTTGGGCAGCAAGACCACACTCTCCCCCTGAACTTTCACAGGTTCATCTTTCCCAGTTTCCCCTACGTTGTTTGCGCTTGGCCTCGCCCCCTAGGAGTCGAAAGCCGTACATCAAAGAACTATACCCATTATCCTTGTGCCGAGAGAGCCTTCTATCTCTCTCACCCCTCTCACAAGTGGAGCGCCAGACCGGGTTTAGCCTCCTATGAGTTCAATCCCAAACAACATGGAAGACTCGCTGCGGCATGCGACGAGTGAGCGCCAAGTCAACGAAGGAAGCAATCTGCCGACTTCCCCAGCTTGGTACCCGAAGGAAGGTGAAGGCGTAGAATCTGCTAGCTTAGCCCACCCTTCGGCCCGAGATGGTTCCTGACGTCTATCTCATGGCTCCGGGACCCCCTCTGAAACAGCCACGACGCCTCATTCCGTGGTAACCATGACTATGCTCGAAGCCAACAACGAGCAACTCATCCGACAGCTCATGACTATGATGAAGAATACTACGCAACGTGCCCCTGAGCTTGACGATTGGATTGACGATGATCCTACCCCTGTGGGCATCCTTCAAGAGAACCCAAACACCATTCGGTTGATGCCTGTGGAAACGATACCTGTCTTCGATGGCAACCGTGATGATCGAGATGCGGCGGCAACATGGCTCAGCTGTTTCGAAGAAACCGCCTTTTCATGCGGGTGGAGCGACGTCTAAACGCTCCATCGCCTCAAGTTACATACGGCGAAGCCTGTTCAAGATTGGGTGAGTCAATTAGACCCCAGCTTCAAAGCGTCCTGGCCGAATCTCCGAGCGCGATTCCGGCGGGAATATGTCCGTAGCCGCGTATCCAAGGAAGCCGTCTATTACAATATGAGGCAGCGACCTGGTGAACACGTGAAGGATTACTTTGTCCGACTCAATGCGGCTGCCATCAATATTCGCTTGGATTATCGACGTAGCCGCTCTATCCTGGACGATCACATTGATCGCTTTGCCAACTCCCTCCTGGATACTGCATTGGGCACTGTCATCCGACAACAACAATTTGTATCGATCGATAACCTGGAATCCTACTTGGAGCGTCAACTGGCCAACGGTACGACGGCCAAGGTTCAAACGGATACATCGATCACGAAACAGACCACCAACACCATCCCCATCAGCGACCGAGTCAAGGCCAAGAAGAACAACGTGCAATTCATGGATGAAGACCTTGGCTCCTCCCGTATGTCGCCTCCCTACAATTCGCTTCACTATGCATCGTCTTCCTATCTCTCACCGGATCAATATCAGGCAGAGATTTATGCGTTGGGGAGAAACAACAGCATGGCAAAGCGCATTCATTGCGGCGAATGTGGGCGAGAACACTACTCAATTGATGGACAATGCTGGTCAAATGTCTTCTGTACGCTGTGTAACAAGATGGGCCATCCCGAGAACAATTGCTTCAAGGCATGTGCGATCTGCACCCCACCCCACAACAAGTATGAACGATGCGAGAAGAGAGAAAGGGTGGCCGAATTGAAGGAATTTCTTGAGGCCCACGCCATCGAAGGAATGCCGTCACTGGATTGTTTAAAATTCTAAGTCCGGAGGTCTCGCGACACCTCGATTGTGCCGGACTACAAGCGCGACCAAACAAACAACAAACACCAGAAAAAGAAGGAAAATATAAAATCCGACAAAAAGAAGAAAACAAGAAAACCACACAAAAATCAGGCCGCTTGCATTCAAACCCCCGAAGAAACACGCCACTAGAGAAAAAGGTCCCCGTAATATGGAATATATCGCGCGATTCCTACTCTGTCGTACCATCAATCCACTTTGCTGCCAAGGATCGCACAATCCTGCCTTGGGGCTTTGACTTGAAGGAAGGCGAAGAGTTGGGATTTTTTACTGAGCCTAAGGAAGGCGAGGGTCGACATCACCAAGCATTATTGAACGCTCAAATCATGAATGAATATACGGTGATCTTGGCCGACACTGGGGCTGATATGAGCGTGATTCACATTCGGGCCGTTGAGTGGCTTAAGCTTCCAATCGATCGAAGAAAAACCACCCGCATTGATGGGCTTGGGTCCAACTCAGTTCGCACAATCGGGACGGCACCAGTCAAGATCACTCTGGACCAAGGAATTGTTTACTGCCTTGAGCTCGATGTCTGCGACTTGGGAGACGTCGGATTCAATATGGTTCTTGGAATGGATATCCTATCCCGAGCTTGCATCACTATCGACACGAATCAGCGTGAGATGAGCCTACCCGATGGTGAATGGGTCCCATTGCTACACCAACCGACTCGCTATCATCGTGGAACGATTCAATATATTCATATCCCAAAGCAAACTTGGATAAATCCAGGCGACTCGGTCATCATCCCCCTGAAGGCCGTTCCCGACTCGATCGAAGCCGATTGCACTCACTGGGTCCACCGAGGAAGACGATGGGTGACGACGGCACTGACTGGTTCCAATAGAGTGCCTGCAGCTTTCCGAGTTACCAATGTGAGTCAGTATGGGGTTAGCCTCCTCCCTCGAACAATTATCGGAGCAGTATCAGCCCGGGGAGAGAGACCACTTGACACTCAGATGATTCGTGTGAACAGCAATCGATATCGAGCGTGGGAAAATGAGGTATACGAAGGCAGCTTCCCCCGCAGTTTCAGAGACAAGCTGAGGGATGATCAACGTCAAGAGATCGCTCGGAGTTATCCCCCACCATCACCTCGAGAGGCTCCCAGACAATTTTATGACCCAAAGCGGATTACGACCTTTACATGCGTCCTTCATTGCGAGCGATAGTAAGGCGAAGGAAGGAGGGCGAAAGGGAATTGCGGATGAAAGCCAGGACCAAGAAGGACGGCGAAGTATGGATCTACAGGTAGAAGAATCAAGTTACGACTGTGAGGTGTTGTCGGACGGATCGAGTGAAGACGACGGTATGCTGTTGGGGAACAGTCTGCCTCACCCCCAGATTTTCCATCTCAAATCAGTCCCGAATGTCGACCAAAGCCAATGCGACCCTGAATTACAGATACGAGAGGGGATCGACATGAGTCCAGAAGAAATGGAAAATCAGTTGGCGTTAATACCCGAAATCACCCAATGTTCGGAACCTGTGAGGATAGAAGACTTGGATTACGGTGAAGTCGACCAGTCAGATGAAGAAAGGGAAAAGATGCGAGTGGTCTTGGCTAAGTACCAGCAATACTTCATACAATCTGGAAATGGTTTGCCACCCGCAGCTCGAGGTGCAGTGTGCGACATTGATGTGAAAGGAGCGAAGCCCATCGCCCAACGAGCCCGACGAGTCCGACCAGAACACTTGAAGCAACTTTTTGAATTATTGAAGGGCCTGCTGGACTATGGGCTGATAACATTTTCCAATTCTCCCTGGGCTTCGCCGATCATCATCGTCTTCTCTTGAAGAAGGGAGGCTCCAACATTCGCCTCTGTATTGACTATCGAGCTGTCAACGATTTACAAGAATTACTGCTCTCCCCAATGCCGACCTTGGACAGCATGCTAGCGAATTTTGATGCCACCCAATGGTTTTTATCCTTAGACAATGCCAGTGGATTTTGGGTTGTTCGGGCCACGAAGAGAGCAAGGCGAGTCAGCGCTTTCATTTGCCCCCTAGGTCATTTCGAATGGACAAGGATGGCGCAAGGACTGAAAAACGCCCCCATGATTTACCAACGAATGATTTCGAATGCGTTGTTTGGTTTTGTAGATTTACCACCCGGTGTCAACGAAATGGATAAGGAAGGCGAACCCCGCGTCATGTTCAAGATTAATTATAGGTAACCTGTGGAAGAAATGCCGCCCGTTGCGAACCGAACTTCGTTTGCAGATGACATTAGCGATGGTGCAGAAACCTGGGATGGGATTGTGGAATTGACAGATCGCATTTTGAGCCGGTTGACCCATTTCAACATCAGCATCAGTGCATCCAAGAGCAAGTTCGGAAAGCGAAGGATTGAATTTTTAGGCCATTGGATTGCTCAAGATGGATTGTCAACCAGGCCAAAAGGCCTAGCGCAATTGGTGAACCTCCCGTTTCCTGCTTCACTACAAGGTATCCAGTCTTTCCTAGGTTCCTTGAATTTCTACTCGCGGTTCATCGAGAATTATTCCATTAAGGCTAGCAGCCTCTATGAATTGTCACGCGAAGAAATTGAAGGAGGTGAAGTCTCGGATGCAGCAAAATTATCGTTTGAAGAATTAAAACGAGATTTCGCCGCCCTTCCTACCCTGAAACATTCAGTGGCAAATCAAGACGCCCATATTCTGCTTTACACGAGAAAGTGGGCCATTTCCGCCACAGTGTGTCAAGAATTCGAGGGTGCGCTTCACCCGATACGATTCTGTGGTCGGGTTTTAAAGGGTGGTGAGCCCAGGTATGAAGGATGGGCAAAGGAAGTGTTGGCTCTCCTCCGAGTATTGAAGACATGCTTCTTCGAAGTGAGAAGTCGAATGCTGGTTGTCTATACGCGCTTCGCCTTACTAAATTGGTTGCTGAAAGACAAGCAGGCGAAGTCCGAGAATTTGCATTGGGCAGCTATGCTAGCTCCGTGGTCGATCAAGGTGGTACAAGTACAAGAGCTAGACGGGCGATGGAACCTTCCGATCATGCTAACCAGGACGCTGAGCCCTCCAGACAGCACCACCTTGGAGTCATTTGAATTGTTTGAACCCAACAAGGCGAAGGATGGATTGAGGCCCAGGCAGGTCCGGATGCCGACCATTACCGAATTGAACGGTGCATATCTCGCGGCATTTGATGGATCGATCAAGACATCCGAGCGATTCGGCGCTTGGGGAGCCATCATATGGTTACTGCCAGAATGGAAAGTCGTTTGGGCTTCCTCAGGGGCGTTGGAGAATGCTACTGTAAACCTAGCCGAATATCAAGGAGCAATATCCGCCCTCAACGCTGCGCTTCGGTTGGGAATACAATCGCTTCATGTATTTGGTGACTCAAAACTGGTGATCCATCAAGCCTTGGACTGGATGCAGTGCAAGCAGTCTCATCTCCAAGGCAAGCTTAGGGAGTTGAGGGAGCTCGAGAAGAAATTGATTCGTGTCGACTACCACCATGTGCTACGAAAATGGAACGGAAGTGCCGACTATTTGGCCACCATGGGTAAGCTGTACAGAGGAAGGGCCCCCGAGCTGACTGTTGAGGATCTAAATGAGCTACAGGAGAAGAACCTGCTCGCCGAATTGTTACAAGGTCAAGAAGAAAATCAGGCGAGACAAGACGAAAATACATCAACGAGCTCAATGACCAGACAGACCCCTCCTCAAGAAAGGAGTATGGGCCTTCACCCACCCTAAGCCGAACTCCACCACGGTGGGTTTGAACTTAAAGATTAGGCTCTCGAGGGTAAGCCGAGCGCAAGACAGAGAAAAGACATGACTCACCTTGAAGAGCTACCTCCAGGGAAAATTCGACGATCTCGATACTGAAGACATCCTAAAGGCTAGCAAAGAGGCAGGATCGTACGAAATTGGTGAAGAAAATGCATTATACAGATTGAATTGGTCCAAGAGGCGCAGTCCAGAGCCCCAACTGGTTTGGTCCCTGGTCATCCCGGCTGAACTTACCCTTATGATTTTGCAAAATGCCCATGACAGTTTAGAGGGTGGCCATCTCCGGTTCCAGAACACTTATGAACGATTAAGAAGACATTTCTACTGGCCCGGAATGTACACTGACGCAAAACAATATGTGGAGGCTTGTGAAGTTTGTGCCCAAGGTGGACCTGCCCCCCGAATACCTGCGCGGAGCCCGGGGAACTTACTACCCACTCGCCCCATGGACCTGATCAACATGGACATCGCCACCGACTTGCCCCGAACGCCCTCTGGCAATACGCAATTGGTAGTTTTTGTGGACAACTTCACTGGGTGGGTAATGTGTAAACCCACGGCCGACAGACAAGCAAGAACGTTAGCAAGGGATTTTGAAGAAGCCGTGTTCAACAGGTTTGGCGCCTGTAGAGAAGTCCGACACGATAGAGAACCATCATTGATGGGAGAAGTTTTCTCACATTTCGCCTCAATGCTCGGACAAGTACAGTTGCTGACCTTTACTTACCGACCCCAAGCTAACGGGACGGCCGAACGAGCAATTCAAACACAGACGCGGTCCATCAAAGCTTACGTGTCCGACCCTCAACAACGGGATTGGGACGAATACGCTTGTCGTCTAGCCTTGGCTATAAACACTGTCCCGTCAGCCACGTGGGGTGAAACCCCGTTTTTCCTAATGCACGGTTGGGATCCTTTTACAACGCTAACCGCATCGCTACCCCTACCTGAGGTGCACGAAGATCCGGACGCTTAGCGATGGAGACTAACAATACTGAATCAACACATCCATGCTCAGAAAACCGCTCGTGGATTGCTCGAAGCCGCAGTACGAGGGCGAGCTGAGGTACATAATGCCGTGTTTCCCCCAATGCCGAAGAGCGCATAAACACCGGCAAACGGGTCTGGTTGTACATTGATCAGGTAAAACCCGGAGTGAAGAAGAAACTGGCCCACCTGTGGCATGGACCGTTCAGAGTGGTCGAGAAAAGAAGAAATTACTCGAGTGTGTTGGAGATGCAAGGACGGCGAAGGCAAAAGAACCACAAGCAACTGTCGGAGGTCCACGATACTCGTCTGAAGCTCTATCGGGTTTATACTCCACGACCCACTGATGTTCTTGAGGATCAACCCCCAGTGGACTTCGATGAAGAATTGTATCTTCCCGAAGACTCATTCGAACCAGGCGAACCGTTTGTGGAGATTTTTGGAGTGCGAGACATACGCTACACTCATTGTAAAGAATTCGAAGTACAGACTGCAAAAAATGGACCATGGTTGTGGATCGCTGCCTCCCTTCTCCCTACATCGGAATTGTTGACTTCATTTGAGAAGGATTGGCTTCGTGTGAGCCGCCTGAGCATGATGATCGACGACGACGCAAATGGCGAGGAAGACGAAGCTAAAGAAGGTGAAGTCGATGAAGGAAGTGAAGAAAGAAAACGGCTCCCTACCGACGGCAACGCACGACACGATTAGGGTGGCCACCTCATTTATATTTTGCACACATGAACATTAAATAATCAAGGAAAAACGACGAAAAACAAGAAACAAACGAAGCAAGAGAAGAAATGTTCCATATTTACGCGAACTAAAAGCAAGACCGACGAAGGATGGAAAGGCAAGAGCCCTTTACGTTGCAACCGTTTGACCCGCCGCCCCAGAAGCTGGTGATGGGCCTGGTCCAAACCCAGAAGAGTCAGGATGGTTGTCGGGCGGACCTTCAGGGCCCTGGGAGTCAAAATCTGGCTTATTCTCGAGCATTGAAACGTACCGATTCAACTCCGCTAACCTTTTCTGACGACGACGCTGAGTAAAGGCAGTCGGATACTGAGGGCCAATGGTCTGAATGACTTGGTTCGTACTCTCGTCCGTTACTGGCAACTTCTTGTTCCCGTATGCGCGTTCGATGTCATGGAGAAGGACGGACCGACTTCGGACTAAACCACGATCATCGCGAGGTTTGGAACCATGGATCTTGTGGAACTTAGCCAGATACTTGGGATTATGGACGCGGCAATGGAGCCAATTGTTGGAGCAACGATCTCCTTTCCCAGCCTTGATACTGGGCCCAAAACAACGGGTGCGAGCGCGATCATCGTGGTGGACTCTCATGTGTCGAAGAAAGCACTCATCCCAAGGCAGCTTACAATGTGGCCCATCTGACATTCGACCATTGCAAGGACGTGCTGTTGCATCCGGGGCAGGAGGGAGGCCAAGGCTGAGTTGTTTTTGAAGACGACCACGCATTCTGCCCAACTCGGCTGGTGTGAAAACCTGAGGGGTATCGAAGATTGTGAACTTGATGCACCAAATCCCGAATTACATCCCCATAATGATGGAGAATTTCCGATACCGAGTCAAAGAAGCCATCAGACGAGAGGGTAGCCGGTATTGTGGATCGGTAATTCTCGAGTCCTCGATCAAATCTCTCCTCGGATTCCTTGAGAGCGCACTCCATAGTTGATTGCTCAAGCCGAGGAGTAACGACTTGGTCGATGTCTTCACCCGAATCGTAAGGCTCTTCGTCAGAGCTAGCGTCATCGATGGCAATGTATCCATCGCTACGAGCCTTTGGTGCACGTGACTCAGCTTGAGTGTGGCTTGTCTTGGGAGTTTTGTGCGGAGGGGGCGAGTTGGACCCTTGTTGGGTCGTCCTTTTGCGTCTTGACTTTGCTGCACTTGGTCGCCCTGATCTCGCCTCGCTCCTCTTTTCAGGCTGAGTGGATTCGTCAGTTTTTGTATCTGGCTCATTGGAATCATTCGGGACGTATTGCCGGGGAACAAGGGTCGACCGGGCATTGCTGGCGTGGTTGGAAACTCATCGTTTTGAAGTTCTGAGTCATCGGGGTCAACCGCGCTACCGGAAGAACCAGCGTCGGGCTCTTGTTTGACGGCCGGCTCGACACTAGCCGTGTCATCTTCATCACCAGAGTGCGAGGTCGACGAGGACAAGGTCAAATCCACGACCTCACGCCGTGGAAAACCTCCTCGATCACGGAACGTAACGCGCGGATCCTGGGCCAGTGCAGTCTCGATCCGGCGAGCCACACGCCGTCCTAACGTCAGTTGCTCGGACGTCTCAGTTTCCGTATGAATCCTCTCCTGGACTCCTCCAAGGAGGGTGGTCAAGCGCTTTACCCATCGGTTGTACATGCCGTGAGCCGGAATGTTATCCGGAATTTGCTGAGCCTCAGTGTGCGCCTGCGCTATCGCCTCCTCCAGGGCTGATTGTTGGATGTACAAGCTCTCGAGACGATGCGCACAACGTATGTCCCAGAACGATATGGAGAACAAATCGCGTAACGCTTGGTCGTACTCGGGAGTGGAAGTAATAACGTTGGTTCGATACCGTCGCCGGGTCTCGCCGCTCGACGCCATTGCTGCTTCATAATCTTCCAAAGCCGAGAGCAGTTGTTGCCGCAATGACTCGTCTAAGCGCCGCATGAGACCAGAGGCATCGTCGAATTGCTGGCGCATTGAAGCGGCGGAAGGATCGTTGGCAGACAAACGGTAATCGATGAGCTTCTCTTCAGTCAGCATGACTCTGCCGTCGAACATTCTCACTGGATCAACAAGACCCCCATCACCAGCAAACACGCTTTCTAACCACTCGACAATCTCCAAAACTTCCTTGAGTGCAGCAGCATCAGCATCCATCTGATCTTGGTGCAATTTGGTGGTTAATGTCATTCTTCACCTGGATAAGTTGGGTCAAAATTGAGAATGACTGAATATGACAAAACAGAGAAGGGGATTTATGGAAATCGGAAAACAGAAAACAGACACGCCAGACAAACGGCAAGAATCAGCCGTGATATGTGATTAAGAATAGCACCAAGATGATACAAGAAAATTGGTAGTTGGCGATATGGCCGTTGACGATTACAACTGGTCACTCTCGTCATCCGTGGTCGATTGATGGTCCGAACGCGCCTGATGCTTCTGTTCGAGATGACGACCAGCCGCCCTCTGGACGCAGGTGGCCAAAGGGTTGGCACATGGAGTGCCACGGCGAGTTAACATGCCGCACGGAGGACCTTGGGGGCGACGACGCCGGCCTTCGCCAGTGGACAGCAGAGCCACCGCCTGAGTTAAGCGGTCAACCTCAGCATTCAATGCCTGAATGCGCATGTCAACCCGCTCCAAATGGCGCCCCTGGTCGGAGAGGCGAAGATCTACTTGAGAGATGTGAAGTCCCTGAATGTGGAGCTCAGATCGAGGGCTATGCGCTGCCGGCCCAGGGCGATTTGGTTGAAAACCACTGTCGGTCGAGTGCGGCGAAGACGGGGCAGCTTTTGTCGAAGGCATCTGTGCAGGTCCAGTAGGGGATGGCTCGTGAGTTGGTGGAGACGACGCGGTCACTTCCACGTCGGCGAATGAAGAAAATGGTGGCAGCGTGGTCGAACGACGGTTTCTCGAATTGGCAGAACCAGCGGGATTGCGTTTGGATTGGCGGTCGTTCAAAGAAACACTGGAACGGGACGATGCTAATCGCGCTTGACTTGTTGAGGCCCTCATTCGTATCAATCACAGAGGGAAGTGAAGACAATCCAGGCGAAGTCAGGCAAAGGTCTGGGAACATTGGGTACCGAAAAACGATACAGTGTAATAGTGCCTACTATTCATGGGATGGTCTGGTGCTCCTCCTGTGGAGTCACACCAAGACCAGGGTGGCTTGTGACCGGGAAGACCTCAAGTGTGAAGCCCTCAGCTGAAGTCGACCAGGACACGACTCGCCCGAAAGCAAGAAACAAAGCATGAAGCTGACCAGGGCGCGACTCGCTCCGAAGTAAGAAACAAAGCAACCGAACATTCGTCATAGCGACGACGCGACCTGGGTGGCGATCTGGATCCACCAATCGAAACCAGACAATGGTAGATGGCGCGTCGTCGATCACAACCCGGAGCTTGGCAAAGTACAGCGACACTAGCCAATGTGGGCCTGCCAAGAATGCCTTTTGTACCAATAAAGAGTTTGAAGCGCCGGAGGCCAGCCATCAAGAGTGTAAGCAACTCGAGGCGTAAAGAAACGAAGGCAAGAAAGAGCCCAGAGCCACAAGAACCAGTCAACGAGACGTGAGCAACCTTTAGTGTAGAGAATTGGATGTTAAAGATGATAAAAAACTTCCGCTTTTGCCTTGTATGGATCACTGAGTCCTTACGATCACTGCCGAGAAGTTTACTACGCCAAGAATTGTCGTTGGAGCCGTTGACTGTCTTTATTTGCTGCGACGGTGTCCTGTGTTGGTTACGTGTGCCTTTCATTGTGTGCACCGATCTCTCCTGTACTGTTTCCTCCCTTTCTGTATTGCCCTGTACCCGTGCCCACGTTTGGCACAGTCTTGTTGGGCAGCAAGACCACACTCTCCCCCTGAACTTTCACAGGTTCATCTTTCCCAGTTTCCCCTACGTTGTTTGCGCTTGGCCTCGCCCCCTAGGAGTCGAAAGCCGTACATCAAAGAACTATACCCATTATCCTTGTGCCGAGAGAGCCTTCTATCTCTCTCACCCCTCTCACAATAGCACTTGGCTGGGATTGAACCCTCGACCGCACCAATACGGTTAATTGAGGATATTACCTAGGTTATAGTGGATCTGAACTACTTTAACTCAGCTGGACCAGGTCTAACGGCTTAGCCTCACCAATACGGTGCACAACACGACGAGCCAAACCAGCTTCGTGTTAGGAGAATCATAAAACATACCAGCAACCATACAATTTTACAAACCTCAACTTCACAAAATACCACACATTTGACCACTTTTGACATGCTTCTCCAAGGTGCACCAATGTCAAAACAATCAAAATTGGTCGACTAGCCACAGAAACACAGACGATGTGTCGGAATGCAGTCGAGCCAAACTATTCGAAGTGCAAAAGGATGCAACAGAAACACTCTTGTGGGATGGTCGGATCAGTGAAGTCTGATTTCGCCGCAAGAAAAAGGAGGTGGAAGGATAGAGGTCGCCTGGGGCTTGTAGGTGAACCAGACGCGATCGGAGGGAATAGGTAGGCAGGAGGGCTGTGGGTTGAAAGTCAGCAGTTATTGACCGCTGCTGGGGTAAAGGATGATGGGAAAGACCGAAAGGAGGGGTGGTTGCTCGGTTGCCCAAGAGCTACGCCTGGCGTTGGTAAGGGTGATTGACGATGCGGGTTTTTCGACAGACCCACGGAACTCCTGCAAGCTTCTTGGCGATTAACCCTTTGATGGCGACCAGCCCTCTCTCGACGGGACGCTACAAACTTAGAGGTTCACCGCCAGCCAAAAAGAACTCTGAAAGACCATCTACTCCTCTCTGCTACTCCTAACCTCGCACGCAAGCCTCCTAATTGTTCTGCCCTCACTCCTCGACTGGTCTCCTAGTCTTGGTCGTTCTCGCAATTGGCCTTAAGTCACCATAACACACCACTGCAGGCTACCATGCACTGCCTCCTGTCTGGTCGGCACACAACCAGGTACCGAAATCCACCCATCATCCGCAGTCATGGGCACTCTTCTACCTGAAGGATCTCTTCTCCATGTGTCGGACGTGCTTTGGATCAGTTGCGCGAGTGGCGGCTCGCTTTGCCACACTCTCATGCGTATCGCTCCAACTTCATTCCACGTTGCTCTGGAAGATTCACGACTACCACCTCATGGGATCCATTCAACTTTCAGAGCCAGCGAAGCTCGAGTTGCGATGGACCATGTTTGGCAAGTACTGGGGGACACACACAAAATCTCCATCTGTTTGGTGAACTGGAGGAGGAGGCTTCAAAAGTAGGTTTGACTCTTTCCTGTGTGCAAAAAGCAAAGAGGTCTTTTGCAACAGTGCAACTGCCAGCAAGGCTGTGCTGGAGCCAGTTGAAGTTGCCAACAGTGTCGTGTGCACGTTGCACACGGACACGCGTCGTTCCGACGCAACCCAAGCCCGGGAAACACTTCATGCATGTCAAGGCAAGATAGCGATGTGATCTCGCTACGCGTGCCCGCGCGGTGCGATGCCGGTACGCGACCTCGCACGCTAAGCCTAGCGTTTGGCTGTGGATAGTACACCCAAGACAAACGTAGTTTTACATCTTTAGGTTAGCTTAACCTCACTCTTCAATTTACAAGTTCCCGGGCACTCAAGTTCCTTCCTCTGCCTTTCTGTGCCCGGTTACATCTTTCTTCTGTCTCGGACCGATAGGCCAAATGGAGAAGACGGCAAAAGAAAGCGCTCATGGCAGTGGGTTTCATCCTCACGGGGGGATGGATGTATCTTTGGGATGGATACGTTTACACTGTCACTTTATCATAGCACTTGGCTGGGATTGAACCCTCGACCTCACCAATACGGTGCACAACACGACGAGCCAAACCAGCTTCGTGGCTTTTCAATCATAAACCAACATACCAACTATACCATTTACTAACCTCAACTTCATCCACACCGGCACAAAAGACCAAACACTTGACCACTTCTCCGAGGTGCACCGCCTCAAAACAAACAAATTTGTTCGCCAATACCGACTTGTCACAGAAATACAGACGATGTGTCGGAATAAGTCAAGCGATTCGGAGTGCAAAAGGATGCAACCCAGTTCATACTCGGAATGCCTTGTGTCATATTCGCGCTGCTGTGTTGGTGTCTTGTACCAAACAGAAACACTCTCATGTGTATCGCTCCAACTTTATCCCACGTTGCTCTGGAAGATTCACGACCACCACCTCATGGAATTTCCTTTCAACTTTCAGTCCCAGCGAAGCTCGAGTTGAAGGTCCATGTTTGACAAACTGGGGGACACACACACCGTATTGCATGTAAGCATTCACAATGCCAATCCAGTTCTTCCATTCAGTCGATACAAACACTGGGCTATCACAACAGCAATCATCTATTGACTCCTGCATGAATGCAGCTTGTTAACATAAGCACATTAACATCTTCTCAAAGTATCAGCTCAGCTTCCAGCAATGGTCACAGGCGAAGCGAACAAAAGCAGCAACAGAGCGATGGTGGGAAAGCGTGAAAGGAGAAAGAAGTAAGAGGGATAAAGATTGTAAAGTGGGAGGGGATAGAACGAATACCAATAACTTCTCATACCACCCGCCTTCGCTCACACTGTCTTGGAATAGCAACAGTGGACGTTCATCAAGAGCACGCCATACTGAAAACAGTACGACACGCCGACATCCCGAGTCAACGAAGGGGGTCTCGTCCGATCCTCAAAGTTATTGGTATCGTCTACTTTGGAAAACAAAGTAAAGATGACTATACTATAGAAATGATCCTGTAAAAGTATTCAGAAGCTGTGGCACTGGAAGTGTCTCCTCTAATTCAGACTGCCGCCGCAGAAACAATCTGGAAAAAAATCAATGCCCAACCTTTGGAAATGGCTTCATATCTGACAAGCCTTCATTTATCGGGCTCTCCGTTACTAGCTCAAATGGCAAGACTACATGCATGGCATAGGTGGGCAGTGGCACAATCTAGCCCCACGGTTAGGTCCTTCCAGGACATTATGATCACTGTGTTCCAAGATGTCCCTCCAAGCACCACAATTGCCTCTCACTGTGACCCATCCTTGCTGGAACCAACGGGTATAAATTCGCCAGTAATGTCAATAGTTGACATGGAGGATGCGCTTGCTGCTTTTGAGTTGTTTGTGGCAGCATTAGCTCCCTCTATCTTCTCCTTGGATGAGTTCTGGATAATTTTGGGTATTGACTCAGGTAGAGTTGGCCACCTCCAAAGTGCTTTGTCAATCCGAATGTTGCCACCAGCTCTATTGTGGCGGATTCTACAGTCCAAACTGGGCACAGCCATATTATCCATCCTTGGCACAGGTCCAAACTCATTGTGGTTGCAAAATCTTCAACGGCTCCAAAGCCTACCGTCGCTGCCTGGGGTGTACTCACAAAACCAAGCCTTCACCATAACTCCAGAGGGCAGACTCAGACAAGGCATGCCGTTTCAGTATTAACCACAGGCTTCGTGGCCCTCGCAACAGCAGCAGCCCCACCAACTTCCTTAAATGATCGACTTTCTCTCCTTTCCTGCAATGTCAACTCCATCAAACAAAATGGCGAATCCCTCGTTCATCAAGTACTCCACAAATATAACATTATAGCACTTCAAGAAACACGCATGAAATCTACACACCAGAGGAAGAAATTTCAATTCCACCTCAACAATCAATGGGGCAAAGACAATTACTTCCTTGCAGTCAATGACGAACGGAGTACAGTCAACACAAGTTCCACAACCAATAGATGGGGTGGGGTGGCCACAATTCTCCGAAAAGGTGTACCGGGATTTGATCGCCTAGTACATTTATCCAACCATGATGTGCCCAACCGATACCTGCTTCTGCATACTAAATGGGGGCAATATGATCTTTTTTACCACAACGTCTATGCCCCTGTCGAAGGCGCAGAAGGGGCTGAATTCTTCGAAGAGCTCCCGTCGGACTTTCCACATGATGCTATTCATATAGTTATGGGCGACCTCAATGTACCTCTTAACCCCCAGCTCGATAGCAAAAATCCGCAAGCTTCATGGTCTGGCAGACTGGCATGTCTAACCTGGCTTTCATCGATTGGAGTCGTTGATATTTGGAGAACCCTTCAACCACTGGGTAGGGTGTTCTCTTCCCCGGGACTTACCAACCGACTGGATTATATCTGCGCAAGCGAGTTCCTCCGTAGCAATCACGACGTTTCAATTAGATACGTGAATCCCATTCGTGACGTCATGGGAGATCACCTCGCGGTGTCCATGGTAATCGAGGCGACAAGTATTGCCAGACAATCCCCCTTTTGGATCATGCCGAGTTCTCTTCTTGAGGTTCAGGATATTGTCGACACCATAAAAAATGAGGCAAAGGCACTTCTGCCTCTCCTCTCCTCTGCTAACAACCCAGGAGTTGTGTGGAGTGGATGGAAGAAACGAGTGAAAGCTTTCCTCAAAGCGTACAACGGATTAAATCGTAGAACCAAATGGGACCCAGTTGCTGATGCTAAGGCCTACATTACCAAGACTCAACGTGATGTCAGACAAGGCTGGGCATCGCAATCCGCAATGGAACACGCAGTTGAGAGCTACAACCTTCTCAGGACAGAGGCCAAAACAACCAAAACCGAGGAGGCCTTCAAGATTCACAGGTTCAAAAACGATCAAGGATCTCGATATTTCTTTCGTCGTCCATATGGAGAACTCAGAGCTCAAACAATTTACAAAGCTTTGGATCGCGACGGTACTCTTCAGACGTCAAAGGAAGGGATTGACTTAGCGTTCCATCAACACTGGTCAGAAATAATGCGTTCAGATGGCCGGGATACGCCGCTACTGGCAGACTCCGCCGCTTACGCACTTAAACTCCAGTCCAAGCTCTCAACCGAAGCTAAAGAGAGCCTGGATTTTCCGATCACAATTCATGAACTAGCCGAATCAATCCGCGCAATGGCACCAGAGAAATCTCCAGGAATGGATGGTGTTACAGCCAAATTCTACCAATTAGATCCCCTATTGTTCGGGAAGATCCTTCATATTGTCTTCAATTACCAGGTCCAGTGGGGCGAACTTCTTATGTTCCAACGACAAAGCGCAACAGCACTATTGTATAAGAGTGGGGCTACGTGTAATACAGGCAACTACAGACCAATTGCCTTAATGCCAGTAGAAACGAAGATATTGTCAAAAGCTCTAGCATACCGCCTTGGTCAATTGCTTCCTTCAGTCATACACCCCGACCAACAAGGATTTGTCAAAGGTCGACTCCTCCACGATCATGTAGTTCTTCTCCAAGAATTGCAACATCGGTTCACTAAAAACAACGTTCCAGCCTTTGCCACCTTCCTAGATTTCGAGAAAGCGTATGACCGTGTGGACTGGAATTACTTAGTCATGGTGATGGAGGCTGTTGGAATTGGCCCTCGATTCATCCAGTGGTTTCGATTACTATACAACAAAACCAGCACCAAACTGATCATAAACGGATCTTTTGGGAAAACTATCTTCCCCAATAGGGGTGTCAAACAAGGGGACCCGCTGTCTGCTCTCTTGTTTGTCCTATCGATCGAGCCGTTAGCACAACATTTACGTGAGCACAAACACCTTGGGATTTCACTTGAAGGTCCCACCTCTCCTTGCTCACTTCCAGCAATGTTGTTTGCCGATGATTGCACCTTACTGTCCCCTTCCAAGGCTGCTGTAGAGGCTCAATTGGATTTGGTACAATCATATTGTCGAGCTTCAGGAGCACGCCTCAACATTCAGAAATGCAAAACGCTCGTTCTCAATGATAACATGGAGCCACCTGAATGGGACAATTTGCTGGTTACTAGATCTGGCACCCCTGTGAAATACTTAGGTATCATGTTTGGCCACAGACTCCCAGGATCATATCAGATTCAAGCTCTTTCAACCACATTTTTTGCATCCTTTTCAATTTGGCGTTTTAGAGCACGTACTATCCATGGCCGAAAATTGATCACTCAAACGAAAATCCTTTCAAAACTATGGCACTATACGGCAGTCCTTCCAGTCCACAAAGACATTGTCAAGTCATGGCAAGGGATGGTCAACAAATTTATCTTAAGCTCGAAAACCAGTAAAACCGACCGATATATGGCTGGGGTGAATCCTGGCATCCAATTTGATAAATCAACTGGCATAGGAATTCCCCATATACAGTCAATTATTGCAAGGCAACGCATAAGTCGTCTTCAACGGCTGGTGAATTTCTCGGACGAGGAGACTCCTGTATGGTGTCTACTGCAAAGAGAACAGTTGTCGGCCTCGCTGGGTCCCTTCCTTCGACCACGTACTGCAGACTTCATGTGGTACAAACCAAAAATTGGCTCCAACTGGTTCGATCTGTCGCCATTACTTTTAGACATGTGGAAGTCATGGGCAAATTTACCGTGGGCTCGCCGCTTGGCAAAATGTAATGGAGTAGCTCATGCCCTGGATGCCCCTTTGTGGTTTAATCGTCACCCTGCATTTGCTTGTAAGAATGCAACATACACGAGTATTCTAGCTATTAGTCTGCCAGACAAATACAGAGAATGGTACCGTGCTCTAGCTCAGGCGGGCCTGCAATGCTTAAGAGACCTGGTCCAATTGGATGGATCATGGCCCACCCAAACCGACCTTGCCATTACACTTGACTCCTTGCAAATTGATGATTCCATCCGGCCGTTGAATTACACTTGGTTCTATAAACGTCTAACCAGGTTAGCACGTCAAGTTTACTCCCATCTTGGATTGGAATTGTCACAGCCCGTTCAATTGATAGGAACTCGTGAGGGTTTTAAAGGCATTTGGATTGACCCACAAGCTCACAAAAATATTGATTTCCCTTATTGGTCAAAGCCCAAGCTTCGAATACTTTGTTTCAATCCTCCAGAATTAACTAAGACACACCCTCTTGAAAATCCTACACGAACAACGGTAAAATCAATCGCAGCATATTCCAGAGTCATACGTCGAGCAAGACAATATGCTTCTCCAGTGGAATATGATGTATGGTTCCAAGTAGTCTACAACATGCTACCCACAAACTCGAGGCTGTCTTTTCTCCAAGACCAAGATTCGGGAATAGTATGCTGCTCTTATCCAGATTGTTCTGCTCCAGAAACTCCAGAGCACGTACTTGCTAAGTGTCCCAATATTATCTCTCTATGGAACATGCTTACCCCTCCTTGGCTCCTCTTGGGCATTGATTTATGTTGGTCCAACTGTCTCAACATTGATAAGATCGATGTTCACACCGCATGGAAAGGAATTAAAGAAATCCTCACACAAGCTGCAATTTCTCTCATTATGGTGGTATTCCACCAACTCTGGACTCGACGGAATTTATCCAAGTATGAAGGCCTTCCCCTCCCTCCAAGCCCCGTCTTGCTTGAAATATGTCTATTGAGATGGGCATCTCACGTCCGTCCGCTGGATTCTACAACTATCCTCACGAAGTCCGAACGACAAGAAATGAATCGTGCCTTGTCACGCATCGGCCAACATTCAAACTTTCAAGCCATTTGGCTAAAACATCCAAGAACCTTCCGAGTGTAGCCCACCTTCGCACAAACACATACTGCGCCTCTTGGAGGAGTCTGCAAGCCGAAGGAAGTGCTCAGGCTGATCGTTGGATCTTCACTGTGGCCACTCGAGTGAGCGAGCAAAGATTTCATTCATTGTGAGAAAGCAGATGATAGGGTTAAATGTCAAATAAACCCGTCCAAAATGATCCTGTAAAAGTACGGTCTTCATCTCATTTTGATAGAGGAAATTATCAAATAGAGCATAAAAATTGTCCCACGTGTGAAATCGACGCAAGTTGACAAATTGAGCCAATCAAAACACGGTATTTTACTTGACGTATAGTAGTAATGTGTACAGTTTACGTAAAGCATGATGTAAAGTGGGCTGTTATGATCAGTGTCAGCTTCATTTCTCAATGGCGTGAGGAACTGTCAAGGCTTGCGACGATATAAAAGGTTGATTTGTAGAAGTTCCGTTGCTTATCATTGACACATCAACGATCCGATTAAAAATACGCTTGAATGCCTTTCGCACTCACTTCCAGGGGCTAGACTAACGTAGCCCTTCATTACATTGTGCATCTACCTCGTCGTGTCGGCACTCATTCAGTTGAACGCCCTCATGATCTTGCTGAATTATCAACGAAAGTGTCGAACGTGGGTCAAAAGATCCCATACAAGGGCTCTTTTCGCAATACTCCTGCGGCAGTCCGGAGAAATCTGCGCAGACTGTGCGGCTCCTCTTGGAGGATCGTCCGCCGCATGGGCTTCTGTCTCGTTTGGAGTGTTTGTGTGCTTGGAAAGTGCGACTGTGCATCAAAATCTCGGCGTGCAGGTTTCCCGAGTTAAGTCGGTGCACATGGATACATGGAATGCCGATGAAATTGAATTGATGAAGAGAAACCGCGCAAACTCCGCCTCGTTGGAAGCACAGCTCCCCCTTGAGATCAAAGCCTCCGTCCGGCAATCAAATGCGTCACGGATGTTGAGTTGGCTGTGGGTTTGAGATAGTCGACTGTGTGGTGAAAAATCTCCATCTGCTTGATGAACTGGAGAAGGACGCTTCAAAAGTAGATTAGCAGTCGATTTTGGCACAATGCAACACTGACCATGTGGACGAACGCCTTGCCTGCTTTTTGTTAGTCTCAATTCTGAAGTGCGATTACCAATACAAGTGCAATCAAGATTGGAATTCCAATGTTGTTATTGCTATGAATATGACCAACATATTCACAAAGACGATAGAGAATGTCTATCTGCAGTTGGAACAATCCTTCGGACCAGTTCCCCAAGCAGATCCCACACCACTCTTCTTGTTGCAGCATTGGTTTCTCGTCACACCAGCAATGATGGGACTAATCCCGCGATCACGTTCACCACGCTTTCCATGCAAACCGCAACCGTGGTGGCGAAAACACACCCCAGTTGCGTAAGGCGACGCGGCTGGAGTCGTCTTTGGACGAGGTGTTGGTGACGAACCACCGCCATGTCCTCCTTTCTTGTGAATCGCCACAGGACGTCGTACCGTCTTCACTTTTCCATTTTCTTCCCCTTGGTCGAGGGATTCATTGCCTTCATTGATTTCTTGAACCCCCAGCTGAGCCTCATTCTCACTGGGTACGTCGGCGGCAGCTAAAGCAAAGACGATGGCAATCGCAATGAGCTTCATGGGCGTTGAATTCCACAATGAGCGAAACAAAGCAATGACAATCAAACAGGTCAAGAGCCATCGTCGAGTGCTCTTTTGCTTGATCGATGCGGACCGACAAAGTCTTTCTATGAGTGATATTACTGAATGGACCAGTTGGCTGGGTTTCCTGCTAACTGGCCATTGTGCGAGATATTTCTTCAATGCTAGTCACTCGGCAAGACTTCTGGAGCTACCAAAGCTTTGAGATGAGTACAAGTTTAGTTGCAAGTTGTCCTTCGACAACTCGACTGACTGTCAGAAACTCTCTAGCTGAAGCATACAATGCCAAGAAAGGGACAACGAAAACAAACCGTCTTACTTCCTTGGTCTCAATTCACTTCCACATCGCGGATGTGTCCGATGCCACAACTTTGAACATAGTCCAGTTTCTCCAGCTACGAGTTTGGTTGCGTATTGCACCAAAGTAGAGGTTTGTCACGAAGACGATAGGATCGATCTTCAATAACGTGGATTTGATGTACATCATGAAAACACAACATTCATACAGATCGTCGATGTAGCACAATGAATCACTCTTGCTGGGGATAGCATACATGCCTGTGGAATTGGACGAGCACGACGAATGCATGACGAATGAGGTATTCTTGATGCACATTGCTGCAAAGAGTCAAATCATCGAAAGAGTACAATGCCAGCGAGATCGCACTACAGCTTGTTCTATTGGAAATGCCGAAGCGGAGACCGACTTGTGATCCTGAAAGACATTTGCTATCTCGTTTCATGGATGCTCACCTCGATGAAACTTCCTCGCTTGGAATGATATTCGGATTGGAAATCCTTCAAAGACAATGTATCGAGCCTTGTGTGAGTGCATGGAGTAGAAAGTCCCTCCAAGGCCAAGAAAGCTTCAGATCCTACGACCCAAACTGGTGTAGAGTCGCATTTTCTTGAGGAGGACAATAAAAGGTTGAGATAGCCCCAGTGTTTCTATTGGCTGAATTGGATTTGCATTGTGAAAGCTTCCATGCAATACGGTGTGTGTGTCCCCAGTACTTGTCAAACATGGTCCATTGCAACTCGAGCTTCGCTATGCACGAGAATGTTTCTGTTTGATACAAGACACCAACACAACAACGGTGCACCTTGGAGAAGTCTGTCGTGTCGGCAAGATGGTCGAGTGTTGTGACTGTGCGGATGAAGTCGAGTTGTGTAAAATGTTTTGGTCGTTGGTATGTTTGTGTACGCCGTTAAAGCCACGAAGCTGGTTTGGCTCGTCGTGTTGTGCACCGTCTTGGTGAGGTTGAGGGTTCAATCCCAGTGATAAAGTGACAGTGTAAACGTATCCATCCCAAAGATACATCCATCCCCCATGAGGATGAAACCCACTGCCATGAGCGCTTTCTTTTGCCGTCTTCTCCATTTGACGTATCGGTCCTAGACAGAAGAAAGACCTCGTTGCTTTTTGCACACAGGAAAGAGTCAAACCTACTTTTGAAGCATCCTTCTCCAGTTCACCAAGCAGATGGAGATTTTTTTCACCACACAGTCGACAATCTCAAATCCACAGCCAACTCAACATCCGTGACGCATTTGATTGCCGGACGGAGGCTTTGATCCCAAGGGGGAGGTGTGCTTCCAACGAGGCGGAGTTTGCGCGGTAAGGATACGTGGAATGCCGATGAAATTGAATTGATGAAGAGAAATGCACCGACTTAACGTGGGAAACCTGCACGCCGAGATTTTGATGCACAGTCGCACTTTCCAAGCACACAAACACTCCAAACGAGACAGAAGCCCATGCGGCGGACGATCCTCCAAGAGGAGCCGCACAGTCTGCGCAGATTTCTCCGGACTGCCGCAGGAGTATTGCGAAAAGAGCCCTTGTATGGGATCTTTTGACCCACGTTCGACACTTTCGTTGATAATTCAGCAAGATCATGAGGGCGTTCAACTGAATGAGTGCCGACACGACGAGGTAGATGCACAATGTAATGAAGGGCTACGTTAGTCTAGCCCCTGGAAGTGAGTGCGAAAGGCATTCAAGCGTATTTTTAATCGGATCGTTGATGTGTCAATGATAAGCAACGGAACTTCTACAGATCAACCTTTTATACCGTCGCAAGCCTTGAAAGTTCCTCACGCCATTGAGAAATGAAGCTGACAAAAGAATAACAGCACACATGAAGCCCACTTTACATCATGCTTTACGTAAACTGCACATATTACTGCTATACGTCAAGTAAAATACCGTGTTTTGATTGGCTTAATTTGTCAACTTGCATCGATTTCACACGTGGGACAATTTTTATGCTCTATTTGATAATTTCCTCTATCAAAATGAGATTAAGACCGTACTTTTACAGGATCATTTCTATAGTATAGTCATCTTTACTTTGTTTTCCAAAGTAGACGATACCAATAACTTTGAGGATCGGACGAGACCCCCTTCGTTGACTCGGGATGTCGGCGTGTCGTACTGTTTTCAGTATGGCGTGCTCTTGATGAACGTCCACTGTTGCTATTCCAAGACAGTGTGAGCGAAGGCGGGTGGTATGAGAAGTTATTGGTATTCGTTCTATCCCCTCCCACTTTACAATCTTTATCCCTCTTACTTCTTTCTCCTTTCACGCTTTCCCACCATCGCTCTGTTGCTGCTTTTGTTCGCTTCGCCTGTGACCATTGCTGGAAGCTGAGCTGATACTTTGAGAAGATGTTAATGTGCTTATGTTAACAAGCTGCATTCATGCAGGAGTCAATAGATGATTGCTGTTGTGATAGCCCAGTGTTTGTATCGACTGAATGGAAGAACTGGATTGGCATTGTGAATGCTTACATGCAATACGGTGTGTGTGTGTCAGTACTTGTCAAACATGGTCCAGCAACTGGAGCTGGGACTGAAATTTGAAAGGAAATTCCATGAGGTGGTCGTGAATCGTCCAGAGCAACATGGGACGAAGTTGGAGCGACACACATGAGAGTGTTTCTGTTTGGTACAAGACATCAACACCGCGAACATGACACAAGGCATTCCGAGTGTGAACTGGGCTGCATCCTTTTGCACTCCGAATCGTTTGGCTCAACTGCATTCCGACGCATCGTCTGTGTTTCTGTGGCTAGTCGATTGTTTTGACATTGGTGCACCTTGGAGAAGTATGTCAAAAGTGGTCAAGTGTGTGGTTTTTTGTGAAGTTGAGGTTTGTAAAATGTTTTGGGGGTCACTGGTATGTTGGTATATGATGGGAATGACATGAAGCTGGTTTGGCTCGTCGTGTTGTGCACCGTCTTGGTGAGGTCGAGGGTTCAATCCCAGCCAAGTGCTATGATAAAGTGACAGTGTAAACGTATCCATCCCAAAGATACATCCATCCCCCGTGAGGATGAAACCCACTGCCATGAGCGCTTTCTTTTGCCGTCTTCTCCATTTGGCCTATCGGTCCGAGACAGAAGAAAGACCTCTTTGCTTTTTGCACACAGGAAAGAGTCAAACCTACTTTTGAAGCGTCCTTCTCTAGGTCATCAAGCAGATGGAGATTTTTTTGACCACAAAGTCGACAATCTCAAAACCACAGCCAAGACAACATTCGTACAGATCATCGATGTAGCGCAATGACTGGCCCTTGCTGGACATAGCATACATGCCTGTGGAATTGGACGAGCACGACGAATGCATGACGAATGAGGTACACTTGATACACGTTGCTGAAAGAGTCAAATCATCGTTAGGGCCACAAATTTCTACAATACCAGCGTATAAAGATACGATATGTGGGGATTGTGTGCTTGAAAGCATGTTTCTATTGGAAACGCTGATGCGGGGACCGACTTGTGATCCTGAAAGACAATTGCTATCTCGTTTGGTGGATGCTCGCCTTGAAGAACCTTCCTCTTTTGGTGTGTCATTCGGATTGGAAATCCTTCAAAGACAATGAATCGAGACTAGTGTACGTCCATGGAGTAGAAAGTTCACTCCAAGTCCAAGAAAGCTTCAGATCTTACGACCGAAACCGAGTCGCATTTTCTAGAGGAGGACAATAAAAGGTTGAGATAGCCCCAGTGTTTGTATTGACTGAATGGAAGAAGTGGATTGACATTGTGAAAGCTTCTATGTATGAAATTCGGGTTGCCCCCCCTCCAGTACTTGTCAAGCATGGTCCTTCAACTCGAGCTTCCGTGGGATACCCGCCGCCGACACTTGGTACAAAGTCCTACGCTCATAGGACAGTATGCACTGGCTGCACTCTTCCCCTGGCCAACAGTCCCCCCCCCCAACTATGACCAGCAAAATTGTGATGCGTGAGCTAAAAAACTCGGCGCAATGCAGGCGACATGACGGATAACTGCCATCCATGCTGCTTCTCACCATTTGCACGCCATATCCGACAAACAGTGCATTTTAATGATCATTTCAGAAGCGACGATCGCAACCTAATCAAGTTATTTATCGATCTAGTTTGCAATATGTGCGTCTCTGGTGGACGCGCCAACTTGCAAGCCAAACCACATCGTGAAGTGGCTAGAATAATGACGCCGATTTCGTACTTGCAGCCTATTGTTGCAGCCATGGCTTCGTTTACGTCCCGTTTAATGATTGATCTTGATGAAACGTCCAGCTTAGTTGATAAGAGATAGACTGCAAGCCACACCGAGGCCATTGAGTTGTCAAACTTGACGCTGGGTGTGGAATTGAGATTGTCGACTGTGTTGTCAAAAAAATCTCCATCTGCTTGATGACCTAGAGAAGGACGCTTCCACTCTTTCCTGTGTGCAAAAAGCAAAGAGGTCTTTCTTCTGTGTAGGACCGATAGGCCAAATGGAGAAGACGGCAAAAAGAAAGCGCTCATGGCAGTGGGTTACATCCTCATGGGGGATGGATGTATCTTTGGGATGGATACGTTTACACTGTCACTTTATCATAGCACTTGGCTGGGATTGAACCCCCGACCTCACCAATACGGTGCACAACACGACGAGCCAGACCAGCTTCGTGCCGTCCCAATCATACACAAACATACCAACGACCAGAGTTGTGATACGTTACGATACGTTATGATATATCGTATTTTGATACGGAAAATTCATAACGTAACGTATTCCGATATACGTTATATTTAACGTAATAACGTAATACCGTATTACGTTTTGATACGTTATTCTAGTAATGCCTTCTTATATTTTACATTGATTGATGGTGAGCCAAGATCTATTCACTAGACGAAGTCCATGTGTGGACTGAGTGATCTCTGTTGACGTAGACGAGTTGCTGGATACCAAACGTGATCACTATGAGTTCGTAAACTGTGTAGTTATATTATAACTACACAATAAACGGTGCCAGAGTGGACAACTTCAGTGTGATGAAGGTAGGATTGCTTTCTGCACGCGATATTGGGCTATCTGCCCTGGTGCGCTTTAGATACCATGGAGACGTTTGTGTGTACTGCACATGTACATGACGAATTGTGCTGTCATTCATTTATGGGCAAGAACTCCATCAGTAGCTTGAGATTACTGGGTAGTATATGATCTTTCGTTGATTATTGCAGAATGCACGATTACATGAGGCGCTCATTTGGATGCGATAGCTGGGAGCCTTTCTGTTGTCAAGATATTGTGATTCCAAATGGACACAGATTTGATTGGCTGAAATATTGTTGTTGCTACGATTTTTTAGCCAATGAAATGACTTGGCGATATTTGTTGGAGATTTGTGGAATCTCGCAAAATTGGGAACTTTGCAGTAAAAGCACAATATAAGCTAGTCTATTATTAGTGGGGCGTCTGGCTTGCTGGGGAATTAAGAGACTGGGTTGCAGATGATGAAAAGCGTTACAGTTGTATTTTAGCCTCATGTTAGCACTGAAATCCATGAAATGCTGAAATTAATTGGTAAATATACCTTATAACGTAAAACGGTATTACGGTAACCAATAACGTACGTAATGAAGTACGTTATAATTATATCGTATCGTAATACGATTCGAAATAGCGTAACGTAATACCGTACATTACGATATTTAACGTAACGTATCACAACTCTGGCTGCAGTGCGATCTTGTGGCATTGTACTCTCCGATGATTTGACTCTTTGCAGCAATGTGCATCAAGAGTACCTCATTCGTCATGCTCGTCCAATTCCACAGGCATGCATGCCATCTGCTATCCCCAGCAAGAGTGATTCATTCTTCTACATCGAAGATCTGTATGAATGTTGTGTTTCCCTGATGTACATCAAATCCACGTTATTGAAGAACATCGATCCTATCGTCTTCGTGACAAACCTCTACTTTGGTGCAATACGCAACCAAACTCGTAGCTGGAGAAACTGGACTATGTTCAAAGTTGTGGCATCGGACACATCCGCGATGTGGAAGTGAATTGAGACCAAGGAAGTAAGACGGTTTGTTTTCGTTGTCCCTTTCTTGGCATTGTATGCTTCAGCTAGAGAGTTTCTGACAGTCAGTCAAGTTGTCGAAGGACAATTTGCAACTGAACTTGTGCTCATCTCAAAGCTTTGGTAGCTCCAGAAGGCTTGCCGGGTGACTAGCATAGAAGAAATATCTCGCACAATGGCCAGTTAGCAGGAAACCCAGTCAACTGGTCCATTCAGTATAGAAAGACTTTGTCGGTCCGCATCGATCAAGCAAAAGAGCACTCGACGATGGCTCTTGACCTGTTTGATTGTCATTGCTTTGTTTCGCTCATTGTGGAATTCAACGCCCATGAAGCTCATTGCGATTGCCATCGTCTTTGCTTTAGCTGCCGCCGACGTACCCAGTGAGAATGAGGCTCAGCTGGGGGTTCAAGAAATCAATGAAGGCAATGAATCCCTCGACCAAGGGGAAGAAAATGGAAAAGTGAAGACGGTACGACGTCCTGTGGCGATTCACAAGAAAGGAGGACATGGCGGTGGTTCGTCACCAACACCTCGTCCAAAGACGACTCCAGCCGCGTCGCCTTACGCAACTGGGGTGTGTTTTCGCCACCACGGTTGCGGTTTGCATGGAAAGCGTGGTGAACGTGATCGCGGGATTAGTCCCATCATTGCTGGTGTGACGAGAAACCAATGCTGCAACAAGAAGAGTGGTGTGGGATCTGCTTGGGGAACTGGTCCGAAGGATTGTTCCAACTGCAGATAGACATTCTCTATCGTCTTTGTGAATATGTTGGTCATATTCATAGCAATAACAACATTGGAATTCCAATCTTGATTGCACTTGTATTGGTAATCGCACTTCAGAATTGAGACTAACAAAAAGCAGGCAAGGCGTTCGTCCACATGGTCAGTGTTGCATTGTGCCAAAATCGACTGCTAATCTACTTTTGAAGCGTCCTTCTCCAGTTCATCAAGCAGATGGAGATTTTTCACCACACAGTCGACTATCTCAAACCCACAGCCAACTCAACATCCGTGACGCATTTGATTGCCGGACGGAGGCTTTGATCTCAAGGGGGAGCTGTGCTTCCAACGAGGCGGAGTTTGCGCGGTTTCTCTTCATCAATTCAATTTCATCGGCATTCCATGTATCCATGTGCACCGACTTAACTCGGGAAACCTGCACGCCGAGATTTTGATGCACAGTCGCACTTTCCAAGCACACAAACACTCCAAACGAGACAGAAGCCCATGCGGCGGACGATCCTCCAAGAGGAGCCGCACAGTCTGCGCAGATTTCTCCGGACTGCCGCAGGAGTATTGCGAAAAGAGCCCTTGTATGGGATCTTTTGACCCACGTTCGACACTTTCGTTGATAATTCAGCAAGATCATGAGGGCGTTCAACTGAATGAGTGCCGACACGACGAGGTAGATGCACAATGTAATGAAGGGCTACGTTAGTCTAGCCCCTGGAAGTGAGTGCGAAAGGCATTCAAGCGTATTTTTAATCGGATCGTTGATGTGTCAATGATAAGCAACGGAACTTCTACAAATCAACCTTTTATATCGTCGCAAGCCTTGACAGTTCCTCACGCCATTGAGAAATGAAGCTGACACTGATCATAACAGCCCACTTTACATCATGCTTTACGTAAACTGTACACATTACTACTATACGTCAAGTAAAATACCGTGTTTTGATTGGCTCAATTTGTCAACTTGCGTCGATTTCACACGTGGGACAATTTTTATGCTCTATTTGATAATTTCCTCTATCAAAATGAGATGAAGACCGTACTTTTACAGGATCATTTTGGACGGGTTTATTTGACATTTAACCCTATCATCTGCTTTCTCACAATGAATGAAATCTTTGCTCGCTCACTCGAGTGGCCACAGTGAAGATCCAACGATCAGCCTGAGCACTTCCTTCGGCTTGCAGACTCCTCCAAGAGGCGCAGTATGTGTTTGTGCGAAGGTGGGCTACACTCGGAAGGTTCTTGGATGTTTTAGCCAAATGGCTTGAAAGTTTGAATGTTGGCCGATGCGTGACAAGGCACGATTCATTTCTTGTCGTTCGGACTTCGTGAGGATAGTTGTAGAATCCAGCGGACGGACGTGAGATGCCCATCTCAATAGACATATTTCAAGCAAGACGGGGCTTGGAGGGAGGGGAAGGCCTTCATACTTGGATAAATTCCGTCGAGTCCAGAGTTGGTGGAATACCACCATAATGAGAGAAATTGCAGCTTGTGTGAGGATTTCTTTAATTCCTTTCCATGCGGTGTGAACATCGATCTTATCAATGTTGAGACAGTTGGACCAACATAAATCAATGCCCAAGAGGAGCCAAGGAGGGGTAAGCATGTTCCATAGAGAGATAATATTGGGACACTTAGCAAGTACGTGCTCTGGAGTTTCTGGAGCAGAACAATCTGGATAAGAGCAGCATACTATTCCCGAATCTTGGTCTTGGAGAAAAGACAGCCTCGAGTTTGTGGGTAGCATGTTGTAGACTACTTGGAACCATACATCATATTCCACTGGAGAAGCATATTGTCTTGCTCGACGTATGACTCTGGAATATGCTGCGATTGATTTTACCGTTGTTCGTGTAGGATTTTCAAGAGGGTGTGTCTTAGTTAATTCTGGAGGATTGAAACAAAGTATTCGAAGCTTGGGCTTTGACCAATAAGGGAAATCAATATTTTTGTGAGCTTGTGGGTCAATCCAAATGCCTTTAAAACCCTCACGAGTTCCTATCAATTGAACGGGCTGTGACAATTCCAATCCAAGATGGGAGTAAACTTGACGTGCTAACCTGGTTAGACGTTTATAGAACCAAGTGTAATTCAACGGCCGGATGGAATCATCAATTTGCAAGGAGTCAAGTGTAATGGCAAGGTCGGTTTGGGTGGGCCATGATCCATCCAATTGGACCAGGTCTCTTAAGCATTGCAGGCCCGCCTGAGCTAGAGCACGGTACCATTCTCTGTATTTGTCTGGCAGACTAATAGCTAGAATACTCGTGTATGTTGCATTCTTACAAGCAAATGCAGGGTGACGATTAAACCACAAAGGGGCATCCAGGGCATGAGCTACTCCATTACATTTTGCCAAGCGGCGAGCCCACGGTAAATTTGCCCATGACTTCCACATGTCTAAAAGTAATGGCGACAGATCGAACCAGTTGGAGCCAATTTTTGGTTTGTACCACATGAAGTCTGCAGTACGTGGTCGAAGGAAGGGACCCAGCGAGGCCGACAACTGTTCTCTTTGCAGTAGACACCATACAGGAGTCTCCTCGTCCGAGAAATTCACCAGCCGTTGAAGACGACTTATGCGTTGCCTTGCAATAATTGACTGTATATGGGGAATTCCTATGCCAGTTGATTTATCAAATTGGATGCCAGGATTCACCCCAGCCATATATCGGTCGGTTTTACTGGTTTTCGAGCTTAAGATAAATTTGTTGACCATCCCTTGCCATGACTTGACAATGTCTTTGTGGACTGGAAGGACTGCCGTATAGTGCCATAGTTTTGAAAGGATTTTCGTTTGAGTGATCAATTTTCGGCCATGGATAGTACGTGCTCTAAAACGCCAAATTGAAAAGGATGCAAAAAATGTGGTTGAAAGAGCTTGAATCTGATATGATCCTGGGAGTCTGTGGCCAAACATGATACCTAAGTATTTCACAGGGGTGCCAGATCTAGTAACCAGCAAATTGTCCCATTCAGGTGGCTCCATGTTATCATTGAGAACGAGCGTTTTGCATTTCTGAATGTTGAGGCGTGCTCCTGAAGCTCGACAATATGATTGTACCAAATCCAATTGAGCCTCTACAGCAGCCTTGGAAGGGGACAGTAAGGTGCAATCATCGGCAAACAACATTGCTGGAAGTGAGCAAGGAGAGGTGGGACCTTCAAGTGAAATCCCAAGGTGTTTGTGCTCACGTAAATGTTGTGCTAACGGCTCGATCGATAGGACAAACAAGAGAGCAGACAGCGGGTCCCCTTGTTTGACACCCCTATTGGGGAAGATAGTTTTCCCAAAAGATCCGTTTATGATCAGTTTGGTGCTGGTTTTGTTGTATAGTAATCGAAACCACTGGATGAATCGAGGGCCAATTCCAACAGCCTCCATCACCATGACTAAGTAATTCCAGTCCACACGGTCATACGCTTTCTCGAAATCTAGGAAGGTGGCAAAGGCTGGAACGTTGTTTTTAGTGAACCGATGTTGCAATTCTTGGAGAAGAACTACATGATCGTGGAGGAGTCGACCTTTGACAAATCCTTGTTGGTCGGGGTGTATGACTGAAGGAAGCAATTGACCAAGGCGGTATGCTAGAGCTTTTGACAATATCTTCGTTTCTACTGGCATTAAGGCAATTGGTCTGTAGTTGCCTGTATTACACGTAGCCCCACTCTTATACAATAGTGCTGTTGCGCTTTGTCGTTGGAACATAAGAAGTTCGCCCCACTGGACCTGGTAATTGAAGACAATATGAAGGATCTTCCCGAACAATAGGGGATCTAATTGGTAGAATTTGGCTGTAACACCATCCATTCCTGGAGATTTCTCTGGTGCCATTGCGCGGATTGATTCGGCTAGTTCATGAATTGTGATCGGAAAATCCAGGCTCTCTTTAGCTTCGGTTGAGAGCTTGGACTGGAGTTTAAGTGCGTAAGCGGCGGAGTCTGCCAGTAGCGGCGTATCCCGGCCATCTGAACGCATTATTTCTGACCAGTGTTGATGGAACGCTAAGTCAATCCCTTCCTTTGACGTCTGAAGAGTACCGTCGCGATCCAAAGCTTTGTAAATTGTTTGAGCTCTGAGTTCTCCATATGGACGACGAAAGAAATATCGAGATCCTTGATCGTTTTTGAACCTGTGAATCTTGAAGGCCTCCTCGGTTTTGGTTGTTTTGGCCTCTGTCCTGAGAAGGTTGTAGCTCTCAACTGCGTGTTCCATTGCGGATTGCGATGCCCAGCCTTGTCTGACATCACGTTGAGTCTTGGTAATGTAGGCCTTAGCATCAGCAACTGGGTCCCATTTGGTTCTACGATTTAATCCGTTGTACGCTTTGAGGAAAGCTTTCACTCGTTTCTTCCATCCACTCCACACAACTCCTGGGTTGTTAGCAGAGGAGAGGAGAGGCAGAAGTGCCTTTGCCTCATTTTTTATGGTGTCGACAATATCCTGAACCTCAAGAAGAGAACTCGGCATGATCCAAAAGGGGGATTGTCTGGCAATACTTGTCGCCTCGACTACCATGGACACCGCGAGGTGATCTCAACTATGCAGTGGTTCGCGTCGGCTGCCTTTCTGGTCCGATCGAATCTCTTGTCCTTGACGGCTCCCCATGGCCATCGGTGGACTGGTCAGCGATGGCTATCGCTAACACCCCCCATGACCAGGCACCATGTTGATCGCCGTCAGGAACCTCTCCAATGCGTCTCGTACTGATCTTGGTTAGAACGTCTGCCAGCATTTCTTTGGTCGGAACGTAGATAATCGCCATGATCTTGTCGCGCACCATGTCGCGGATAAAGTGCCAAGCTACATCGATATGCTTCGATCTGTCGTTGGTCACTTTCTGTTGGGTCAGCGCTATGGCCCCTTGGTTATCACCATAGCACGTTCTCGTCTCTTGTGGGCATCCGATATCCTTCAAAATGCCGCGCAGGAAAACACACTCCTTGGCTGCCATTGCCATCGCAACGTACTCTGCTTCGCATGACGACGTCGCGACCGTTCGTTGTCGGGTCGATCGCCAAGACACCGCCCACAAGCCAAATTTGGCCAGACACTGATCGTCGATCCGGTTTCGGAGCCCAACTTGCGTCTGAGAACCGTGCAGTGTAATCTCATCTTGTTCGTTTCCGTATTGCAGTCCAAAGTCTTTTGTTCTCTGCAGATAGCTCATCACACGTTTAGCTCCGTTCATGTGGCATTCCTTTGGTGCGTGGAGGTATCTTGACAATCGTTGCACTGCATGCGCCAAGTCGGGTCTTGTGCATGTGGTAAGGTAGACCAACGATCCAACAATGGCACGGTAAGTTTCCATGCTGGCATCTGGGCTGTCAGGTTCTCCCCATTCTGCTTCTGTTCCAGTGATTTCTGGAGTTTGCGTTGGCGCACACTTGTCCATTCCGAAAGGTTTCAGGACTGTCGAGATGTAAGCAGTCTGCGACAACGTAATTCGGTTTCCATTCCTGGAAGTCTTAACTCCAAGGAGAAACTCGGCATTGCCTTGTCGCTTGAGCGATATCTTCGTCTCATTGAGCAGCTTGTCCGCTATGTCGTCTGTCGGCGCAGCCAGTAAGAAATCATCAACATACACGCAGAGCACCACCACGTCTCCTTTGACCATCTTGATGTACAAGCACGGGTCATGTGGGCTCGCCTGCCAACCGATCGCCTTTTGTTGTCTGTCACACAATTCATTCCAGTGAAATCCGCTTTGTTTAAGACCGAAAATTGCCCGTACCATCTCCAACTCATGATGTGGTGGTCCGACCGGTGTTCAGGGGGCTGGAACATTCGTACCCGCTCGTTTTCTGGCAAGTATGACTGTAGATACGCGTCCACCGCATCGGCTTGCACCAGCGAGTGCTTTCTTACAGCCGCGAATGCAACCACCGTCCTCAATGTCGTGAACTTGACCACTGGCGAGTAAGTTTGGAAAAAGTCGATACCTTCTCGCTGGAGGTAGCCGTTGGCTACAAGCCGTGCTTTGTACCACTTGACGTTGCCCGCGCTGTCCATCGTTTTATGCTTATACCCAATGACACTTGATGGCCTTTATACCAGCCTTTGGTGGTACAACTCGCCATGTGCCATTGTCTACCATTGCTTTCATCCCAGTTTCTTCAGCATCGCGCCATTTGTTGGCTTCGTCTGATGCCATTGCTTCCTTTTGGCTCGCTGGCACCTCCTTCAACGATAAGTATGCGTATTCGACTCCATCCATGGTGCGTTTAATTTCTTCTTGAGTGGCACCACCAAAGTCGTCGTCATCGATGAGCCGCCTGGATGCTCTTGTCTGGCGTCCACTGCGCCGTGGTGAGCTGTTGGCCGCTCTCGCTGCATTTCGACGCAATCGGATGGTTTGGAGTGCTGCCGAGTTTCTGGCGATGTCTTCGTCCAGCTCGGCCTTGGTGCGCCGTGGTGAGGTCATAGCGGCATCCAGTCGTGCGCTTCCTTTCTTCTGACTGGCTTTGAATTGTCCCAGTAAACCTGGTGGTGGTGTTCGAATGAGGTTCATGTCTAAACTTTTGGTTCGACTAGCTCGCACACCGTCGTCCTCATCACTCTCATTGTTGCCCCCCATGCGAGCTTGTTGGAGCTGTCCAGTGCCGTAAAACCTCTGAACACTTGACATTGGGGTTGCTGTTTACTGTCTGGTTCCATAAAATCGCTGCGTAGCCGACATTGGTGGGGTCGTGTGCTTTTCCTCTTCTTCCTCTTCGGCGTCATCACCATCATAATCGTTCAATTCCAAGTCACTGTCGCCCGATTCGGAGTCGTCGTCTACGACCTCGTCTGCGTGGAACACGTCTTCAAAAAATGTGACCTCCGACGTGACACAAATCTTGCGATCTCTGATGTCGTACACTCGGTATGCCTTCTGTGTCTCAGAGTAACCCAAGAAGATGCACTTCGATGACTTGGCTGCCAGCTTGTTACGCTTCGTCTGATACGGCAACAATCGATATGCCACGCATCCCCAGACTCTCCAGTTCTTGTAGACTGGCTTGTGTCCGAATAGTAATTTCAATGGAGTCTTGGTCGGTGATGCTGTATTGACCACACGATTTCGAATGTAGCACGCTGTTGCGCATGCCTCGGCCCACCAATGGCGACTCATATCTGCGTGGCGCATCATGGCCATAGCCATTTCGAAAGAGTTCTATTGAACCTCTCGGCCTTGCCGTTCTGCCACTGCGAATCCACCGCTGACGTCTCGTGGGTAACTCCCAGCGTCTTCAGGTGGTTGGTAAATGACACCGAGAGATATTCTCCACCGTTGTCTGACCGTAGGCATTTCAGTTTCACCCCGGTCTGGCGTTCGAGCCATGCAGTGTACTCTCGAAACGCTGCGTTCTGCTCATCTTTCGTCTTGAGGAACTTGATCCATGCGTGTCCAGACACTTCCTCGTATAAGACACGTAATATCTCGCACCACTGACTGATGGTGTACTCATTGGTCCCTTTAGATCGCTATGGATCAGTTCTCCGAGCTTCCACTTGGGTGTCGGCTTCCGAGATAATTTGGCCTCGGCACAACCACTACAAATTCGTTGTCGCGGGTCCATCGCCTCTGGCAATCCATCGTGTGACTTGGCGCACATGGCCATGGTTGGCACTGGCAGATGGCCCATGCGTAGGTGCCAAAGTCTCGTAAGTTCTGCCAAAGTCATTCGCGCGTGAGCCACTTTCTGACCTCCTGATTTCACCGCCAAGACAACTTCATGATGGGTTGGCTCCATAAGTACTTCGTCGTTCATCACTGCCAAGTTGGTTGTCTCTAGCTTAGCTTCAATTGGCTTGACATTTGCTAGGAACAATCGAGACCCCTCGTCGTAGGTACCAACCAACAACGTTTGCGTTGGGTTCGTCTTATCCAGCACGATGCATTGTCGTTGTTCGAACGTTACGGCCATGTTGGGAGATTCAGTCGTGATCTTCGGGATAGACACGAGCGTGTGTCTAAAACTTGGATCATATAGCACGTTCTCGAGTATAATGTGGCCTCCATTTGGTCCTGGTAGCTTCATGGTACCCTTGGTCTTGACGTCAAGCCGTTGCCCACTTGCAGTAAGCACGGTTCTTGAGCATGGTGTTGGTTCATGGAGATACTGTAGATCACCTGTTAAATGACATGACGCACCCGAGTCCAACACGATATGTCTATCGCTTTGGTTTCCACCGGCGCTGTAGGCCTCATCTTCTACAATCGACGAGAAACAGTAGTCTTCGGGTCCATGCGCCAAGTTAGCGTTTGCATCGCCTTTGTCTGCGTTAGTCTTGCCTCGTCCTCCTCGGCCGCCACGCCCGCCTCTTCCACGACCACGTCCCGTGTTGCGACCACCTCGGCATTCTCTGGCCCAGTACCCCAACTTCCCACACTTGTTACATGTGTTTTGGGATTTATCCCGTCGACGTCCACCATCTTCGGCGTTTAGCGCAGCATCCGCGGCGATCTTTCCAGTCAATTGTAAGCTTCCTTGTCGCTGGAGGTATTTATACTCAGCAAGGAGTTTCGTCGTGGCCACTGGTACGTTAATGGAGTTATCCGGAAGATCCATCACTTGGTGTGTAACCACTCTGAGATCCCGCGGCATCATAGCGAAGAGTTTGGTCACGTTCATGAGTTCCGTGAACACCACGCCTGCATTCGTCAGTCTTCGAGGCATGTCGTTGAATTGTGTAATGAACGTCTCCTGGTGGGTCCTTCTTGGGTCCCATTTCATCTGATGGTACTCATCCATCAAGGCAACCGAGTCGACCGCAGTGTTTGGCTCGTGGTATCGTTCCAGTGCCAGGTATGCATCCCTGACCATGAACTTGTTGGCCATGTGGTAGTACTGTGTCTCATCGATGCTCTCCGTCAAGATGCCAAGTGCCCGCGAGTCATCCAGTTCGTCGAATTTGAAGCCCGACGCGTCTTGTTTGGTCAGACCATCCCATGTCAAATACGGGACCAGCTTCTTGGTGCGTAGGCGCGCTTTGAACCAAATTCACCAGCTTGCGAACTTGTTGTTGTTGAGTGTTACCGCAGGCATCTTCCTTCCGGTCTTCTAATTGCCTTCCTTCGACTTGATTGGTGCGATTGGGCTTGTAACCTGTTAGCACGAGAGGCTCTTACTGTGCGTTATGCACCACACGTCAAATCGAGAAGTGAATTGAGCCTTAACTCCTATGTAGTCTGCTACTTGTGGCTCCCATCAATTGCACGTGCTCTGATCGTCAGTGCTCATAAAGTTCAATGTTCAACTATGCAGTGGTTCGCGTCGGCTGCCTTTCTGGTCCGATCGAATCTCTTGTCCTTGACGGCTCCCCATGGCCATCGGTGGACTGGTCAGCGATGGCTATCGCTAACAAAGTTATTGGTATTCGTTCTATCCCCTCCCACTTTACAATCTTTATCCCTCTCACTTCTTTCTCCTTTCACGCTTTCCCACCATTGCTCTGTTGCTGTTGTTCGCTTCGCCTGTGACCATTGCTGGAAGCTAAGCTGATACTTTGAGAAGAGGTTGATGGGCTTAACAAGCTGCATTCATGCAGGAGACAATAGATGATTGCTGTTGTGATAGCCTAGTGTTTGTATCGACTGAATGGAAGAAATGGATTGGCATTGTGAATGCTTACATGCAATACAGTGTGTGTATGTGTCAGTACTTGTCAAACATGGTCCAGCAACTGGAGCTGGGACTGAAAGTTGAAAGGAAATTCCATGAGGTGGTCGTGAATCGTCCAGAGCAACATGGGACGAAGTTGGAGCGAGAAACATGAGTGTTTCTGTTTGGTACAAGACATCAACACCGCGAATATGACACAAGGCATTCCGAGTGTGAACTGGGCTGCATCCTTTTGCACTCCAAATCGTTTGACTCGACTGCATTCCGACACATTGTCTGTGTGTCTGTGGCAAGTCGGTATTGGCGACCAATTTTTTTTTGTTTTGACGTTGGTGCACATTGGAGAAGAATGTCAAAAGTGGTCAAGTGTTGTGGTCTTTTGTGACTGTGTGGATGAAGTTGAGGTTTGTAAAATTGTATAGTCATTGGTATGTTGAAATATAATGCACATGACATGAAGCTGGTTTGGCTCGTCGTGTTGTGCACCGTCTTGGTGAGGTCAAGGGTTCAATCCCAGCCAAGTGCTATGATAAAGTGACAGTGTAAACGTATCCATCCCAAAGATACATCCATCCCCCGTGAGGATGAAACCCACTGCCATGAGCGCTTTCTTTTGCCGTCTTCTCCATTTAGCGTATCGGTCCTACGCAGAAGAAAGACCGCTTTGCTTTTTGCACACAGGAAAGAGTCCAACCTACTTTTGAAGCGTCCTTCTCCAGTTCATCAAGCAGATGGACATTTTTGACCACTCAGTCGACAAACTCAAAACCACACCCAGCGTCAAGTATGACATATTGACATCATACGGTGGATACAAGTAAATGGCCTTGGTGTGGCTTGCAGTCTATCTGTTGTCAACTAAACTGGACGTTTCATCAAGATTAATCATTAAACGGCACGTAAATTAAGCCATGGCTGCAACAATATACGAAATCGGTGTCATTATTCTAGCCACTTCACGATGTGGTTTGGCTTGCAAGTTGGCGAGTCCATCAGAGACGCACATATTGCAAACTAGATCGATAAATGACTTGATTAGAGCATCTCCACCAGTAGGGTAAAAGTTAAAAGCCAAATTGTCAGTTTTACTTGGATTTGCATTTGGGTTTCTACATCAGAGGTGTGACCTGCATGGTTGCCATATCCCAAAATCCCAATCGTGAAATGGTCTCAACACCAGAAGCAATTGGACACTGATTTATCCAACAGAAACAAGGATCTAATCCTTTCAAATAATGTAATTCTCGGCAGGATCATAGTTCGGACCTCTTTTAGACTACCGCAGCTGCTTTCTACACATTCTTGCTCGATATCGTTTTGTTCGGACGTGCGCCAATATCAACTTCTGGATCGGGATTCGGATTTATTCCCACTTAACCTCGTCCCAAGATGGCTATATCCAAGCCAGATTTGACACTGGTTTGCCCTACGAGTTCAATTTGACTTGGGTTTAGCCATCCTCGGGCAGAAATCTGAAGTGGATATTGAGCATCTCCACCACATGGTTGCGATCGTCGCTTCTGAAATAATCATTAAGATGCACTGTTTGTCGATGCTGGTTTATCTGACTTTCCTTCCAAACCACAGCCAAGATTCTTAAAGCAGACGTTGGTCAATATGGCGTAGGAGATGGATGGTGAGATAGGAGTTATCCGTCATGTCGCCTGCATTGCGCCCGTATTTTTTAAGCTCACGCATCACAATTTTTCTGGTCATAGTGCTCAATGAGAGATGATTCCTCTGAAGTCGGCTTCAAGTCTCTGATTTTGCATATAGATTTGCAAAGTTTTGTTCTTCGAGAGGTTGAGCGCTTCGAACGATAAACTCTTTCCCTTGACGACGCTTGATACTATCCTGTGAAATACAACAACCTCCACAAACCTCTTGTCGTCCAATTGTGAGCATGTCAACTTTTATCAAGAAAACTCTTCACAACAATGCCTCGCAAGTAGCAATTCAGCCATTTGACCTTATGGAAGCATTAATATCTGTTGAGTGTAGCGATGTAAGTTTTGTCGTCGGATGTGCCTGCATTTGATCGAGCCAACTCTACTGTACAGTTTTTGCACATCAATGATGAACCAATCCTTCAGGACTAGCAAAGATCCTAGTTCTCTATCACCTACTTGCCGTTCCTTGACACAGAACCGAAAGGCACAGCGGCTTCGCGTATGACAACAGCGTAGCATTGACCCCGTTGTCAAGACGAGAGAGCTTTGGTGGCTCATACTTATTCGAGAAATGCCATTTTCAATTTGACCGATATGAAGCGATTTGGACTTGTCCTGCTTCTTGTATCTCTTGTTGCTGTGACCGCTGCGACTGTGTTGTCAGCGAAAGCGATCGCCAATTGATAGCAGAGGGAAAGGGAAAACTCAAGGCTGGCATGCGAGCTGTAGTTGCCGCCGAAGCTATGAAGAGAGGAAGCAAGAGCAGAAAAGGAGACGAAAGGACAGCAGCACCAACGACCACTGCACCTCCGCCGCCACCACCAACACCCTACTCGTTTGATGTCTGCTTCAAGCACCACAGTTGCGGTCTCGACGGAAAGCGAGGGGAGCGCGATCGCGGCATCAGCCCCATCATTCCTGCGCTCGATACAAAACGAAAATGCGGTGATGGGATTCGCGGCGTGCGTGCTGGATCGGCGTGGGGTCGTGGCCCTGGCGAATGCGAGAACTGCAATGCGAAGAAGTAGATGGACTTTAATCCACGAAATACAAGTGTGTTGTTTATATACTGGCAGTGTCAAAGTTTATAGCCACGTCAAAAGCATCATTAAGTGAGTATAAGCTGATATACTTAACTATTTCCTTTCAATTTCGTTGCTAGTTGTGGCGAAGACAGTCCTCGATAGCAACACGCTTTGCCGCCCGTCAAATCATCCATCTTGGATCGCAGGCACGTCCGATGAGCGCATGGTCGCAGATACAAGAGCAGCCAACGCGATAAGACCAAAGAGTTTCATGATTTAAGTGACTTTGCAATGACAAGAATGCGTTGAAGCTATCGTTAATCGCCAAATTTTAATCAGTTCTGGTGGAAAAATGAGGTATATTTGCACATTCCATACGTAGTTTCTCCACACGAAAGTGATGAAAGTTGCGTTCGAAGAGATTGTTAACATTATCGTTGTGATGTCCTTCGTTCGTCATTCAACCTGTGAAGTTGCTCGACGTCTGGCTGTCGTTCTATTGTCAGCAAGCAAACTCAAGTTTTTGAAGTATCTACTATAGAATCTCTTCGCAATTCCTCACCCATGGGAGAAATAGCAACAATACAATTGGTATCAAAACATTGTTTGGGCATCTCCAGCGAAAGCTCTTTCTCCATTTTTCAGAAGGAAAAACACACCCCACCAGAGAAAACGTGATAAAAAAGAATTGAGTCGGCCGTCTTCAAGCTAATTTTGAAGGGCATTCCTGGGATGGGTCACTGAAAGTCTTGGACCGCGGAAGATATTATGGCGTTTGCCAAAGCAGTTGTGCATGTTCGCCATGATCCGATTCTAGGTACTTAACAGAAGACGCAGCAGTATTATCAACGAGTCTTTGATAAATTTGTTGAAATACAGGCTCAACTCGTGCAGGAAAGTCCTCCCCTTGCCGTCATCCGTACAGCGATTGCGATAGAGAGAATCAATGGAAAACAATGCAAAAAGATATAAGTGCATGGATTTTTTCACGAAAAGGGAACCAAGACGCAGATGATATTGATTTGGACTTGGACGTTTGAGATTATTTGCGCACAAAAGTCCCAGTTCGAATATGTAATTAATGAGAAATCAGCAATTCAAAAATACGCAAATAGTACGACGAGCTTGGTCCAGCTTTACCATCTCAAACCAAAAACGATCAAATTGTCTTACTTCGTCTAACCGAATTCATGAAAAATACAGTATCGTAAACGCCGTTAGAAAAAGGCCACCGGTGATTGTGTCTTGTCTAATTGCAGTTGGAGCAATCGAGTGGACCAGTGCCCCAAGCAGATCCCATGCCATTCTTCTTGTTGCAACACTTGTGCTTCGTGTCGGCGGCTGGAATGATAGGACTAATGCCACGATCACGCTCGCCGCGCTTTCCATAGAGGCTACATCCGTGGTGCTTGAAGCAAACAGGCCACGCATAATCCGCTGGCATCAACACACGGTCGTCTTGGGTCATCATCGAGGGGGCGTCGTTGGGCATTGCATTTGTGGTTGCGGCGCCGATTGCAAGAAGGACGAGAGCGAAAGACTTCATTTCAAAGCAAATGTGAAAATGACTGCAAGAGCGAGTGGGGCGCTGATGCGGGTCCAAGTCTATATTTTATACGTCGTGTCCTATGTTGGTGGGAACGGATGGGTGCCAGGACATTAACATGACCACGTGAATGGAGTTGTCATCAAATTGCTTGGTTACCAATGTATCCAGCTATTGTGATGAAAGCATACCAAGCAGCCAAGACTCTGGCTTTAGCAACGACACAGCATGTCTGGAGCTGAAACAACTTGAAGCAATTATTGACCAGGATGAAAGGGAGTCGACTGTTGTTATGTGAGCTTTTCTACATCTGCAAAAAAGGACTGGTCCAAATGACTTCATTCAAATGTCCAAATAAATGGGGCTCGGTTTCACATAGGGCTCCCATGTTCTCTCAGATAAATCAACAATCAACAGTATTATCAAGTAGACATGAAGTTTTGTTACCATTTTGGTATCGATGTACTACACAGTGTATAATCCAGAGTAGCACAAATGCCGTGCACGATGAGACCCAATCCGACAGCCTGACATTAGAAACGATGAACAAACATGTCTTAATGCTTGTGATTGTTCTTCTTTGGCATCCTTTGTTAGGGGCTGAGATCATTCACAGTCAGTGCACCCACACAGAGGGCTCCTGTCCATCATCCAGCACGCTCTGACGACACACACGTAAATCCACGATGTTGTCGTAGATAGGACGTTCCCATCGAATGACATGAAGATCTAAAATATATATTGAAAAAGACTTTTGTAAGCTTAGAGAAGTAAGGTAGGAAAGCTCATTACCAAGGTGAGTCCAGGCTGACTTGAGTTCAATTCATCGAGTCATTGTCCCTGCCACAATCACGAAAACATGAAGAATGGTTTGAGATGGTTGATGCAACCGTCTCAGTCGTAAGATTCGTGTATCACGAACGCTCACGCAACTTCGGTCTGGGTGCACTAGAGATGATCTCGAATTCCGCTTCTTCACTGACAATAAGGAAAATTTCAAGTTCGACAATTGCGTCCAATTGTTTTGACATTGAGCTGGTGCGTCCTTTTTAGGCTAGAGCCGTAGTATGATCTCATCACAATAGCTGGATGCATTGGTAACCAGCAATTTGATGACAACTCCATTCACGTGATCATGTTAATGTCCTGGCACCCATCCGTTCCCACCAACATAGGACACGACGTATAAAATATAGACTTGGACCCGCATCAGCGCCCCACTCGCTCTTGCAGTCATTTTCACATTTGCTTTGAAATGAAGTCTTTCGCTCTCGTCCTTCTTGCAATCGGCGCCGCCGCAACCACAAATGCAATGCCCAACGACGCCCCCTCGACGATGACCCAAGACGGCCGTGTGTTGGTGCAAGCGGATTATTCACTGTATCCATGGAGAGGTCTCCTTGGCAGGAGAAAAAAAGAAGACGACACGACGCCAGCACCAACTACCACTTCACCTCCACCAACGACCACTGCACCGCCACCGCCACCACCAACACCCTACTCGTTTGATGTCTGCTTCAAGCACCACAGTTGTGGTCTCGACCGAAAGCGAGGGGAGCGCGATCGCGGCATCAGCCCCATCATTCCTGCGCTCGATACAAAACGCAAATGCTGTAATGGTATTCCCGGCGTGCGTGCTGGATCGGCTTGGGGTCGTGGCCCTCGCGATTGCCAGAACTGCAATGGGAAGAAGTAGATGAACTTTAATCCACGAAATACAAGTGTGTTGTTTATATACTGGCAGTATCGAAGTTTAAAGATACATTATAGAGCATCATTAAGTCAGTACTATTGCGATAGAAGAGCGAATTAGCTTGGTGAACAATCGAGATTTGATCGAGGCCACGGACTTTTTTTACTGGAATGAATCTCAAATGTGTCGTGATGTCATCAGGGCCCACGAGTGAAACCTAAAAATCGATGCTTTGCATCAACAAGCAAGAAATTTGATATTTCGTCAGCGATCCTCAGAGCTGAGCTGGTTCTCTGCAGTTGCAACAATCTCATGGGCCTGTTCCCCACGCCGAGCCGACTCCGTTCTTCTTTTTGCAGCATTGGTTTTACGGTCGCGTTCGCCTCGCTTGCCTTCCAATCCACGACCATGATGTCTGAAGCACTGAGCGCTGTCGTATGGAGTTGCTATCAAATTACTTGGTTACCAATGTATCCAGCTATTGTGATGAAAGCATACCAAGCAGCCAAGACTCTGGCTTCAGCAACGACACAGCATGTCTGGAGCCGAAACAACTTGAAGCAAATATTGACCATGACGAAAGGGAGTCAAATGCCGTTATGCTGGACAAATCTCCCCTACGAGAGGCGCAGAGTTGATGTGTCGCTCGGGCAAAGTTCATGCCAAGTTGTTGTAATGGTCCAGTGGACCCAGCTTTAGCTTGTCTGACGAGCTTGTGGCCAATATTTCTGACGCACAAAGTCATACTTCAAGTGAACTACATTCCTCATATTCTACCGACGGACAATGCAGTGCTCGAATGAGCTACAATCGAAAGTGTGTTCACTCTGAGCTTTTCTACTTGCAAACACGCGTGGAGATGCATCTTGTGGCGTGTGTTTGGGCCACTCGCGTGTAGCTTTCGTGTCAAGTTGGTGCTTGGTCCACCACACTACCATGACACCTTTCAAACGTGGCAGACGTGGCGAGTGGACGTCTTCATGGGGTCGAGAGATGCACGTGGCAAGTCGCAGCAAACACGCGTGGAGATGCATCTTGTGGCGTGTGTTTGGGCCACTCGCGTGTAGCTTTCGTGTCAAGTTGGTGCTTGGTCCACCACACTACCATGACACCTTTCAAACGTGGCAGACGTGGCGAGTGGACGTCTTCATGGGGTCGAGAGATGCACGTGGCAAGTCGCAGCAAACACGCGTGGAGATGCATCTTGTGGCGTGTGTTTGGGCCACTCGCGTGTAGCTTTCGTGTCAAGTTGGTGCTTGGTCCACCACACTACCATGACACCTTTCAAACGTGGCAGACGTGGCGAGTGGACGTCTTCATGGGGTCGAGAGATGCACGTGGCAAGTCGCAGCAAACACGCGTGGAGATGCATCTTGTGGCGTGTGTTTGGGCCACTCGCGTGTAGCTTTCGTGTCAAGTTGGTGCTTGGTCCACCACACTACCATGACACCTTTCAAACGTGGCAGACGTGGCGAGTGGACGTCTTCATGGGGTCGAGAGATGCACGTGGCAAGTCGCAGCAAACACGCGTGGAGATGCATCTTGTGGCGTGTGTTTGGGCCACTCGCGTGTAGCTTTCGTGTCAAGTTGGTGCTTGGTCCACCACACTACCATGACACCTTTCAAACGTGGCAGACGTGGCGAGTGGACGTCTTCATGGGGTCGAGAGATGCACGTGGCAAGTCGCAGCAAACACGCGTGGAGATGCATCTTGTGGCGTGTGTTTGGGCCACTCGCGTGTAGCTTTCGTGTCAAGTTGGTGCTTGGTCCACCACACTACCATGACACCTTTCAAACGTGGCAGACGTGGCGAGTGGACGTCTTCATGGGGTCGAGAGATGCACGTGGCAAGTCGCAGCAAACACGCGTGGAGATGCATCTTGTGGCGTGTGTTTGGGCCACTCGCGTGTAGCTTTCGTGTCAAGTTGGTGCTTGGTCAACCACACTACCATGACACCTTTCAAACGTGGCAGACGTGGCGAGTGGACGTCTTCATGGGGTCGAGAGATGCACGTGGCAAGTCGCAGCAAACACGCGTGGAGATGCATCTTGTGGCGTGTGTTTGGGCCACTCGCGTGTAGCTTTCGTGTCAAGTTGGTGCTTGGTCCACCACACTACCATGACACCTTTCAAACGTGGCAGACGTGGCGAGTGGACGTCTTCATGGGGTCGAGAGATGCACGTGGCAAGTCGCAGCAAACACGCGTGGAGATGCATCTTGTGGCGTGTGTTTGGGCCACTCGCGTGTAGCTTTCGTGTCAAGTTGGTGCTTGGTCCACCACACTACCATGACACCTTTCAAACGTGGCAGACGTGGCGAGTGGACGTCTTCATGGGGTCGAGAGATGCACGTGGCAAGTCGCAGCAAACACGCGTGGAGATGCATCTTGTGGCGTGTGTTTGGGCCACTCGCGTGTAGCTTTCGTGTCAAGTTGGTGCTTGGTCCACCACACTACCATGACACCTTTCAAACGTGGCAGACGTGGCGAGTGGACGTCTTCATGGGGTCGAGAGATGCACGTGGCAAGTCGCAGCAAACACGCGTGGAGATGCATCTTGTGGCGTGTGTTTGGGCCACTCGCGTGTAGCTTTCGTGTCAAGTTGGTGCTTGGTCCACCACACTACCATGACACCTTTCAAACGTGGCAGACGTGGCGAGTGGACGTCTTCATGGGGTCGAGAGATGCACGTGGCAAGTCGCAGCAAACACGCGTGGAGATGCATCTTGTGGCGTGTGTTTGGGCCACTCGCGTGTAGCTTTCGTGTCAAGTTGGTGCTTGGTCCACCACACTACCATGACACCTTTCAAACGTGGCAGACGTGGCGAGTGGACGTCTTCATGGGGTCGAGAGATGCACGTGGCAAGTCGCAGCAAACACGCGTGGAGATGCATCTTGTGGCGTGTGTTTGGGCCACTCGCGTGTAGCTTTCGTGTCAAGTTGGTGCTTGGTCCACCACACTACCATGACACCTTTCAAACGTGGCAGACGTGGCGAGTGGACGTCTTCATGGGGTCGAGAGATGCACGTGGCAAGTCGCAGCAAACACGCGTGGAGATGCATCTTGTGGCGTGTGTTTGGGCCACTCGCGTGTAGCTTTCGTGTCAAGTTGGTGCTTGGTCCACCACACTACCATGACACCTTTCAAACGTGGCAGACGTGGCGAGTGGACGTCTTCATGGGGTCGAGAGATGCACGTGGCAAGTCGCAGCAAACACGCGTGGAGATGCATCTTGTGGCGTGTGTTTGGGCCACTCGCGTGTAGCTTTCGTGTCAAGTTGGTGCTTGGTCCACCACACTACCATGACACCTTTCAAACGTGGCAGACGTGGCGAGTGGACGTCTTCATGGGGTCGAGAGATGCACGTGGCAAGTCGCAGCAAACACGCGTGGAGATGCATCTTGTGGCGTGTGTTTGGGCCACTCGCGTGTAGCTTTCGTGTCAAGTTGGTGCTTGGTCCACCACACTACCATGACACCTTTCAAACGTGGCAGACGTGGCGAGTGGACGTCTTCATGGGGTCGAGAGATGCACGTGGCAAGTCGCAGCAAACACGCGTGGAGATGCATCTTGTGGCGTGTGTTTGGGCCACTCGCGTGTAGCTTTCGTGTCAAGTTGGTGCTTGGTCCACCACACTACCATGACACCTTTCAAACGTGGCAGACGTGGCGAGTGGACGTCTTCATGGGGTCGAGAGATGCACGTGGCAAGTCGCAGCAAACACGCGTGGAGATGCATCTTGTGGCGTGTGTTTGGGCCACTCGCGTGTAGCTTTCGTGTCAAGTTGGTGCTTGGTCCACCACACTACCATGACACCTTTCAAACGTGGCAGACGTGGCGAGTGGACGTCTTCATGGGGTCGAGAGATGCACGTGGCAAGTCGCAGCAAACACGCGTGGAGATGCATCTTGTGGCGTGTGTTTGGGCCACTCGCGTGTAGCTTTCGTGTCAAGTTGGTGCTTGGTCCACCACACTACCATGACACCTTTCAAACGTGGCAGACGTGGCGAGTGGACGTCTTCATGGGGTCGAGAGATGCACGTGGCAAGTCGCAGCAAACACGCGTGGAGATGCATCTTGTGGCGTGTGTTTGGGCCACTCGCGTGTAGCTTTCGTGTCAAGTTGGTGCTTGGTCCACCACACTACCATGACACCTTTCAAACGTGGCAGACGTGGCGAGTGGACGTCTTCATGGGGTCGAGAGATGCACGTGGCAAGTCGCAGCAAACACGCGTGGAGATGCATCTTGTGGCGTGTGTTTGGGCCACTCGCGTGTAGCTTTCGTGTCAAGTTGGTGCTTGGTCCACCACACTACCATGACACCTTTCAAACGTGGCAGACGTGGCGAGTGGACGTCTTCATGGGGTCGAGAGATGCACGTGGCAAGTCGCAGCAAACACGCGTGGAGATGCATCTTGTGGCGTGTGTTTGGGCCACTCGCGTGTAGCTTTCGTGTCAAGTTGGTGCTTGGTCCACCACACTACCATGACACCTTTCAAACGTGGCAGACGTGGCGAGTGGACGTCTTCATGGGGTCGAGAGATGCACGTGGCAAGTCGCAGCAAACACGCGTGGAGATGCATCTTGTGGCGTGTGTTTGGGCCACTCGCGTGTAGCTTTCGTGTCAAGTTGGTGCTTGGTCCACCACACTACCATGACACCTTTCAAACGTGGCAGACGTGGCGAGTGGACGTCTTCATGGGGTCGAGAGATGCACGTGGCAAGTCGCAGCAAACACGCGTGGAGATGCATCTTGTGGCGTGTGTTTGGGCCACTCGCGTGTAGCTTTCGTGTCAAGTTGGTGCTTGGTCCACCACACTACCATGACACCTTTCAAACGTGGCAGACGTGGCGAGTGGACGTCTTCATGGGGTCGAGAGATGCACGTGGCAAGTCGCAGCAAACACGCGTGGAGATGCATCTTGTGGCGTGTGTTTGGGCCACTCGCGTGTAGCTTTCGTGTCAAGTTGGTGCTTGGTCCACCACACTACCATGACACCTTTCAAACGTGGCAGACGTGGCGAGTGGACGTCTTCATGGGGTCGAGAGATGCACGTGGCAAGTCGCAGCAAACACGCGTGGAGATGCATCTTGTGGCGTGTGTTTGGGCCACTCGCGTGTAGCTTTCGTGTCAAGTTGGTGCTTGGTCCACCACACTACCATGACACCTTTCAAACGTGGCAGACGTGGCGAGTGGACGTCTTCATGGGGTCGAGAGATGCACGTGGCAAGTCGCAGCAAACACGCGTGGAGATGCATCTTGTGGCGTGTGTTTGGGCCACTCGCGTGTAGCTTTCGTGTCAAGTTGGTGCTTGGTCCACCACACTACCATGACACCTTTCAAACGTGGCAGACGTGGCGAGTGGACGTCTTCATGGGGTCGAGAGATGCACGTGGCAAGTCGCAGCAAACACGCGTGGAGATGCATCTTGTGGCGTGTGTTTGGGCCACTCGCGTGTAGCTTTCGTGTCAAGTTGGTGCTTGGTCCACCACACTACCATGACACCTTTCAAACGTGGCAGACGTGGCGAGTGGACGTCTTCATGGGGTCGAGAGATGCACGTGGCAAGTCGCAGCAAACACGCGTGGAGATGCATCTTGTGGCGTGTGTTTGGGCCACTCGCGTGTAGCTTTCGTGTCAAGTTGGTGCTTGGTCCACCACACTACCATGACACCTTTCAAACGTGGCAGACGTGGCGAGTGGACGTCTTCATGGGGTCGAGAGATGCACGTGGCAAGTCGCAGCAAACACGCGTGGAGATGCATCTTGTGGCGTGTGTTTGGGCCACTCGCGTGTAGCTTTCGTGTCAAGTTGGTGCTTGGTCCACCACACTACCATGACACCTTTCAAACGTGGCAGACGTGGCGAGTGGACGTCTTCATGGGGTCGAGAGATGCACGTGGCAAGTCGCAGCAAACACGCGTGGAGATGCATCTTGTGGCGTGTGTTTGGGCCACTCGCGTGTAGCTTTCGTGTCAAGTTGGTGCTTGGTCCACCACACTACCATGACACCTTTCAAACGTGGCAGACGTGGCGAGTGGACGTCTTCATGGGGTCGAGAGATGCACGTGGCAAGTCGCAGCAAACACGCGTGGAGATGCATCTTGTGGCGTGTGTTTGGGCCACTCGCGTGTAGCTTTCGTGTCAAGTTGGTGCTTGGTCCACCACACTACCATGACACCTTTCAAACGTGGCAGACGTGGCGAGTGGACGTCTTCATGGGGTCGAGAGATGCACGTGGCAAGTCGCAGCAAACACGCGTGGAGATGCATCTTGTGGCGTGTGTTTGGGCCACTCGCGTGTAGCTTTCGTGTCAAGTTGGTGCTTGGTCCACCACACTACCATGACACCTTTCAAACGTGGCAGACGTGGCGAGTGGACGTCTTCATGGGGTCGAGAGATGCACGTGGCAAGTCGCAGCAAACACGCGTGGAGATGCATCTTGTGGCGTGTGTTTGGGCCACTCGCGTGTAGCTTTCGTGTCAAGTTGGTGCTTGGTCCACCACACTACCATGACACCTTTCAAACGTGGCAGACGTGGCGAGTGGACGTCTTCATGGGGTCGAGAGATGCACGTGGCAAGTCGCAGCAAACACGCGTGGAGATGCATCTTGTGGCGTGTGTTTGGGCCACTCGCGTGTAGCTTTCGTGTCAAGTTGGTGCTTGGTCCACCACACTACCATGACACCTTTCAAACGTGGCAGACGTGGCGAGTGGACGTCTTCATGGGGTCGAGAGATGCACGTGGCAAGTCGCAGCAAACACGCGTGGAGATGCATCTTGTGGCGTGTGTTTGGGCCACTCGCGTGTAGCTTTCGTGTCAAGTTGGTGCTTGGTCCACCACACTACCATGACACCTTTCAAACGTGGCAGACGTGGCGAGTGGACGTCTTCATGGGGTCGAGAGATGCACGTGGCAAGTCGCAGCAAACACGCGTGGAGATGCATCTTGTGGCGTGTGTTTGGGCCACTCGCGTGTAGCTTTCGTGTCAAGTTGGTGCTTGGTCCACCACACTACCATGACACCTTTCAAACGTGGCAGACGTGGCGAGTGGACGTCTTCATGGGGTCGAGAGATGCACGTGGCAAGTCGCAGCAAACACGCGTGGAGATGCATCTTGTGGCGTGTGTTTGGGCCACTCGCGTGTAGCTTTCGTGTCAAGTTGGTGCTTGGTCCACCACACTACCATGACACCTTTCAAACGTGGCAGACGTGGCGAGTGGACGTCTTCATGGGGTCGAGAGATGCACGTGGCAAGTCGCAGCAAACACGCGTGGAGATGCATCTTGTGGCGTGTGTTTGGGCCACTCGCGTGTAGCTTTCGTGTCAAGTTGGTGCTTGGTCCACCACACTACCATGACACCTTTCAAACGTGGCAGACGTGGCGAGTGGACGTCTTCATGGGGTCGAGAGATGCACGTGGCAAGTCGCAGCAAACACGCGTGGAGATGCATCTTGTGGCGTGTGTTTGGGCCACTCGCGTGTAGCTTTCGTGTCAAGTTGGTGCTTGGTCCACCACACTACCATGACACCTTTCAAACGTGGCAGACGTGGCGAGTGGACGTCTTCATGGGGTCGAGAGATGCACGTGGCAAGTCGCAGCAAACACGCGTGGAGATGCATCTTGTGGCGTGTGTTTGGGCCACTCGCGTGTAGCTTTCGTGTCAAGTTGGTGCTTGGTCCACCACACTACCATGACACCTTTCAAACGTGGCAGACGTGGCGAGTGGACGTCTTCATGGGGTCGAGAGATGCACGTGGCAAGTCGCAGCAAACACGCGTGGAGATGCATCTTGTGGCGTGTGTTTGGGCCACTCGCGTGTAGCTTTCGTGTCAAGTTGGTGCTTGGTCCACCACACTACCATGACACCTTTCAAACGTGGCAGACGTGGCGAGTGGACGTCTTCATGGGGTCGAGAGATGCACGTGGCAAGTCGCAGCAAACACGCGTGGAGATGCATCTTGTGGCGTGTGTTTGGGCCACTCGCGTGTAGCTTTCGTGTCAAGTTGGTGCTTGGTCCACCACACTACCATGACACCTTTCAAACGTGGCAGACGTGGCGAGTGGACGTCTTCATGGGGTCGAGAGATGCACGTGGCAAGTCGCAGCAAACACGCGTGGAGATGCATCTTGTGGCGTGTGTTTGGGCCACTCGCGTGTAGCTTTCGTGTCAAGTTGGTGCTTGGTCCACCACACTACCATGACACCTTTCAAACGTGGCAGACGTGGCGAGTGGACGTCTTCATGGGGTCGAGAGATGCACGTGGCAAGTCGCAGCAAACACGCGTGGAGATGCATCTTGTGGCGTGTGTTTGGGCCACTCGCGTGTAGCTTTCGTGTCAAGTTGGTGCTTGGTCCACCACACTACCATGACACCTTTCAAACGTGGCAGACGTGGCGAGTGGACGTCTTCATGGGGTCGAGAGATGCACGTGGCAAGTCGCAGCAAACACGCGTGGAGATGCATCTTGTGGCGTGTGTTTGGGCCACTCGCGTGTAGCTTTCGTGTCAAGTTGGTGCTTGGTCCACCACACTACCATGACACCTTTCAAACGTGGCAGACGTGGCGAGTGGACGTCTTCATGGGGTCGAGAGATGCACGTGGCAAGTCGCAGCAAACACGCGTGGAGATGCATCTTGTGGCGTGTGTTTGGGCCACTCGCGTGTAGCTTTCGTGTCAAGTTGGTGCTTGGTCCACCACACTACCATGACACCTTTCAAACGTGGCAGACGTGGCGAGTGGACGTCTTCATGGGGTCGAGAGATGCACGTGGCAAGTCGCAGCAAACACGCGTGGAGATGCATCTTGTGGCGTGTGTTTGGGCCACTCGCGTGTAGCTTTCGTGTCAAGTTGGTGCTTGGTCCACCACACTACCATGACACCTTTCAAACGTGGCAGACGTGGCGAGTGGACGTCTTCATGGGGTCGAGAGATGCACGTGGCAAGTCGCAGCAAACACGCGTGGAGATGCATCTTGTGGCGTGTGTTTGGGCCACTCGCGTGTAGCTTTCGTGTCAAGTTGGTGCTTGGTCCACCACACTACCATGACACCTTTCAAACGTGGCAGACGTGGCGAGTGGACGTCTTCATGGGGTCGAGAGATGCACGTGGCAAGTCGCAGCAAACACGCGTGGAGATGCATCTTGTGGCGTGTGTTTGGGCCACTCGCGTGTAGCTTTCGTGTCAAGTTGGTGCTTGGTCCACCACACTACCATGACACCTTTCAAACGTGGCAGACGTGGCGAGTGGACGTCTTCATGGGGTCGAGAGATGCACGTGGCAAGTCGCAGCAAACACGCGTGGAGATGCATCTTGTGGCGTGTGTTTGGGCCACTCGCGTGTAGCTTTCGTGTCAAGTTGGTGCTTGGTCCACCACACTACCATGACACCTTTCAAACGTGGCAGACGTGGCGAGTGGACGTCTTCATGGGGTCGAGAGATGCACGTGGCAAGTCGCAGCAAACACGCGTGGAGATGCATCTTGTGGCGTGTGTTTGGGCCACTCGCGTGTAGCTTTCGTGTCAAGTTGGTGCTTGGTCCACCACACTACCATGACACCTTTCAAACGTGGCAGACGTGGCGAGTGGACGTCTTCATGGGGTCGAGAGATGCACGTGGCAAGTCGCAGCAAACACGCGTGGAGATGCATCTTGTGGCGTGTGTTTGGGCCACTCGCGTGTAGCTTTCGTGTCAAGTTGGTGCTTGGTCCACCACACTACCATGACACCTTTCAAACGTGGCAGACGTGGCGAGTGGACGTCTTCATGGGGTCGAGAGATGCACGTGGCAAGTCGCAGCAAACACGCGTGGAGATGCATCTTGTGGCGTGTGTTTGGGCCACTCGCGTGTAGCTTTCGTGTCAAGTTGGTGCTTGGTCCACCACACTACCATGACACCTTTCAAACGTGGCAGACGTGGCGAGTGGACGTCTTCATGGGGTCGAGAGATGCACGTGGCAAGTCGCAGCAAACACGCGTGGAGATGCATCTTGTGGCGTGTGTTTGGGCCACTCGCGTGTAGCTTTCGTGTCAAGTTGGTGCTTGGTCCACCACACTACCATGACACCTTTCAAACGTGGCAGACGTGGCGAGTGGACGTCTTCATGGGGTCGAGAGATGCACGTGGCAAGTCGCAGCAAACACGCGTGGAGATGCATCTTGTGGCGTGTGTTTGGGCCACTCGCGTGTAGCTTTCGTGTCAAGTTGGTGCTTGGTCCACCACACTACCATGACACCTTTCAAACGTGGCAGACGTGGCGAGTGGACGTCTTCATGGGGTCGAGAGATGCACGTGGCAAGTCGCAGCAAACACGCGTGGAGATGCATCTTGTGGCGTGTGTTTGGGCCACTCGCGTGTAGCTTTCGTGTCAAGTTGGTGCTTGGTCCACCACACTACCATGACACCTTTCAAACGTGGCAGACGTGGCGAGTGGACGTCTTCATGGGGTCGAGAGATGCACGTGGCAAGTCGCAGCAAACACGCGTGGAGATGCATCTTGTGGCGTGTGTTTGGGCCACTC